>OX579667.1:8030394-8708876 GCA_951230895.1 Carpatolechia fugitivella | reverse complement strand
TCACTAACTTTTTTCGTGGAATTGAATTGTTTAATTTTTTTCTTCACTGTCTCCGTCTTCAAATTTTCAGATTTTCTTCCCACAGGCATTTTCAACATTGCATTGCGTTCTTCATAATCGGGTTACCATCTGTAACAATGATAAATTTACTTTAAATTTTAACGTTCCTACAGTCCTCCAGTGGTTTATGATCGCATGGAAAAAGTGGTGGTGATATCTTAAAGCATTTACCGAGTGAGTGAGATAAAAATACTGAGGCATGTCAAATGGGGGTTTTTCTTTTAGTTCTACAAAGGCCTGCTAGGTGGCGCTGGGTTCTACTTTTGTCAAACCTGAACAACAGCCTTCCACTTAAATATGGTAAAAAAAACACATTAAATCTATTTTACATATTTGTATTTAATAATTTTATGTAATTAATAAAGTTATGTAATAAAAAATTGGTTTTCGAATTTTTTGATAGTTTATGTCAGGGAGAAAACCAACAGGGTTTACTTTTAAGGGACTTTTAAATTTGTGTCGCGGCAACATTGCCATCATACTGGCTTAAATAGTCTGTACCCAGAGCCGAAAACCTGAATAATAAAGAAACTTGCTGCGATACTCAACAACTAAATTAAAATACACTATGGCCATATTAAACCGCCATGTGGTGACGGCAGAGTAGAATACATTTGTCACCAACCCATACTCTTCCCGTGGGTGTCGTAAGAAGCGACTTAGGGACTACACATTGAACAGGGAACGGGCAGCAGCGCTCTCTGATACATTAACCTTTTAATCTGCGATCTCCAACCCGCTTGTCAAGCGTGGAGATTATGGCAAAACCCTCCACTTAAGTGCCATAATCTCCACGCCGTGTGGTGACGGCAGAGTAGAATACATTTGTCACCAACCCCTACTCTTCCCGTGGGTGTCGTAATAGGCGACTTAGGGACTACACATTGAACAGGGAACGGGCAGCAGCGCTCTCTGATACAGTAACCTTTTAATCTTCGATCTCCAACCCGCCTGCCAAAACAAACAATAATGAAAGTAAATTATTTTAAATAGCAACACAGCGAACAAATTGACAGTAATTGGTTGTTTAACCACAGGATGTAGCGGTTATTGGTTGAAAATTTAATAGTGTTACCAATCATGTCTATACATTACCGTGCTGTAAATTCTCAGACAGAAGAAATAAATAACTCTAACACCAGGATTTGCGAGGTTGATCGTTTTTTTAAAACAACCAATAGATATGATGTGACATAAAGAAGAGCCTTCCGCTCTCCCGCAAATCCAGCTACGCTATAGATTTGTGCCTTATGTCTTTGTGAATTTATGTAAAAAAGTATCACAAATATTTCAAAGATGTTTTTTGGATTGTGAATATTTTGGAATGCGTGATATCAGATAACTTGTCATTCTCTGTTAAAATTAATTATTTCTTTAAGCAAAGAAAATATATATTGTAAAGCCTACTTTTCGACCGTTTTCCTTGGTTTTCCATAACTATGAATTTATTAAACAAAAGAGATGAAATTTACTACGTGACCTTTATATTATATAATATGTCAGATGTGTCAGAAGGGTTGCCGACCTAGTGCCGACCCGACATTGTTTCTATTTTAGGGCGCCCTGTAGAGCAATCAAAGTTCATGTTTATTATCAATAAAGGTGAGTCCCTTTTAAGACAGACACGAACCTTACAATGATAACATTTCAAAATGCTATATTTTTATCAATCGGGTTTAATAGGTTTTCTTAAATACTTTATTTTCTAAAACTTTATGTAGAAATACATAACTTTGTTAACATGAGTATTGAATCTGTGATGCAAAAGAACTGCTAACATGAATTTTTTAACCCGATCCATCTTGATAACGTTAAATGAAGGTTTTTCAATTTATTACCAGATGTTAAAGAAAAAAAAGCAATAAATATGGTAACGCATCTCTGCGCATACATCTCTATGGTTTGATGCCCTCGAAATACAGTTAGATATATCAAGGATAAATATCTATTAATAATTTTATGGGATAGGTACATTTTTGTGGCAGCATAGAATTTTTATTAACATCTTCATCGTGTGGATTGTAAAGTCAACAACTGACTTCAATAACCCTGGTTTCAGTATTAGAGCCGCCGAAGACCACAGACATGGATCATGTAAGGACTACTTCCATACAATATTCTACTAGCTTTTTCTGAGCCCATGGTTTAACGTGCCTTCTGAAGCTTTTTTCGGTCAATCAGGTGATTCAGCCTGTAATGCCCCTACTAAACTGGAGAAAGTCTCACAAATGTTTGACAGTGTCTCCACCAGTATCCAAACCCAGAACTCGTAAAGAGAGTCGAATGTTGTCGTTGCCACTTGTAATGAAACTACACAAAATTTCATCGAATTTTGGTTCATGACGTCATCTGCGACCCCCATTCCTGTTGTTCAATTTGAACCAAAAGTAACTTTGTCATATTATTATCTTTAGTTGGCTCTCTTCCAACGAACTACTTTCGATGTTTACCTATTATTCCATCCAGGCCAATATACTTTTGAATAAATAATAATGAATGATTCTCCTTCCGTTATACTTTCAAAATATATTTTATGGCAGAACCAAGCAGAATCACGATAGGACTTTGGCATATCCACAAAAATCATTAAAGATTCGGAATTATATTATTATGATACTAAGAAATGTAGTAAGAACAAAATATAATGCAATTTTTGTGCAGTTACCTTCAGGCTCCATCTGATTATGCCTGATGACCCTGAGTGCGATTAAGATTTATGACTAAACAAATCGGAAAAACTCAAACAAGATAGGATTACATTGTGCAGTTAAAGAGATGATATGGCCAACTTTCAGCTCCATCATCAGACCCTGGATACCATCTAAACTATATTACTTGTTGAGACAGTGGTAAAGACTGCTGCATCCCGTTCTGAGAGGCCACACCACGTATCAATGTGTTTTTGAATTATTGTAAAGCAGGTAGGGGTAGACCCAGAAAAGTATGGATGGATTGCGTGAAAGATGATATGTGTAAGAAGGGAGTGAATAGTGATGTGACGTCTGACAGGGATGAATGTAAGAAGAAAACATATTGCGCCGACCCCAAATAAAGGGAACAGGGCAGGGGAATGATGATGTATGTTTGCTCTTCATCATCATCATGAAACCGTTTGAGATTGCTCTTACAGTAAAAGAAACATCGCAACAAAACGGGCCAGCCACGCGAAATATACCTATTATTGGTAATTCTGAATCAGATTTATTTCATAAATATTAATTTACATGTCAAATGCAAGAGAAGCAACTATAAATATTACATTCTAACAGGTTTAGTATGGACATTATGTAAAATCATCTAAACTGAGATATATATTATATAGGTAGGTAGTTATACAAACTGTTTGATTGGTCAGGTAGATAGTAGGCTTGACTACAGTCTAACTGACTTCTTATATGAGCTGGCAACAACAAAAACAACATCAAAACAACCAATTCAGTCACACAGCAAATTAATTTATTGATATTTCACGTACATCAAACTGGTCTCGTAATAAAAAGTAATACGAACATTTTGTACGCATTTGTCGTAAGTCGGAAAATTTTTGATTGTCGAATATGTGAACGGAAATTGCGTATTAGATGGTATCCGGTCGAAAAACACATGTATTGAGATACGAACTAGAAAATCGTGTATTATCTTGGTGTAAGAGTGAAAGACGTATCTCATTTAGTGAGATAAATAATAAAAATAAATAGTAAAATAATAATATCGATATTTAGAAGTTCTGTCATGTTTTCATTATGTAGATAGGTGTATTTTACCTAAAAATACAATTTTGGCACATTCAATTCAAGATGGTTGCTCGCACCTTCTGCCCAAGATCGGAAACTTTGATTTAAATTAGGCCCATGGGGCCATGGGGGTTTAGGTATGGACCTAAACAACATAATATCAAAACAGCTTTTACTCCAACTTTTGTAGAGCGAAGGCTTTCATATTTCCCTACAAATTAGATTATAAATATTTTTTTTTAATGAATCTATCAACATCGACTCCGATATATTTTGCGTACACAAAACTAATTAAATGTAAATAAATGTATTATACTTGTGTTAGTGTTAAGTTCCCTTTTATTTATAAAGCCTTTAGTAGTAAAATTTATGATTTCATTAATGCCCAAAGATTTTGTGTAAAAAATACAAAATGGAAATAATCCCGAAAGCGTTATTTTTTGTATAGACTGAAGAATTTCTCAGCTTCGAACACAAAGCTTAAGAGATGATAAATTGTTTTACAAACTCTCGTTTTATTTTTGAGCCCTTAATTAATTTGCTGATTGCCTTATTAATTTTAGTGATTGATCGTCATTAATAAATTTAAGGGAAGAATAAATATGTAAATGATTGGTTTTCGTAATAATAAAATGTTAGAATCTTTGATAACGTAAATTATACTTTATTTATTGACGTCCTAATATTACGACGCTATAAATGCAAACGTGTGGTTATTTTTTAGTGCTTTTACTAATAAAAAGTATATCTATGTCTTTTGTAAAATTATTTTATCATGAGAGGACATTTTATAGAAATCAAAGCGTCAAAAGTTACCTTGAGTTACTTTTAGGAGCCGCAAAATCTCTCCCTCAATTATACTCAGCCAGTTAGCCCTCAACTTCTATTAGCATTGCCCTAATTAGCAAATAGATTGAATAAATTTGAATACTTTTAAAATTCCGCCGCTTCTACATTTAATTTAAATTTGCTTTGTCTAAATCTTGTTTTACCTATAAATGGTCACAATTTTCGGGTTTGTTACCACGATTATGACGGTTTTAACTCTTCCATTGTGTTGTGTTGTCTTACACTCAGTTGCAGAAACGTCCATTAAATATTTAAAGTGGCATTAAATACTAATCTTCCATTAAAGTCTTGCACAAAAGCAAATTATGTCATAATGAATTCAGCTTCATTAAATTTAACGAAAGAACTGTCAAACCTATCTTTAAACCTCATTTTTGGTTGCACAAAGCGTCTCTAGTATCTAATGGGCATTATCTTGACGTTAGTTACATTAAAAAAATAATCGGCCGTGAAACCCCCATTATAGTTGAAAATTTACAGTAGTTGTAAGTTTCTAACGAAAAACAATGCCTGTATCCAGTTTATCATCATTGTCTAAGGCAGAAGAAGATGGTCTGCACCGCTGGCATATCCTAGATAGAGTGGATTTCTTCCATTGTGTTGTTATTCGTTACAGATTATATACATCCCCACCCACGTACGCGCCCAAACTGGCCCAATCTCGATTACGCGTATTTTACCCAAACATGACCTATTCCTTTTTAGACTACAAAAAACATACCTACCTTAAAAAATTGGGACATAAATCAGTCAGTAAGTTGGGGCTCACCCTTGCAAGAATAGGTCTGACCCAAATGTAAAGCACGTCAAAGGTTATCCCTACATCACCGGTTTTTCCTGCAAATCTACATAAGCCAGCAAAAGCGTGTATATAGGTCACTGTTACATTCAGTGTAGAATACATTACATTTTATCCAATGTATGTAAAGGTATGTATCAAATATCAGGGTTGACATGTCAATGTATGTAATGCGCACAGGACTCGAATATTTTTCTTATAAATGTTAAAAAATTGACACTCTGCCTTGATCTCGTAATAACTTTATATAAAAATAATCCGGTCCTAATAGTTCAATCGCACCAAAATTCTACGTGGTCTAGCAGACAAAGCGTTTGGCTCTCAATGCGGGGGTGTAGGGTTCAAATCCCGGGGTCATTGAAAAATAGGTAAAATAAGTATTGTAAGACTGTCGCCCTGGTTACAACATAAGGCGTTTTTCGGATGGTATCTTATGTTAAGCCCTTGATACAAGCTATTTCTAATTAAAATGCAAGCGTTGTGTGGCAGCCCTTAATTCGACATAGAATAACAAGAGTAAACAGATCAGACTAACAGCATTCCCCAACACTTTCTTTAATCAAAACGTAGAAACCACGAAACGTTCCATACGTTACATAACGAGGCGCGTCTCCGCCGCTACTATTATGTTACATTTCGTGTACAACATTTACACACGTCACGAACAAATCAACATAATTGCGACACGCGTACGCCCCGGGTAACGAATGTTTTAGGGTCGGCACAGACAGACTGCTTTTCAACCACGCTTTCAAACTGCAAACTTGAATTTAGTGAAAATTGCAGTTTATACTCAATACTCAATTTATTGACAACAACAAGCTGCAAGTCAAAATACAAAAACAAATAACATTGTTATTTTTCAAAACGGAAAAGCTCACGTAAAAAACAATATCACAATAATTATAATAATGTATAAAAATCACGTATCGTTCAATAATGAAGCAAATAACACTTAGTAAGAAGGGCTAACTTAGCTACTACCTGTCAGTCTGTTGATAATTGGTAGGTACATTATAGTTTTAAAATCATAAAAATGAAAGTTTGCTAACCATTTTCTTAATCTGTTTTTAAATATCGAGGTATTAGCTGCATTCTGGACATCAGCCGGTAACCGATTGTATATAAAAGGGCCGCGAACATGAACTGATCTATTTGATTTGTCCAGTTTATGAGGAGCCGTTGCCAGCGCATATCTGTGTCTAGTATTATGGTTATGGCCGTCGCCGCGCCTTGGGAACATCTCCAGATTTTCATAGACAAACGAGGCGGCTTTATAGATGTATAAGCAGGGCAGTGGTAGGATATTATACTTTTTAAAGTAGTCACTTGCAGACTCATTATTTGGGATGCGGGCCATTGCGCGAATGGCTTTTTTCTGCATAGTAAACACACTGTGAACCTCGGCAGCCGTGCCCCATAGCTCTAGGCCGTAAGTTAACAGTGAGTATTATACAGCTGCATCAGAGTTGTATTCTAACTGCAGTATTATAGTAAAGCCCTGAAGTAGTTGGGCCATCTAAATTCGAATTTTCACAACATTGAATGCAGCCTAGGTGCAGCTAGAAAGCAATTTAGGAACGATTGCTAGAATTTTATTGCTAGTATATTAATTCATTTATTTTTGACTTTTTAAATTTTTGCTTTTTTTGCTTCGGGGGTTTTTAAATTTTTAATAAGGTCCACTGCAAGCCTACTCGTACTATGCAGTTTCTATTTAGCTACTCTGCCCAGTTACCCACTGCTATAGGAATTATATAGGAACTACTGTATGGGAATTTATTTTTTTGCGCTATTATCAACTATGTCGATTGACCATCGGGCAGGTGGTCTGCCTGCCCAGCGCTTCGCTGTTTTTAGCCACCATTAGGATATTTCCTTAGTCCATCTTTCCGTCTCTCCTAGTGTCCTGCTGTGTCCTACCCATCTGCACATCAGCCTTCGCAACTATGAAAATTTGTCAGTTTAGCCTTATCCACATCCTCCATCATCATCATCATCATCCTTCGTGTGACGTAGATTTTTTGCATTTTGACGCATTGTACGTCACTGCGTTTTAAAAGCAGCTGTATCATCTGCCCTTATTGTTTTAGAACAGTCATTTCGCTGTTAGACTGCGGTCCATTTGTACAAAATCTTAGGCACCAAGTATGTAGTATTGTATTGTATAGCATGCAGAGAATCAGGAAGATTTATGAGTTAGGCTGGTATTGAAACAAAAAAAAGATATTTAACACAGATAAGGTTGGTCATGGTTTATAATTAACTAATATTAATTTATATATTTATATTTATGATTACTGTATAATTGTTTTGCTATAATTTAAGTAGATTTATATTAAGGCATTGGTCTTATCTGCATAGATTGTCTCTTCCGTTAGGACTGCTGGAAGATATTTCTTTAGAAATAAGTAGTACCTGTTGTGTCGTCTTTCTTCATGTTTTATGTTTTGTAATTTACTTGTGTACAATTATTATAATCAGCCTGTAATGTCCCACTGCTGAGCAAAGGCCTCCCCATTGTTCCTCCTCCCGGTCCTAAATTGTAAATAAATAAAATAAATAAATAATTGAATTATTCAGAATTATAGGTAACCTGAATTTGTTTCTTAAAACGTTGACGTCCTTAAAAAATAAAAAATAAATCTAAAACGATACAAAATAATAGTTTTTGACTTATTGTTATTAAAACAGCAACACAAACTAATTTTAAAGAATTAAGAGGCGAATTAAAATTAACACGCGTCGTCTAGACAAATTAAAATTAACTAGGTCACTTCACGAAAATAAGTGTGGGAATATCGTCGCTTTCATGAAGCCGCCGCCTCGAATTTATTACTAGTAGGCGACATATATTATAAAGTAGGAATACTTATAGTTTACGATGCTACGAACACGTCTGACGCAATTTTCTTTAAAAATATGCCGCATTTATTTTTACTTACGGCTCCGATAGCCCAGGTGGTAGTGTATCTGCCTCCGACGCACAGGGTCACGGGTTCGAATCCCGCCCAGGGCAAACATTTGTGTGTTAAGCACTTGTGTTTGCCTTGTGTCTGGTTGTTGTTTTTCTATATAAGTATATATTTATCTATTTATGTAATGTATATCAGCTGTGTGGTACCCATAGTACAAGCTATGCTTAGTTTGGGATCAGATGGCCGTGTGTGAAGATGTCCCCACATATTTATTTATTTATTTTACATTTACATGCAGCTTATCACCCTTAACAAACGTAAGGATTACATTTTTTTTTTAATTAAAATTAATGTAGAAAACAGTATTTACGTAATAGTCTTTGTTGTATGCTCACGCTTAGTAAGGTTAGTATCTCCTTCCGTGTCTTATTTGGTAAACAAACCACTTACCTCGACAAAATCTCAAGTTTACGGGCTGATCACACTATAGAACTAGCCCAAAATATTAATACATCTGAAACAAACACTTATCAAGCATTCACTCACAAATTCTGTTAGAATTAATCATCGAAAACTTAAGTTTTTCGCAAAATTATCAATAAATCAACCTCAAACCATATTTCGATCGGGTATCTCTACATTATCTTTGGATTTTAGAGATGAGGTATATCACGCACTCATACACAATTCAATTATTTAATCGGAATAGACTGGTTGAATCTTTAAAAATATAAGTAGACAGAGAAAAATAGATTCGACAAATAAGTGGTCAGACGTGACGTCTCTATCCATTGCAATTAAAAAATTTATGTTAAATGTTATAATGAATGAATCACGGGTGCGTTCCGATACACGCTTAAGTGACTTTCGAATCAAACTGTCAGCGCCGTCAACGATCAGATTGTATGGGTTTCGCCTGCTGACAGTAATTCGGTACGCGCTTTGAGTGCGCTGAAATCGATTTAAGCACCCGTAATCGCGTTCCGAATTACTGTCAGCTGTCATAACTCATACTTTTTTGCTTTTCTGATCGCTGACAGTGCTGAAAGTCTGATTCGGAATGCGCCCCACGTCGCACTCAAGCGCCGCGCCGCCGCCGCCGCCGCCCGCCTCGAGTCGAGTCAACTCGAGTTGCGACTCGAGTTGGCTACCATTTCAACTCGACCTACGCTAGACAAAGCGAGTTAACCCATCACTACAATAAATACGTCAATGATGACAAATTAGAGTAAGAGATATACGACGTAGGATATTCCGAAATGCTTGTAATCACCAATTACAATTAATCACCAATTCAATTACATTCAATTAAATCAATGAAATCTATTATTTGGAAGCACTATTTTGTGTCTATGGTCACCTTATCGCCATGTTTGTTTACCAAATAAGACACGAAAGGTGATACTAACTTTATAAAAGTAACGCTTAGTAATCTTCAAAGTGAATTTCGAAGAAGGATATAATAGGGGATCGGACTACTTTTTTTTTATAAATCCAAACTTCTTAGTTTCTGCTATCGAACACTAAAAGAATATTATTGTGTCTGTGTAGTATAAAACTGTAAGTATGTTTTGATTAAAACAAATTCCGCTGCCTCCAAAAGGAAGGTCATGCATTCAAAGTAATTATGGGTATAATTAAAAGTAAGATTTTTAGAAGATCTGACGGCCGTTTCCAATGGGGAATCGGATTTTTTATTTTTATTTTATAAATCTAAAGTTCTTGGTTTCTGCTATCGAACACTAAATGAATTTTTGCTGTACCTTTAAAATTGACCGAGTTATAAAGGTTTGAAATTCAAGATTAGACACAGAGGCACATACCCACTTGTGACGTCATTTGTTAGTAACGCCATAAAATCTCCATACAAAAAATCGTTTTTGAAAGAGACAGACATATTGAAACTTTAAAAAATCACTGTAAATTATTTTTTCAACCGATTCTGCTTTTTTCTTAGCGAATCGTCTGCTACTACTACTACTATCTACATTTTAAAAATAACTCATAAAATATGGAACAATCCGATCCCCTATTATAAATTTTTAAAACTTTATTTTTTACAGAAGTTAGATCGTATCTTATTATGTCGATCGGACTGAAAACAACAACTGTCAGATTTAGATGGTGTTTAATATGGAAATCCCATTTTTATAGTTTGATCTAATGTTTATGTCGATTAGAGGACTGGATCGAGTCCTTCAAATTACTAATTTTTTTAACGTATCATTAGTTTTTATCATATTTTTCATTTAAAAAATTAACAAAAACGTCCACAAGTGTTAACTAGAGCAATGTCAAATGTATTACGATACGATGAATCTTACTATTGCCCAATTATAAATGGAATTAATGTGGCGCCATTTCATATTATGATGCCAGGAGACAGTTTTAGAAGTGGATTCTATTTTATTAGTAATTTACCTCATAGCACATAGCTTAGCTTTACAGCTTTTATTTATTTATTAGCCATCGTCACGTCGTTGATGCAAATGTGTTGAAGTAAACTAGAATAAATACTACGTGTATTTGAATATCTGTAAAGGAAAAAATAACAATACTTACAATACATTTATAATACATAATGCTTACTCTTTATTGCACACAAAACAATTACAACATAATTATAGTACATGAAAAAGGCGCTAGGCAATTAGGTGGCCTTATTGTTTTGAGCAATTTCTTCCAAGCAACCCATCAATGTGGGAATTTTTATATTAGTCGCAGGAAGGTGCTCAATAGGTAGCCTAACACTAAAATTATAAATGTTAAAGTTTAGTATGTTTGGATGTTCAGATTTTGGGTATTTGTTACGCTTTTATGCTTAAACTACTGAACGAATTTGGATGAAATTTGGAATGGAGATAGTTTGTGCATTGGATTCGTACATATAGGATAATTTTTTTGAAAAAATCTTATTACCACGGGAAGAATCTTACTCAATGCCAGCGTGGCCGCGGACAGACAGCTCATACTGAATGAAGCTGTAAAGATATTTCACTTAGAAATAAAACCCTTTTGAATAAGTTATAGTTTTATGTGTGAAGTTGACCAAAATCATCAACAGCTCATATACGTCTCTACCGAGGGGTTCGAGCCTAGTCTAAATTAGGGCAATCAGGCTTAGTCGACCACGCTGACCTAGTGCGGGTTGGTCGACTTCACACACAACCTTTCTTCGCAGGAGTTTGCAGGTTTCATCACGATGTTTTCCTTCACTGTAAGAGCGTCGAATAAACGTATTCTTAATAAACTTATGAATTAGAAATTTAAAAACACGTTGGTACTTGGTGGGGATCGAACTCGCGTCTCCCGGACGGGAGCGGCCTTGGCCACTAGACCACCGACGCTCTTCTTACTTTTCTGATCACAAAACCGCGATCAATTTCTTTAACAAATGTACTTTTACCTCGCTACAAAGTTAAAGGTAGTTGGTATATTTCTAAGAAAATGTTTCCAATATAAAACCCCAACTTTATCTTTTAACTTAACTAAAACAACATAGAGGTTTAACTTTTCATTTCAGTTTTTGTTTTACGATTTTCTTACGTGCAAAACTTTTCCGCATTCGAGACGAAGTATTGATTTTACTTAAAGAAACCGTAAAAGGTTGAAAGTAGTTAGATGAAATTAGTTTTCAAATATTTAAAATAATAATAATATACAGTTCTACTATTTTCATAAGATGTTTTAGAAGTTATTAATGCAGCCGGATCTTAAATGTGCAAAGATGAATGAACAATCTTCCCTCGTATAAAGGAGTTTTTCAATTTAAATCCTGTTTTACTCTTCGAGGATTGAGGCGTGTTCGTATGTATGTATGTTCTTGGCAAACTTCGTATTTCGTGGCTTTAGTACCCACTGCCAAGATGTGAAACGCTCTTCCAATGATTGCTGAGAGACATTAAGAAAATAGAAGCACTGTACTTGTATAAAAATTAGGCTACAAATAATATTAAATAGTACTACCTAGTGTATTTTGAAACATGAATACTTGTTATCATTGTGTTAGGTATAGCAATACCTACACTCCTTACTCTGTTATAAAAATGCTGGCATGTGATAAATGCACACTGGCAGCTTTATTTTGTTCTAGAATTGTATTTTCAAATGATTTCGAAATATGTCGTTTTGACTGAGTCTAATTTGAGAAGCCCTTCGACATGTTAATGTAGAGGGATGTTAGGTATAGCAATACCTACACTCCTTACTCTGTTATAAAAATGCTGGCATGTGATAAATGCACACTGGCAGCTTTATTTTGTTCTAGAATTGTATTTTCAAATGATTTCGAAATATGTCGTTTTGACTGAGTCTAATTTGAGAAGCCCTTCGACATGTTAATGTAGAGGGATGTTAGGTATAGCAATACCTACACTCCTTACTCTGTTATAAAAATGCTGGCATGTGATAAATGCACACTGGCAGCTTTATTTTGTTCTAGAATTGTATTTTCAATTGATTTCGAAATATGTCGTTTTGACTGAGTCTAATTTGAGAAGCCCTTGGACATGTTAGTCTAGTACATTAACATTCTCTTTAAAATAAATCATTGTTTTCCCCACGACCTAACCGAGGGGCTTGAGCCTATACTACTAAGATATCTAATCTATATCTCACTAACAAACTCCCTAAAAATCGAGCCCTAAGTTAAATACTCAAACGAGAGAGAGAGAGGGTGTAAAAAAGAAGATAGATAATGTAAATAACGTTCGTATTACTAACACGTTTCAACAAATGTTCGAATAATTCTTCTCGACGTTTTCCCAGCTTGACTCATATCGCATGTCGGTCGGCGCCACAAATTGGCTAAATGATGAATTATTATGCGTTCATTCACTCATTCATTTCGTTCATACGTTCTTACGTTCAGTGTGGTGCGTGCGATGTTAATTAATATGTAATGTAATACTTTTCGTTGGGTCGGAATGTTCACGAGAATTAAGTAGGTGGTAAGATATAAATAATATAACGTACATTCAGATGTAAGGCAGCGTCGAGTATGTTGTCTATGAAATAAAATATAATAATACCAACAAACAAAAAATCATCATTTTTTTCCCTCATTATTGACAAGATTGAAACAAAAGAAACACTTTTAACCCCGTTAGCGATATGAGCGCGATGATGTGAATACATACAGTATGTAACAAAAACAAAATTGATCTACTTTTTCCGTTTTTCTGTAATTTTGACTTGACTTCGTGATCAGTGTTTTTTTTTCAACAGGTTTCGAATTCAGAACACAATAAACACTTATTTGTCAAATATTTATTAATAAATATTTGAATAAATATTTGAATTTTTAAGAACTTTCGGGTCGAGGTTACTCTGATTGATAAATTATGAAAGCTGACCAATAAATCGATAGAAAAAGTGAGTAGGATCCATAAGTAACTTATGACATTTTTATGGGTCGAGAAATGGATCTACTCACGGGCGAGCGTAGGTTTGAGGGCCTCTGGTTTTGAAAGTGAGGTATGTCTACCATTTCCAAGGAAAGCACTCAACGGGTCTCGCTGAATGAAGTCAATTTACAGAAGACGTGTCACTAGCAAACCACTTTATGTGGGCTCGGATTTGTTGGAAAAAGTTAGTTTTTATGTTGGATTGAAACAGTAAGTATTAGAGCAATACTTAAAGGCCTACTAATACTATACGATAAATGATTACTTAACCGATAAAAACGTCTGGTCAACCTGCTATTCCAAATCAGCGGAATAGATTGTAATTTTGACTTACGAGTATGTATGATCATTTTTTTTAAAGAAATGTACTGTAGCAACTCTCCTACAGAGAGCTGCATCTTATAAATACAAACTCACTTTTCACAAATAAGAAATAATTAATTTATTATAATTTTACTATTGCAATATTAGCACTGGAAATAATACAAACTTCCGCACCCCACGGCGGACGGCAAGTAAGAACGTCAAAACTCCACGGCCAAGCTCGTATGAAGTTTTTATCGCTCTCTTTCTAAAGCAGATAGTTAAAAAGAGAACGAATATATTCTAAAAAGAATCACATCGCCAGTACCAAACTACATGGCAGAAAGACCAACGAGGCCCGATGCTACAGTACAAAACATACAATTCCTGTGGAGTTTCTTCTGGCCGTTCTTCTCCACAGAGGGCGTACACTGGTAGTGAACGTGCCATCCATGATAGCTTTGTCGGCGAAAAATTATTTGTAAAAATCTTAATTCGAATAAAATATTTATGTTTTTGATATTTGACCGGTATTATTTAATAGAATATACTTTATTGCTCATAAAAAACAAGCAAAAACCGGTATAGAGAAAACTACACACAAACTACTACATTGCTGATGTTAAGAAATAATTATGTAACTACCTACTTATTTATTTCGATTGAGCTTTTAAACGTGCCTCAGAAAAAATAGTCTTAAACAGCCATTGTTGTGTATCAGATCAAGCAAAAATCAAAATTAAAACATATTATATCGTATCGCTATTATCTTTTGTACTATAATACATGTAAAATGTGTCTTCATCAACGGCCCGTTTCTGTCCACTGCTGGACTATGAGCCTTCTCCACTTAAGTGGAGGGTTCTGCCATAATCTCCTTGCTTGGCAAGCGGGTTGGATATAGCAGATTAAAAGGTTACTGTATCAGAGAGCGCTGCTGCCCGTTCCCTGTTCAAGGTGTAGTCCCTAAGTCGCCTCTTACGACACCCACGGGAAGAGTAGGGGTTGGTGACAAATATATTCTACTCTGTCGTCACCACACGGTGAAGAATGTGTCTAAAATAGTTCAATTTAGGAAAGGGTTAGGTACATGTCTTTGACGACGACGACTCTCATCTCAACAAGTATTAGGTTTATGATATAAAATATCTAAAGTACGCTACACTTTAGACGTTCTTTTAAAATAAACGCCTTTAAAATTGAACTTGTGTCTATTTTCAGATAGGATTTGAGATCTAGAATGGAACGATCACAATCTTTGTCACTTCATTTTTATTTATTTCGAAGCTTTTTTTATTTGACTAATTTGGTTATGATTATAAATAACTAGCAGTCCGTAGCTACGCTCGCGTTGTGTAAGATTTTTCCGTGCGAATAAGAGTTTTGCCCATAAAAAGTATTTTATTTGTTAATGCAGGTTACAAACTATTTCCATTCCAAATTTCATCTAAATCCGTTGAGTACTTTAAGCGTGAAGGCGGAACAAACATATAAATATTCAAAAATTCAAATATATGACGTGATGGCAGCACCTACAATACCTGTAATGTTTTTTGATACATAAGCTAGTGCCCTTGTAGTGTATGTAGTATAAACGTTCACTTAAAATAAAATACTGAAACTCCAGCTGACCTTTTATCCTTTTCTATTAGTGGAAAACCAATTTTACAGATATGTTACTCCATCTCACGCAGGGATTGCTCCCCAAGGGCTAGTTTCACTTTGACAGGTCAACGGTGACTTTTGATGTTCATTGCTTGTTTTTTTAGTTACGTCAAAAGACTTCTATTGGCACCCGAATAAGTCAATGAAAAATAATCCCTTACAAAAAAAAAACTGGTCCTTTCATTTATTGTTTTTTATTTACTTTACTTACTTCGTGGTTGTTTTTGTTTTTATTTGCGATTATAAAACAGGGGATCAAAACCGATGGTATCGTTACCGATGATATTATTACTAATTAGGAGAATGCTCTGCAATTTCATAAAACAGAACGCTCTGTGTTCTTTGTTACCTACAGAGTACATTTTCTTCATAGCACCACAAAATAAAAAGTTTACATAAGGGCCACTCCCGCTTTCTTCGAAAATAATTACGTCATATTGCCAGACACACTCTCTCATTCACTCTTTAGGCCAACGCTGTGGAGCACTGTTTGGGAACTGCCTGGCAACGCCTATACATGATACGTCAATGTGTGCGTGCCCGAAATGGCAGTTTGTTCAGAGTGGACTCTCTGTCTGGGGCCCCGCGCCCCGCCACCTACTTTGTGATAGCACTAAAGGTATTTTTAACAAGTACGATTAAAATATTTAACAATCAGGCACATAACCTAGTTCGTTATTTAGAAAAATGTTTTTTATATAATTAGTATAAATTAATGCAATATTATTATTTATTAAGTTATCTTTAACAGTCTAATGTTTCTAATGTACCTGTAAGTGCAATTGTACAAAACAAACTAGATATCAGCTTTAAAAATAAGATATTAGTAACCTGTCCTTTACGCAGTTATCAGTAGGATTAGCACGTTACTGCAAGAATCAGTGTCATTAGCAGACAAAAGATTTTTTTATATAAAATATGAATCAATGTATGACAACATCGCGTCGCCGTATTAAGAATAGACACATGAGTATGTATGAAATTCTATTTATGTCCGCGTTGAAGGGACGGCCGGACAGAGCAATGTGCTGAAATATAAGAGAAATATTGTATGTCAAAAGTGTTCTGGATATTTTATCTATTATTGATTACACGTTTGGAAAGAAAAAAAAATGTTGCGTTACTTTAGTTCAATTTTAAGTAACACACTTCAAGTTATGTAAATAATAGGTACTCGTATATAAGGTGTTTTAAAGTTGAATAAAAAAATAATTTCAAATTCAATTTCAATATTTCCCTAGATAAAATGACAGTAGAAAAGTATTATTAGATTAAACATTATCTGAAAAGCCCGGCGTCAATAAGTTTACGCCTTAGTTTAAGCTTTGCCGTTAACCGATAAAATCAGAAGACATTTTTTAGCCACTAGTCTCAATTGGCTTTATGCCAAGACCTTTCCTTCAAAAGGCAGCGACTTCAACCATTACACTACGAACACTCGCCAGGCTCTCAATAAACTAAATAATACATTAATAGCGTTAATAACTAAACACCTCTTTGCAAGTCAAATCACACTGAAGTCAAATGTAATTGAGTTAGTGCAATCAAACGTCGTACCCACAGATCAAATTAAAGGCAGAATCGATAACTCTAGGTCTGTATAATTAGAGAAAGCTAGTATACTTAACTGAGTCAAGCACAATCTTATAGAAGCACATACTTACACGTAATCTATATCATGAGTTAAATAAATCAGTTACACAATATTTTTAACCACAAATAAATAAAGTATAAGCGTTTAGGAAACCAGTTACGAAACCCTGGTTTTCCGGCCGCAGGGATTTGCAAAGTAGTAACTTTACGTAAAAAACTTAAAGAATCATATATATTTTTAGATACTACTTGAGGCGATATAATAAAATTAGGCACATCAAATATAGAATTATTTTCGTTAAAAGCTAGGAACAAATGTTTACAGATAAATCACTTGATGAAATTTCTCTCTAGCCAAAAGCAATGTTTTTTTTTACTAATTGATGGGCTTACTCTTGACCACAATCAGGTTCGCGAGGGACGAGATGTGGTCGATGATGGAACGAGTTCACCCAGAAGGTGCCAGCTCACTCTAACTTTGAAAATACTTTGGTAATAAGCACTCGGCAAAACAGAAGCAGGCAAAGTATTCCACTCCTTGGCTGTGCGCATAATAAAAGATGATTTAAAGTGCTTTGTGCGGGTATGTCGACCAAGTGCGGATGGTATGCTGCAGTTCGTCTGGACTCGCGATACTAAAATGGTGATGGTAAGGTGAGCTCATGCAGCCCATTGTGCACGCTCCCCGAAATACAGCCTGTAAAACACTGACAGACATAGACAAACTGTGAAGCTTGGTCACCTCTGGATTCTCAATACCGATAATTCTCTTGGCTCTGCGTTCCACCGAGTCTAGTGCAGCAAGTTGATATTTTGCTGCGCCATCCCACAGGTGACTGCAGTACTCCATGCAAGATCGGACTTGCGCTTTGTATAATGATAAGCGTTGTCCCGGCGTGAAGTAATGACCTTGTTCAGAATGCCCAAGTGTAAAAACTAAAAAAAATAAAACTTTTCGCCACAAATCTTTCGATTTCAGTTTCTGTTTAGATCTTTTTCGCATCCCTGTATTACGAGCGTATATCTTAATTACGCCCCACAATAACAAATTCCATATTCCATAGGGATCCCGGCCGACCTCGATAAAAATACGACTAGACCATTTGATACGACCTCTGCCGGGGGACGGAATCCACGCACTATTAGCGCGTATCTCCATTGTATATCCGATATCCGAGGAAAAACAAAGAAAAAGACAACAGGGCGTCACCTGGCAGTTGACTGACTAAATGTCAATCAGCTTTTTTTTATTTCAAAAATGTATTTAAGTATATTCATTCATTCATTCAAACATTTATTTTTAGAAAATAAATAATGTGTGGAGATTTCACACAAAGCCATCTGATGCTAAACTAGAGAGCCAGTATTGTGTAAAACTAAGATTTTTTAAAATAATAATTGATTTACTGTCTGTAAAAAACATGTTGTATCTGTAAGTTGAAATTGTTTTCGTGCGTAATATTCAACATCATGTCACATTGTCTTTTTTTCGCTTATTTTTTTTTTTTTGAAGAGACGAATTGTTCGCAATAAGAAAACTTTTTGCAACGCATTTAATCATGCTGTGATAAGTTAGATATCAACAGAATAGGTTTAATCACTACTGCCGTATAATTCTATAATATCGTATTAGTGTAATGGAAACGATTCCTTTCTATATCAGTGGCATAGCAATTTATGAGACGCTTAAGAATAGGTATCGTCCTATATCATATATATTTATATGTAGGTATGACAACACAACATTCTTATTAAAACATGATATTTTTACTAGAACTGACTTTAAAGAAAATGTTTACATAGGTATTTGGATGTTAGATTTGTTAGACTAGTTTTAGTAAATTTTTTTAGTCATCAGAATTCGTTGAGTGAAATTAACTTATCACGTGCGATACGATTATAGGAGATAAAAAAAAAACATAAACCGCCATCACACACACACACTACAGAGCAATATCGTAAAGGTTCCCGATCCCGATCAAAATCTTACAGAAATCTTTTGCCCATAGATTTGATCCTATGGTTAATGCATTCTTTCAACAACGGCTCATATACGTCCCCACCAAGAGGCTCGAGCTTACCCTGAATAGGGGATCGGACTGTTCACCATATTTTATGAATTATTTTTCAAATATAGATTAGTAGCAGACGATTCGCGAAGAACAAAACAGAATCGGTTGAAAAACGAATTTACAGTGATATTTTAAAGTTTCAATATATCTGTCTCTTTCAAAAACGATTTTTTGTATGGAGATTATATGGCGTTACTAACAAATGACGTCACAAGTGGGTATGTGCCTCTCTGTCTAATCTTGAATTTCAAACCTTTATAACTCGGTCAATTTTAAAGATAGAGCAAAAATTATTTTTGTGTTCGATAGCAGAAACTAAGAAATTTGGATTTATAAAATAAAAAAAGTAGTCTGATCCCCTATTAAGGCGATTAGGCTATAGACCACGCTGAGCCAGAGCCGGTTGGTCGACTGCAAAAACAACCTTTGAATTACTTCGCAGGTGTGCAGGTTTCCTCACAATGTTCCCCGTCAATAAATCAATCAACCAGCCTATTGCAGTCCACTGCTGGACGTAGCCCTCCTCAAGGGCACGCTAATGTGCAAGATCACCCGCTTTCCTCATCCAGCTTCCAGCGACCTTTCTCAGGTCATCAGTTCACCTGGCAGGGGGACGTCCCACACTACGTCTCTCGAGACGTGGTCTCCATTCGAGAACCAGTCTGATCCAGCGCTCATCGATTCTACGACAGATGTGGCCAGCCAACTGCCACTTCAGCTTGCTACTTACTCTTCTGGACAGTCACCGTCAGAGCGTCGAATTCAGCGTACCAAGCTTGCTTGTAATGTTTTTGCCATTTGACATTTAAGGACACATAAGATTTAGTGGAGTAAGTTGATGACATTTTTTAGGGAGATCCCCGAGCAAAGAAGCTCGCTATAAAGTTTTTTTTATATTAACTAAATAATATTATATTTAAACAAAAAGCTACATATCATAACAACATGAAAAAACCCAATTTCAGCGGCACACCCTTCATCACTAAACGGCAATACATTTTCCTTTCAAAAAACATTCACCTGCAAAAAATATCTTAGCACGCGATGAGGTAGTAAAGAAAATAATTTAATTCGGTACAGAAATCCATGTTTAGGGATCCGTAGAACAAAATAATGAATCCGAACAGCCTGCCGGCTACTTAGCTCGCTTTGTGTAAAAGTTTCCTGTGGGAATAAAACATTTCTCGTAAAAAGTATCCTATGTAATAATCTAGGTTACAAACTATCTCCATTCCAAGTTTCATCCAAATCCGTTGAGTACGGAACGTAAAGGCGGAACAAATTTCCAAACATCTAAACATCCAACCAAACATCCAAATATATTTCCACATTATAATATTAGTGTGGAAACAATATCTAAATACGTTTTTTGCTGGTTAAAGTGTTTAATTTTTAGTAGTTTATTTAGCTTATAAAGAAAGAAGTACCTAAAGACAAGCTTATATTTTCTTAAAAACTTGGGAGCTCCTACTGCGGTATGGAAAAGTCTGATAACTTCTAAATTTTATATAAAAAAACGTTTTATGTTTCTGTAAATTTACTATAAGAATAGCATTAGGTAGCTTACTTAGCTTACTGTTTGGTATTACAAAGTAAGTTTAAACCACAAACAGTTAATTCCATAAAAGGAATAAAATATTATACTATAATTATAATTAATAGGTACATCGTCTTAAACGTTAAAAAATTAAGGTCAAGGTAGGCAAACTCACAATTTAAATACAAAACAGAAACGTAGTAAGTTATAGACGAAAATTAACTTCTTTATAAAAATAATAATAGTTAAATTTTGTTTTGTTAGTAATACTTGATATTTAATAACAGACGTAACAGATAGGTAAAACTTGACTTGTAAGATAATTAAAAAATTCGTAAGGTTAACACTAGCTGCACCAGCGCCATCAATTGCAAAAAATCATCTACTTATTGTCAGTGAGTTCAGTCGAAATTATTATGTGTTTAAAGACAATAGAACGGTTATAAATATAATTTAGTTATTGTTTCATAGTCCTAAAATATATAATCAGTACGGTATCAATAGTTACTTTTTTATGACAAATACAAAGTAAAATAGTATAGTATGTATTCATTATGTATGTATATAAAGCAATTATATACCTTTGTTGCAAAACATGAATGGACATACCTTATTTTTATTTGCTATACCGTGTTTTGGCAAATAAAAACTTATCCTAATGAATGAGCTTATAATAAAGACTTAATGTTACGAAACAAAAAAGCTACCTGCTTGTTATGATTCCCCATTTCTCCATAATCTCCTGGAATAAGAAACCTTTACAACGCAACTTTTATCATAAAATATTTTATGAGAAAAATAAGAAGGTAACTGTACTTGATATTCTTAAAAACATCCTTTTTTGTACGACTTACGGAAATCTACTAAAACATCACTCTTGTCTGGCTTATCTCTTTTCTTTTGTTTTTTCCGTTATTCTTTTTATGCAATGTCATTTTTTAAAATAATACGAAAAAAATTCTAGTTAGACTAAAGGTCTATCCACACAGCTCAGTGCCGTGTCAAGGACGGTGCCGGAACGTGGCAAATGTTATAGAAAATGTATGTACCGATATTTTTTTAGAATCGTGACGATGACGATTTTCTATGGCATTTGCCACGTTCCGGCCCCGTCCTTGATACAGCACTGAGCTGTGTGGATAGACCTTTATTATGACTATAAATAATTCAATAGATATTAGCGTTATTGATGTCAGTATAGCAAGAAAAAGGAAAGACGCTATTTTTTGTAAAGTAATATCAATTTACTAATTTGGTAGGGTTGTCAAAACCGCCATGAAATACTTTTGTATAAGAATAACTCTGGCTACATTTTGACTTGGAGATTTTTTTACCTTGATTACAAAAGAAACAACATGCAACTAGTTTTTTTTAAATAGTTTTATGTTGGGATCAAAATCATAATATTATGAAAATGCAAACATTAGGTACACACTTTCTGTTTTATGGAACCTTTCAATAGGATCAACGATTATACGATCTATTCTATTCTATGGATAAAATCTTGACAATAGGCTGAATACGTTAGGTCCTTAGGACGGAAATTAACCAACTTTTTTACAGTATGAGTAAAAATCTTAATCGCACGGGAATACTCGCAAATAACGCATACCTACTCATCTAAATTTAGAGGCGTAAATTCAATCATGTTTTGTAGAATTTGTAAGATAGATTTCGCGAACGTTATTAGCACTATTGCCTACAACACAACCCTCTACGTCTTAGCTACGGCGGCGTAGCAAATAGCTACGAGTACTACGAGCTTTTGGAAGTGTGATCACTCACACTTCTTGTTCTTTGCGTGTCGATGATAATGAAATCAAATCTTTCTGGCCCAGAACTCACTCACGTCTCGTCTTTTGCGGTTCAAAGGAAAAGGAAACGCAAAAGATGCGACGACTGTGGAGATTCTTCGGTGAGCTCTTCTCCACAGATACCGCCATTGTGTTAGTGAACTCACCCAAAAAAATATACTGGCGGATCTAAGTGATGTAATAACATCTTATAAAAATTAATAATGTTTTATTTCATTCGAATCGAATGATTCAAAGAGACAACACCACACACTACTCACTGAAAGAACAATAAAATATTTACATTAAAAAAACAGCATTTCTTTAATAATCTTTGCCTTTATGTTTACAAGACTGTCATCAACACCGCTATCATGAAAAATGTACACGAAATGTTACGAGTTTTCAAAATCATAGTCTAAGCGATAATAATAAGAGATGATTAATGATAGCTATAATAATGTGTTGCTGTCGAAACCAATCCAACTATTAGGGCGGTTCTACACGACACGACAGGCAAATATACAAGTTATATTATTATTGTACTACAGGTTTTTATTTCACTGTACGACAAATATTTAAAAAAAGAATTTTAAATCAAAAGTAATGGTATATAAATGAAAATTTATGCCAGAAAAAATGTTAAATAAACAATAGATAAAAAAATGGATTAAGTGAAATAAAGGTAGTTAAGGTGTCTTAAAAAGAAATGTAACTTTTGGAACATAACTTTTGAAAAAAAGCAATATATATAGTAAGCACACTTAACAATTTTCGCGCGAAACACGCAAAGGTGCCCGAACTTGGCGCAATCAAAGACACCACACATCACAATTGCGCTTTAGCGCGTAATTCAATTGCGCTTGGCCGTGTGGTGACGGCAGAGTAGAATACATTTGTCACCAACCCCTACTCTTCCCGTGGGTGTCGTAAGAGGCGACTTAGGAACTACACATTGAACAGGGAACGGGCAGCAGCGATCTCTGATACAGTAACCTTTTAATCTGTGATCTCCAAACCGCCTGCCAAGCGTGGAGATTATGCCAAAACCCTCCACTTAAGTGGAGGAGGCTCATAGTCCAGCAGTGGATTGTAACGGGCCGTTGATTTGATTTGATTTGCGTAATTCAAGCACTAAATGTTGAGAAATAAAACTTTCATACAAACCGGTCGAACCAATTCGTCAAAAAGATTACAGGAGCAAGCGCCATTTAAATGTAATTTACTTTTTAATGGTTTTAAGTTGATCGTTACTTGTGAACTAATTGTAAAGTTCGTTATGTAAACTTTTCTAGACGATACATTAAAATTATGAACATACAAATGAATAAAATATTATAAAGCGCCTTCTATAAATTTAATTAAGGTTTGAAACCTTAAACTTTTGTACACTTTATTAAATGAATAGACAGGCTACTAATTAAATTTATTTTGATTATAAGATTTTTAACTTTTCTGTACATAAAAGGCTTAATTGTTTTTATATTTGTACCTACTATAGCTGTTAGTCTGCAACTTCACTTGCGTGGTTTTTAAATATGCTTGTCTTATGGAACAAAGTATTTTTCAATGACGTAAAGAAGCAGAAACACTTTTCTTTGAAAGAGGAACTAAGTAGTACAAAAAAATATTAGTTTTATTTTTATTTCGTCTTTACCAAAACGATTTTTCATTAGAACCTTCCCGACTACTCAGAAAATGACTTACCTGGAACATAACCAATTCAGAAAAATGGATCAAACATGCTTTTGAAAACAACTGCGTTGTACTTGGTTCATCAATAGCATTGCCACATTCAGATAGACACACAAACAGACCACGTCAATCACTCTTATTCATCAAAAGTTAATTAAAACAGTTGCCTCAAGTCTGATTCTGCCAATACAGCTAAACGTACAAGGAAAATGGGGAGAAGAATTGCTCTTTCTACCAACTTGCCGAATTAATTCAGACTGAAAAAATACATTGCAACAATATCCGGACTTTTCCGGATGGATATCCGGAAAGCTTCCTCACAAGCGAAAATATTCCGAAAATTTTACAAGGAAAGTGGAAGGATTATGAAAGATTTATTTTACAAAAGAAATGGAGCATAGTATCTTCTAAAATAATATCATAATAGGCGTCAGAAATATAGTGGTTGGGGCTTAAGCATTGCAAATAGATAGGAATGGATTCGATGTCCCAATTAATTATATATTTTTTAAATCACGCTCATATTATTTACTGTTCGCATAAGGACAGATTCTCAAAAAGACAAAGTACAGTTATAATAAGCAATGTAATTCCTACTAAAATAGTAAGTAATTTTGAGTTTATAAAGAATAACGTTTTCACCAAAAGAGGCCTAAACAGACCTTATTCGACCACGTTAGCTCCATGCAGGTTTGACGACTTCACAAACAACCTTTGTATTTTTTTTTCGAAGGCATGCACGGTGTTGTACAGGTTTCTCCACAATGGTTTCTGTTACCATAAGATTGTCGAATAAACTTACAAATAGATTTGAAATTCAAAAACACGGTTCGTTCGACTCGGGCGCTTTTCGGACGAGAAATAATGTAAGTAGCCACTACACTAACTAACACTCTTGCTTGCTTGTAGTGCCGGCTAAATTAATTAAGTAAAATACTAGTAACTAAAACCACAAAAAACTTTGAACTATAAACTAATCCATACAAGCCTGTAGTAAGCTTAACCGCAAACCAATTAGTGACCGCGGTTTTATAATTAATTAAGTAAATTAATTCAAAACAATGTACTTAAAATCATTACACGCAGATTTTGTAGATCAAATAATTTTATTTGTTTAAACTTATAAACAAACGACATTTCTGAATTCATTTTATCATTTATTGTACACAATTAACAATAAAATTACAATAACACAAAAGAAAAACGACACAGAAGGCTTACTTATTTCTAAAGAAATATCTTCCAGCAGACCTACGGAAGAGAGAAAGAGAAAAGGAAGATACCAATAGACGCGGATAAAATGTGCACAACTTACGAAAAAAATACAGTGATAATATAACTAAAGTAAAATTAACAAAAGAACTGCGTCAGCTAGTTGAATTCTATTTGTCTTCTCAGTAAAAACTTGCTACGAAGTAGTTAACTCGATTCAAACATCAACAGCTCACATACGTCCCCACCGAGGGGCTCGAGCCTACCCTGAATTAGAGCGAATAGGCCTTAGTCGACCACGCTTGCTCAGTGCGGGTTGGTCGACTTCACACACATTAACCTTTGAAATTCTTCGCAGGAGTGTGCAGGTTTCATCACAATGTTTTCCTTCACCGTAGCGTCGAATAAACGTAAATATGAATTTGAAATTCGAAAACAAATTGGTACGTAGTGGAGATCGAACCCGCGTCTCCAGGACGATTCAAACATCAAACAATATTTAATAAAAACCAATATATTATGAGGTGCGCTTTTACAATACATACACTTTTCAAGACAGATTTGACGAATATTAATTGATTGATATATCAGGCACATAATAGTATAAAATATAATGTTAGTTGTTGTTTTTTCTTTAAGTGTAGTATCAAATAGGAAAAAAAGCTTGATATTTGGTCAAACTCTCATTTTTTATGTTTTATTTATACAGGTTATTGACTTTTTGAACAAAATGGTCCAAAAACATAATATTTTCTTTTATTTCCAAATTAAATTCATGTTCCATTTCCATATACAAAATTAAAGATATTTCCACCCATAGAATTTTCAATATTAAAGTTCGTTCTACTGGAACATTGAAAAGCATAAATCAAACATCAGGTATAATTTTAAAGACATTAAAACGTAATTATATTCAGTGGAACAAAGTATAAAACTACAGTAGAATTTGTTTGAAATAATGTGTTCTGAAACTTGCTGGTCTTTGATATTAATAAAAAGCAATTTTCTTTGGTTTTTAGGGCACGTTTTTATCGTCATTCGGAAGTAATTTAACTTTAGTGTTCCAAAAGTTAACACTTACATCTCACAGTACTTCGTTCAAGCATTAGTGAACCAATAATGAAGAATTTTATAAGAGAATTTGCAATGTGTCGTTATTCCAAATCTTTTGTTATTTTGTAACCGGCCCTGTAAGCGGCCCTAGTCACTAGACCTCCATCGCTCCAGCACATCCAGTACGACAATAATGAGTTGGTAGGTACTGAAGAAAGAGATTTACATTATAACTCAATTATTTTAACTGTGCGCTTCGATCTGTCAAAATCGTCATGTTGGTGGCATTGAATTCACCCGCCCGCTTACTTCCTCACCTCCTCCGACGCCTATCAAAACGGATACCAAATCTACCAACATGCAAATATTATGACGTTGACAGGCGCACAGTTATAAAAATTGGGTTATAACATTAACGGCCCGTTAGAGTCCACTGCTGGACTATGAGCCTCCTCCACTTAAAGAAAGAAAGAAAGAAAGAAATTTATTTGCAGTACACAAAAACAATACAGAAGTAACAGATGAAGGAAGCGAAGTGGGTACATAAAAAAACAAAACAATAACAACAAAAACTTAAGTGTTTGGTTTTGCTATAATCAACACGCTTGGCAGGCGGGTTGGAGATCGCAGATTAAAAGGTTGCTGTATCAGAAAGCGCTGCTGCCCGTTCCCTGTTCAATGTGAGAGAGGGGGACCTGGAGTCCTTAAATACAGGCCTTGGCTTAGTTTAGGCTCCAGATGCCCCACAAACAATCTTATAAAATTGTTATTCATGCAGTAGATAAGTTACAGATGTACCTTTTTGCTTGTTTGTGGAGTGAAATAAACACAATTTTTATTTTTATTTTTTATTTTTATAATGTGTAGTCCCCAAGTCGCCTCTTACGACACCCACGGGAAGAGTAGGGGTTGGTGACAAATGTATTCTACTCTGCCGTCACCACACGGAAAAGTAGATACTAGATAGATATACCGGTTATGACATTTTTTTTATAATTATGATGAAGATACTAAATTTTCTTCAAGATCATCTGTGAATTCACATTAATTACCTGATGATACGAGTAGAGTATAAATAACTCAATGTAGAACAGGAAAATGGGTCGATATTTTTATTTCTGTTCGTGACAGGTGTATTATCCCACAGTTCTTTGATATTCTTAAAGTATGAATTTTTCTAAGTGCTGATGCTTGGAAATCATTTCCTGTTTTTCTGTAACATATTAAATCATATTTTAAACTTGTAAGGCATTAATTTTCAAAATATTGATTTCGCTATCTGTTATTACTACCTACTTTGGTATACGTAACAAATAGTTAGGAAAGAAATCCTTTTATTTGACTATTCTAAGGTATTTATCACTAGGATACCAGTAGTGGTATAAAGTAAACCTGAATAGTTAATTATATTATAATTAATATCTTAAATGAAATATGAATTGTACGTAAAATATTTAATTTGTAACTTAAAAAAAAATACAATAATTGGACAAGGCATTTATGACTAGGATACTATTAGTTATGGCGGTGCCAGCTGTGACGCTACTAACGAAATGTATACCTACACAATTAACCACAAAACAAGCCGAAAAACTGCACAAAAGATACGTCTTTCGGTAGACTTTGTATTCCTACTTTATTGAAAGAAAGAAAGAAGAAAGAAAGAAGAAAGAAAATTATTTATTTTGAACAAATCACATTACAAACTAACTTAAATATTACTAGTCTAAAAATCATTGCTATGTGAAATGCTAAAACTTCACATTTCTAAATTTTAATATTTGGTGTCTCTATTTAATTGTTAAAATATTTAAATATTTAAATAATTTTCATTCAGTAATCGAACTCTGATTTCGCAATTGCATTATTTTTATTTATTTTCAGCATTTAAATGATAAAATACTGACATTTAAAGTTAAAATTTTACTGAAACGTGGAGTATCTTTAATTAATTAAATGCTTGTGGTATCCATATTCAGCGAAAACTGGAAATAACTTACCAATTAACATTCAATAAAATATGATACAGTCAAGCAAGAGTAAAAAAGTGTTACGTCAAATTAAAAAAATGCTTTTATAGATTTGTACTCATTAACATTTTTAACGTTTTTGATTAACTAAAAGTCTTTAAAGTTCTATTTTTATAATTTTTACACATTACTTACGATATTTGACATACATTGCGTAGCCAGATTAAATATTTAATGGTGCTTATAAATGCAAGATATCGTGCCTTCACTATTTTGGATTTTATTATGGCATTTCATTAAAATTTCGAAATTTTGAAATAATTAACTAAATATTTCAAAATAATATTTATGTTTGTAAATACGTAAACAAGATAATTAAGGCAAAAAATAAAATGTTTTCTAACATAAATTGATTTAAGTACATCTCTTGTAAAAATGTAGGCACAGATGGTGTACAAATGCTTTTCCGTTCTGTGAATCGATAGTCTATATTTTAGGTGTCAATTGACAGTAGAGATGGGAAAATTTTGATTAAATGCCTGTGATAAAGAATATTATTTTTTTGGTATTTTTTGTAACACGTTGTATAATATACATTACACTGTAACTCCGAGCACTGATAGCCCTGTCACACGGATTCCTGTCATTGTATAACACGATCGGGTTGCAAAGGCTAGATGACAATCATTCTCGCGTACAAAGGCTGACAACCTCACTACATTCCGCTGTGTAATAGTGGACCCAAAATGTACGCTGCAATTTGCATCAAAATTCCGTTTTGTTCCCATTGTAATGTCTGTTGTCCGCAGAAAAGTGTAAACTCTTTTTAAAATCTTAAGGCTTCTTTAGCTAGCCAACTTGCCAATGTATACTTTACCTAAATATAAAAATGATTATGGACGAAGGGTGAGGTCATACCCGCACTCTGAACAGTTTACCTAGGGAGCTGTTAGAAAAAAATCTTAGACTTAAAACCAAACAATTGAAATACTTTTTAAAAAAACATTACTTACCTAGGAAAAACATCAACGAGACGGTGCGGGATGGTGCGATGATATTATTTTTATTTTTATTAATTTATTTTAGTAGTGTGCGACCCGTCAGACGCACATAATCTTATGTATAGATTAATGATTCATCAACATCAACGGACCGTTACAGTCCACTGCTGGACTATGAGCCTCCTCCACTTAAGTGTTTGGTTTTGCCATAATCTCCACGCTTGGCAGGCGGGTTGGAGATCGCAGATTAAAAGGTTATTGTATCAGAGAGCGCTGCTGCCCGTTCCCTGTTCAATGTGTAGTCCCTAAGTCGCCTCTTATGACACCCACGGGAAGAGTAGGGGTTGGTGACAAATGTATTCTACTCTGCCGTCACCACACGGCTAAATTAAGTGCTTGGCGTTCTGTAAATTTTACTTAAAGCATTTCCCACGAAATAAACAGTTTGAAAATTAATTTTTTTTTAGAGGTTTACATGGTTGAAGAATGGTGCACGATGAAAATAATTTCTATGGTGTAGTTTTCGTTCCTTTTCCAGCTTTCAAGCCGAATAAAGTCATTGAAAACTGTGCCTACGGATCTCCAAAACGTAACTTCAAATTTTAACGCGAAACTGCGCAGGTTGGCGCGAATCCAAATTAAAAAAGTTTTATCCGTCTATTATTAAGCGAACAGGTACGGCCCGGGTTTATTTTATCAGAAATATTGAAGCGAAGATGTGAGGTTATTGACTCGTAATATTAAGTCGAGTTATTAACCGACTCAAGACGAGAAAGGAGGGTCGGAAAGTTTTACTAGGTTTATATTCGCGCTCTTCGTCGAAGTGGTTTTGTTATTTTGTTTTACCAGGCGTTGTTCACTTAAAAATTGTATGGTGCAATTAGACTTAGACCTCAACATGCAAAGTAATAGTATCATGCCAACTCCAAATTGTTCTAACAGGCCACATATTGTTTCGTAAAAAGTTACACGATTTTAAGCGTCAGGTTTGGAAGGGAGGAGGAAACAAGTTGGGTTTTTTCAGTTTTTCGAAAACTATGCGGTTTAGCGCAAAAGTGCCAAGGACAAAAATAATCTATGGCATAATCTTGCTAAAACTAAAATATATAAACACCCTTACGCTCCCCCGCAAGTCCGCGCCCGCTATATTAGAAAATATTAGCGGTCCGCCCGCGGCTGTGCTCGCGTTGTGTAACGCTGAACTTAATCCAATATCATAAATTTTGATTCGGAGCTAACTACTCGGCAATCCCATAATTTTTCATCTGTCTATAAATCCATTGAAGTATATTAGACTGACAGTTACACCGTTTAGTAATGTTAATTTCTTGAGGGTTGTGATTGTAACACGGCAATAATTCTTAGTGCATATGAATGATGACTGTAAAAAGATTTTTTCCAAAAAATATGCCTTCTGGTTTATTAAATTTTGTGCACAATACATTTATATTTTTGGAATACCACATTTTAAGAAAAAGTCATAGCAGTCTGATGATGATGAGAGAGGTTGAGCTTTGACTCCGAAGTTAATCTCACCTCACACAATATGGGAAAAGGGCAAGAGAATAAAAAATAGTTAATATTTAATAATACTAAATACATAAACCGTGTGGTGACGGCAGAGTAGAATACATTTGTCACCTATCCCTACTCTTCCCGTAGGTGTCGTAAGAGGCGACTTAAGGACTTACACATTGAACAGGGAACGGGCAGCAGCGCTCTCTGATACAGTAACCTTTTGATCTGCGATCTCCAACCCGCCTGCCAAGCATGGAGATTATGGCGAAACCCTCCACTTAAGTGGAGGAGGCTCATAGTCCAGCAGTGGACTGTAACGGGCCGTTGATGTTGATTTAATAATACTAAATAATTAAATATTTTGTACCTACGTGTGTTTTTTTTTTTCAATAATATTGCAACGTCATTTTCGCTTCGGTGTTAGAGTCGGCCGCTGTAACAGCTGTTCACACGGTGATAAAGGGTGCTCGGCCGTTATAATCCCATAGTTTACGTTTTGCACCGTAATAAGCCGTAATGCACGTAGTTATGACGTAACACATCGTGTAAATTTGATATGAATTATGTCGTGGCTCTTAAAAAATATGAATTATGTCGTGGCTCTTAAGTACAGGCGTTTAAAGTTAGAACTTAATTTTATGTGGTTAGCGGAATGAAAACTGACAAACTGCCCTGCTTCTTAAACAAGATGTCAACAAGTTTTACTTTGTCATTTTATTGCATGTATTATGTAAAGAATACTTTATACGTGTGTATGGAAAAATAGTAATTACCTACCTACATACAATTTAAACGCAAATTAGAACAAGAAGATTATGCAGTTTGTTATATTTTATGATACACTGTTAACATACAGCGTATATTCTTGTCTTTATATGGGACTATATAGCGGTCCGCCCGCGGCTACGCTCGCGTTGTGTAAGATTACCCTGTGGGAACAAGACTTTTTCCCGTAAAAATTATCTTATGTGTTAATCCAGGGTACAAACTATCTCTATTCCAAATTTCATACCAATCCGTTTGGTAGTTTTTGCGTGAAAGAGTAACAAACATCCATCCATACATCCTTACTTACAAACTTTTGCGTTTATAATATTAGTAAGAATTAGGGTAGGCTCGAGCCCCTCGGTGGGGACGTTTATAAGCTGTTGATGAGTAAGGATTAGTCGTAGACAAGCAAAGTGTAAAACTCTGTGAGTATAATTTGTAACAATTTATGATCCATACAAAATCGCGTTTCATAGTGAAGCCGCAGACTGAAGCTAGGTTAATAATAGAGTTATTTTAAACAGTTAACGACAAAACCGATACTATCACAATTTTAGTAGCAGCCATAACGAAGTTCCGAAGTTTAGATTTTCTAATATTAGATGATATTCGTAGTAAATGTGAGGTATTAAAATACTGTAGTGAAGATAATGGCCGCGATTCGGAATGTCACGCTCTAATCCTTAATTTAAAAGTCAAACATAGAATTTGAACCTTATGGCCGTGTCGATTGCACAATTTTAGAGAGCACATAAAACATGCGACTTAATAATCTCTTAAACTGACAGCTATGCCCTTATTATAAGTTATCATTCGTTCAAATGAATATCATTCGTTCATCACCTATCTGTCATTGGTCATAAAAACGAAAAGGATAGCTGGATTTTAAAATTAGAATTACGATACGCCAATATGATACGATTGAAAAATTTAATCTTAATCAAACAGGGTTGAACGTAAATACTAATAGCCTTTAAGCTTATTTTTGGTACTTCGGTAACACTGTAATAATTGAGCTTATTATAAGACATTCATTAACTAAACACTTCAAGTATAATGCCCGTAGAGATACGCGATTAATACCTTTGTTCACTTTTATTTTTATTTTATTTAATAATAGAACCACTTAAAATACTTAAAGGACGTATACTAGAAATAGTAATTCTGATGCCCCGATTTATAAGAAAAAAAAATCAATACTAATAGAAAAACACACTGTAACTATACGTTTTGCACAATTTTTGTTTCTTATTTTCTTTCTTCCTGAAATTAATGCAATCACTATAAGCAGAATTTCTGTGAGCGGATGTGGCGTGTGAGACGGCTCCTCCCATTGGAGGGCTCTTCTCTTATTTAGCTGAGTTACAGCGGTTACCGTCTTCCTGGTAGTTTTGTTAAAAATTTACATGTTTGTTTGTTAAAGAAAAACGTAAGTTCCGTCTGGAAACAATTTATCAAAAGAAGATAAAATCCGTAGCCGAAATTTCTCGAGGAATTCTTAATTTTTCCCATCGAATTCCTATTCGCCGGATGAATCAATAATACAATGGAAATTCCGGTCGTAGCCCGAATTCTTCCTTTGCCGACTACTTTATTAATATCCTATTGATCGCAAATAGGCCGAACACAAAGTACCTACTTCATTTTAATTTTGTGCAATAAAATTTGGTAGAGATTCCTTGTTTTGTGTTCAGTTAAATTTGCGTATATAATATATTTGGATGTTTGGATTTTGTTCCGCCTTTACGCTTAAAGTACAACGGATTTGGATAAAATTTGGAATGGAGATAGTTTGTAACCTGGATTAAGGCTTATGTTACTTTTTACGGAAAAGTCTTATTCCCACAGGAAAATCTTTCATGACGCAATCGTAGCCGCGTGCGGACCGCTAGTTATTTAATATGATAAGTATTTAAACCAGTACCAGTAACCATTGCTTTAACGGCAAACGTTGGAGCAAAAAAGTACGAAAAGAAAACTATACTACAAAACGTGTGCCAGATACTCGTGAGGTACTTAATAACCATTATAAACCATTAACCATTATATCATCAACATGAACGGCCCGTTACAGTCCACTGCTGGACTATGAGCCTTCTCCACTTAAGTGGAGGGTTTTGCCATAATCTCCACGCTTAGCAGGCGGGTTGGAGATCGCAGATTAAAAGGTTACTGTATATCAGAGAGCGCTGCTGCCCGTTCCCTGTTCAATGTGTAGTCCCTAAATCGCCTCTTACGACACCCACGGGAAGAGTAGGGTTTGGTGACAAATGTATTCTACTCTGCCGTCACCACACGGCTAATTATTAAATCTAATAATTTTAATTATCATCCTCAACAAACAAATATTTTTATCCAGGCCATATTAGCATATCATTATACCACTGACTGCTATTAGATGTCGCACTGCGCTAACGCGTTGGCATGAATGATACAATATGAATGTTAGGGTGCTTCAAAATTGTATGGAAAAAATTTTTTTCATAATTTTTCCGCGGGCACCCTTTTAGAAGTTTCCATAGCTTCAAAAACTTACGTAGATTTTTTTTTAGATTTTTCAAATAGATTTTAGGGGTCGCTACCACCTTTTGAAATGTTAAGAAAAATGGAAAATACAAATCAGTATGAAATTATTTTTATTGCGGCTTTTTAAATTAAATATTGTTTAGATAAGCATTAATTATTAAGAAACATTTAAAAAATATATAAAATAACAATCAATATGAAATTAAGATGTCAAAGTGGACTTATTTGTATTAGGGAACTTTCGTCGATAATCTTTGACCGTCAAAAGCAAATATTGTTTCTGCTCTTCATTGGTAGTATGAAGACGATTGTATTCTTCCATAAGAGCGACCCCTCTTTCTGCTAAATCATTAACAACTTTCATGCAATGTACATACTCTTTACATTTTTTGTAATCGTTGTCATTATTCCAGGTATTCACATCTTTTTTCAGGAAATCACATGCAACTCCGATTATACTGAAAAAAGAATGGGTATTGTTTGTGACAAAATCTTCCAAGTTTTTGCTAAGAATAGCGTCGTGGTCAAGGGTCACTCTTTTAAGAGGATCTTCTGGCCCTTGATTTTCTAGGGCTGTTATCATTTTCGCTTTAGTTTCTGCTGAAACATCGTCGTCGAAAAATGCGAAGGCAATGAGCTCTTCAGACAAATACCACAGATGTCCTGACAGCTTTTTCAGCGCAACTTGTGCAAGTGGTTTGTTTATTTTTTCGTATGCCACCAAGTCCTTCAACATTTGTAAATCATTCTTTGGCGCTAGCCATGCGCAAGGAGCTTGGTACCAGTATTTGGCGTAAATTCTGACAACAAAAATTGATACATCTATGATGCCTTTCGTTTCCTTTTTAGTTAGTTTTAACTGTTCTCGAAATAAATACATTTTTAAAGCATAAATGGCTTTGGCCATCCACCTCGCTCTGTGTAACCCCGCAGGCGCTCTAAATGATACGCCTTTTTCAGGTGTTCCTCCCAAAAAAAATATTATGAGATTGAGTAATTCTTTGTAGTCGTCACGTGGCTGAAACTGATTAAGCTGGTTTGTAGCAAAAGAGATCATAGTGTCTCTTATATCTTGCACATGCTTTAATGTTTCAGAGTCAGAACTAACTGATTTGAAGTCTTCTTGGTCAATTTTAGGCCAACGTTTCTGAAACCTTTTAAAGATCTGTATTTCTGGCCCGCTTGAACAACCCAATGCTAAGACAACAACAGCTTCAAGTACGATCTCCAAAATATGATGTCGGCACGCTAACCACAATAGCTGTTTTTCTAACTTCTGCTCTAGTAAAGTACAAGCTCCATTAAGGCGCCCAGTGTTTGAAGCAGTTGTATCAAATCCCATGGCCTTAATTTTTTCAGTTAGACCCCACGATAATAAAATTTCAAAAATAGCAGAGGCCATGGCCTGTCCCGTTCCATTTTGTAGTTTTGGTACAGCTAAAAGCTGGTCTATTCCTTGGCCTGATACCAAGATAGGTAAACGATCAACAACTTCATGTCCCGTTATATCTTCAAGCATTTTACCATCCCAGTGAACGGTAAGTGGGACATCAGGTTTAAATTCACTTTTCAAAGACTCGGCAATTTTTTGTCGGCTCTGAATTCGTTGACGGCGAATAGACGATGAGCTAATGTTATAAGTTGCCACATCGCAACCTGCGCTCTTAAGAGTTGATGATAAAACAATGGCTGCTTTGCGGTCACTCAGCTTAGCAACGTCGAGACTTACTGCCAAACGATCGTCGATTATTTGCTGTGGCTTTCTTCTTTGTGGTTTCGATGTAGAAGGTTTTTGCAATGGAGTAATAGGTGGATCTTCACTATCGTCCAAAGAGGGCGAAGATGATGACAACAACTCACACTTCTCAGTTAGTCGTTTTATATTTTCTGTTTCCCGCAACTTTCTTTTTTCTAACTTTTCATCCTGTTGTAACTTAATGCTTTGTTCTTTTGAGAATTTTCTGTCTAGTCTACCTATTTGGCCTGGACGTCCTTTTTCTCTTTGTGCAAGCAGAAACTGTTTGTCTTCCTCTACGACAGTCAAATCCAACGCTTTGGCATGGGCTATATCAAACAGACAATCCAAACTATTCTTCCATTTTTCTTCTTTTACCTTTAACTGAGTTGAGCGCTTTTTCTTATTTTCTTTATTTTTCTTCAGCTTTTGCCATTCAGAGAAATATTGCAGTATCTTTGCTTTCACGTGTTTGTGTAGTCTGGTGGGGATACTGGCGTTTTCCCACACTTCAATAACTTTGCTCGCAACACGATCCGCAGACTTGTTATTTTGTTCCTTCTTTATCGTTTTATAATAAAAAAATAAACTCATCACTTCTTTAATAGACGGCAGTTTTGCGTGAGGTAAACTTTCTGTGACATGTCCTATAAGCCAAATGTCTGTATTTTTACGCATTATAATACTACTTTTGCTAGTTGACGCCATTATGCACCATCAACACAAAATTAACCGGCACAATGAAAGTACGTCACCCCTCAATAGAATCGTACGGAACACTGACACGTTTGAACAAGCTTCTTTTGTTTAGGACGCTTAGAAGTACTTATAAGCAGTATATCGGTGCATTTTTGGCTTGTTTAGATTACGTCTAGTGGCATGTTTAGATTGAAGAGTCGGAGTCATATTACATCAAATAGAGAGATTTTCTAAAACTTTGATGACTGGTAGCGCCCTCTAAATATTGCTTATTTGTAATAAAAAAAAATATGTATACGTTTATTTTTACATTAGAAACGAATGGCAATGTGCCCCACAAAAAAAAATAGACTTGTCATTTTTGAAGCACCCTAATGAATGTAGATGGACCGCATCGCATTGTTCCTGTTCTAAAGGTGGAGTCAGAATGGCAACGGGTATAGTGCGTGTAAGTCCGTAGTATGTGACAACAATGTTTATATTAGTTGTCAACTCAATTACGTCGCCCTCAAGCTTTTCCTAGGTTATGGTGACAATAGCCAAATGCGGATTGGTTAATTTCGCATACAACCTTTGTATTTTTTTGCAGATTTCCTTTCAAGGTTTTCTTCTCAATGCTGAACGTAGGCACGATCACCCGCTTTTCTCATCCAGCCACCACCAGCGACCTTCCTCAGGTCATCAGTCCACCTGGCAGGGGGGCGTCCCACACCACCTACGTTTTCCTAAAGCCTATTAAGCTTAAGGTAACCTTCAAAAGTTTTAGCTACAATTCGTTTTAGGTACCTACATAAATTTGGATTCATGAACTCATTAAAGTTGGCGAAAAAGTGATTCATTGAAAAGGAAACCTGTTAAAACACCTTTCGTATTTTGAAATTGTAGGAAATAATAAGTTATATTAATTATCATTCAAAATACATTTCGAAGTTTAAATACATTCGGACCCTTTAGGAATTCTCTCCGCGTGGGTGATGGATCAGGAGGTAAAATGTTTAAACAAATCAAAACAAATTTTGTTAATACAACTTTGTAGGAAGTTGTTTTGGCGAAACTCCTTGAAAGGCAACCCCGGAATCCCCTATAATTCGAAGGGATCAAATCACTAGGGTCAGTCAGTGTTGTCAAAATATCGACATTCAATCTGTTGTCGATGAATCAAAGACCAAAATGTTTTTAAGGGACACCTTGGTGGTGAAAATTATTTACTATGACCCTATGATATGCAGTATATCGTATCCTTTAGTGTTAGAAACAACAAAAAACAAATGAAACAAACTCTACAAATTATTAAGATTAGAGGGCTGAACCAACTATCCTATTTTGTGTTCTAGTAAGTTAAAAATATATATCTCATTCTAATAAAAAGATAATTTTAACGAGAACATTTAAAAAAATCTAAATTAAATTCCTTGTTTTTGTAATCACACTAATATTATAAATCTGAAAATATGTTTGGATGTTTGTTCCGCTTTCACGCTTTAATTGCTGAAATTTTGTACCCTGGATTAACACATAGGATACTTTTTACGGGAAAAAGTCTTATGCCCACGGGTAAATATTACACAACGCGTAGCCAGTCGCGGGCGAACTGCTAGTACTTATATAAAACAACATATTTTTTGAACTGCTCTAATACTGATGCCTCTTTGGATACTTAAGCATTTTATGCATTATATCGATAGTTTAGCGTATATTGGCAACACTAACACGAACATTACTTTTGGTCACTTTTGGTACTTCTCTCCATCGTCCAATGGAAAATACAATTAACACATTTTGTTACTCTGTTTAGTTAAAAAAATGCTTATTGTTTTGTTTAAGTATAATACATTTTCTTTTATACTAAAATTTTCGCTGAGTATGTAATTAAAACATGTCAACGACACGACGTTATTATTTTTGGTTTAATTATAAAATTTTGTACTTGACCTCACCATAATAAAAATTAATCGTAATTATTTCGTATTGTATTGTATTGTATATGTTTTGTGCTGACAAGGAAACCACACCTAAACAACGGTATAATAGTTTTTTAACTTACCTATTTTTTTTAATAAATAGTTTTTAATAATAGTCATAATATACACAAAAAAAAGTTAAACCATTTTTTTTTTCGATATTATTATGGTTTTTCGGGAAACGTTTAAAAATGGTATAAAGAAAATGAATGCATGTTTTTATTACCTACCTTTCGATCTATCGTCTCGTGGGATCATCAGACCTGCAACAAAAAAAACTTATTTTTTATTTTTGTCTAATCTGTAGTCAAAGTCCTATATGTAAAAAACAAAGAATGCTTATAAAAAATAAAAATAAAAAAATAAAAAATTTTTTTTTTTCAGTCCATGAAGTCCATAGTGGTTAGTATATACACTTAAAAAGAAACTTAAATTGTTATGTTAGTACAAACACTTAGAGTTATATTGTTCCAGTATTTAAACAAAATTTAAGCGAACAAATGAAACTTCATCACCTGTAAAATGTACCTAACCTATGTTCACAAATAAAGATTTATTATTATTATTAAAAAAGCGACCCTCACATGCCCTCCTTGCTACGAGGGCCAGGACGCTGTTGGCGCTGGAGCGAATCCTCTGCATCGCTGCGGCGCACCGCTTGCGGAGCGTGGCCTGGAAGCCGTCAACTCGAGCATCCGCAAACATACCTGACGCGCTGCAGAAGCGCGGCAGCCCCAACAGCGCCCTGAACGCGTTGTTAAACTGAACACATAGCGATTGTTTCCGATAAGCAGTCCACAGACTACAAGTGTATAAAAATGTACAAAAAGCTCTGAATAACGTTACTTTAACTTGAGTTGAAACAAGAAGAAAACTATGGTTACGTATCTACGACTACAACTTCGTTTATCTTTGTGTTTCTCGAATAGAAAGAAACACTGTTTTTCTTTTCAAATAATTAGATGTGTAACATTTGAGCGGATCTATAAATAAACTTGTTTTCATCGTACCAATCGTACCAAATGGGGTCAGTTGAGTAATAACAATTTCCCTTGAACGTTACAATATTTCCCCACTACGTTATGATACGGAATGTCGAATTCTGATGGCGCCACTGCCAACTGACAATTGATCTGAAGGTTGCACGCTTTGCCGTCAATCTGCTGGATATTGAAATCAATGACACGATTTTGGAGTCTACTTTTTCTGGAGGAGATTAATGCTGAACCAGTGCATCTTAATGTATAGTAAGAATAGAACCATTGACTGAAAACCATATTAAGCTTAATAATGTAGATGATGCATATTTTTTTATAATTTGATTAAAAAACAGACAAAAAACCTGAAATCTGTTAATATGTTAAAAGCAGCTGTTAGTTTCAAAACTGTACTACATTTTAAATTAAAAATAAGGTAATAAAATTATCTTTCCGACAGCCAATTAAATAAAAAATTGTTTAAAAATCTTCGATAGATGGCGTTGACGATTCGTGGATCCGAAGAAATCCGGCGAGTCACCCAGGGTATTTCCCAGGGCCATTAAATGGATAAAAAAAATTCACGATGTACCCTGGCGCCATCTATCGTCTTAATAAGAACTATTATTTTTATTTTTTTAGAGAGCTGTAAGAAAATCCCTCATTAGCAGAATCTAACAATAAACCCTTATAAAAGAGAAACCCTAAAAAAAAAGTATTAATAAAAAAATCAATTTTAATAGAGAAAAATAAATGCCCTCTTTGTGATAAAGTCAAAAGAAAAAAGAAAGAAAGAAAGAAAAAAAAATGTTTCCTTTGTTTTTGTTGATCTCCGCTTCTACGACACCTTTTATTTTGCCGCTATATTTTTTAAACATTAAGTTAATTCCATTCGTATTATCTCCTGTTAAACGTGTTAGCTTAAAAGCTTTCCAATATTTTGGCTTACGAAGCGCGAAAGCTTTATGTACAGTCGGTAAGGGAAAAAGAATAGAATAGAATATACTTTATTGCACACGAGGATATAGCTTGAAAGTACAGAAGATAGATAAAAGGGTGTACAGATTGGATGAGGGTGGCCTTATTGCTAAGGTAGAAATTTTTTTCAGGCAACCTTAGGGTACAAGAAATCTTCATTGGAACTGTGGGACGGTGCACACAAGAAAAACAGAATAGGATAAGCTATTTAATACTATTAATCAAAGTTACATAAACAAACTACTTATACTACTAATAATAATAAACTTTATTTTGGACCAGTTACATCCATAATTATAAATATATAATAATACCAATACAATCAATAAAACACACAATTCATAAAATAAAATTAAAATTTAATCAATAATATTAATAAAAGTAAATAATCAATTCAAAATTTAACGGGACGACGGACGGTGGACCAAAGCAGTCACAGAGTGGTGGCCTAGAGGGGCGACAAGGCCAGTGGGCAGACCACCAGCCGGATGGTCAGACGATATCGTCAAGATGACGGGATCTCACTGGATGACTGGCACAGGACCGTGAGAGTTGGCGCTATAGAGATGAGGCCTATACCCAGCAGTGGGTTGATGTGGGCTGAGTATGATGATGATGATGAATTCAAAATTACAGAACTATAATCAATCAAAATATTTGAAACACTTTCATTCGTTATATTATCTATATATGTATGTATCTACACCGTGAAATTTACATCGTTTTGTTCCCGCCGTGTAGTGATAGTACCCGTCAAACTGAACAAATTTTTCACGAAAAAAAAAATTCCAGTGACAAAAAAGTTTTTAGTCTCTCCATACAAAATGGGTCGCTCGGGAGTCTCACTTTGTATGGAAAGACCAAAAATTTTTTTGACGCAGGAATTTTTTTTTTCGTGAAAAGTTGTTCAGTTTGACGGGTACTATCACTACACGGCGGGAACAAAACGATATAAATTTCATGCTGTATTTATATATTTATGTATGTATATCAGCTGTATGACACCCATAGTACAGGCTCCGTCTAGTTTGGGTACGGATGGCCGTGTGTGAGATGTCACCACATTTTTTATTTTTTAATGTCGACAACTGACCTAACTAACTGGTCAGAGTTGTTATTGAGACCCCAAAGGCCTCTCAAATGCACTTGTAATAGCTATTTATGTCTCCATCTCACACACGGCCATCTGATCTCTCTCTGACGACTCTTACCCTGGAGACCGAGTAACACAGGCTCGTCCTAGCTCAGGCTCCAGTCTCCGACAACACAATGTTAGCTTAGCATTAAGTACCTTTGTAAATCTTTATCTTCTTCCAGTGCCATACCCTAACGGGTGTCGGCGACCATCTCTCTAAACTCCTCTCTATGTTCTGTCATCCTTCTTAAGTCTATAGCTCTGTCTATGCCGGTCCAACTTTTCAGGTTGTCGTACCAGGACGTTCTTCTCCTTCCTCTCCCCCTCTTGCCCTCAATTATCTCTTGCAATATGCTGTATTTGTTATTTCGGTAAATATGACCGTAGTATGCAATCTTTCTCCTTTTGAGCGTTGTTACTACTTCCAGGTTCCAGGTAAATCTTTATATAAGGAGCAAATTTTTTTTTTTATTATTATATACTCTTCGTTCGTTTTTTATTCTTCTTTTCTCTCCACCGAATATTGAACCCAGAACCTCCGAAACAGAAGACTATCGCTCGGTTATGGAGGCTGATAGTGATGATGATGATGATGTCTCTTATAATAATAAATACTATGGTTCTGTGAGCTGTAGACCTCGGGAATATATATATATATTTTGAAATGACTGATTTTTTACGTTTTTAACCCTCATAACTCCGTATTTTTTAAATTTTCAAAAACTGTCTCGATAAAAAAAATCTATTAATTTACTGAACCTGCTCACAAAATTTCACGAGAATCGGTTGAGAAACGCGACCTGTAAAGGGGAACAAACAGACAGATGGACAGATAGACATATGCCTTAGACATACAAAAGCAATTTTGGCCGAGCTGAAACAGAGACGCTTCGCGCTCGCTCGGTCAGATACTACACCCATAAACATAAAATAACCTTTATGAAATCGATTCCAGCAACCCAAACTAAAAATAAGCGAGATCATTTTATGGAAATATTGAAAATAATACTCGTAAATTATTATCTATCGGAGATTGTGCTGACTTATGATAGCAATAACTGTCGTGACATTTTAATCTATTGCAGTAATTTAGTTCGTACTCTGCTATAAAAGTGAACGAAAGACGACTTTACTATCAGCACTTCTTAAAATTGCTTTTTATTTATAGTTACTATAAGGAAGGCATATTAAGCCGTTGGTCCCGGCTACTATCTAGTCGTTACACGAGCCAAGTCAGTGGCCTTTGGTGGCTCTATAACACTGACACCAGGGTTTGTGAGGTTGGTTGTCGAACTTACAACCCACACGTTGTTGATGATGATAAAAAAGACTACTGATGAAATTAAAGAAGTGTATCGCCTATTACCGTAACAGATACATCTGTCTAAAATTGAGCAGACGACGACGCTTCAAGATCCCTATTCAATTTAAGGATCACCTGTTCCTTTTTTTCTTTAAAAGTCGAAAAGGACAGGCGAACTTTAGGATTAATTAGGCTATAATCTCCCTGAACCTCTTCCCGAATTAGTCCCATTGACTTAATTTTTATTTCATTCAGGTTAGAATTAACTTTATCAGTAAGAGCAACATAATCGTATCATAATCATCAACGGCCCGTTGCAGTCCACTGCTGGACGCCTCCTTCACTTAAGTGTTTGGTTTTGCCATAATCTCCACGCTTGGCTGGCGGGTTGGAGATCGCAGATTAAAAGGTTACTGTATCAGAGAGCGCTGCTGCCCGTTCCCTGTTCAATGTGTAGTCCCTAAGTCGCCTCTTACGACACCCACGGGAAGAGTAGGGGTTGGTGACAAATGTATTCTACTCTGCCGTCACCACACGGCTTATCATAATACCGTATTTTAAACAGCGCGATAACACATAGAACGTTATTTTTTTATTAGGTTTGTAACGAAAACTTCGGTTTTATTGACCGTTATCTTGCCGACCGATAGTCCGCAAGATACGAGTAAGTTGTCAAAACAGTCTAGCGAAATAAAAGAAAAAAGAACCTTTCAATAAATCTGTCTCATCGCAGAAAATATTTTCTGGCGCAAAAAGCTTTCAATATGATCCTGGGATATCGATACAGTGTTGTGTTGCAGGAAAAAGATTCGTGGTTCATACCTTCCGTTCAAAGACTGCTCAGAAATCAACTATTACCTTTTCTCACTCAAACTAACCTTTACAAGGCCCAATGTCCTACCATAAGTACTTATTTAACTAGTTTTTTTGAATAGTTTGTTCTGTGGTTTGTCGTGATAATTTAATTAATTATTTCTGTTTTTTTTTTCAATTTTATAATATTGTCAGAATTTATTTCACAATCAGTATAAGTATTGGATCATTCGGTGTATACGTTCTTAAATTTTATGTTTTATAAATAAATACATAAATACAATGCTTAAAAAAATAAGTCCTACATGGAAGACCATGGGCGCAATTGAGTTATTGACAAGGTGGCTGAAATTCACAACTGTTTGAACAGTATCTGTTTTGAAGTTTTGCTGTTCTGGTGTATGTATCTGATTTCTTTTATTTTTTCATACACTACAGCGCTGTCTTAAGAATTGGTTTTTATTTGTGCATTTTTAAAGACTAGTTTTTACAATTTTAATGGTTTATTGATAAATTTAATTAAAGAATATAATATTACGTAATCGTTATTGACAAAAAGGATTCACAAAATATAAGACATTTATTTTTAGAAAAAGTTGAGAATAAGTGGCCTGATAGCTAAGGTAGCAGTTTCTTCTTTCTGAAAAAAGTAATATAATAATTTATTTCTTTGTCGCACTCTCAGTGATATTAAGTTCGTGTTGATTATGGTTTCTGTTACACGAAATAGATTCGCTGTCCACACCTTCCGTTTAGTAATTACCTAAGGATCGATAACACCAATCAGCAGATAGCAGAAATAGTTTCTTCCATACTAATTTGTTACGACAATCTAAATTTTTTTTTTATCTTTCTTTCACGTAAGTAAAAATCAACGGATCGACGATATTTTTTACATAGCGACAGTTCTAGACCAGAGAATGAAATCTTATTAATACTATGGAAAAAACTACATTCTATGGGATATATCAAAAACAAGACAGACATCAAGAAGACAGTTTAAGTTTTTCTTTTAGTTAGGACATTATGGCAAGTCCCATACACTGTTTGCTCTGGCCACGCAACTTCTTTTTTACCAAAATGCCTGATGTCCATTTTAAAATCGTAATTTTTTTTAAACGATATTCTTCGTTCCTAATGCTACAGAATTTTAAATACAAAAACGAATCTTGACATGCCCGCCATTTCCTCAAGTCGAGTCGAGCAGGTTAATAAATCTCCAGAAGACGAGTCACCTTACACTTGTAAACACAATGGGCCCCCAGCGGCAAGTTAGTGTTCCTTATTCTGTACAAATGTGTCTCGAGAGGCCAAGTGACTTAGAAGTCTTCAAGTAGCTAGTACGAGTAATTCACCTATGTTTTTAGTGAATTAACTATAATTGCTAACTCTTGTAATATTGAGGGTGGTTTAGCCCATGAAACAACATCTTTTATTTTAATTAAATCAATGAGCTCATTATAAATAAACAAATAAAATAATAAAAATTCACTATGAATGAGAGCGTCGTCGGTGGTAAGGGCCGCTGCCTCCCGTTCGGGAGACGCGGGTTCGATCCCCACCACGTACCAATGTGTTTTCGAATTTCGAATTCATATTTACGTTTATTCAACGCTCTTACGGTAAAGGAAAACATCATGATGAAACCTGCACACTCCTGCGAAGAAAATCAAAGGTTGTGTGTGAAGCCGACCAACCTGCACTGGGCCAGTGTGGTCAACTAAGGCCTAATCGCTCTAAATCAGGGTAGGCTCGAGCCCCTCGGTGGAGACGTGCATGAGCTGTTTATGACCCGGAATAAAATTAACAATTTAGTCCGCGCCCGCTATATTTACCACATTGGTAAAAATTGCGATTTGGTCCGTAAAAAAAGATAAACAAAATAAATCATTAGGTAGTATTTCACCTACCCACACAACAATTAATTATTCAATGAATGAACTACGTTTGTATTCAAACGACAACACGTATTGTATTCGGTCATAATTACTGTACACGGCAATTTGAGTAAATGGGACTAATTATTGTCACTGGAAGTATTTTTTAACACCCATGGCTGGACTAGATTGAATACCCACTGAATCTTTTATTCTCTTTTAGGTGAACGTGCCATCCATGATAGCTTTGACGTCGAAAAATGATTTGTAAAAATTTCAACTCGAATAAAATATTTTTGATACACAAATTATACGACCATAACTACGACGCTCTTATAAAAACATGGACATTTTTCTCTGGAATTCGTATTAATTTATAGGTCGTTATTTTCAAAAATACTCGTATCAAGTAAAAAAGTAATATCTTCGCCGACTTTTATATTAATAAATTATTATTTTCGGCAATCAATTATCTTCTTACATCGTTAAAAAACAGAAATTGTTCAAATAAGTATTCAAAATAATTAAAAATTAAATGTATCAAAAGTCGACCATCCCGCACTGGGCCAGCATGATTGACTAAGGCCAGCCTGATCACCCTAATTCAGGGTAGGCTGGACCCCTCGGTTGATTAATATTATATCATAACTAGAATGAATAATTTGGGTGTTCGTCTGACTTATTTTGTTAATATTGTGTTTAGACAGAAAGGAACATTTAAATAGATCTTATATTTTGTCATTGAAGTAATATTCTATAATTATTTAATAGAACACTACACAATAACGACTATGAACTTTTTTATTATATTATTACCGGGTAGTATTTTAGTAAATTAGAATAGATTATTTTTATTCTTGTTGTATATCGATCTTACGACTAAATGTGTGAAACTATAAATATGAGTATGCACTTACTCGTACAAACCACCTGTAACGAACTAACCACATTTAGAGCAACAAAATGATTTGATTTGAAAACAAATTGTATACTACTGACCCCCGATCTCAGATTGTCCTCTAGTGAGAAAGGACAAAATCCTAGGACAAACCAAAGCTAAAAGAAAAGGATAAAGAGCACTCGAACTGGATCACAAACAGTGCAAGTCCCTTATCAATAAAAAAGGAGATTGCTTCGTGTAGAAATCCACAGAGTAACAAAATAAAAATCCCGGATAACCGTATCAAAGCCCCGAATCGCTAATTCGATAGAAAAGGGATGGTAGTGTTGCAGTGAGTTTAGTTGTATAATTTATTTTATCGATACCACCTTTAGCGTGGTTGATAGTAGATTATAAAATTTTCCATAATTTTTGTATTTATTTTTATTTCTGAATAATAATAAGATGATAAAAATATAAAACTTTAGTTATTTGCTAAAAATGCTCGAGCTGCTTGTAAGGCGCTAGTTTTTTATTGAATAATGGACCGCTATTATCGCGGCCGGCTATGCTCGCGTTGTGTAAGATTTTCCCACGGAAATAAGACTTTTACCCGTAAAAAGTGATCTATGTGTTAATCCAGGGTACAAACTATAACTATTCTAAATTTTATCCCAATCCGTTTAGTAGTTTTTACGTGAAAGAGTAACAAACATCCATACATCCATACATACAAACTTTCGCGTAGCAAACATTAGGAATTTAATCTCAACTAAGTGTTCAGTAACAAGAATATGAAAACCTTATTTAAATAAGCAATTTATTACACCTGCACGTAACTGTGATTTTGTTTCTGTTGTGAAGATAACAAAGTTTCATATTTTCATGTTTTTGAATATCCAATGACGACAGTTTGACAGTATTGGAATGTAAAAGCTTTTCTCAACTATCGATATGCAGTATGTTGATATTTTAGCAGCACTATTCTAGTCCTTTTTGTTGTGTCCTTCGATTGGCCACTCTTGATTTTGTCCGGGCCCCCACGAGACTGTTTTGTGTTAGACGGAAAAACGGAAAAACGAAAAATCTGGAAAAATAAATACAGTAAGTAATTATTACTCTGGACACTCTGGGTTTTCCCAACGGCTATAACAACCAGTCGAATCGAGCTAGGTCGTTATCTCTTCGTGCGATGTAATAACTTGCCATAGTGTTGTCACATGTTCACTGTTATTTTTTTTATACAGCCTTTTGCGTATACGGGTTTTGGCGGCAAAAAAATCACATGTAATTTGTTAATGCTATTTGAAATATTTTTTTGTTGTTGTCTTGTTTGAAAATGGAACAATAGACGACAATTTGTTACTTTCTATCTAATAATTATTTCTTGAATCAAAAAACGTTACCTACGTTGGCCGTGTGTGAAGCTGTCCCCACATATTTATTTATTTATTTTATTTTTTTATTTTATTTTTTCCTACTAATATTATAAATGCGAAAGTTTGGATGTTTGGATGTTTGTTGCCGAATCACGCTTGAACCACTAGACGGATCGGGATGAAACTTGGCACACATTTAGGTTAGGTCCTAGGATACGACATAGGCTACTTTTTACAACGGGAAAACACTTCATTCCTACGCGCGGGTGAAACCGCGGGCGGAAAGCTAGTATTTTATATTCCTATTTTTTTTCTGTTCCGCTAATTGTGCCGGTGTGTGTATCTTAAAATATTTTAATACGGTAAATAATGTTGTAGTGCTATAAAATGAACTACGAGATTCTTATTAATCACCCATAAGTGTATTATTTATTTTTGATGATTTAGATTTTTTTTTTATGAAAATTATTGTCTACACCCCCCCCCCCCCCCTACTCTTCCCGTGGGTGTCGTAAGAGGCGACTTAGGGACTAGACATTGAACAGGGATCGGGCAGCAGCGCTCTCTGGCCAAGCGTGGAGATTATGGAAAAACCCTCCACTTAAGTGGAGGAGGCTCATAGTCCAACAGTGGACTGTAACGGACCGTTGATTTGATTTGATTTGATTGTCTACACCCCGTGAGAGCCCGGTAACAAATATGTCAGCTGTGGTCGCCATTTTGGCGCCTCTTGTTTTTCTCTATTTCGCGGCAAAGGCACTCTGCTTTATTCAGCCAATTCATGCGGAGAGGTGCCTGTCGGAAATAAATGGCTTTTCATTTACTAGTCTGGTGCAGGTGACGTCAGTGAAATTTCATTTGATACGACGCAGGCTTGATTTTGCGTTAGTGTTAGCCAGAAGATTTTTTTAGCATTCTTTCCAATACACCGTGAAATTTACATTTTTTGTTTCCGCCCTGCAAGTACCCGTCAACCTGAACAACATTTCACATTTCACGAAAAAAAAATTCGTCTTTTGTGTCTGGAACAAAACGATGTAAATTTCATGCTGTATGTTTTTATTTGAAAAATTTTACTTGACTAGCATAACGAAAAGGCCCAATCTGGATCAATTATACTTGCACAAGTACAGTAACGAGTTAGTACCTACTGATATTTATTTCCAAAACATTTTAATCGCCTGCTTCCAATACAATACCGGGAATGTGACTGAATGTTTGTTGAAGGGTTTAGGTATATTAACCCGCGTAAAGAAAGTCGCGGGCTCGAATTTGATACGAAGAGCGCAACACAGATAAGAATGGAGAAATTTGAAGCAGGTCTACACCAAAATGGTTGAAAAATACTGAAGAGAAGAAGACGGAGAATGTGACTAGCACTCAAAGGTTGATCAGGAGGTTTAGATCCGAATCCCAGTGAAGACATCGTTAGTTTAGAATATTGCAGACTGAATCACCGTATCTATAGAATTCACACGAGCCATGTCAGTGGTCTTTGGCGGCTTTATAACATTGATTCATTAGGACTGTAGTCGATCTTACAACCCACACGATGAAGACAAAGTCCGTAAGCGCCAATTTAAAGTTAGCGACTTAAAAACTTTAACAGCAAGGCTAATTTGTCTGGCCGCTTAGAGAAACCTGTCTTATTTATATGGGTAGTTAGTGACCTGGGAACAAATACGGGTATTTAGAATTCCACAACAAAGGATACAATTATTACAGAACAGACCGTGCGGACACGGAGCGGACCGGAACTGGCACATTGAAACAAACACATTGTAGCTGGGAATTGAAAATTACATTTAGAAGGGTCTTGTTATGATAACTAATTTTATGTATTTAGTTATTAGTAACCTAAATTAAAATAAACTTTGATTTTTTTAGTCTGTTTAACTACTTATAAGTCTCCAGAGATATTAAGCGGTTTATACCTATAGATGTTAATCTAGGTTTATAAATCTATTTTATTTATTTAACCATTTATTGTACACAATAGATAACAAAAAATACAATTACATTTGAAAAAACGATACAACAGGCCTGCTTATTTCTAAAGAAATATCTTCCAGCAGAACCACGGAAGAGAGAAGTGATAGTAAGACACAGATAAAACGTCTAGTAATGTTATTAGATTTGTAACACATCTAGTGATGCTATGATAAAACATAAAATAAGAATAAGAATAATAAATCATTTATTTACGGCACATATAAGAAAACACACATAGTTACAAACAAAAAAAAAAAATATAATAAAAATTAACATAAAACACGCATATCAGATGCCACCACAATAGTGATGTTATTAGATTTGTAACACGTGTTAAATGCTTTGCTCCCAAATCGGTGTTAGCAACTATTGCAAATAGTTTCAATCTGTTTTGTTTTGTATTGACATGTTACTAAATGTTAACATTTTGTAAGAAACAGTTTGTATATTTCTTAACATTTTCTCAATGTTTTGGATTGTACCTAGTCGATCTGAAATGTTTGTAAACGTTTAGAAACGTTGAAAGACATTTATTTTATTACTCCCTCACACCGGATGTTTATAATAAATCAATAACTCGTGACAGCCAGGTTTATAATGTCGGTCATTGACTTTACAATTCAAACAATAAAAAATACTATTCTATATTCTATTAGTATAGTAATTAAGTAATTGTTTTCAATGCGAATTGTTTACAAGGTAAACACAGCACGGCAGCGCCTAGACATCTACATTATTGACATAGTCAACAGATCTCTTACACTACAATTAATTCCATTAATAGATCGTTTTCATTACTTCAATTATTGTCGGAATTATTTTGTAAATAATTCAATAATAAGTGCGGATATCACATAGAGTTAATTAATTATGATTATTAAATGAACTATTAAACGACAATTTTATTGTAAGGTCACCTAACTGTACACTTCTTCTTGTTCTTACTTCTATTTTATCAGTTTTTAATTCTGTCTGTGAATAAAGTATATTCATTCATTTAATTATCACTAAAAAACAGTGAAGATACTGCAAACTGCAGCAACTTTATCGAAAGTAAAAACAACGGCTCTACGAATTTGAATTAAAAAAAAACTTTCAAAGCCTGCTCTCTCAAAATGTTTAGATCAGTGGTGAAGGAAAGCATTGCTAAACTTGAGTAACAAGTAGGCGGCAGAAATTGTTCGTAAATATGAAGAATGTATGAAGATCCGTAGAAGAACCAAAGTCGCTGACATAGCTCGTAGGAGAAGCAAGCTGAAGTGGCAATGGGCAGGCCACATAGCGCAAAGATCGGATGGCAGATGGGGGAAAGTCCTTGAATGGAGACCACGTACTGGCAAGCGCAGTGTGGGACGGCCAACTACGAGATGGACTGACGACCTGGTGAGGATCGCTGGGTCTCGTTGGATGCAGGTGGCTATGGACCGGTCGCGCTGGAGTGCGATTGGAGAGGCCTATGTTCAGCAGTGGACTTTAACAGGCTGAAATTATGATGATGATGAAATATTACAGCAGCTTTGTATGTTACTGTCTTAAGCCACTGTACGAATTTTAAACACATTCCCTCCACTTTGTCCGGCAATCTTTTTACGTGAAAGTAACTACTTATATAAATAGGCAGAAAAAAACAAAAGAATGTGCCCCGAAAGAAGAAGCGAGGGCAGGTCCCCCAGAACATGAACCAACGATTTGGGAAAGAATGCAGGAAGTCACTGGATGCAGGCAGTGAATGATTAATCTTTGTGTCTATCTGTTCGGTCCCTTTGTACATTAAACATCTTAAGTGTATATTTCTTGGTGGACTGTGTAGGTAGGTTTGTGGGTCCTTGACTGAAAGTCTTCGTTTGTTAGCACTAAAATAAATTTATTGAGCACACGACACATTACACGGTGGTTTAGTAAGAAAAAGTATTGCCAACCTTCAAATATTATGAACTTAGTTGGTGTTGCCAACATTAAGGCTAAAATAATAGATGATAAAGGCTACTTTTTACAGCGAGGAAAAAAATATTTCCAAGGTGAGAATTAAACCAAATGCGGCCGTAGCTGCGAGCGGACGCAATTAATAATATTGTAGTCCCATAGCAGCCGCAGAATTCTAGTTCAAGTCTAACAATACGCAATTAGTACTGAACTGTTTCCTACTTACAGTACTTAGTAGGAACACAGTGGTCATTCATACGTACTAATGTAGTGGAATAATAAACGCCATACAACCTATTGTTGAATGAATACCAATAGGAACAATGAGACAAAGTATAAAACTACACACAGTTCACAAGAGTTAAAACAGTTTTTTTAATCTTATTAATCTTTTCAATACAACAGCGAAACGGATTGATGTTATTTCGTAATAATAGTATACTATCCGGAAATACGCCGTGTGGTGACGGCAGAGTAGAATACATTTGTCACCAACCCCTACTCTTCCCGTGGGTGTCGTAAGAGGCGACTTAGGGACTACACATTGAACAGGGAACGGACAGCAGCGCTCTCTGATACGGTGACCTTTTAATCTACGATATCCAACCCGCCTGCGAAGCATGGAGATTATGGCAAAACCCTCCACTTAAGTGGAGGAGGCTCATAGTCCAGCAGTGGACTGTAACGAGCCGTTGATTTAATTTGATTTGATCCGAAGATACTATCAGTATACCTAGACTAGGCTGTATGGGCTTAGTTTCCCTTTTCTTGACCAGAATCAAATGAATACTTCACCCTCTCAAACAAACAAATTCTTTGGTCTCAAAAGTGAAATGGCATAAGGTTTTTTTTGAACATGTTTATTATGAGACCGAGCAAAAATCTTAGTTATTAATCTTTACCACATAACCAAATTTTATAAAATCAATGCCAACAGTACGTGCTTTGTAGTTGAAATGCTATTGGTAAGTAATTAAGCTACTAGCCTTGCGAGGCTCTCAAGAGTGTGACAGTGCGTCCACCGAAAAAACAGTGCGATAAGGAAGGCTTCATTAAAGTCGAAAGGAGAAAAAAGAAGCCCGCCAGCCGTAACCATCATGGCAACGCACCGGTCGGACCGGAGCACTCACTGCGTCCCGAAGTACGTTCGACGCAGCTGTACGTGTCCCGACTACACTGGTCCACTAAGGTTGAGGAGTTGGTGGATTTTGTGCGAAGAAAGTCCAATTTCACCCTGAGGGTCGAACGGTTAGCATCGCGCCACAAAGTGAACTTTAGTTCGTTTGTGGTACGAGTGCCGACCCACCACCTGGAGACCTTCATGAAAGAGAACTTCTGGCCGCAGGGAGTCGTGTTTCGGAAGTTCCGGGGACGGCTGCCAGCTGACACGCGCTACACGTCGCTGACATCACGTGTTACCTAGTTATAGTTTTTATAAATATGTATGTTAGTTTTAAGGTATTTATTATATGGGCCTCTGTTTACATATTTAAGACCTTTATGTTAATATTGCCTGAAATAAATGATTATTATTATTATTATTATTATTACTTAAGTGACGCAAAAAAAAACAAATTAGATGAAAATCAATGTATGTATTAAAGGGCTAAGGTAATGGTGGATGAACTCGTAAAGTCACTCATAAAATTCATCTCATAAAAGTTTTTTTCGGCTTTAATCAATACAGTAAAGATAGTATACAAGTACGAGTAGTCAAGAGAACGACTACTCAGAACAAGTGTTTAAATACTACTACTTCTTGGCTCTTGCTTATTTAGAAATAGATTTGTATTTTTTTTTTTATTTCTTTTTTTATTATTAAAAAATGGAGCCGCTGGTTAATATTGAAAAAAACAATGAAAAAAACTAAAATTAGCGTCAGTCAGAGAGGGACTAGAGAGCACGGGGAAAATGGACCGGCACATACCTCGTTACAGGAAACGACGGGGAAAGGGGGTTAGATGAACCCTCACTCGAACTGCACTGTCTGCACTTCACATCAAGTCCACATGGAGATCTCTAAAATCACTGACACAGGTTTTCGTCCTAATCAACACCACCATTTATTTGCGGGATGCAATACTTAAAGCCGACGGGCTTTATTGTAGCGAAAGTAGCGAAAAATATGCGAGGCGGTAATTAATATAATTGATTCACACGACACGACGCAACCGTTCGCATCAATGACAGCGGTACAAGAGAAAATGTCTACGTTTTATATTATTGCCATAGGGGGCGCTTTCCGACAGTGCACGGTCCTTATCGTAATTGGGAAGGGGTTAAGGAATGACTAATGCTAATCACTTTATTAATAAAATAATATAATAATAAATGGCGCTACCAAGAAAGTTAATAATTTTACCAACCAAAATATTTTATTACTAATATCCATTACCGATCATCAACGGTGGTGATCGTGCGCTTTGGCGTGCCCTTGGGGAGTCCTACGTCCAGCAGTGGACTGGAAATGACTGTAATAGGCTGATTGATAAGATTGAATATCCATTACTAAAAAAAATATTTTTAAGTATTTTTCATTGTTCTCCAAGGCAGTGTGTGAAACGGTTACGACCATTGGTGGGCAGTAGTAAAATAGGTCATGAAATGGCATAATTATAACGTCATCGTCAGCCCATATATTGTCCCAACCGACACAATAATAGACAATTTAACGGGATCACGGATTGCACAAAGTATAGGACAGTGAAGATTCGAACAAAAATATTCAGCAAGATACCAAGGCTCAAAGTTAAAATCTCTAGATATAATTATTTTACATCGTGTGGATTGTAATCTCTAAGTTAACTAGAAAATAAATTTAGTATTTTTTTTTTCTTTCCTGTAAATTTGTAAAGTGGACATCCGATCTGATGTCCTTCAACCAGATGTGACCACATCCATTTTGTAATGTTTATGTTTACAAATAGATTCAACATAAAAAAATACGATGAACTTGTAGGCTATAAATATAATTAGCGTATTGTGAATATGTTTGTAACGATGATTCATACAAATAAATTAATTATAATTATTCACTTTATGACCGGAAGAACCAAATTTGTTTTTAATGGCCTCTAGTGGCCATGTTTATGTGTCACGATTTTTTTATTGCATATTCGTTGCGTGTTTTCTATAAGGTACGTTAATGTAGTATGAAATAGGAAGCAATGGTGAGGAAAATCAATAAATATAATTTGATAGTGGTCTACCTGTACTTACGTGATTCCGTATTACGTTATCGATAGCGGCAATTATTTTGACTGATAAGAATCGTGTACGTATTTTTGTTTCGTTTATTACAAAGGCACATTTTTTATTTCAATTCTATGTATCTTTCGACTAAATTCAAATACAGTTTGAAAATCCTGAAGAAATACTTTAGATTTCTTTTAATTTACGTTTTTTTATAAATTACCTACATAATTTTATTTAATGCACGTTTTGAATGCAAAGCACTGCAAGTTTCATTTAAACTATTTTGAATACTAATGTGTCTGAAAAAAGGGCCCGAAAACCTTTGCATGATATAAAATCTTAAGCAAATTGCATTTTTTTTCCTGTTTCATTCGTGAGACACATTGAATGAAAATAAAAAATATAAAACGTAGTTGTTAGCTATGGGAAACAGCAGGTGTAGATAACATCGATTCACTTCCACGTTTATCCCTAATGTGTTGAGATATGAATCGCGATATGAACAATGGTAATAGACTCTAGAAACCTTGTCAACGACTACTATTTGGATACAGTCTAGTTGAGTGAAATTTAACCATTTTTAACTGCGATTGAAGTGTTTTAAAAATTCAAATCAAAATCAACGGTCCGTTACAGTCCACTGCTGGACTATGAGCCTCCTCTACTTAAGTGGAGGGTTTTGCCATAATCTCCACGCTTGGCAGGCGGGTTGGAGATCGCAGATTAAAAGGTTACTGTATCAAAAAGCGCTGCTGCCCGTTCCCTGTTCAATGTGTAGTCCCTAAGTCGCCTCTTTCGACACCCACGGGAAGAGTAGGGGTTGGTGACAAATGTATTCTACTCTGCCGTCACCACACGGTTTTAAAAATTAATGCATGATATTTTTATGGTCTTTTGTTAGGTATGCCAATTCGTATTTTTATTAAGAATGAATTTTTTTTTTACATTTAGTAGTTTTAGTGTGGTTTCCCGATACCTAGCATTAAAATATTTTACAACCAAATAAAGACAGAAAAAAATGACTCGTCTCCGTCTGTATCGTCTTATTTTTACTATTGTTTAAATTATAGCCATCTCATACCTATTGCATTTTACGTTGTTTTGTTATCACTAATCTAAAAAAAAAAACACTTCTAATAAAAAATAAAAATACGAAACCTATTGGAACAAACCCAAAATTGTTTCACCAAAAACCCGATACAATTCTTCTGATCCGGACCACTTTATTAAGAGTTTCGGTTCTGGGCTAGACAAGTTAATTTACTGGCGTAGAGGGTAAAAGATTCCAAGACCTCAGATTTTGCTAATACTAGGAGAAATATATAGGATATTTTATGCTGCTAAAAGTCTAACTGAACCTTCTGGACCATTAAGACTAGCTAAATAAAGTGAAAAGTTCTGAAACCTTTCATCATCAGCTCAGCTCGGGACGTATCCCCAACGAGGGGCTCAAGCCTAACTTGAATTAAGGCGATTAGGTCTAAGTCGACCACGCTGGCCCAGTGCGGGTTGATCGACTTCACACACAACCTTTGATTTTCTTCGCAGGAGTGCGCAGGTCTCATTACGATTTGAATGTTCTTTCTATTTTTGGAAAGCTGGCTTTTTGTAATTACAGTACCTACCTAAAGACAAAGTATTTTTAAAGAACTACCTATAATATTAATAATATATTATAATATGCCTCTTTTTTATTGTTTACCTTTCATACTTATTTCTTAGTTGTCCTTATTTTTGTTAGTCGGAAGAATATGTTCAAAGTGGACCTTGGTATTTGTATTTATGATATATTTTACAGTTTCCTAGACGTTCGTCAATGTCCGCCATGGCTAGGTGAACATGCATCCTGCTTGCAATTTAATCTGCTATCTACTGCAAAATTACTAATTATTATCATGCACCTATTACATGCAACGTGTAGTGAAACACTTTTTTTTTTATTAGCTACTAAAACTGAACAACTTTTGGTCCAATTTTTAGAATATTTTAGGATCATGTCTGTTTATATTATAAACAATTGTTTTTACGGAAAAAAAATGTGCAGCAAATGTTAATAGTTTTGAGTTATTTAGCTATTACGTTAAATAACTGCCAGTAAATAAAAGGTTACAAAACCACAGCGGTTATAGCCTTACAGCTCATAAAAACAAACGACAAAATACAGCTTTAATAAAAATAGTATAATATTCTCTGGGTAGTACAACAAATAATTATTTCGGCAATTGTGATCCATTGTGGCATACGAAGTAGATCATAAAAGTTTTACATGAAAAAGACAAACAGAGAAAGAGACGGTTATTTCTAGAAAGAGATGGATGACTGTTTTATGATAATGATGAAACCTATTGATATACAAAGTCTCGCGTCGTTGACCGCTCGTACAAAACATCTATGTCGTAATATTGCTAAAATACACACAAAATGTTATACAGATGTATTTCCACTAGAGACAGTCCCATTTTCTTTGAAAAAAAAACGGATATAAATAAAGTCACCCGCCCACTTTAACGATATATTTCAAAATACTGTAGATTTTCAGTAAACTTCGATGCGTGCAGTCAATCTCATAAATGTGTACACCGCTGGACATCTTTGTGGGGTTTCTTTTTGTGAATTGAGTGTACTGCAGTACGTTAATGACTGTAATTGTAAAGAATGAACGTTTCGTATGCTTTTATAAACTCAGTATAACTTCAATATTTTACTTTAATGTTTCTCAGATGTACGTAAAAATAAATTGCTAAAGTCCAATTTACAATTTACAATGTAGCGAATTTTGCGTAACGCAAGTTGCGTTACATCGGTGTTTCTATTTCAAAAAGTACAAATCGTTCCCTAAAAATACTATGTTTGTATAATTTTACAAATTGTGCGATGGATACAAAACAAAAAACAAAAATGTAAAATGTTTTTCATATTGAAATAATAAAATTTAGTTGATGAGTAAAGATTGATAAAGAGGAAATAATATTGATGTTTGAAACAAAAAATCTAAAATATCTCCGATGAGTTGGATGTTTTTTAATAGTTTTTAATGAAAAATTCGTTTGCCAAGTTTTTCGTACACGATGTTGACAACATTTTATTGTTTTTGGAAGACATTTCTATTGAAATAGTTGTCACTCAACAAACATGTAAATGGGAGTTAAAATAAATACTCCTTTGTATTTATGAAAATACGAGTACAATTTAGAATTTACAAAAACAATGCATTCTGCAAACTAGAGTCTGTTTTATTCTTTGTTTCTTTCAAATTTTTAATTGGCTACTCCACTATTTCTAGGGTAATCGTTGCGCATCGGTGGTGGAGCGACCTTTCTACTTGATACTCTCAATTCGCCCTCCAACTGCGGGGCGGGATGAGGAAGCGTGGATTGGCGGGAGGGTGTGAGTGGCCGTTCTGTACGATAGTATATATACTTCTACGATATGACGATATTATGTACATTTATTAATTCTGTGATAGTACAACAGAGGTAACGTACTTTTTTCTAATAGCGGCAGATAATAACTCTGGTTACTTGAACACCTCGTTCATAAAATGATTTAGCATAATGTAAAAAGAAAAAACATTGGGAATTGAATTTAGCGAAATGTTTTTTTTATATTTTGAAGCATCATAGCATAATTTAAGTATAAATAACAGAATGACACGCGACACTGAGCCCGTTGTATCATCCTGGAATAAGTCCAAGGGGTGCACCGAAATAGATCCAAAGTATAATAATGTCGAAAAAATGAGATGTTCAGCTGCTTTTGGTGTCATCATGATTGTCATCAGCAGATAGTAGCAGTGTATTCTTGTTTTATAGTCGTATACCTTAAAACTGAAAAGTACTTTTGCGTCGTTTATCTTCGGTGAGCTCTTTTCTAAGATTCTGCTACTGTATTAAAAAAAGTAATGACGAAACTAAAACATGTAACAACATCCGATTAAATTAAAATTTAATAATTAATCGTTATGCACTGGGTGCCCGAGGACGGTAACCGACGTCGGGGCAGACCCAAAAAGAGATGGCGTGATGACTCGGATGCCTTTTGCGTAGACTGGACAGAACATGCGCAGGACAGAGAGCGGTGGAAAAAATCGGGGGAGGCCTTTGCCCAGCAGTGGGATCACGTGGGCTAGTAAAAAAAAATGATTTGTTATTGTTGTTATTGGGTTATACGTTAAGCAAAACTTTCGGTGACGTGACCGAGTCTGCCTGAAGCTAATAAAGATTTATTGGATATAAGAAAAGGATTTATAATCAAAACAAGTGAAACACCCAGTTGACTTTAGTTTGTAATAATTAATGTCATGATATTAACTATGGTAAATGACACGTTTGTTCCCGTTGTCCACATTGAGCTAATCACGTTAACATGGACAACGGGGTAATTAAAATATATTCCCGATGTCCACGTTGGCATCGACTAGTATACCAAGGCAGCGCAGAACCGGTCATTATAGATAATCTTACAGCCTCCGTGGCCGAGTGGTCGAGATTTCGATGCCCATTACGGAAGTTCCGGGTTCGATTCCCGGTGGGGACACTGTCAAGCGAATATCTCTTTGTGAGACTTTCCCTAGTTTGCTTAGGACATTGCAGGCTGAATCACCTGATTGTCCGAAAAGAAAGATGATTCTATGCTTCGGAAGGCACGTTAAGCCGTTGGTCCCGGCTACTATCTAGTGTAGCGTTTAAAAAAAGAAGCTTGCTAACCTGTGGTTGACAACCACAGGCGAAACGTGAAATTTAGGAGAACAAAGAAAGATTTAGTTAAATTTTTCCGAACGGTATAATTGAAATTTAAAAGGGCCATGATATTGCCAAAGTATCAAAAAGATGAGCCGAGAGTCGGGTCCTGAGGGGACTCCGTCGATATAGTGTTGGTGAACTAGTGTTGTGTTGAGAGTGTATCGATGCAGGAAGGTGAAAAAACCGCGGAGTTCCTCGGGAGAGTATAGCCAAACGGGAACCAAAAAAGGGAGGGCCAGAGAAACCTAAAGGGCCTTTTTAGAATTTAGAAAAAGAATTTCAGCAGTGAATAAAATTTGGCAACATCCTTATACAAAAATTACATCCAACAGATACAAAAAACAAGCTAAAAAATCTGCCAGATGGGCAGTATTCCAGGGGGGACTCCAACGCCGGTGCGCGGGTATGCGGCACTTAGCTGGTACGTGTGCGGACGCACACAACACAGGAATCTGGGCTCGTCCAATGCCTGGTGGCCTCAGGTGTCCGGAACCACAGAAAGAAATCGTGGAAAGCACGGAGGGACCCTCGTGTGTGTGGCGTCCTCGCAGAAGCCGGAAATACACTGTAAAGATTGACAAAGAAATAATCGCCATCCAACCAAGACAAGGAAAGAGGAAAGTGCGTCGATAAAAAACCAGTAGGAAGACAACACAAGACTTACCCGGCTAGTCCAAACGGGCTCCTAATATTTATGGTATTCCAAGGCTTATTGCCAAGGCTTATGGCACAATACGGAATCCTCCTATGATCACGAAACTCTTCAATCAATATTTACTATCATGACCTAATGATTCACGTATTCAAGAAATTTCGTTTCTCTTATCACCCGTTGACAATTCGGAAAACAATAGACCATTTAGAAAAAGGTCAAACCAAGAAAATTTGAAATTTGTAAAAGTAACATAAAAACCGGCCAAAAGAAAAAAGAATCATACCAAAAAGGTTATTAAAAAACCTGCAGTAATGCTGCACTAGTCTTTACACGAGAATCGGTTGAGAAACGTGACCTGTTATAGACGAGAACAAACGGATCGACAGATGGACATACGAAACGGAGACGCTTCGCACTCATACTCGGTCAATAATTGATTTAGTCAGCTGTACAAAAAAAATCGTAGTTCATTGTCTCTTCGAACCACCGAATCGTAAATTAACGTAGAACATTTATTATTCTCGCAATCACATTGTACCCAGGTGCATTCCAACAAAAGGTTGTACAAAAACGATTAATCTTTTGGCGAAAAATTCTTTCGCAAATAAAATTCACGAAGTTTTAAATTTAAGATTGTTTGCTTGAATAAATCTTCTAAATATAAATAGTTTGCTGTTCCAGTTTTTTGTTTAAGTTAACTTCGTGTTTCATATTTACGCTAAAGTTACTTTGGGTACCTACTTAAAACAATATTACGTATTTTAGTAATAATATAGCATACTATTTCTACCGCCCTCAGGGCTACTTCCAATCTGTTGATAATGTCTCGAGTAAAAACCCAGGTCTCAGCCCCATGGGGCATGGAGCTGAGACATCCTGCCGGTCCTCACTCATGAGTGAGGACCGGCAGGATGCACTGATTGAATATTCTGGCTTTTTGTTCCGTAGAGATTTTCATCTTGAAAGCAAAGTCCAGTTTCGAGTAGGCAGCCCACATAAGTCTCACTCGTCGATGGATCTCATTAATTTGGTTATCTTTACCCATTCTGATTTCCTGCCCTAAGTAGACGTACTTATTTACTTGCTCTATGGTGGTTTGGTTGACGGTAATGTTTATGTTGTTTCCATCCATATTAGTCATTATTTTGTCAGAGGGCGGTAGAGAGAAAATTGGTAGGAGTGTCATTGATGGACCGCAAAACAAATAAATGGCTTTGAAAGCAAAGCAAAGTCGCAGACGTGACGAAACGGGTAGCACACCTTAAATCAGGCTTTCCCAAAGTGGGCGATAACGCCCCCTTGTGGGCGCTGCAGGCCTAAATGGGGGCGGTAAGAGACCCAGAAAAAAAAAGGGGCGTTGTGTAGGGCTTTGGGGTCGATTTATAATTTCATCTACCTAGCTAGGAAGACTCTTAGACACCGACTGAGCTCTCGACTACATCTTGTGAATATCAACTGGACGTAGTTACACGAAAAGGATCCAATCCACACAAAGTTACTTTTCAGATATTGAAGTTTGAAGTTCAAAATGATATCTTCATAGGTATTTGTTTCAAGATAATTTTACGTGTTATGTTTTGTGAGAAACATTAAAACATTTTTATTGTTAATAGTATATTTATGGGACGATTGGTATTATTTGCGGTCAGTTTTGTGTACTTAAGTCATTTTTGACAATGTTGTGGATTGGATCCTTTTCGTGTAACTACGTCCAACTAATATTAATTAAGATATAGTTCAAACTCGGTCCGATATAATAGACCGCGGGCAATCATGTTTTAACAAGTTTTTGTTAAATAATCCGATTTGTACATTCCTGTATCAATCGGCTGGTTCTATAATACTTGTTCTTGCTTGTCGAGTACGATTGGGCGTCGAATGAGATAAACGAGTTTATGCACGTTTGTCTTATTCCTGTTGGTGCGTGCTGCTTATGCAATCCTATATAAACGACGTAAATTTATTTTATTTTCATTTGCGGTTTCGCGCATAATAGATAAGCAGTACTTGATTTCAACACTTACGTATATCTCAAAACAAAACAATGTCGGAAGTAAAAAAGAAGAGACAGCAATACTCTGCGGAATATATTAAATTCGGATTTATTGAAAATCCCACAAACCCGTCGTCGCCTTTGTGTCTTCTATGTCTAAAAACATTTTCGAACGAAGCAATGAAGCCTTCAAGACTGCAAGATCATTTGAATAAAATGCATCCAGATAAGAAACACAAGAATGTCGCATATTTTCAAGACCTAGAGAAGAAGCATAATACTCAGCCAAGTGTATCAAAACTATTTTCGGCGGCTGCTAAGCAAGATGACGACGGACTTCGAGCTTCGTACAATATCTCTTTGTTAATTGCTCAAAAAGTCAAACCACACAACATCGGAGAAGAGTTAATTTTGCCAGCAATAAAGGAAGTAATAACTACTGTGCTTCATAAACCGGCCGCAGATATTATCCGAAAAATTCCTTTGAGTAATAATTCTGTGCAAAGACGAATAGATGAAATGGCTGAAAACATTGAAGAATCATTGTGCAATCATCTGAGAACTAGTCAATTCTCAATTCAGCTCGATGAGTCCACTTTACCAACTAATGAAGCGTTGTTGCTATCTTACGTGAGGTTTATTAAAGATGAGAAAATACGTGAAGAACTATTGTTTGCCAGAAATTTGGAGACAGATACAAAAGGCGAAACCATATTCAATACATTGGAAAAGTTTTGTGAAGAGAAAGAGATTCCTTTGAAAAATATTATATCAGTTGCTACGGATGGCGCTCCGGCTATGACAGGGCGCCATAAAGGCTTCATAGCGTACTTAAAGAATAAAATTCCAGATGTCCTTGCTATACATTGCGTTATTCATAGACAACATTTGGTTGCTAGAAACTTAAGTGAACGACTATTTCAATCACTGCAATATGTCATCAAAGCAGTCAATAAAATCCGTAGCAGCTCTTTGAATGATAGATTATTTCATCAGCTTTGTGTTACTAATGACGAAGATTTCAACCGTTTGTTGCTTCATACGGAAGTTCGTTGGCTGTCAAGAGGCAATTGTCTGATTCGATTTTACAACCTGTTTGACTCTGTGATAGAGTTCTTGGAAACTAAAGATACAGAATTGCGCAACAAGCTCATAACATCAAAGAATGATATAGCTTACATGACAGACCTGTATAAATTGTTCAACGACATGAACCTCCAACTGCAAGGCGATGAACTAAATTTAATTAAAACAAAAAATGTCGTTGCTGCTTTCGCAGCCAAACTGCTTCTGCACAAAAAGAATATGGGCAGACGTGAGTTTCACAACTTTCCGAATTTATCAGTATCCTGCAGTAACGACGACTTGTTTGCCTACTGCCAACATTTGGAAAACCTCCACATTGACTTCACCGAACGATACCAGGACATTTTAAACTTGGAAATACCAGACTGGGTGTTGGATCCGTTTTCAAATATCAACACAGCAATGTCACCTCAGCTGGAAGAAGAACTTATAGAATTGACAACAAACGAAGAAATAAAAATCAAGTTCAAAAATGGATATCAAGAATTTTGGCTACAAAAACCGATCCCGCAATTGTACCCTGGATTGTGGTCAATTGTTCAACGATTCTCGATAGCATTCCCATCGTCATATTTGTGTGAACGTGGATTTAGTGCTGTGACAACGCTGCTTACTAAAAAGAGAAATCGTTTGCGTGTTACCGAACGTGGCGACTTGCGGCTGTTTTTGAGTAAATTGGAACCTGATATCAACAAACTTATTGAAAAGCATCAAATTCAACCTTCACATTAGTTTTTATATAAGAATTGATTATGTTTGTTTTATTTTCAATAAAAGATACTCTGTCCGAATACTATAAAGTTGCGTTTCAATAATCAGTTATAAGTACTTTTAATAATAATATAAGTATAAGCGGTTTTTAAGTATGTTTAAAAAGGGGGGCGTTAAAAAATAATTTATTCTTAAAGTGACAAAAAAAGGTTGGGAACCCCTGCCTTAAATGGAAGTGGCCCAAAATGAGGCGTCCTGGTGTAGACGTATCCTCGAATGGAAACCAGCGTTAACCCGCCTGGGTTGGAGATTGCAGATTAAAATGTTACTGTATCAGAGAGCGCTGCTGCCCGTTCCCTGTTCAATGTGTAGTCCCTAAGTCGCCTCTTACGACACCCACGGGAAGAGTAGGGGTTGGTGACAAATGTATTCTACTCTGCCGTCACCACACGGCACTGTTATTTTGACCATTTACTGATGCACATTCCAATCAATGGCCTCTGTATTTGGAGTTCACATTTATGATAAAGCTATCACAGGCTCTAGTCTAGAGAATAGCTAATAAGTAGTTGCTAGAACAACTAATTAATTTTCATCCGAATCGCAGCTAATCATTTTAACAATTATTTTAACTATTATATTGTCTCATGTGTGTGTTATGAGCTAATTAAAACCAAATAAGAAAAATAAATATATCTACTAAGTACCTCTATAACGTCTGGTCCTGAGTTGACCATATTCTACAGCATCTTCCAAGCATCTTCAGTCCACAAAGCGTCTTTTGATACATTCATTATGGTCACTTGCCACTTAAGAACTTTTCTGCTTTAACAGCGTCAGAACCACGCCTATAAACTTAACATGGTTCACTGGCACGAGACAATCCTTATCCACTTGTAATGTAAACATGACACAATGATTCAATGCTCACTGTCCACCTAATAAGGATATAAAGCGTGAAGATTAAGCAAACAAAAGATTGCATAAACACAAGCCTCGTTTTAACCGTAAACGACCAAAACTAAATATTTAATTACTCTGGCCTTGTTCGTCGACCTTGCTTCTGCTTCGCAATGAAAAGATCCAAAAATAGTTTGTCCCCACTAAAGTGAGACGACATGGCGATGTGCCAAAATAATAGCATTATCAGTGAGTTCTGGACGCCACGAAAATATACGTCGATTCAGATAGCGTATAAAAATATAGTAATCCTCGGTTGTGTGAAATTAACCTATTAACGAAGAGCGTCGGTGGTCTAGTGGCTAAGGCCGCTGCTTCCCGTCCAGGAGACGCGGGTTCGTTCCCCACGTACCAATGTGTTTTCAAATTTCGAATTTATATGTACGTTTATTCGACGCTGTTACGGTGAAGGAAAACATTTATAAATGAAACCTGCACACTCCTGCAAATAAATTCAAAGGTTGTGTGTGAAGTCGACCAACCCGCACTGGGCCAGCGTGGTCGACTAAGGCCCAATCGCCCTAAGGGTCAAAGTTGATTACCTTAACTCATAGTAGACTCAAACTCCTCAATGGGGATGTAATTAGCTAACAATAATAACATAAAATAAAATAATCAAGTTTAACTATTCTACTCCGTGTAACCGAGAGGTAAGTGAATCATTATTTTCTCATTGAGGAGTTTCCGAGTTTGAACCTGTTTACACTATGGTGAACCTTTTTAAGGCTGTCCCCAGTTAGTTAGGATATTGAATGCTGATCTGATCACTGATCGTGATTCTGTGCTTCGGAAGGCATGACATGGAAAATATCTAATAATTTTAAAGCAGAAAATGAAACAATTTGTTGATCTTGGACTTCAGACCGATAAATCCGACACCGCAGATCGACCAATTAAAATTTTTATATTTTTTCACTGCGACAAGATATCACGTTCAGCATCACATGGTTTCTTCATAAATTGGCACTGACAGACAGACAGCAAGACGAACGGATTACAAAGTCGTACACCACCGTACACTGTGGACTGCTGACCTGAGGAAGGTCGTGCGTGGCTGGATGAGGAAAGCGGGTGATCGTACGCTTTGGCGTGTCCTTGGGGAGGCCTACGTCTAGCAGCGGACTGCAATAGGCTGATTGATCACACCACACTGATGCCAGAGGTTTGTTGTCAACCTTACAACCCTCAAGAGAAGAACAAGAAAGGGATTTCGACGTAGAAGTAAAAGATATGCTCAATTTTTGCTATATAATTGGACTTAATAAGTAAATTAAGTAATACAATATACATACATTTATAATATACGAATCAACATCAACGGCCCGTTACAGTCCACTGCTGGACTATAAGCCTCCTCCACTTAAATGGAGGGTTTTGCCATAATCTCCACGCTTGGCAGGCGGGTTGGAGATCGCAGATTAAAAGGTTACTGTATCAGAGAGCGCTGCTGCCCGATCCCTGTTCAATGTGTAGTCCCTAAGTCACCTCTTACGACACCCACGGAAAGAGTAGGGGTTGGTGACAAATATAATAATATACGAATACTTCAAATTAATTCTTAGTTCCAGAGGCTTGTTGAGTTTTCTATAGAAATTTTAATCATTTGCTTTAAGATATTTTCTCAGTATCGCGTGGTGTCAGTATTGCAAGAATGGAAAGGTTAAAGATGGTTATCGCATAGATAGATAATGAGAGTAGAAAGAAAAACAAACTGTACCGAAACAGGCTAAGACTTCTAATTTTTATGGCATTTCACTTGTAGTATTTCGCCAGTATCAAGTGGTTTTGCAAGTAAATAGCATGAGATACACAGACAGCCCTAATCCTAAACTACGGTGCTATGTACGGTGAAGGACTCCAGTAATATGATAGCAGCATTAGTGAAGCCACCACGTGGCCGCTTCAAATCATCAATAAATGACGGCAAAACGCAAGCGTTTCAATTATCTTATTACTATCAAAATTATACACTAAACACTCAAATAAACTAAAAAACGGAAATTAAAACGATAGCCCGACCGCCATTGACGGATGCTAACAATCGACCAATAAGACTTCTTATAGAAAAAATAAAGGTATTTGTTTTACTGCATGCCGGAAAACGCAACGTGGGCAGGTGACGTAACAAGACTAATGATCTGATGAAGGTCGCGGGATGCCCCTGGAAGCCAGCCAGACTATGTGGCGATCCTTCGCTTACACTTTTGTCCAAACAGAGCGTCTTTAAAATAAAAGTGGGACGGGACGGGCTCTTGGATAACTTTACGTTTTAGCATTGTCTCAAATCACTGGCTACAACCTTTTGTATTGGTTTGACAGAATGACGTCACAAAGCGGCCGTCCCTCAGAGGAAATAAAAGGCTATCGCTTCGCCCCCAAGTGGGCGCCAATTCTAGGGGTAAGAGCTTTCCGCTCCCCCAAAAGTCCGGTTACGCTTGATCTTGACGTCGATTTTGCGACACAAGCATTTAGGTCCATGTCAAAAAAAAGAAACCCTTGCGACGCGCGTCAGAAACCTTTGGGCCGTCCAGACTTATCCTCATTTTAATCGCATTGTATATAATTTTTATAACGTTACGGAGAGTATATAAAAAAAAAACAAAATTGTGAAACGAATCATTTTAAACTTTCATTCTCTAAAGTCTACAAACTGAAAAAAAAAACTGATAAGAATAGCGTTAGGAGTTGAATTTCAACGTGTTATATTGTAAAATATAAACAGTCACAAAGATTCCTAAAATCACGTGTCTTTTTATGCTTGCTGAAATGTCTGCATTTTGTGGACAAAAACATGACACAATTTAATAAATTCTAACCCTATCTACAGCTTAGTAATAGCAACATTACAGTTCTGTTCACTCTCTTCAGTTAAAAGCATCTGTTTTCCTAATCTGAAGCCGGTTGTATCTAATGGCTACGAGGAGCAAGACGCTGGTAATTATTTAAATAGCTTACTACGTGATAACGATACCCATACTGCTGAATAGTATAAGACTACAGGATGGAATCAAAGTTATTATTCGAAATGTTAAGTTTCTTTCTTTTAATGGTAACATTGACTGTGGCTGGCTAGAAGTCTTTAATCAAGTTTTGTGATGAAACGTGGTTGGTGTTTAGCAGTGGGTTATTGTGGCCCACCCACAATAACCTACTGCTAAACACCTGATAATGATTTCTTACGACAAGCAAACAGATATAAAATACTGTAATATGCAGTTCATAAAACTGAATGAACATAGCGTTACAGACGATAGACAAATTTGTTTTTGCAACAAAACTGCGCGGCCGCAATCTGTCCTGTCTTCATCATCATCATCGCCATCATAAAGTCACGCCTCTTTCCCGGAGGGGTAGGCAGAGACCACGTCCTTCCACTTGTTACGATTCAGACATACTTCTTCGCTTCATCTACATTCATCAATGCATGCTCGTCGCTTTAGAGTACTCTTGACCTGGCCTTCCAGAATCTCCACTTCCAGAATATCCACTCGTGACTTGTGAATGGAAATGTTGGAAAGGGAAGGCAAAGGCGAATGTTCAACGATTAGATAGGGGATATTCTGAAAAAAGGCAAGGTCAGGAGTATCCTACGACTATATAACTATAAGAGACTCAATTTTCCTTCCGTCCACCGTCATAATCTTCTAAATAAACTTGATTTAGTGTCATGGACTGAGTCACACTAATATTATAAATGTGACAATATATTTGGATGTTTAGATATTTAGATGTTTGGATGTTTGTTCCGCTTTCACACCTTAGGTAGCTACTGAACGGATATGGATGAAATTTGGAATAGATATAGTTTGTAACCTGGATTATAACACAGGATTTACGGGAACAATTCTTATTCCCGCGGGAAAATGTTACACAACGCGAACGTAGCCGCGGGCGGACCGCTAGTACTCTTTTAAAACGTTTCAAACGAATGAAATTTCATAGTGCATAGATAACTACATCCTGTATAGCTGTAGTCATTGAGGGAGCCTGTCGGGAACGGCTGTTGAATACATTGATAGGATATTTGAATATGTAGGTAGAACGAAGTTTAATAGTCTTTGGAAGCTGGTTTCCATTTGTAAATGGGGAGCAAATAGCCATTCATACTGCTCGGTACCAACAACTGAATTCGCAAATTGAGTAACTAACCCACAATATCGATTTTCAAATTAATGATACTAATTTTAACGACTAGTGACTCTGTGAGCTGTAGACCTCGCGAGTACTTTTTTTTTAATGACTGATTTATGTTTTTTTTACGTTCCAACCCTCATCTTCGTAACTTTTTTTTTTTTTATTTCCTTTGGTGTGATTTGATTTTTTATTGGTTGAGAAATGTGACTGTAGAGGAAAACAGCTTCAGCGGTGGACGTTGTAAGCTGGCAACCCCCACCTTCGTAATTTTTTTAAATTTCCAAAAACTGACTCAACAAAAAATTTTTATTAATTTATCAAACCTGCTCACAAAATTTCACGAGACTCGGTCAAGAAACGCGACCTGTAGAGTGGACCAAACAGACAGACAGACACACAGACATACAAAAGCAATTTTGACCAAGCTGAAGCAGAGACGCTTCGCTCGCTCGGTCAAAAACAAAATTAAATATCAATTGACCTAGCGAGCGCGAAGTCTTTGTTTCAGCTTGTTCAAAATTGCTTTTGTGTGTCTGTTTGTTCTCCTCTACAGGTCGCGTTTCTCAACCGATTCTCGTGAAATTTTGTGAGCAGGTTCGATATATATTATAGATTTTTGACTTTTTGACTCAACAAGTCAGATTTTGGAAATAAAAAAAATATGGAGTTATGAGGGTTGAAAACGTAAAAATAAGATAAATCAGCCATTTCGAAAAAAAATTATACTCGTGAGGTCTACAGCTCACAGAGCCACTAGTTTTTAGTATTTATGTTCTCCTATAGTCACTGTCTTTGTGTGTTACTATAATTATTATTAGTTTTTTTAAATAATCACAATTTTCAAGGCTTACAGTAATGACACATTTAAAAAAATATTATAGGTAGGTATTTTTTTCTCAAGCAAATAAATATGTAATTTAAAAAATATTGCTTAAAATTTTTGCAGTCTCTTTTAACCGATTTAGTAATATTTTTAATAACTTTTATTTTAATGTACTTTACGAGTTACAATACTGTTAGAATGTCACACAAAACTTAAACCACAGTATAGATAATAGTACTTTAAACCTTAATATATCAAGGCTTACTGACCCAGCATCCAATTAAGCGTGTCTAGTTAGGACTGCAAATCCAGGCTTATCCGTAATTGAAATATCGGTCCTTAGGATACAAAGTAGTTTATCGCTAATGGCTTCTGTTTGGTACTATGTTTTGTTTTTGTCTTTTCTCCGATACTATTGCATTACTCATTCCACGATCCTTTTGATTAACCTGTGCTTTTCATGAACAGCTTATACAGTAGCTTATACACATACGTCTCTACCGAAGGGTTCAAGCCTACCCTAAATTAGTGTGATCAGGCCTTACTTAACCAAGCTGGCCCAGTGCGAATTGAATGACTTCAACTTTTGATGATGTTTTTATTCACGGCAGACATTACACGTCCGATCTAGATCGCGATCCGAGACCGCGATCAGTGATTTTGATCCAGATTGAACGTGTAATATGTTGAACAACCACACATTCTGCATTCAATCTGGATCGAGATCACTGATTGCGATCTCGGATCGCGATCTGGATTGACCGTGTAATGTCGAATAAACGTCATATGAATTCGAAATTCGAAAACACATTCTCCTGGACGGAAGACAGCGGCCTTAGCCACTACACCACCGAAGCGACGCTCTCAAATACAAATTATTAGGTCAATATTATCATCATTTTTATCTGCGAATACCTATTATTAGCTACGTTGTAACTTATTTGTATATATTACCTATTTTTGTTATAGAATATGCTGTTGGTATTCCGAATAAAATAAAATGAATAAAATCATTTTAGTCAAAAGATGTGCTTGGTACATGGTCTAAATTGATTCAAAGCCAGATAAGAATAAGAATCTATAAGAATTTCACACCATTTTTTTATTTTATTCTACCTTACCAAATATTTATTTCTATCTTATAGTATTAGGTACCTATGTTGTTTGTTTGTCACAACATCGAGACTTGATTTGTAGGAACTTAGAAGGTGAAATTAAGGGGTCGTTTTAACCCTGACGTTTATCCCACTTCCTTTTCACACCATTTTTTTATTTTATTCTACCTTACCAAATATTTATTTCTATCTTATAGTATTAGGTACCTATGTTGTTTGTTTGTCACAACATCGAGACTTGATTTGTAGGAACTGTGAAGGTGAAATTAAGGGGTCGTTTTAACCCTGACGTTTATCCCACTTCCTTTTCACACCATTTTTTTATTTTATTCTACCTTACCAAATATTTATTTCTATCTTATAGTATTAGGTACCTATGTTGTTTGTTTGTCACAACATCGAGACTTGATTTGTAGGAACTGTGAAGGTGAAATTAAGGGGTCGTTTTAACCCTGACGTTTATCCCACTTCCTTTTCACACCATTTTTTTATTTTATTCTACCTTACCAAATATTTATTTCTATCTTATAGTATTAGGTACCTATGTTGTTTGTTTGTCACAACATCGAGACTTGATTTGTAGGAACTTTGTAGGTGAAATTAAGGGGTCGTTTTAACCCTGACGTTTATCCCACTTCCTTTTCACACCATTTTTTTATTTTATTCTACCTTACCAAATATTTATTTCTATCTTATAGTATTAGGTACCTATGTTGTTTGTTTGTCACAACATCGAGACTTGATTTGTAGGAACTTTGAAGGTGAAATTAAGGGGTCGTTTTAACCCTGACGTTTATCCCACTTCCTTTTCACACCATTTTTTTATTTTATTCTACCTTACCAAATATTTATTTCTATCTTATAGTATTAGGTACCTATGTTGTTTGTTTGTCACAACATCGAGACTTGATTTGTAGGAACTTTGTAGGTGAAATTAAGGGGTCGTTTTAACCCTGACGTTTATCCCACTTGAGGGCACATGAAAGGACAAACTAGTAAAAGTCACATTTAGAAAAGCAGTCGCCGTAGCCGAAACCGGCATGGAAGTTATATATAATTAATATCTGGTACCTATAAATCCTTTCACAACTGCGTTTCCTTTTTCAAGGTACTTTAAAAGCTGTATTTAACGTCATATAAATATATATATAATAATATATATATAATAATATATAATAATTTTGATTGATTTGATTTTTATTCAAAAGCACTGCATTAATTGACTTTGGGGTGTAACGGGTCCGAATCGAAGTTCCCGTGACACCCCCAGGGGGCGTAGGAGCAGAATGTCAAAATCGCACATAATACGATGGTGCATCCACATCCCCAGGGGTGTCCTCCGGGGGAGCCTTGGCCTTTTACATTCTTGGACATTCAACATATTTATCGTTCAAGGAAAGTGGCCGTTCAGGGAAGTGGCCTTTCATGGGAGTGTGGCCGTTCAGGGAAGTGGCCTTAAGTGACCGGATCTAATATAACATATAAAATTTGCAAACACGTTTTGGTATAAGTAATTTTGCACCATTAGTATTTGATTTAAATTTTTAGGTATTATAAAGTCATGTCCTAAAAACTGTTGTTAGTGTTTCAAAATCAACGAAATATTTAACAGATGTGAAAGCTCCGAGAACTTTTTTAATTTTTCCAATATTGGCAAATGTAGCAGAGAGGAAAACAAATAACACATAAAAAAACGAAATGGTTCGAAAATGGTCTCCGTATAAAAATGAGTGCTACAGCCGTGTGATCAACTCATACGGAAAATTGTGTGATGTTGGTTTAAAATAAAAATTAAAAGAAAAACACGAAAACGTTGAGTTAGATATTTGGAGTAGAGATCAGAGTAGTACAGAGAATGTTACAACTAAAAATCGTGGTTTTACTGATGTATCCAATTATGCAATAAAGATTTGAATTTTTACCAAGGTCTCGGACCTACCACTGTAGCCCAGCAGCCGCCACAAGCTGCTGCACCACACGAAGAGTGTTGTAGAGGATTGGTATGTGGCAATATCCAGGGCACATTCCAAAGAAAAGGTATTTATATATTATATAACTAACATGGAAAAATTCAAACATGGATAAGGTTTAGGAGTTTACTGTCAGAGATCAGGACAAGAAGTGAATAATTTAGCAGAAAAAAGACAAAATCGAAACTTAAGAAATCTAAATTTTAAAATGAATTTAAAATGAAAGATAAAACTGCCAGCAAGAAAGGTTGCCAGTAAGAAAACAGAAAAGTGGACGAATGCCTCGTTACACCACCCACTGGACACTAATGTCAGGGCGCAACTTTCCGAAACGCATAGGTGCATTTGCACATATAAATATCTCTGGGCGGCCAATACCTCGCAGCTTACTTCAGTCTCGACCATTTTATGCACGGATTTTATGAGACCTGTCAATACCTTGCGTAAACGAGATGAACCAATCACGACGTGTTCCCCGCGCCCCCGCACCGCAACTGCGGCGTCCAGTGGGTGGTTGGTCGGAGACCATGGTTAACAAATCTTTTACAATTTTATATAATATTAAAAATAATTAAAATAACATTAGTAACTTCTCGTGGGCAGTGCAACCGGTTGTAAGATCATCGGGAGGCCTTTGTCCAGCAGTGGATATCTTTCAGATGATAATAATGATGATGAGCTTGTGAAGTCTTCTATCATAACGAGTTTTATTCTGTGATATGCGATGTTCACGACCCCTGAAATTTAAATGTCTCGAGTTCCTGTTATGTTGCTCTGTCATTAGTTATTTCCTGCTTTTCTGCCCTGTAATTAGTAACGACCTTTTTGTTAACTACGTCCACTCGTGAAATAGACCTTTTTAAACGAACACTTCAAAGCACAACTGCTGGTTTTCCATGATCTCGATTATATGGCTATAGTAATAATAGCCTATCATTATTTTTAAAATGATTAAAATCTTATTCATCAATTGTTTTTTATGCAATAGCAAAATATGCGAAAATGCAAATACAAAAAGATGTCCACTACTGGCCAAACCACTCCCAAGGAATTTAATTTCATACTCGTAGAATAGATAAACCAGAATAAGTGAATCACTAGTCTCTTATACAAAGTAGCGTCTAAAATGTTTCCAGAGTTCTTGTTTATCACAGTCCACCGTGTCGGTCCAGAGTATAGGAGTGTTTGTAAGTTGTTCCGAAAAGTGCAATTTATTTGCGGGTAAAAGCGGCGCCATTTTGTGCTCCGTCGGTTCCGCCATTTTGCATTGGATTTACAAAGTTGGTTCCGAATTGCTACTTTGTTCTATTTTGCGGATTTAACAGTAGAAGTTTATCTGTTGCTTGATTGTGATTGCGTTGTTTTGGTGGTAACTAAACGATTTGCTTTTCGTTGAAATGGTGTGTGACTTAAATGAAACGGACGTTTGCTTACTGCTGTTTTTTAAAGCTGAAATATTTATGAATTAAAAAAATGTTTTAATTTATTTTCTAAACGATCAACAAAGTAAACCAACTTCTCCAAAGGTCTTATTTTCTGGTCACTTAACTACAAAATTAGCTTTCCAAAACAAAATAAAACAACAAAGTTGCCTGAAAATTGCTTTGAAAATCAAAGCGAACCCCGCAGAATTTAGCCAAGACCAAGTTTCTGAATATCAGACGGACTAAGTTGAATGTGAATAAGTACGTAAGTACGTACCTACAATATTTCAGGACGGTCGTTAACTCTGATATATGGGCCAGAGCTAGTCGTGACTCGACTCACGAAAGACATATAGCTACTTGTGCAAAATTGTTTGGATATTAGTGGGCTGAAGTAGTTTCAGAGGTTATTTACTATATCACTGAAAGGTGTTCTCTAACGTTATAACTCAGTAGAAACTGTGTCATAGTTCGCATATTATTATTAAGAATTCATAAAAGTGGTTTTTTTAAATCTTGTAGAGAAGATAGATAGCTGTTGTTGTTGCTGTAGTAACTTGTAGATATTCAGTTTATATAAAAAAATAAGGAACATAATAAATTTGCAAGGAAAGTTTACTAAATTTTTGTTTTCAGTAGCGTTAAAATATTGAGTACTGAAATGTCTTACAAGTGATAACAATTTTTTTGGAATTATAGTACTAAAGTACTAAAAATTACTAAGAGTAAGAAATCTGATTTCAATAACGATTTATGTTTTAACCCAAAAATTAAAAAAATGGATGACGAGGAAAGCAATGGTATAATTTTTAGCTGTAAATAGTAACAATTGTCACTGCCTATAATATAACACAACGTTCTGACTTTTTAATTCAGAGCAGAAATATATATAATACCATGGAACTCCATGCTTTAAGCTATCAAAAGTTATGTGATATTTGATTAATAGATTATAGAGTCAATCAAATCAAAACTAGAAAAAAAGAGTAAAATGACACAGAAGACTTTAAAGGTCTCTTATTGCGTGTAGCTTACATTCATTACATAAGGCTTCGATTGGACCTTACGCACTTACATACATTGAATAAAATTGATCAAACTAAATGATGTAGCCTTTTTAATTTTATGACATACACTAGTAAAAGGTAGATCATGAAAAACATGAAACATGAACGGCCCGTTACATTCCACTGCTGGACTATGAGCCTCCTCCACTTAAGAGGAGGGTTTTGCCATAATCTCCACGCCTTGGTAGGCGGGTTGGAGATTGCAGATTAAAAGATTACTCTATCAGAGAGCGCTGATGCCCGTTCCCTGTTCATTGTGTAGTCCCTAAGTCGCCTCTTACGACACCCACGGGAAGAGGGGTTGGTGACAAATGTATTATACTCTGCTGTCACCACACGGCAAAGCAAGGCAAGGTAGATCACTGACTTCAAAATGCTAAAAAAATGTCTGGATTCCTTTTCATATCCACTTCAGAATTTTGTTTCCGGACGACGGAGTAAGAAAATCAGGTCAGCATCGGGTTACTCCCGCTATAACTACGTTGCATTTAAACTATTACTTAATAAATATTACACACTTCATATAAACGGTAGTGCATACAATTATGATAAACTTTACGTCAAGACCTAAATAAAATTATTTACTTACGGAATAAGCAGAAATTAAAAACAGAACATTTGTTGAACGTGTAGCAAATGAATAGAAAGCGCAGACTGACACAAAAAAGTGTCAAAAAGTTTTGTTTGACGCATTAAATCAAATACGACATATTGTTAGCTTCCGTAACTCTTACAGCTAGTGTGTATTAGCTTATTTACATTAATCTGAATAAACAGACTGATTGCCTTTAGACTTTTTTTCACTGAGAAATTCAGCATCGGAGGTTTTGTACCGAAATCGTTAATTCACAATTTGTTCCTTATGCCACAAATTGTAATCAGCTAGGACTGAACCACACGCGAGTCAAAACATCGCACGTCCGATGATGGTCAGTGATTCAAGCAATCACTCACTCCATCCCAGGCTTACTGCTGTTTCATCTTTATTTTCCTCCCAGTCCCTGACATACTATGGAAGTAAAGGTACGTCAAGGACAATACGCGAATAGCCCGAAGCTTTTTTCTTTCACGGTGAGTGTTGGTGTAAATACATATATATGTATAAGCGCGGCTAGATAGCAATGCGGCCTAGAAAACGTTAGCTTTGTAACCAAGCCGACGGCTGTGTTTTTCACCATTTTCTCTTTTAAACCCAGTTTAATTTTCTTCTTGAATGCAGTGTCTGTATTCGTGTTTTGTGTTGGATAAACTGAGTATTGTTGTGTAAGGTGGTATAACTGCATGCAATGTAGTTTAACTTGCATGGAACATAAAACATGTTCCCTAATTTGTACTGATTCCGATAAGGTATAACATTTTATTTCCACTTCATTTGATACTAATAATTTCATTTAAACTGATTACTTTTTTCCTATGTTGCACTTTGTTACTTATTGTGAGTCTGATATTACAATTACAAATGATTCAATTTCATTGATCATTTTCCCCGTAAATATCTGTTCATGTTACCTTATTTAACAACTTAGATACAAATATTGCTTTGTCCAAAGCTTTACCTTAACCAGTAAAACAAAAAGCTCACTCAGAAAATGGCCGCTAAACTTTACACACAGACGAAATATTTCCATATTACCATCTCCATACGATTCGCAAAACAAATTAGGCTCCCTAAAGCACGTTCTCGATTAAATTGGCAATCTAAATTCAATTATAAACATTTGTAACGATGTTCTAAGACGTTCCAAATTAATTCAACCCTTTGAGGATAGGCTCACTTCGGAATTCCATCCAATTATGTTCCTGATCAAAACATCTAGTTTATTATTCATAGTCATATTATTTCTCGCGCCTACAAATTTCATTGATGAGTAGTGTTGTGAAAGAGTGAAGGAGCTTTAAGTTATTCAATAAAAGCACGAGACGATGCTCTTCAATATGACCGTTTTTTTTAAGTACCACAGACTGAATCGCACATAGCTTGATACAATTAATATTCCGCAATTCATGATACTGCTATTAATAATATCATTTCTGTATAGTGTACTGTTGCAATAAAGAATATACATACATACATACATAAAGTCACGCCTAGAAAGAAAGAATAAATTATAATATTATTAATATTATTATTATTATTTTTTTTATTATTTTTTTATAATATTATTTTATTATTATTATTATTTCTTTTCCAAGAATATATTATACTGAAAATATAGTTTTACACAGGGCGCGAACTAGATCATCTGACAATCAGATTCTCAGAACGCTTGCTGAGTGCCTGGACTGCCCTACTTACCAATACTGGCAGTTAACGCACCGTGACGGGAACCGCAAGTAGTAGGTAGGTACCTTTACATAACTATTTATACTTGCGGAGAGGCCTCGGTAGGGAAACCTAGGCTCCACTCCGCAAGCAAGAAGAAAACTCGAAGGAGAACTTGAAGGTGGTTTATTGGATGCGGGTTGAACACAATCGGGTGCGGGTTAAAATAACACATAAAACTAATAACTAATAACAGGTATTGATTTCATAAAAAAAACAGACTAAACAAGATGTTGTTGTAACAAAATTAACAAAACGACTGACAAAGAGAAAAATAAAATTGAAAAACAGACAGAAAAGGATTCGAATTTTGAAAGTTTGAATTTTAAAAGTAAAACGCAAATGACGAAAAAGACCGAAAAGATAGAGGACGCGTAGCACCGCTACAACTTGACTTAGAAGATGATTACCCAAAAAACGACATCAATTTGTTTTAAAAAATGGCGTCTTTAGACTTGAAACGCGTTCGTTCCTCCAAATCCTCCAAATTGACTTTTCAAGAAAATTACCTACCTCGCCAAACTAAAAACATTTGAGTGTTACACACCTAATCGAAAAACCATCTAACAACTATTTTAACCAGTATCGAAAAGCTGAAATGATTTACCTGAAATTCAGTTTCAACTCATCTACTCAATGACTCAGTAGGCCGAACATCACTATCGCAGAGCATCGCCGGGGGCCATAATTGAGGATTTATTAAAAGGGATGCGGTAAAGTAGACTGAAAATTGGTACTATCTTATCCGCAAAGGGTTATATTGTATAGATCGCTTAATTTAATAAGGGTCGGGCCACACTTATCGACGACGGCGATCCAACGTTTGCCTATAAAAAACGCGCGCAAAGTATGGAAATCCATTTGAGCGCGTTTTGTATAGGCAAACCGTCGATCGCCGTCGATCAGTGAGGCCCGACACTAATGTTCGTTATTATTTTACTAGGAAATTCTAATATTGGCCTCAAGGATTTTACAAAAGATGGAAACCCAGTGATGACAAGCTAGGTTTGCTTAGAAAACGTAGTTAATCGATACAGACGTTGTTTCAAATACAGAATCAGCTTTGTTATTAATCAAAACTGCTAATTTAATTAATTTGTAAACCAAATTTATTTTTGTTGATTCTTGTACACATTCCTTCATCGATATGAATTCTACTATACATTGCTTGTCATTGTTATCACCTAATTATAACGTAATGTCCAACAAATAGAATTAAACAGAATTCATGTCATTATTACACATTCAATTTACTAAATTTCGTCAAATAAACTTAATCTAATCTAATAACCCTCTCCACAAAATTCTTGAAATAAAAAAAAAAAAACACTTTCAAAATACATTTGTATGGGTACCTACCTACCTACCCACCCTGCTTCCTAAAAGAGATAGGTATAAAAGAATTTCTTTATGAGAATTCCTGAAATGGTGAAAAAGTGGTCACATTCTTCGAATTCGCGTTTTGACTCACGACAATGGAGGACATTTTTCTGACACGTCAAGGGTCGGCTGTAACATTTTTAAAGTTTTTGTGCAAAGACATTTTTACAAAAGAAAGGAGCTGACGGAGATTACAACATTATTTTTAAAAGCATACTTACTCATATAAGTGGTTCTGTTTTAAAGAATACTTTTAAATAAAATAAAATATTAATATATTATATATATTCAATATTTTAATTTTATTTAAAACAAACAATATGTTTAAAAAAATTGTCCATGTTGGTAGCCGAAGAGGAAATATTTGGCTGCAACATCATGATAAAGACCATATTTGTTAAGCCATTAAAATTATATGTGTAAGTCCACTAAAACGCGCATACGCGCCAGTAGTGTAATCGACTAAAACATAATTATTTGTCTCTATTCTAAGGAGACTAAAGGGGCCAAGACTTTTTTCCTGCGGGAAAGAAGTTTTTATGCGATATCTATGAGGGCCGTGTGGTGACGGCAGAGTAGAATACATTTGTCACCAACCCCTACTCTTTCCGTGGGTGTCGTAAGAGGCGACTTAGGGACTACTCATTGAACAGGGAACGGGCAGCAGCGCTCTCTGATACAGTAACCTGTCAAGCGTGGAGATTATGGCAAAACCCTCCACTTAAGTGGAGGAGGCTCATTATAGTTCAGCAGTGGACTGTAACGGGCCGTTGATGTTGATGTTGATGATGATGAGGGCATAACCGTAGGCGGACAACTTTGATCATTTCAAGAACTCTAAGAATTTTAACGAAATATATTTATAACGTTTTAATCTAATTTCCAAGAAATTTGTTAATAAATGTAACAATAGCAATACGAAGGAGAGATGAGAGAATTCTAAATAATTTGTTTTGCAGTATCTTTGAAGCATTCTGTTTATCATGTCGACACTTAGCAAATTCCAAGGTTTAGTCAAATAATTAGAGAGGATAGAGAGGACTCAGTCAGTTCTGAAATTAGTGGAAAGGCTCTTAACAAGTTTCCAATTGCTTTTACTAAGGATCTTCAAAACGGGCTTGAGTTAAATAATTATAAGATGGTGTAACTATAGTCTGATTGGTGTAACCAAGTGTAATTATAGTAATAACGGGTGGTTATAAGGTTTGATTTCCGTTAAATAGTAAAATATTTTTAAATATGTGTTATATTGCTTTTTTTATCAGAATTTTACATCAGTTACAAAATAGTACATTACAAGATACAAGGATCGTAGGTGGCATATTACTAACGAGGTGGCTTTTGTAAGCCCGAGCCGCAGGCGAGGGTTTATAATGTCACGAGTTTGTTATAAAACCTAAGATCCGTGTGTTGTACGACGTTTTTCAATACACTTGTGAGAAAACTGATAGTAAAAAATTAAATTGAAATGGTTAAGAAAGCTACATACATAGTACCCTACAAAAGCTATGATACTACAGGTAAAATGGATCATGTAGAAGTTGTAAAAACTAACCTTTATTATATCGCGCCCAGTTTGAGTATCCTTTCTATTCACAATTTATCATTAAATATCAACACTAAAACACTCTAAAATAACATTCAATGTAAAACAATTAAATGAAAATTTTACAAACTTGGCGCCAACTACAAAACGATAGTATGTTTCTTTTTTTTTATGGAGATAAGGCTCTGGCGGACATTCAGCCTCTACGAATATTATTTGTTAAATCAAGATAATTTTATTTTTATAGTGAAAATATTACTGGCTGATAATATTTTTGATACAATTTGTTGAAATAAATAATATAAAATATTTTTCTCTTTGTATGAATCGATTTAAATATTCTTTATTGTCAAAATGATCCTGGCTGAATAATACATTTTGAAGACCGTAGGAATAAAAAACAAATTGTAATAAAATCGCACTAGTGGTTACAATTTACTGCCTTCGTAAGTTCAATTTTCGAGCAAGGTGTATTAAAAACAAAATTACAGTACGACACAAAAGAGTAGATGAAAAATGAGGGTGCTGTACGCAGCAAATTGGCAACACTGAGATTTTTCAGCTAATCACTGCAACTTCCTGTTTTTGGCTAGCAATCACTGCCAGTTTATCTGGTGTTGCTTTTGGTAAAGAATTTAGTATATATCATTATTTAATTTCTATTGTTTTCCGTCGCACTGTATTTAACTGGAGAAAATGTTTTAAAACATGAAAGCAAAGATAAAAAAAGTTATCTTTGCTGTATAGGTTTTAAAGACAGAAGCGATGATCTCTTATTATCTATTGTATGTTATTGGATTGTCTAACACGACCACTGACAAGATTAAAAATATAAAAAAGAGTCAAGCGGAAATATTTATTTTTCTGTTTATATTTAAAAAACTGTGTAGAAGGTAAAACTGAAAATTTAAACAAAAAATAAACAGAAACTATGACACTGTCTACGTAGATAAAACAACACGAGAGAAACAAACAAAAGCTTAAACTCATATTGTCCACATCCACACATTTTTAGATTTTCCAGATCAAATATCTTCTAACGTTTTCCTCAAACAATAAGCTATTGTTGTGACTATCGGGAAGTCTAGTGGAAATACCGGCCAAATCTGGTAGGTAAGTAGTGACCAGCAAACCAGACAATCATAGGAAGCTACAATTGTCGGCAGACGGACTTCGCAAATACCGCGGATTATAGGTGTGGTGCCAGTGATGAATTTTGTATCAATGTTATAAAGTTTTACCTTCGAATATCCTCCTGGCGCCAAATCTGTAAAGATAAGAATCTTTTATTAAATTTTGTAAACTGCAGACCTTTGAAGCAATATAAACCTTGTCAAGTTTATACAACGCTAGGTTTCTTGTTACTAAATCATTCATAATAATGTTAGCACTCGAGCTTACTTTGAAGGTAGTTGACCACGCTGGCCTGATGTTCTACGTTACACCATACATGAACTTATGAACTTAAATTAACTTTGCGATACCTAAACGGCATGCGGCCTAATATTTAGGGTCTGAGCTTTCTGTTTCTACATTCCAGGGTCCCGTTTCACGAAGCAACAATTTACAAGTAACAAGTTACAATTTGATATTCATTGCGTAGCCAATTTGCTTAGGCTGTAAGCCCTTACAGTTTTATCTCATTGCCTACGCGATGTACGTCGAATTGTACTTGTAATTTGTAACTTGTAGCTTCGTGAAACGGCCCCCAGGTCGGTTAAAAAAAACGGCCTAACGACCTCCTCCTCCTCCGCGGATTTTACATTGTACAGAATCTTAGACCACATTTTATCGGAAACGCACAGCCTATCACGTTCATTAAATCTAAAAAACTCACCCAAAAACGCTACCTCTTATCGTTTATTTCCCAATCAAACAGAACGACAGTTTCTGCTGTAGATTTCGCAGAGCGTTTGCACAGCTGTGGTTCGCAGTGTTTCAGATTGTCTGCCAAAGGTGATTTAATTAGGAAATCTTGTCGGGTTTACCAGCAGACATGATTTTGTTAGCCTGCACTTGTCTTGATCAGTTTTTATTTTTTTACCATTGGATTTGAGGTCTACAAGAGCGTCGGTGGTCTAGTGGCTGGGGCTGCTGCCTCCCGTCCAGGAGACCGCTTACCAATATGTGTTTTCGAATTTCGAATTTCGAATTTCGAATTTATATGTTCGTTTATTCGACGCTCTTACGGTGAAGAAAACATCGTGATGAAACCTGCACACTCCTGCGAAGAAATTCAAAGGTTGTGTGTGAAGTCGACCAACCCGCAATAGGCCAGCGTGATCGACTAAAGCCAAATCGCCCTAATTCAGGGTAGGCTCGAGCCCCTCGGTGAGGACGTATTACGAGCTGTTGATTTTGATGGATTTAAGCTTGCCTGTAATTTATTATAAGCTCATCAATACTTTGTCCTCTTCAAATACCTCCATAATCAGCTCATAATTCGAATGAGTATATGTAGGTACCAGACCTTTTTTTTTTCTAAGAGGCAACGATCCTCTAAACCACAAACTAATTTAATTCAAAGCCCATAAAAAATAAACTGGCAGCGTTATTTAAAAAACCATAAAAGTAAAAATTAGAATATTTTATACCAAAATGAAAACGTTGCATATTTTCATTTGACTCACCGCTTTTCGTTAAAAACCTCATGAATTAATGTAAATGTGCAGCTGAGCGGAAAATGATGTAATGATTCCATTAAACGTAATTATTATGGGCCAAGAATAATAATTTATACAGAGGGAGCCAAGATGAGAAAAAGAAGAGAGAATCGTGTATATTGTGAGGCGGGTATATCGTGTTCGTTGTATTTGGCCGTGTGGTGACGGCAGAGTAGAATATATTTGTCACCAACCCCTACTCTTCACGTGGGTGTCGTAAGAGGCGACTTAGGGACTACGCATTGAACAGTGAACGGGCAGTAGCGCTCTCTGATACAGTAACCTTTTAATCTGCGATCTTCAACCCGCCTGCCAAGCGTGGAGATTATGGCAAAACCCTCCACTTAAGTGGGGGAGGCTCATAGTCCAGCAGTGGACTGTCACGGGCCGTTGATGTATTTGGCGAGGCATTAATTTAATTCTAAATTAATAATTTATATTCATTGATATTTTTAATAATATTATTACTTTTATTGTAACGGTTTTCATTATTTTAAAAACAAAATTTCGATTGATATAGTTTTATTGTGGTCTCAATACTTCACAGACAAAAGCCTTGCTCTTTAATTATGATGAATCGTAACTGTGTGAACACATTTAATTACCTTACCACATTATTTTAACTTAAAAATATACAGGGCGAGTTTGAATTATCTTTATAAATTTACATGAATATTTGGAAAGCTGAACCAATAATAAAATAAATAAAATAAATATGTGGGGACTTCTTCACACACGGCCATCTGATCCCAAACTAAGCAGAGCTTGTACTATGGGTACCACACAGCTGATATACATTACTTAAATAGATAAATACATACTTATATATAGATAAACAACAACCAGACACAAGGAAAACACAAGTGCTCATCACACGAATGTTTGCCCTGGGCGGGATTTGAACCCGCGACCCCGTGCGTTGGAGGCAGATACACTACCACCTGGGCTACGGAGCCGTCAAACCAATAATTCGATTTGAAAAATATTTTATTTCTATGGTAAAATGTGAAAATCACATAAACTACTTTTGACTACATGCTAATGTACAATTTCTAAATAATAATATTTTTATTTGTTAATTACCTGTATTATTAGTTTCAAAGTTCATTAACCTGTGTGGTGGACATTATTTGATCAAACAGTGTAAGCTTCATCATATTTAGGTACCACCCTAAAACGTAGAATAGAATAGAATAGAATGGAATATACTTAAATGACTTACTTGTAGAATATTAAAAACATTGACGTTAATTTGTTGAATGAAAATACTTTGCGACGTTTACATCGTTCATCGATAAAATGTCCATTCGTATAAAAGTAGTTTCATTTCGGACGTTAAACTTGAATTAATTGCGGTTTTTCATTGTTATCTGACAATTTGCTGAGCTGAAAATGCTCATGGAAATCAGTTCTTTTATTTTATATCAAATATAAAAAAGATAGAAATCATCATCATAGTAGTGTGGATTGTTTAAGTTTGTTTAGGTTGTGAGGACAGTTGTCGACTTTACTTACAATCCTCACGATGAAAAAGAAGAAATGATTCTGCCATCTATGTCCTAACCAAACTGGGAACAGTCTTACAAAATATTATGTAAGACATTTTCACAACCAGGATTCAATCCGAGGAACTCTAGATTGGGAGCCACACCGCTAATATCACTAGTCCACGGAGGAAATATCAGTCTGTAAATGAATAAAATATTGTTTGTATTGCACAGATTGTAATGAAGAGTCTAGTCACCGATCTATTATCAAATTAAATATCATGAACATGTTACCCGCGGGTATAACATCACAAATAGTGTTGTAGAGCCATATTATACGCCTTTTACCTTGACAATAAACAAAAATGTATAGTACTTCATCAACGGCCCGTTACAGTCCACTGCTGGACCATGAGCCTCCTCCACTTAAGTGGAGGGTTTTGCCATAATCTCCACGCTTGGCAGGCGGGTTGGAGATCGCAGACTAAAAGGTTACTCTATCAGAGAGCGCTGCTGCCCGTTCCCTGTTCAATGTGTAGTCCCTAAATCGCCTCTTATGACACCCACGGGAAGAGTAGGGGATGGTGACAAATGTATTCTACTCTGCCTTCACCACATGGCGGTCAATATGAATATGAGTTGCATTAACTTGTTTGGTCCATTCATATTCCCGCTTAGATAAATAGATAGATAGATAGATTGTCGTCTCATGTCAACTCTACAATTATTTTAACTACTTTACAAGTCGTCAACATACCACAATCGTTTCCTACTTCACTAAAATAAGTTTATATTATAAGATTTACTTTCATAAAGTACTTTACTCTTAATGAATACAGAACAAAATACACACAGAGTTTGAATTAAGCAAAAAATTAAAAAGTGAGATGAATCTTTAAGTCCGCCTGCTCAAAAACTCCTGGAGAAGTTCTTTAAGAATTCTTAAAGTTAACAGATGTCATTTCTCAGCGGATGGCATTACCTTGTCGGATAAAAAAGATAATTCTGATTTATTTTCTAGGGTTCAGTTTAATAATAATATTATAGTTTTGTTTAATAAAAGTTATAACCTGTAGTATTGGAGCAAATAGTATTATCGGCTAAATAAATAACTTTCCTTAAAGCACATTAAATACTGCGATTGACAGCCTCTGCGGCCGAGTGGTCGAGATTTCGGCGCCCATTGCGGAGGTTCCGGTTTCGATTCCCGGTCAAGCAAAAAATCTCTGTGTGATACTTTCCCCAGTTTGGTTAGGACATTGCAGGCTGAATCACCTGATTGTCCGAAAAGAAAGATAAGTCGTTGGTCCCGGCTACTATCTAGTCGTTACATGAGCCAAGTCAGTGGTCTTTGGCGGCTCTATAACACTGACACTAGGGTTTGTGAGGACAGTTGTCGACCTTACATCCCACACGATGAAGAAGAAGAACCGCATAAAAAGCAAAAGTATCAAAGTAGCAAAATCTTGATTTAAAGTCATATAGGTAGTTGCTGGATTTTATGGAAAGTCCAACATCTCAGATCAGTATCAACCATTAATTTAACCATTTTATATAACAAAGTAAATGCTCTGGCGAATAACGTTTCGGAAATAGAATTATAAGAAAAAGTATATTCACTATGGATACTAGGATCTGCCAGTGTGATGTTGCCGAAGTTCCTACTTACTTCTGGGCACATCTATGATGTCCTTTAGGTTTGGGAAAATACCTAACCTATGAGGATGTTGATTGAAACTCGATTATAAATAACAAACGATAGTTTTATTATTAAATCACAAACATATAATAACAAGAGGAGAGAGAGGGCGGACGTATAACTAGAATCGGGGTCGGTGAGGTTTGTCAATACTACGGAATGCGGAGCGCGTCGGTACGGGACGGGACGGCGAGACAGCGGGGGCTCGCCGGGTATTCCCTTGCTCCTATCGACTAGGGGAACCAAGCCGACCAGAGCAGGAGAACACAGATGGGTTCCATAAACAGGTATTCCCAAAGCCAAAAAGGGTATAGTAGAAGAACGTCTTAAGATCACTCGTACCAAGCAGAGCAATCAGCGTATTTTTTTAAATCATGTTATAGAACTGGCTGGCTATAGTATAATTAATTAGAAGTGTAACGAGGCATTCGTCCTCTTTCCTGCTTTATGACTGGCAACCTTTCTTGCTGGCAGTTTTATCTTTCATACATTTTCAAATTTAGATTTCTTACGTTTCGATTGTTTTTTTTCTGCCAAATTCTTCACTTCATGTCCTGATCTCCGATAGTACATACCTTAAGCTTTTCTACCATTCTCTACTATTTGTCAGGTAAAATAATATATAAATACATAAATACCTTTTTTTTCTTCGGACTGTGCCCTGGTTTTTGCCACATAACCCTCTACAACACTCTTCGGGTAGTGCTCAGAAGCTCCGTGGCGGCTGCTGAGCTACAGTAGAACTTTTTCAATCCTATACGCGTAGTCTACGATCGTAGTGATAGTACCTTAGATAGCTGCTGCCTTGGTACTCATTTGTATTTTAGAAAAACGACCAATATGGCTTATATATACAGGGTGTAACAAAATAGGGGTACAAACCCGAAACACAACGACAGTACTCATGAAACTGAACCACTTTTAAACGGAAATATGGGTCCAAATATGGAAAAACAACTGACTTCCCATGCAAGTTATTCAATAACCTGACATTCTTAGTAGGTATGGAGACTTAAAAAAACGTTCATATTTCAACCCATGTTCCTTGGGAAAAGTTTCATGAGTACTGTCGCTGTGTTTCAGGTTAGTCAAATCAAATCAAATATACATGGTGGAAAAAAACGGGAGAAAAAAAAACGTTCATCTCACTTTTACTTTTTCATTCATTCAGTCAAATCAAATATATATTTATGCAACAATTATTACAGTGGCACTAGGCGAACCTGTATCGCGGCAGTACAAAAATGTAAATAACATGTTGAATACGAGAGAGATTACAAATCAATGGTAATGTTGCAATTAAACTAAGACATATTTTTACACTAAAATTTTCACAATTTTCGGGTTTGTTACCACGGTTATATTAGTGCACGGTCAGTGTAGTGAATAACCACGAAAATCATAAAACATATAACCTATATATATATATATACTAAATAAAATAAATCAGTAATAAAACTAAATTAAAGTTGTGTTAGAATAGGTAAAATCTAACAAATTAAAATAATATCAAAAAGTAATAGAAAATACAAACTAATATATATATATATAATATTGTTTTGTTTCTCACTGGGGAAACAAGAATATTGATATTTAATAAATAACATTTAAATAATCAACACTTTTTCACCTATAACAAGAAGCGTCCTCCTCTCTCCTGTTTCAAATTGCTGCCCAACAGGGTCCATGATGTACGTACCTTCTATTTACCTTTTATAATATATGTTTTAAGATTTAAAATATATGTTTTAAGATTTAAAACATATATTATAAAAGGTAAAAAATTAATTATAATTATTAAAAAACTAATTAAAAAAAAAAAAAAATTAAATTTATTAATCAATTATTTTCTATTCTTATTTTCTTTTTTTTTTACCGTGGTAACAAACCCGCGAATTGTGAGAATGTTACCTTTTATAACATATACCATACTATCATTGTGGAATGCAATAAATAAATTGAATTGAATATAAGACATATTTTTGTCCACAGCAAAATGGAAATGATTAGGAGCTAAATAAAACAAAAATTGCAATATAAATGTGGGGGTTCCCCATTTTGTCACACCCTGTATGTTAGACCACCACCGTAGGCCGCGCATTTCACCAATACTCCTAATGTTCGTCATTAAGACCACGATATCCCAAAAGATTACGTAATTTCAGCCTATTTTTATTTTAAGAGGTTTGCTTTCATTATATTCCAATATTACGATTAACTGTCGTCTACCGGGAAATCAAAATCCTGTATAGATTGGGCTTAGGGAACGAATAAATCAATATTGAAGACGTTCTGATGAATTAAAAACGATTATCTTCGTATTATTTGAAGTACCTGGGCGATCGAGCTTTGCTCGTGCCATCTGTTGGAAAACTTTAGGACTATTTTAGGAAATTTACTTTAGGAATTTTTAATTTCTGTATTTTTTTAATTTAATGAGGTCGACAACCGACCTCACAAACCCTAGTGTCAGTGTTATAGAGCCGACAAAGGCCACTGACATGGCTCGTGTAACGACTAGATAGTAGCCGGGACCAACGGCTTAACGTGCCTTCCTAAGCACGGAATCATATTTCTTTTCGGATAATCAGGTGATTCAGCCTGCAAAAGTGCAAAGTCCTAACCAAACTGGGGAAAGTTTCACAAAGAGATTTTTGCTTGACAATGTCAGGATTTTTGTGACAGGAATCGAACCCGGAACCTCCGTAATGAGCGGCGAAATCTCGACCACTCAACCACGGAGGCTATTACAGACAGAATAAAAAAGTAAAAAATAAATAAAATTAAGAAACATGAACAAAATAAAGAATAAATATTTATCGAGATTACAACTCAAGACTTTAAAACCGATATAGACTTTGCAGACTCGCGGTCTCCCAACTGAGCTAAAAATGCGTTAAGAATGGCGGCAAAATTACCTTTCTATTTTAATGGCGTGGCGCAGCAATATTTTTAAGACTGAAAACACGGGGAAAACCCGTTTTAATTAAAAAATAAACCTAACTAAATTGATTTATATCCCCCAAACCCCCTACATAATACATACTAAATTTCAACGATATCTTTCAAGCTGTTTCCTATTTGTATTCTTATATAGATAAATGTATTATATCTTTATAGATATATATATATAAAGAATTGCTCGTTTAAAGTGTAAGATTAAAATGTCAATTTTGTGTGTCTATCTGCAAGGCATTTTAACTTTTTTTTTTCTTTTATTTATAAGAACTATCATAATAGCATGGTTTGCAACTGGGACATTTTAATACTTGAAAAATATCCAAGTTGCGCAATGGACTTGGATATTTTGCATCTTGGACAGCACCTAAACTATCTTGAGGGTTGTAGGTGATGACTAACTCGTTCTCTCAAGTCTGAGCTGCAATCTTCTCATAATGGAGACACACTGAAAAAAATATTTAACCTAACTACTTTGGCTATTTCAGGAATAACCAAAGTTTGACAAGATTTAAATAAAGTTAACTTGATTTGAAATAAGAGATTTGTCTATAAAAGACAAAGGGTTTGGTTACATATTGCAAAAAGTTAGGTTGTCACTTTTTTGTGTTATAGGTTAACGAAAGTTTGGTTGTATATAAGTAAGTTTTTTTTTCAGTGCAGTCTCACATTAAGTAATTTTTTACTGCCCCCACTGAATCGAATTTGGATCCTCCGTGAAAACTGTACGCTCTTATTCTCGGCCACGAAGGTTGCTATTGTATGTCTGAGAAATAGTAAAATATTTTAATTGAAGTAATAAATTGAAACTCAGCTGACTTGGTCCCACTTCGTTATAAATGTAATGAATGTTAAGTATCTGCCAGGTAGAATACAGTGTCTGATGCTATTTTACTCGGAACACTGAATGAATAAATCAACTGAGGTCTTGTTTTAAGAAAAATAAGTTCTACTTGAGAAAGAGGTTTCTTATCTTATTTCAGGTCGGACGGTGAAGAAAATCATCGTAAAGAAAACTGTACAACTGCGGAATAAAACACTATAATAACGATTTAAAATTAAGGCAAAATTATTACTAATTTACTTTTCAGTTACATGCAATATCACTTATCCAGAAGCGAGATAGTACCTACACCAACCAACCGACAACATCCACCAACCACCACTAACCTTGCCAGGTTTTTGGAAGCGACTTACAATTAAAAAAATGTTTTTCCAGGAAAAAAATCATCCCGCAGGAATTAAACCCTCATTTACAGGCTTCATGCAGCCAACGTGCCATCTACTACACCATGGGTGACCATGGTGAAAGACACTAATATAATAGTTTTAGTAAAAGCCGCCAAAATTCTTCATTGCACGTTTTCCATAAAACGATAATGACGTCATCATAGGCCAATCTAAGTTGGTCCCTTAACTTTAAAAATCTATTTTAAGAATTCAAACTAAATTATGCACACACAATGGCCCATGATTACACGAAACAAAGCGTGCGTGATTGCGGCCTATTACCTACATCCTCTACATATACCTCCATCTACCATCTACCTTTTTCTTGGAATTGGTTCCCAGAACCAACTTAACTCGGTAGGCACTGGAGAGCACTTAGTCTTGGTAACACTGTGAGTGCATTATGGGTAGACAAGTAAGTAAGTATTGTTATGGTCCTAAGGGAATGCTATAATGATATTAAAAATCTTGTAAGTTTGTGTTTCTTTCTAGTTTGTCTAAAAATATACAAAAATAGAATACTGGCAGTCAAAACAGAATCGAAATTGATCGAAAAACAAACCAAATACAACATTATTAAACAAATAGTATATCTGTCCGTCTAAAAGAAACAAAATTTTCTATAGCAGATGTATGGCCCGCGTGTCATGACGTCGCATTACACATCGGTCCTCTCTATCTAACCATCAACTTTGGAGCCTTATAACTTTGTTTCTGAGCAAGATATTTATAAAAATATTGTACATGTGTTTATCTGGAACTATAAATGGGTAATTCCCTTAACTAAATCTCAGTTTTGAATTACCTATAATATGTTTAGTGCGACTAGTACAACAAGAGTGACTGTACCGGCTATAATCATCATTGCGTCACTTTTTTTTTTAAAAGTACCTTCATTTTGTATAGCAAAAACAATTATGTATCTTCTTCTTCTTTGCTCATTCCCACTTTAGGAGGGGTCGGCTCTCCTAATATTTCTGCGCCAGGTCACTCTGTCCTGGGTTGTCGGTTCGGGTAGATTACTTTTGTGTAGGGTTTTGGTCATGCTAGTCCACCAGGTGGATGCTAGTCCAGGATGGAGGTCGTCCTCGGCCCCTTTTGTTCTCCAGGAGGCTTAGCGCTTTCAATTATGTATAACCCTGGTAATTCATAAAAAAATACCTCAAATTTGTAGCCTATCTTTTTCTTTAAGAATGTTTATATAAGTATATGTAGGTAAATGTTACTGTGTAAATTTTGACGAACTTGGAATTCTAACATTGTAAGAAACTATGTTGTAGCATCATTGCTACATACAATACAACATAGTTTCTCATGATCACGAGGAAAAAATTACCTACTTCTTTAAACAACTCAATTTATTTAATAGTTTCTTGTTTGCATTAGTTAATTATTTTTATTTCTGTACGAACGAGCGTTCAGTAACTAACAAAAACATCGTATTTTAAAAACCTAGTCCAAAGAACGCTGTCTGACAAAAAACCTTTTAAAATTTTATTATAATGAAATTAAACACTGCACGGTTATAAAGAACCCTTATAACACATGTGCTCGTAAAAGAGCTTGAAGCTGCAAAAGAGACTCAAGAGTAAATTAAAGAACCTTAGTAGAAAATGAAATAGCGCAAAGAAAATTAAACTACTTACTCTCTGGCTTATACCTATTCCAGAGCACATCTGGTCTTCGTATGATACTTTAAAACTAATCTCACAATACAAAGTTTGAGCAGATAAAGTTATTTCATTCTTATTTCTTATTCTTATTTTTTTTATTGTATTTTAAATAAGAATAAGACTACTAAGTGAACTACTTTAAGCGAAATACTTAAATTTCGTTTGAAACAAAATTTAATTGTGAATGTGAAATTCTCAATAGTTCATATACGTTCCCACCAAGGGGCTCAAGCCTAACCTGAATTAGGACGATCAGGCCTTAGTGGACTACGCTGGCCCAGTGCGGGTTGGTCAATTTCACACAACCTTTGAATTTCGTCGCGGGAATTTATGCAGGATTCATCACGATGTTTTCCTTCACTGTAAGAGCGTCGAATAAACGTACATATTATGAATTCGAAATTTGTAAACACATAGGTAATTGGTGGGAATCGAACCCGCGCCTCCCGGACGGAAGACAGCGGCCCTTACCATTACAGCACCGACGCTCATTACAACCCATACAATATGGCATTAATGACAGTTCCTTCAAGTTACGGAACGCTGTGGCCTCATGTGGTTTTTTTATAACACTTGAGATGCCAAGTCAAGTAGATGATAATTCATTACCATAAAAAACATTTCATATCACCGACTAAATAGAATCTAATGTAGTCAGTTTGAAATATAAGTTCAATGCAATTGCGACCATTTACGAGTGCAATCCAATCGAATATAATTAATAAGTAGAGTTGTACCTAAACATCGATAAATGTCGATGTTAATGCAGGAGCAGGTAAATATGGTCCGAGAAGCTAAATATTGCCGGATATGGAAGAATGCAGAGATGAATCATATCGTGAGACGAGGCCCAACAACAAAAAACTATAAAAATATAGATAGGTATCTCGTAAAATATTTTAAAATGTATTTTTTTCGAATAGATATTAATTATTAATGTATTTTTTTTTAGTGAACGTTTTCTGGCTGAGTTGAATAGAAACCAATATACCTGTAAGTACATAATACACAAATTGAAGAGCGATGATTCTAGACGTCTCGAAAATTGAATCATGAACGACAAAATTAATTTCATCGTTCAGAGGACCTTCGATCAATAATTACAACTAGATAACGGCTTGGAGCAAAAAAAAACGTCTCGGTAAATAACGCCTCACTTGCGGCTCGAGGTCTTATTTTGAATTTGTTTGGTTGAAACAAAACAAAACGAACGGTCGTAGGTAAGAGATTATACTTTGAAGATTTTATTACTTGGTATAAGAGTTGTTATTAGGTTGAACTTTGTTAGTTGAGCGGCAGGTTAGTGAGGTCGGTCGCGACCAAGATTAGAAGTACCCAATTTAAAGAGTTTACCTCGTCCAACTAATTAAAATCAAACAGAAAATAAAACATTCTAGTTTGACCCATAAGAACGCTAAGGACTTGGAATACGACACAAAATCATCTTGTATTTGAAGCTGTTGGTCAAACAGTAATATAAAATGGTATTCTAACCAATCACAACAATTCTGAAAGTTGACATTCCCATATTAATGGTTGTGATTTCATTTTTGGCCATTTCACAGATACGATGGTAGGTCAGTGGTTGGGAAGCAATCGGATTGCCACTGCACTGGCATCCGACTTTACATGTTTACGCTCAAATTAAATCAAAAAATATTTATTTCCATAGGATGTTATTACATCACTTAGCTCGTTAGCTCGTTTGTGTCTGTTTGTTACTATATTATGTACCTGTTTTGTTTTTTTTAATGTTGTATACTGTGTGAAACCTAATTCTGCGACGATATACCTTGTAAATAATATTACTTGACACTGGCACAAAGACAAACTAGTGCCATAACGGAAAAAAAAATAGTGTTAACTCTTAATAATTATTTTGTTGATTAATAAAATTGATGTCCTTATCGATCTGATTCTACTCTGACACAGCACTATTGATACCGTAATTTAGTAGCTAGCCAGGGATATTGTATCCAATTTGGCAATTCAAAATGTTAAGCACTCGGCACATAAACATAGCCCAGATTGAATTACAACAGATAACATTATTTACTTACTTTACTTAGCTGTTTTTCCTGATAATATAGGTACGAAGTTGGAAAAGGCCAGCATTAGGATGTTTGTAAGATAGACAATCGAACTCTCAAATCCTGCTTTAAACATTACATCAACGGCCCGTTACAGTCCACTGCTGGACTATGAGCCTCCTGGCAGGCGGGTTGGAGATTGCAGATTAAAAGGTTACTGTATCAGCGAGCGCTGCTGCCCGTTCCCTGTTCAATGTGTAGTCCCTAAGTCGCCTCTTACGACACCCACGGGAAGAGTAGGGGTCACTCTGTCAAGAGTGTTACAACAAAGAATAGAGAATCCGAGACCAAATCCACGTGAAGTGCCTTCCAAAGAACGGAATCATCTTACTTTTCAGACATTCAGCCTGGAATATTGTAACTAAATTGTGGACAGTCTTATGAACTAAATTCTGTTTGACCACAGAAACCAGAATAAAAACCCAGAACAATGAAAGCCGAACGTGCTAAAGTAGAATGGTATAATAACACTTTTCCAGTACGTCAAGGACACCCAAGTTATATCTCTTGATATTTTCCCAAAAGGAAGGTTTCACATTAACGCAATGATAAAGGTACAATAGGGTCACCCGATTGGAACGGTGATCAATGTAGTCAATACCATTCATCCTGAACTCTATTCATTCCTGGTTACGGCTTATTTTGCTGAATTCACGGTACATTCATTTGGGGTTATCTTTGTAAGGCCGCTATAGGAGTATAACATTAATGAAAGGCTTATCTTGAGGATAAAACATCTGGAAGATTGGATTGGATAAGTCAATTTCGATGGTTAGGTTGTTAATGTGTTCAATAACGTGTGAGGTAAACAAGAACATTATTAGGTGTCATAACATATTTTTCAAGTATTATTTACTTCCTACCTTTAAATTTTCTGACATTGATGTTACTATTACTCGTAACATCAACTTAGGCATACCCATCTCAGCCACCACGCTTGTCCAGTGCGGGTTGATCCACTTCAAATGCAATATTTTATTTTTTTCACAATCGTTTTGGTGTAACTACAGAATGTTCTCTCGATATTTTCCTTAATTACGAGAGAGGAGACCAATCTTAAGTACATTAAATGTTGATTAAATGTATCGACTTACGAAATTTCATATTCCTATCAAAGGTAAACAAGTCTATTACGAAATTACGGTTTCCTGTATAAACTGAACACTTATTATTACTTCCCCAAAGTTCTATCCGTTCTATCTATTTATAAGTGCAAATGAAATGAAAAAATTGGCTGACGTACTTGAATAAGCCTGTGATTGGCAATCTATTGTACTTTATAGAGTTGGTAAATTTTATGGATATGGCATTTTTACTGAACAAAATATGCTCGGAGAGTTTTCAATATTTTTATATTATTTTAGAAGGTATTGAAGTCAGATCTGACGCGGTAGCTATAACCTACTCATATATACCTATATATTTAGTTAAGTGTTGTAAGAAAATATAAGTAATCCTGCACAGAGGCACGAGGCGTGGACCTGCCGTAAGAATTAGTGCAGTAGAGAAAAGGCCTATACCCAGCAGTGGGTGGATTTTGGTTAAGAATGATGATGATTAAGAAAGTTACACATGCCTGCGAAGAAATTCGAAGGTTGTGTGTGATGTTGACTAATCCGCATTGTTAGAGCGTAGTCGACTAAATAAATAAAAATATCTCTATTTGAGGGTAGCTTAAGCTCTTTTTGATCAGTACACTGATGTTAGAATGTAAACACACCGTATCTAAGATCGGCCTTCTTAACATTTTGTTCTATTTCTGTCCCTTTTATTTTAAAGAAGATCATTTCAGCTCTTGGTCCTTTGAGAAATTGCCCTTTTTATGCCCAATATTTATTATTATATTTCGTGACTAATGCTTCTTGGTATTAACGAATTCTTAAGCTAGTTTTTGTTGTAATATGAAACGTGTCTACATTAATTATTACTTTGAAAAACAAAGTAGTTAAAAATATGTTTTGTTTACCAAACGCACAATGTACCCGTTTCATTAATAAAATTGTATATTTGGATGATACTCATGTCGTATTCAATGTCTCATATATAAAAGAAAAGAAAAAACATTTTCTATTCATAAGGAGGAAAATATCTTGAATGAAATCAGTATTGAGCTCCAGTATAAGAAGTTAACTCATGTATGGTTCGTATGTTTTTACTTCGGTTGACGGATTTTTTGACACTGTAGGCGGAGTTAGTTCTCGATTGTAGAATACTAAGAACAGAAAACCATATATTAAATAAAAAAAAATAAAAAAAAAAAAAAAATGTTTATTTCCTTCAAATACATTTAAATTTGACAAATATGCCGATGTCCCTCTTTAAGCTTAACACCTGTGTTGAGGGACACCGCTCTTCCTTACCACATCAATATATTGAAGAAAACAACAATTAAACCAATAAAATGAAAAAGAATACAAAACTACCCACTTACATCACAATATAAAAAATATGTGCGCGTGTATATGTATGTGTGTGTGTGTGAGGTGTGTGTGGGGGTGTGTGTGCGTGTGTGAGTGAGTGAAGTGAGTGTGTGTATGTGTGTGCTAAACTCATAATAAATATCTTGACTAAATATCTAAATCTAAATATCTATTAATCTTTTAATAAATTTTCAATATCCTCATAGGATTTCGTTGCTAGCCAAATTAGTAGAAGTTTTTTAGTTTCAGACTTAGTTTTAGTATATATGTTTAACTCTTTATTTATAGTATTAAAAATACGAGCTGCTCGTCTATTGAATTGTCTAGCAGCAAAAGTAGTCCTAGTTTTAGGTCGTTCAGCGACATCATATTTCCTTCTTTTATTTAGGATTTCAGGGTTAAAGGGTAGGTTTTTATGAAATCGTAGTGTACTAAGTAGAACATACAGTTTACGTACAGATAAGAGTTTAGTTAGCCGGTAAAGATCATCTGTAGGAAATCGTCTCTTTTTAAAATACATAATTTTAATTAAGTTTCTCTGTGCCCTTTCGATGTCAAGGAATCGAGTTTTTGCTGAGCCACCCCATACTGGAATGCAGTATGTGATTATGGATTGAACCAGTGCTACATATATTTCCTTAAGGATATTCCTACTTGTCTGTTCAGTTACTTTCGGAACCACGTATCGAAGAGTTTTAAATACCCAAACCATCTTTCGAATTCTCAGGATGACATGTTCCAGGTGTGAATACCATGATAGTCTTTGATCCACAAATACGCCAAGGTATTTGGTCTGCTTGACTTTTTTTATATCTGGACAAGTACATGAGTTTGTATATAAGGTGCAATGACAGCTATGTATCTTTAAAGTAAAATCAGAAGAGGGTTGTGCATTGTCGTAGATGCTGAAACAGATGTAGTTGGTCTTATCTGTGTTTAAGGTGAGTATATTATTATACAGCCACATTTTAATTTGTCTAAGACCAAGCTCAGCCGTCTCAGCTATCTCCTTCCAAGTGTCAGCTGAGAATACGACAGCAGTGTCATCGGCGTACGAAAATATTTGGGCATTACTGATCTGCATCTGGCACAAATCATTTATGTAGACCAGAAACAATGTGGGTCCAAGGACGCTCCCCTGTGGCACGCCGTATGACACTACTTCGCATCCTCCTGTCGTATTACCAATCTTAACTTTTTGCTGTCTGTTAGATAAATAACTTTTGAACAAACTGAGAGAAGCTCCTCTTATTCCAATCGTTTCGAGCTTGTGTATAAGTATGGGAACAGAGACGGTGTCGAAAGCCTTTTTGAAGTCCAAAAATACAGCCAAACACTTCTTACCCTTGTCTATATTTTCAGTCACAGAAGATGTTAGTGCCAATATTGCATCTTCAGTAGACCTACCTTGTTGAAAACCAAACTGATTTTGAGCCAAGATGCCAAATTTATTTAGATAGTTTAAGAGTCTCTTATTGATAAGTTTTTCAAAAATCTTTGCTATAACAGGCAAAACAGATATTGGCCTATAGTTACTAACATCGTCTCTATCCCCACCCTTATACACAGGCGTTACAACAGACAGTTTTAGTGCAGTTGGAAACATGCCCTTTTCGAAACAGAGATTTACCGCATGAGTTAAAACAGGAACTATAACTGATTTAGCAAGCTTTATGAAAAGGGTTGGCACATTGTCCCAGCCTGGAGCGCTATCCGATTTCAGATTGGATATTATACTATGTATTTCATCATCGTCTACAGGTAAGAGAACAAATGAGTTGGGTTTAGATGGAAGATCTTTTAGATAACTATTTACATCATTAGTACTCGGCTGGTTTGTCTGAGCTAGATCTTTACCTATGTTGCAATAATATTTGTTAATGAAATTGGCTGATTCTACAGGAGAAGATTTTAAATTTTGTAATTCTGTATTAATTTTATTATTTTTACTAGTATAAGTTATTTCTTTTACATTTCTCCATAATAATTTATTATTGTTTATATATTTTTCTAATATATCTCTGTCATACTTTCTCTTTAGACGTTTTACTAATTTATTGTAGAAATTTCTATACCTTCTATACGTTATTTTTACAATTTCATTGTTTGGATCATTTTGTGTATCACGCTGTAATTTATTACGATTACGTATACAACGCAGGACACCTTGTGTGATCCATGGTTTAAGTGTTCTATATCTAGAAGGAATGTTGGATTCTACTGTATTTTTCTTCAGGACATCAATTAATGCATAGATTAAAGAGTTAATGACTTCATTTGGATCAGTAGAGAATAATAAGTTATCGATGTTTTTATTTTTTAGTTCTTCAAGGGCTTTCTCAAAATTTATCGTCTTTTTAGTTTTACAAGCTGTAAATTGTTTTTTTATTTTTGTTAGATATAGTAAAGGTGTTAAATGGTCTGTAACCGAGGTATTAAGAATAGCTATTTTTGCCAGAAATTTCTTTTCATTAAATTTTACCATAAAGTGATCGAGACAACTTTTTTGTCTAGTAGGTATGGTGTGTCCTGCGATGATGCCGTGTAAAGCTAACATATTTAAGTGCATATGTCTATATTTTTGTTCATAGTATGTCTCCGTTTCTTTTAAGGCTATATTTATATTTATGTCACCAGTAATTATTACATTTTGATCTAAAGTAGAATTTTCTAAATGGAAGTTTAACGAATCAATGAAGTCTTCGGAATTTTGGTGTGATGGCGATCTGTAGATACACATCAAACTATTATTTAGTATATCCAGCTGTAGGCAAGAAGCTTGAGCTAGTTTAACTTCCTTTATTTTATATTTTATTGAATTTTTAACATAAACAACGACACCATCGTTTTGATTTAAGTTAGCGGTTGTAAAATGTGAGTTATAATGCGGCAAAATAGGTAAGGGTTTGTTGGTGTCTATCCTACACTCAGTTAGTGCAATAACATCAACTTCAAAATTTAGTTCATGCAGTGTTATGAGAAAGTCATTGAAATTACAGTTAATACTACGTATATTTTGGGTTATTAATGTGAAATCATTTTTCTTAACTTTTAATCGTGTATTGAGCTGATTGACTTCGCATTCAAACGATTGCACTACCTCTAGTTGATCTATTTCATTTATAGTGGTAAGTGTATTATCCATTAATTTGGTGTGTTAGAAGATAGGCAGTCAATTTGAAACAGCTTTTATAGAGTTTTACATTATATAATGACTGGATGAACTGGTGTAAGTGCATGATTTTAATTATATGATTACTATGGGAATTAGGTGGCAGGTTTTGGCATGAAAAGTACCATAATTTGTTTGTAAGTTTGAGTGTTGCGTACGAGATCAGATTGTGTAGTATGTCAGGTTTGAGTGTCAGCGTAGTGTATATATATTGTGAGTGTTGTTGCATATGCAGATAGTGCTGCGTGTGTATGATTTTGAGTGTGTGAGACTTGTATGAGTGTGGGATATATTGTGTATTACAAGCAGTTTTTACTTTTAGATGAGAAGCTATTCTATAACAAAGAAAAGTTTTGAACATGTTAATGAAGTTGAATACTAAAGTTATTAATGTAAGTAACATTATTTCTAGAATAAGCATTAGTTGTCATTCCTGAAGCATAAGTTGATGGACTTGTTCCTCCGATCTGATTAGTATAATCTGTGATGATTCAGTCCGACTCACGTAAACCTTGCCATAGTTCGTCCAGCAGAATTTGTACCCCTTGGAGCGTTGGAGGTCGCGGGCCAGGAAGTGTAGTCTAGCAGCTTTGGAGGTGAGGTGTTCCGATAGGTATATAGGAGTGTCCTCCTCGGTCTTAAAGCCCAGATGTTTTGCAGCTAACTTTGTGTTTCTATTGGCTTTATTAAACAGTCTAGCTTTCTTTATGAGATCCGTCTTTAGGATAGCAGAGTTTGTCTCAATTACAATTGGCGTATTTTTGTTTTCAGGTTTTTTCCCTCTCACTCTGTAAATATCCTTCAGGTCAGACTTGTTCATATCACAACCAACAGTTTTAGCCAATGTCAAAACCATCCCAATGAGATCCTCCTTTCCCTCCTTTTCTTTCTTTGGAACATTTTTTAATTCTAAATTCGTTTTACGCATTCCCAATTCCATGTTCTCGATCTTATTTTCCAGAAAGAGTACGTATTCTCTGTCTTCTTTTGCATGTTCTTCAATAATGGCCAACTGATTTCTTATTTCATCATTTTGGTCGTGAAGTTGTTCGATTGAGTTTTGAATATGTATGTTAGACTCTTTTATTTCTTCAAGTGTAGCACGCAATGTCTCCATCTCGCTTTTTTGTGTAGACATAAAGAAAGTAACAAGTTTCCTCATTTCTTCCTTAAAATCACCATAAGATACTGAACTTTCTTGAATATGCTCCCGTTCATCTTTTTTCGTGCGCTGCGTAATATGCGAAACAGGCGATTTATCATCTTCCGATATGCAGATTGACATCTCAGGATCGTGTTGAATATTGCCATCTAAATGCGCCATGCTGTGTTTTGAGTTTTAAAGTACTCTCAGAGAAAAAGTTGAGCAGGCAAGACGCGTGAGATCGACAGTTAGAACGGGCTCAAAACTTCTTTGTTTGTCAACGTATCTTCGTTGAGGTACTAGGATCGCATAAGTCTCGTGGAGGTTTATTGTGTCGTCTCACCAAAACTTTTTAATGTGTGCAAGTTTATTATGCTGACAATCTAGCTTCACACTTCTACTTAATAATAAATAAAAATATGCAATCCGAATTTTGTTTAGTAGACGTTCAGCGCTCAAATTACCAGGCGCGCAGAAGCCACAAGGAGATAGACGGCGCAGCGCTAGCGTGCGCGCTTTATATGTGTGTATTCTGTGGGCGCTAGACACCTATCGGCCGTGCGCGGGCGTGTGCGTCCGGTTTTAACTCACACACTTTTGTGTCACTGTAGTGTTTAAATATTTACTACTCACGCAGCGCTGTTGAACGCACCAACACAGCTTCGCACTAGTGATATTACGCTACTGGCAATCACAACTTGTTATGATGTCGTCAACATAATTTAATATTTGTAATTTAATATGTCGTGGCCATATCGTAGAGTTGACCACATCATTTCGATCATTAAAATAAAATAAATAAATAAATCTTTATTTCTTTGAAACAGTTTCCTTAAAAATAGTCACATTTCATGAAATTTTCACTGTCCATTGGCCACATCGTGATGTGCTTTGGCCAGATCAATGATAAGAAATCGTTTGTCGTTATGTTCAACTAAACACGCAGCTACTTCATGAAATGTTCAAGATTATTTGATCATATCGTAAAATTATTACATTTATTGCCGATAGAGGCGCTGGAAGCGCTTTGTTTATGTACCAACATGGCGGCCACGTTATTTTTCGCAGTGAAAAAGTGAATAATTTGTTATCAAAACGAGGAAGAAAAAAAGAGTTTATGATAAAAACGTACTCTGAAAATGTCTGTCGGACTTAGAGAACAATAAATACCAAACATAATTTAGATTCTTGTTAAATATTTCATGGACGCCCTATTTTCACGATATGGCCAATCGTAGATGGCAAAATCGTGAAATGTTCACGATTTAATGATCTGGTCAAATTTAGTTGGCCACATTGAAAATTTCATGATGTGGGCAATTCTACGCAATGAATGACTTTCACGCTTTTAAGATTTTAGAACCTTACCCATGCAGCGCTTTGGAAACAGTTCTAAGACTAACGTCACGTTCTAATTTCAGATAAGGTCGTGTTTGGTGTTGAACCTGGAAAAGAAATTGAAAGGCAGAGAGTCTTTCCCAAAGATATTGAAACTTATCCTACACTGTAGAGTGTAGGTGTTATGCTAACAAAATAGATAATTTCGTGTGTATTTAAACGAACAAGTACTTATGAGAAAAAACTAGCTCTCTGCCCATGGTTACGCTTGCGTTGTGTAAGATTTTTCTTTGGGAATAAGACTATTCCTATAAAAAGTGACTTACGTATTAATCCAGACTATCTTCATTCCAAATTTAATCTAAATCCGTTCAGTACTTTAGACGTGAAAGCGGAACAAACAGCCAAATATCCAAACATACTTTCACATTATAAGCACAGATATAAGTGTTATTTAGGTATTAAGGAAAATGGTATATGCGACCTACTTACCCAGCCATCACGAGTGAAAACAACTGTTCAGAGAAGTGTATAGCGAAAATACCTCTCAAGTAATTTTATATGTACCTATAGTATTACGTAATCAACATCAACAGCTCATATACGTCCCCACCGAGGGGCTCGACCCTACCCTGAATTAGGGCAATTACGCCTTAGTCGACCACGCTGGCCTAGTGCGGGTTGGTCGACTTCACACACAACCTTTGAATTTCTTTGCAGGAGTGTGCACTGTGCAGGTTTCATCGCGATGTTTTCCTTCACCGTAAGAGCGTGGAATAAACGTACATATCATTCGAAATTCGAAAACACATCGGTACGTGGTGGGGATCAAACCCGCGTCTCCCGGACGGCAGCGGCCCTAGCCACTAGATCACCGACGCTCTTACGTAATACCCATACTAAAAAACCTTTATACAAAAGGGTGGATTAGAAGTAGGCAGTCGGCTGAATCCTTGTTTGACGAAGCTTAGCCCGCGATAGAATCGGGTTAACCCTTAGGATTACCATGGTCAAACTATTATCCTTTTGTGTAATATCCTTATCTAAATTAATTAGGCTATGAGTTAGATAAAACACTTCACTTACACGAAGACAAATTGTCTTTATTAATCTGAACAAAATGATTTAGTTATTTTTAAAATTGTGTTTTCTTTTCCTTTAACAGTCTAACTATTTGACATTGTTTTAAAAGACTTCACTTTTACCAAAGATTTATGACGCGCGTCGCCTCGCGTTAAGCGATCATCTTTTGTTCCTCGGAGACTACGCAAATACCCACAGACTTTTTTTTTATTTGCTGCGCTATATCGAGGGTTTACTGGTAAAACCGGTTATCTGCAATTTTTTGTCAAAATGAGTTAAATATGTACTTCGACGCAGAATTTTTTTCTTAATCGTCTAGTAAAACCAACTATTTGATAGGACCATTATTCCAGTAGATGTTTTATGTGACAACCGTCTATCAGCATAGCTTAATCAAAAAATGTATACGTAAAACCGTTTAAGAAGCCTTTATTGGGTTACGAAATTTTATTTCCAACTGTAAAAACATGTTACAGTATCATAACCGGTTTGACTTTCATACACATTTCTAAATGTAAACTTCACAGATCGGTTATGAAATCCTAATAGGTTTTACCAGAAACCGATCACAAACGTTATTTTGATTTCTGTAGCAAGATAAACCGATTACGTGTTCGTAGTCGTTATGCATATTTGTTTTCCTTTAGTTAAGTATTTATAACCGCTTTTCCTTGAGATCTATTGCACAAAGTTAGTGAACTAACGGTTCTTAATTGTTGCGCCTGTGGAAACAAAATGACAAACATTATTCTACATCTTCTTCTTCTTTCGTGTCGGCAAGAACACGGGCTAAATCTTACTTGCCCAGAAAGCGGCTACCGTGGTAGCCCTCTGGTTACTGACAAGTAAGTCCTCACGTGAGCAGATGGTCGGGCACGCGGGACAGTTAGTGAGGTGTAGCATGGTTTGCAAGGGTTCTCCACATTCACAGCTGGCGTCTGCGCTACTTGAGTACCCCCACCGACACAGGTTATCTTTGCTTCGGCCAACCTGGGTCCTCAGCCTATTTAGACTTCTCCAGGTTGGCCAAGGTTCCTTATAGCCTGGAGGCAGATTTTCGTTGGGGGGTACAGTGAATGTGGATACTCGCTTGCCCAAAGCCTGCACCTCACGTTAGTAGGGTTTTCGTCGGTAGGCTGCGTAGATCGCAGGAAATTTTTGCGGCTTCGCAACCGACCTGCGGCGGGGGAGAGCCCGTAGAGTGGGTGTCTCGGGTCACTTTCCTGTTTTTGTTTTTCAAGCGAACATGTCACCTCTCTACGGACTCTGGGTGGAGCTATTCCCGCAAGAGGAAACAGCATACCGACCGGGGTTGGTTTAAGACAGCCAGTCACTATGCGGCAGGTGTCGTTCAGCTCTGCGTCCACCTTTCTGGTATGTGCTGACCTAGCCCACACTGGACACGCGTACTCTCCTGCTGAGAAACACAGAGCTAGTCCTGTAGTGCGCATAACCGTTGGGTTTGCTCCCCAGTTGGTGGAGGAGAGACGGCGCAGTAGGTTATTGCGGGAACTAACTTTTTGTTTTGTGTTTTTGTAGTGGGTCTTGTAAGTCAAAGAGCGGTCCAGTGTCACTCCCAGGTATCTAGGAAACTTACAGTGTTGGATGGCGACGCCTTTCCAGGAAATGTTCAGCTCCCTGTTTGCCTCCCGGTTACGTAGGTGGAAAGCACACGATTGGGTTTTGCTTGGATTGGGCCTTAGAGCGTTATGCTCATAGTACTCATGAACGTTTTCCAAGGCAAGGTTCAGTGTACTTTCCACGTTTTCGAAGGTCTTATCTTGGCAAGTTAGTGCAAGATATATATATCGCCGAGTGTTAGGGTAGCGGGGCTGATCATTTGTGTAGATGTTGAATAAAAGTGTGCCAGGACGCTTCCTTGGGGAAGGCCGTTTTTCTGACAGCGCCATCTGCTCTTCTTTCCGTGTAAGTGGACGCAGAAGCGACGGTTACGAAGAAACTCACTTAACAGTGACACGAAAGTGGGATCGTTTGTGGCACTCGATACTTTAGACAGCAATTTTTTATATTCACTCTGTCATAAGCTGCTGAGAGGTCAACAAACACAGCACCTGTGACCATGCCCCGTTCAAATCCGTCCTCAATAAATTGAGTGAGGTTAAGCACCTGACTGGTGCATGATTTTGATTACACTGTTCTGGGATGAGAGTGGGGTCAATGGTCACTGTGAGTCGGTTGAGTATAAGTCGCTCGAAAAGCTTGAATGTATGACACAGGAGAGAAATTGGTCTGTAGCTCTTAGGGTCAGATGGAGATTTCCCTGGTTTTAGTAAGGCCACAATTTTAGACTTCCTCCACAATTTCGGAATCTTCGCTGATGCCATGCACGCGTTAAATAAACTTAGCAGCCAGGATATAGCCACTGGTCCCAGGTGTTTCAGCTGTTCGACTGTGATATCATCCAAGCCAGCAGCTTTGCCGTTTGGGTGCTTTTATGCTAGTGATGATATCAGTGAGTGTGAAAGGCATGCTGATGTTGTTGCATGTCTGTTTCGTATGTTGGGCTGATTTTGGTGTTTTGAGGAGTCGTCCAGTAGGCTTTCCATTAAGTATAAGCTGGTGGGCTACTTGATTGGCTGTGGTTTGGCCCGGCAGTGATGGAGGGGGCGAGTCATTTGTCAGTTTTTGTATTGTAGACCACGCTTTCTTGCTATGTCATATCAATAGTCGTGACGGTATTCATCCACTTTTTCTGCCTGCTGTCGCCTACCAGACTAAGAAGCTCTTCTCCGATCGAGAACAGAGAACAGACCATGTTCAGAGAAGGGGTCTTCTGCAAAGAGTGCCTCATATTGTGTAAGTAGGGTAGAGGCTTCTGTTGTCAAGCCTGGGACGTATGAAGTGCGACAGCCTCTGGGTATGGTACGGCGGGATACTGACCAGATGACCTTTACAAACCCATCGTAGTTTTGAGGTTCAGGCGGTAGATCGAGAAGCTGTTGGTCCACTTTTTCAGAGAAACTGGTCCAGTCGGCCTTGGCAAAGTTGAACCTTCTTCTGAATGGGACCTGTAAAGGTCTCACGATGGCCACCACCTGAATCACTACAGGCCGATGCTGTGTTCTGGGTATTGGAGAGCACAGTTGTTTGATACATTGTGGTCTTATATTCACGCTGCAGAAAGCAAGGTCCGGGTTATAGCCTATATTCTACATGCCCTTGCTTGTTTCACATTCTCTGGCACACTAGAGTGTTAGTGATGGACGCGTCCTCTATGAACTAGGAATTTATTAGTTTTTTATAGAAGTTAAAGACTTAGCCAAGACAAGCAATTAAAATAGATATTGTGGTATCGTAAACCTGTGACGATGTCATGTTTCCTTCTTTCTTAAAATCTTTTTATTGACGGTCTGTCTGTCCGATATTCTTTCTTTGATGTTCTAATTTGAAATTGTTTGAATTTCTGTGTTCTATTTTTGTCTTTTTGTCTCAGTTCATCTAGAGCCTTGGTGGCTACAACATCAATCTTTCATCTTTAGTGTTTGTAGTGCAGCTTCGAAGACTAGCTTTGCTAGCAGTTTAAAATAGTGTTACGTTCCCTTTCTGGGAACCTATTTACCACTTCGATTTGTATCTAACCTTTCCCCTCTTCTCTTCTTTTAAATAAACCTACTCTCTAACTGTATCTAGCGTTTACTTACCTACGACCTTAGCTCTACTATTTCTGCACTAGCTGGTGCAAACCTTTCCAGTTCAGTGAAGTTTGAACAAATCGGTAAGTTTTTTTATAAAAAAAAACATTTGAGGTTATATTGTTAAAAGTAATGTTTTCCTTAATTGAATTAAGGAAAAAAAGAAAGACTGCAAACTTTTTTAATTTACCTCTAATAATAAAGATAAAACATATACTTTTTTCATCAAAGGGTAGATGTAATTAATCAACCTATCACTCAATATTATTATCAACGTTAAAGGAAGTACCTACAATTAGTTATGATTTTTCAAACTTTTGGAAGCAGTTATCTTAAGTCGGAATAAAATGCAAGTAACTGGTTTTACCAGTAAACCCTCGATATCTATGCAAATACCTAATGGCCTCGATTCGGGATGTCATGCTCTAATTCTAATTTTAAAATCCAGCTATCCTTTTCGTTTTTATGATCAATGAAAGAGAAGTGATGAACGAATGATATTAATTTGAACGAATGATAACCTGAAATAAGGGCATAGCTGTCAGTTTGAGAGCAAGTTTTAAGTGCTCTCTAAAATTGTGCAATCGACACGGCCATTAGGTTCAAATTCGATGTTTTACAGCTCTAATATTAGAATGGCCATCTCCTGTCCCTTTTCAATCTTTAAAAGATAAAAAGGACAGATTAACTTAAATTAAGGATTAGAGCGTGACAGTGTGAATCGGGGCCAATGCTATTAAAAAGAGAATGAACTATAAAAAAATCAGAATAAAAAGAAACTGACTGACCGACTGACAAATCAATACAGAACCGAAACTAATGGCTCTATTATAGAAACTTCGAATTTGGACTGTAGTTGTTAAGTTTCAAAACCAGAATTTTCTATTTTGAAAAAAGAATCAATTGTCAATGAATAAAAATAATTCTGCTTTCGAAATTAGTTTCGAAACTTTAGTTTTGAAGTGGACGAAGGGGTTCTCAAGACGTAAGCAAAAACGAAAAAGGGATTTGTGGAAATGCCATCCCTAAGAAGGTCAAAAGAGAGGTTGAAGATTGTACGGAACTCTTACGTTTAAACGAAAAAAGTTGCATAGAATGCTATTATGATATAGCTACTAAATTACACTGAATTATTTTAGAGAAACTCGTTAGACACCTTGAATACTACCACTACCACATCTGCAATGTTCTTAGTTCTACGGGCTCACAGTATGACTGGGCTGCGACCTACATAGGAATGATTGTGTTCTCAAATCGACGCATCAGCTCTGTGCGCTGTGGTGCGTTTGTTTAATGTAGACCTTAGCGAGCAATTCAGTCATTCATTGTGAATAGAACGAGAAATCAGTTTTTTTATTTCCCTATATAATTTACATTAAGCATCATTATCAACAGCCCATATACGTCCCTATCTAGGGGCTCGAGCCTACCTAGAATTAGGGTGACCTTGTCCAGTGCACGGGCATTTACTTCACATATAACTTTTGAATTTTTCCGCAGTGTACAGTTTCCCTCATGATATTTTCCTCCACCGTAAGTGTGTCGAATAGACGTATATAATATTATTAGGAGTACAAGCTTTTATTTTTTTTAACTTGCACTGTATGTGGGTTTTATGTTCGGGCGGAATCTTACAACTCAATTTTGAAGCATTTGCTGCCATTGGATTTTGCTGAAATTTAATACACTTATGTAACCGCGATGACAATGCAATAATATGGTAGCATGGAGCTAGTCTGATGATGGAGACGGAAGGTGGCCATAGGAACTCCTCTAATACACAACACAACCTAGTCGTGTTTGGGCTCGTGGATTTGTCTTAACAAGATCTTTAGTTATACGTAATGTTCAGGGTCTCATGATGGAGCTGGAAGGTGTTCATAGGAACTCCTTAAATACACACCACAACCTAGTCGTGTTTGGGCTCGTTGGATTTGTCTTAATAAGATCTTTAGTCATACGTGATGTCCAAGGTCTCATGATGGAGCCGGAAAGTGTTCGTAGGAACTCCTTAAATACACACCACAACCTAGTCGTGTTTGGGCTCGTTGGATTTGTCTTAACAAGATCTTTAGTCATACGTGATGTCCCGGGTCTCATGATGGAGCCGGAAGGTGTTCGTAGGATCTCCTTAAATACACACCACAACCTAGTCGTGTTTGGGCTCGTTGGATTTGTCTGAACAAGGATACTCCACTCCACAGCTTTAAAAGCTTGTTTAAAAAGGATTTTTAATTAAGCTTATTATATTAATTTTAAAACACATTGGTACGTCGGTCCTAAGTTTCCCAGACGGGCAAGCATATTATATGTTTTTAAAATGTAGCCTCTTTTTTCTCTTGGTCTGAAATGGCCGTTGGATTTCCGGTTAAAGGAAGGTCATCCGCGTCAAAAACTTTTCACTTTCTAAAACTGATAATGGTTATCGATACGAAGATGTTTTTTTTTACAAAAAAATAACGATTAGCTTTTATTGTCATTGCTGTCATAACAAAAAAATAATAATATTAACTCACTATGTATTTTCAGTGACATTATTTTCACTCGAATCAATTAAGGGATTAATGAATTTAATTGAAATAATGCTTATTTTGCCACTAATCGTTGAACGCTGACGTCATAACGAAACAATAATCGTCGCTTCATTTCAAATAATATCTTGTAATTTATCTTAATTGGTCGCCGGCCAGCATCATTGAATTTTTGTTCAAAAATGTATGATTTTTAACTCCTTTGTTATAAAATTATTTGCATCTCTTGTGATTTTGTATCAACATATTTATTTCAAAGATTACTCTTAGTGTTTTTATTTATTTTTTGTATTTGATACAGCATCGGAGCAACATATTGGAGAGTAACATAGGTTTTCATTGGCGACTGTCTCACAAAAAGATTTTGGATGACAGTTTCCCCACTGGGAATCAAACCCGGAATCTCCTAAGAAGCGAACGCTATACCGCTAGTTAACGAGGGCGGCCCACTACCAGGAGGCCGTTTCACGAAGCTACAAGTTACAAATTACGAGTACAATTCGATGTACATTGCGTAGACAATGAGATAAAAACGGTAAGGGCTTACAGTTTAGGCGAATTGGCTACGCAATGAATATCAAATTGTAGCTTGTTACTTGTAACTTGTAGCTTCGTGAAACGGGACCCAGCAAATGCACTTGCGTCTTCCAAACGACATTGCAAGACAGTAATAACAAAGACAATTTAAATTCAAGGGCCGATCTTGACCGTCATCAGCTGACCAGGCCATTTATACCTTTATTTATCGATTTGCACCTCAAGGCCGTATACCTAATGATATGCAACGTGAAAGGGTGCTGGCGAACGTCAAAATTGGTTTATTCACATTATTGGAAAACGCTTAACCTCACACATGAGTTACCTAGGTAGGCTTTCGGATATAAGGGAGTTGAGAATGTATACATACATACAAAGAGGTATTTTTGAAGGGTTATTTTTATTTTAAAATTCGATGTAAATGGTTTTTTTATGATAATAGTTCACGTTTGAACCATATTTCTCATTAATATACAGTACCTAGTCTAGCAATGATCCTGAAATGTATGTAGATTGTTACAATCTGGGGGCACGGCAGTGCCCCCGCCAAGTCGAGCAAAAAAGCGGCACGGCCGTACCATCCTTTTCTCGAAGCAGTTCGGGCCATTTTCGACCCCCCTATAACTTCGTTGTGGATAAAACTAGAAACCTGAATTTTCAGTAATAAAGCAGGCATTGTATAAACCCAGTATGTTTGAAATTTCATTTAATTTAAACCAGTAGTTTAAGATTTATAACTAGTCAAAGTTTCTTAATTTTGTCACTCACTCACTCACTCACTGACTGACCGATCATCAAAACTCTAAGGCACTTCTAGCAGACATAGAAGCTTCCAATTTAGAACAGAATTGTGTTTAGTGTATAAACCAAGGAAAAACTAAAATATTTTGCAATTTCGGCCCAGTTTTCTAGATACATCATCTGCTAGATAGCTATATAACCCCATATAAATCTTGAGGCATTATATAGGATTACAAAGTTACATTTGCAGTAAATGAATCAGTGTACCTGTATAATGGTATATAATTGAATAAGAGGTGTAGGGTAGGTGTAGGGTAGGTGTAGGGTAGGTGTAGGGTAGGTGTAGGGTAGGTGTAGGGTAGATGTAGGGTAGGTGTGCATTTTTACATTGTCTTTTCATGCGATCTACAAAAAGAAATGAGATGCCATCAAAAACATAACTTGTAAAAAAACCAAGTCTCGCACGCAACTTAGTCTACCGTAAAAAGTTGTCAGATCCATGTAATACCAAGTCAGTTAATTTATTCAGTCCCTACTTAAGAGTCCTTCTGTCTTAAGTTATTACGTAATTAGCTCACCTAACAACATCTTTCATCGTCATCATCGTGTGGGTTGCAAGGTTGACAACCGATCTTACAAACCCTGGTGCTTTAATATAATTCTAGGGTTTTTTTTTAAGATTCTCTTTGTGTATTAACGTAACCAGCTAGAAGGAATGTAATTTACTAGCGGTCTGCCCGCGGCTACGCTTGCGTCGTGTAAGGTTTTCCCGTGGGAATAAGACATTTTCCCGTAAAAAGTATCTTATGAGTTAATCCAGTTTACAAACTATCTCCATTCCAAATTTCATCCAAATTTGTTGAGTACTGCGTGAAGGGGGAACAAACATCCAAACATCCAAATATATTTTCACATTTATACTATTAAGTGTGATGTGATTTGTACAAAACATACAAAGCAACGTGCACTGGGCCAGCGCGGTCGACTAAGGCAAGGCAAGTTTAATTAAGGGTGATGATGAGCTGTTGGTGATGATGATGATGATGATACAAAGCAAAGCATTTCAAGTTGAACCACTACGCAATATTTAGCCATGTTTGCTACGCCGTAGCACAAGCCTACGGTAACGCTACGGAATACACAAAGCGGTATTAATAGTGATCTTATTCAAGGTGTAAGTGAAAGTTCTCCAAAATTTCTCTCCGAATTTGTGACCGTTTTTTAGTTTTATTACGTCATTTCAACATTAAATGACGTTTTATTTAGATTACGATAACTGGGCTTTTTGAGGTGACTTTATTTTTTATGACATTTTATGTATATAATATCATCGTAAGATTGTGAACGCCGTTAGTTTATAATCTTACTCGCAATATTATAAACTTACGGAAAATTGTGAGCTGAAACCAACCATTTACAATTTAACTTATTATTTCTCGTTGGTGTATAATCTTACGATGTCAAACCGTCAAATTGTGAACTGATTAAAAATTGGCATACGGCGGAACGCACCTTCCACGCTGATTGGTTAAACGTTTGACGGGTCTAACGCGGCTATTCTTGGCTGTCTTTCTGTAGGTAGCTACTGCCAAAACTGACCAATCCCATGGTGATAAAGCCCGACAGATTATGAACTATGCACCTTTGTTCAAAATTTGACGGTTTGACATCGTAAGATTATAAACTAACGAGAAATAATACGTTAAATTGTAAATGAATGGTTTCAGTTCACAATTTTCCGTAAGTTTATAATATCGCGATTAAGATTATAAACTAACGGCGTTTACAATCTTACGGTGACATATACAACCCAACTTTCTTGCAAATAAAATAGGTTTGATATACTTAGCACGTCTAATTTCGTAGTTCATAGTAACTTTTTATTTTCAATAGGAGTAAGAACAGACTCCTCTCAATGAATCAAATCATAAGGTTATCAAGATGAAAACAGACTGGAACACTTTTATATTTTCTTCATGTCAAAGCCAAGGTATTTCCTTTGATACATAAGAGAATGTTTTCGTAACCAAATAAATAACAAGCATTGTTACTTACGCGAATATGGTCACAGAAAATCACATCAGCAATACTTATTCTATCTTAGCAAAGACTTCTACCAAGAGAAAGTAAGTATCTTCATCCTTGTGGTGCTGGATAAAACTCTGTGAGTCACAAGATTTGAAACCGTATTAGAATCACACTTCTAACTAATTACCTTGTAAAAAAATTGTTGCATTCTTCAATTATGAGTTTTCGGAATATTTATTCTTCCGTATATCAAAAAAATACTTTTAAATCTAGTGGTCTGTAAGAAGCCATAAAAGATCTTTTAAACATTTTTTTTAATTAGTCATCATTATCATCTTGACAGCCTACGTGGCTGTTTGATTGTAGCGTTGACTCTCATTACGGAAGTTCCGGGTTTGATTCCCTAATAGGGATGTGTCCCTAGCTCTTTGTGAGGCTTTTCACATTTTGGTTCAGACATATAGAGTATGATAAGTCCACGAAACTGAACAACTTTTCCACAGAAACTCCTTTTTCCGTTTCCTCCCTTTTCCTTTTCAATTGTTTTTTTTTTAAGATGAAAAAAATAATCCTCTTGTAAATAAGATCAGCTAGCCATTTTTTAATTGAATTGCAGGCTGAATCACCTGATTGTCCGGAAGATGATTCCGTGCTTTTGAAGTTAGGTTAAGCCGTAGGTCCCGGCTGTTATCTCTAGAAGTATTCGTTACATGAGCCAAGTCAGTGGCCTTTGGCAGGTCTATAAAACTCTTTGCTCTATGGTCAGTTGTCAACTTTCAAGCTGTTGTGCGACAAGACTTTTAATGAACGTGGCAAAAAAGAACCCCACCATCTTGTGAAATGTCATTTTTGACGACTGCGTTCATTAAAAGCCTTGTCACACTGTACACAATGAAAAAGAAGATCATTTTTAGAGATGACTTTCTCATGACACTAAATTAAAAATCAACTGACTCACTAAGAGTCAGGTCACTGACTCACCTCACTTGTCTCTCACTACAAAAACTACATAAAGCCGACAGTGCAGTAATAGGGCTGAATACCTCCAACTCACTCTAAGTGGTCTTATAACAAATAACTAGCAGTAGGTACTTACTACACACAATGCGAGAGAAGTTTATGGAATTTGTGGGTATTATAAAGTTTTACGGTGTCGGGAAATAGCGTAAAATAGGTATCAAAAGTGATAATAATGCTTTTGGAACTTTAATACGAGTATTTCTGAAAATGTTTATCTTTAGATTGTAAAGTTAGGTACTTTAAAACGATGTCAAAAATAACATGTTCACTAACAAAATGTGCATATTTTTGTGGAGCAGAAGGACCTTGGAAAATAGAACGTAAATGTTATACACGTTTTTTTATTCCGTGCTGGATTGTATCTGAAATGCGATATTATTAAGATTGGCAACACTTTATACAATACTTAAAGGTGTTATTGTCATCTCATATACTCTAAGTAAAGGTGCTCAAAATTATTTAAAGAGGGTGATCAGGCCTTGGTCAATCAAAAAGACAACAAGCAAGTTGTTCAACTATAAACAAAACATCGAATTTCTTAGCAAGACTCTGAATCACAATGCAAGTTTCCTCAATGAAATGCAATTAAATGAATACTTTATTAACTTTTGGTTGGGTGTTACATCTCTTAGTTTAGTCATTACATTTTTTTGGGTGTCTCAAAACGTCTTCCTTCACTATTATATATTTTTTATTGCACACAATATCCTCACACATTTAATTAAAAATTTACATTGCAAAGGCGAGTTTACCTCTACAAAGAGATCTCTTCCAGCCAACCTATACATGTAGTAAGAGAGAAGAATAATTTAAAGGTAGACAAAAACTGCGCTAAGTAGGTATAATGTAAATAAATGGATAATATAGATGTATACTCGTTCACCATCATAACTTATTAATCGAATAAATTATTAACTCAAAATTTTAAAACATAATAGGTACCGCGTGGGGATCGAACCGGGCGGCGCCGTCTTCCAGACATCCGCTAGAGTTTTACTACGACAACGAACAATATTAAATTTATTATAATCCACCATTGCTCCTTGGTATGGTATGGTATAACGGGCTGGTTTCCGCAAACCGACGTCTGATGCGCCTATTTTGTTGACCATTGCTCCTTTTAGGGTATTATTTCGTTCGGAAACTTTAATATTTATCATAATCTATTCCCAAGTCTTGCAGTGTTTGTCTATCTTTCACACCATCGCCTCCCAAATTGGGCCACCCTCAATCGTGACCGATGCTTCCCATAAATCTCTCCTTTTGTTTACTTTGCTACAGGAACTGTGTCTACTGCGAAAGTGTTTACTTAGAAAAATGATTCGGGTTCAGTGTGGTTACTTGAAAATAGGCAGCTTTTTTTTGGTTGAGAATGGTTTTATATATATGAGTATTTGTTATGTAATGTAGTAGTTTAATAGAGAATGCATAAGAACAGAATTTTTGAGATATCATTGCATATTTTTATTTTATCTGTAGTTAATAAAAATATAAAAGCAAAACCGGTTGAGTGCAACTAAAATTAATAAAAATAATAAATAAATATGTGGGGACGTCTTCAAACACGGCCATCTGATCCCAAACTAAGCAGAGCTTGTACTATGGGTACCAGACAGCTGATATGCATTACTTAAATAGATAAATACATATTTATATAGATAAACAACAACCAGACACAAGGCAAACACAAGTGCTCATCACACGAATGTTTGCCCTGGGCGGGATTCGAACCCGTGACCCTGTGCTTCGAAGGCAGGCGCACTACCAACAAGGCTACGGAGTCGTCGAAAATATAAGGAAAACGTTCAGTTTTCATGTTTCTTTGTCCGTCCGTTCGTCCTTCTTGTAAATATCATAAAAAATCATTGGTTGGTTTTAGTTACATAAAACAATGATTTTAGTTCAAAATGTTATTTTAATAATTGCTAAGAACGCAAATCACTGAACTGCTATTATCTGTTTCAACAATTATTTCGCATTTAACTCTACTGTACCAATGTAAATAATTAAGCTAATTAGTAATGAACATTTTATTAATTTGCGGGCAAGTAAACTGAACGACTTTATTCAGCAGATTAATAATCTTACACGAGCCGAGCTTGATCGTAAAAATATGGTAATTATGTACGGAACCATTAATAACTGAGCCTGCCTCCCACTTGTCTAACTTTTCCAAGCAGATAACGTCAAACAATCGGTTCAAGTTTCGTGATTGATTGTTTTCCAAATCGGCGTTGATTGCGAATTTCCATTTTCTACTTTGATACTGAAGAATATTATTTGTATTGTATTGAAGAGCGTCGGTGGTCTAGTGGCTTGGGCCGCTGCCTCCCGTCTGGGAGACGCGGGTTCTCCCCATCACGTATCAATGTGTTTTCAAATTTCGAATTCATATTACGTTTATTCGACGCTCTTACGGTGAAGGAAAACATCAAGCTGCTTACTGTTAGATTTCATTCACCAGGTAAATTTTTGTTTTTGATAACACATCTACCGGGTTATTACCACAATATTTTGGATTAAAAAAAGCTTACCAAAATCATGGTAATAACCCGGTAGATGTATCTTATTAATATTATATCAACATCAAAGGCCCGTTACAGTCCACTGCTGGACTATGAACCTCCTCCACTTAAGTGAAGGGTTTTGCCATAATCTCCACGCTTGGCAGGCGGGTTGGAGATCACAGATTAAAAGGTTACTGTATCAGAGAGTGCTGCTGCCCGTTCCCTGTTCAATGTGTAGTCCCTAAGTCGCCTCTTACGACACCCACGGGAAGAGTAGGGGTTGGTGACAAATGTATTCTACTCTGCCGTCACTACACCACATATTAATATTAACAACCGCGAAAACCTAAAAGTGCTTTTTTTATATTTCAAATTCATGAAAAGAACAGACCAACTACAAAACTTTTGTGTTTACAGTCAGTAGGGTGGACCAAAGCAGTCAGAGAGTGAAGAAGAACTGGCGAAGAAGAAAAGCAAACTACCAACTCAAGAACCACCCGATGGTTCGAAGATATTGTCAAACTTGCAGAATCAGGCTGGATGGGGATAGCACAAGACTATAAAGAGTAGCGCAGTAGAAGAGGCCTAAACTCAGCAGTAGGTGAATAGGCTGAGAATTGTGAATGAATGATGATGATATTTCATAAAATATTGTCAATAAGCCATCCACGTCTGTCGTAGATCCGACAAGCGTTGGAGTAGACGGGTTCTCGAATGGAGACCACGTCTCGGAAAACGTAGTGTGGGACGCGGTCGCTGGTGGTGGCTGGATGAGGAAAGCGGGTGATTGTGCGCTTTGGCGTGCCTTTGAGGAGGTCTACGTCCAGCATTGAACTGCAAATGGCTGATTGATTGAATAGAGACATTCTTGCTCTGTGTACTTGAAAACACAATGCCATCAAAAACATAACTTGTAAAAAAACCAAGTCTCGCACGCAACTTAGTCTACCGTAAAAAGTTGTGAGATCCATGTAATACCAAGTCGGTTAATTTATTCAGTCCCTACTTAAGAGTCCTTCTGTCTTAACTTATTACGTAATTGGCTCACTGAACAACATCTTATATAGTGACCAGATCAATATTAAAAATCTCTTATGTTTTAAATAAATACATAGATTGACCTGGCAATCGCATGAAAACACAATGTATCTCACAAGTAATACATTATTATATTAAATTTGATTGTTTAGTGCGATTGCCAAGTCAATCTATGTATTTATCGCATGAAAACACAATGTATTTCACAAGTTATACATTATTATATTAAATTTGATTGTTTAGAGCGATTGCCAAGTCAATCTATGTATTTATTTAAAACATAAGAGATTTTTAATATTGATCTGGTCACTATAAGATGTTGTTCGATGAGCTAATTACGTAATAACTTAAGACAGAAGGACTCTTAAGTAGGGACTGAATAAATTAACCGACTTGGTATTACATGAATCTCACAACTTTTTACCGTAGACAAAGTTGCGTGCGAGACTTGATTTTTTTACAAGTTATGTTTTTGATGGCATCTCATTTCTTTTTGTAGATCGCATGAAAACACAATGTTAAAATGCACACCTACGCTCCACCTACCCTACACTTACCCTGCACCTACCTTACACCTACCCTACACCTACCCTACACCTACCCTACACCTACCCTACACCTACCCTACACCTACCCTACACCTACCCTACACCTACCCTTCACCTACCCTACACCTCTTATTCAATTATATTCCATTATACAGGTACCTACCCTACACCTACCCTTCACCTACCCTACACCTACCCTTTACCTACCCTACACCTACCCTACACCTACCCTACACCTACCCTACACCTGCCCTACACCTACCCTACACCTACCCTACACCTACCTTACACCTACCCTACACCTACCCTACACCTACCCTACACCTACCCTACACCTGCCCTACACCTATCAAACACCTACCCTTCACCTACCCTACACCTCTTATTCAATTATATTCCATTATACAGGTACACTGATTCATTTACTGCAAATGTAACTTTGTAATCCTATATAATGCCCCAATATTTATATGGGGTTACAAAGTTATCTAGCAGATGATGTATCTATAATCATATCTACTGGGCAGAAGTTGCAAAATATTTTAGTTTTTCCTTGGTTTATACACTAAACACTAATTCTGTTCTAAATTTGAAGCTTCTATGTCTGCTAGGCACTTGCCTTAGAGTTTTGATGATCGGTCAGTCAGTCAGTCAGTGAGTGACAAAATAAAGAAACTTTGACTAGTTATAATTCATAAACTACTGGTTCAAATTAAATGAAATTTGAAACATACAGGGTTTATACAATGCCTGCTTTATTACTGAAAATTCAGGTTTCTAGTTTTATCCACAACGAAGTTATAGGGGGGTCGAAAATGGCCCGAACTGCTTCGAGAAAAGGATGGTACGGCCGTGCCGCTTTTTTGCTCGACTTGGCGGGGGCACTGCCGTGCCCCCAGATAACATTATACGTGAACGAGCTCCTGTGAATAAATTCAATGTTTGTGTGAAAAGTTAACCCCCGCATTGGGCCACCGTGGTCGACTAAGGTGTGACTTAGGTCTGATCACCCTAAATTTAGGGTAGGCTTGAGCCTCTCGGTGGGCCTTAGTCACACCTTAGTCAATCACTCTGGCCCAGTGCGGTTTGGTCTACTTCACACGCAACTTTTGATTGAAAGGTTGATTGTATCAAATGATCAAACCAAGTCCCCTAGACTAGGTTAAAAAATGTGTTTCAATAGCTTCGTCGATTACGTCGCAGCCTGGCCCCACCGACCTATCAATTTCAGTCAAGTTGATCGATGGAACTAGTTAATACTAGTACTAATAGTAGGTATAGCGAGTAGGACATCGCGAAATGTGACTAAATTGGTACTAAATTGCAGTTTTATACGTTTTTTATGTTCTTTTTACTGCCGAGCAATTACGGAGCTTGTCGGAATAATTAATTTAATAGAAATATACGGAAATGAAATTATTTATTTATTTAATAATTAGTGTTATTTCACAAAAGCAACAATAAAATTTTTCTTTTACTATTTTAAGTATCGGAATATTTATATCAAAACTGTGATCTTTTCAAAAAATAATTATATTTTAACAAAAGTGTATATTTTTCTACCAAAAGTGGTAGAGAAGAGAAAAATACATAATATATTTAAAAAAATATTAGCTGCGTGTATGTTTTTTCGTAAAGTTATTTTCGCTAACGAGTATTTTAGCTAGTATAAAAAGGGATGTTAGATACACGGTTAGAATATTTTTAAATAACCGTTCATTTACTTTAATAATTAAAAAAGGCTTCCAAATTATCATTTGCTTAAATTATTGAAAAAAATACACGCTTGTTGGTTGAAATCTGTATTTTTATACCTTTCATTAAATGGCTTTCATTTGAAAAAAAATGTGCTTTTATGCACAATAAGAAAAAGGAACTTCCATTCTCGTATTCTAACTCCACTTTATTTTATAATAATTTTCAATGGTTTAAAATACTTATTATTTTTTGTTTTAAATTGCAAAGCGTCAAAAAAAAACTTTTTCACATGAAACCGTTGGCGTTAGAAAGCTTTTAAAAGTTGAACCGAGTTAAAAAGCATTAGCAGAAAAAGTCCTTTAGTAGCATGACCATCGCTTAACTTGAGAACAAAATAACATATTTTAACATGAGGAGATACGAGTCATCTTTCGTTCTTTCAGATATATCAGAGTATAATATACTCGTATGTAGTATCCCAGCCGTCACACGATAAAGAAAAAAGTATCCCTTAGGAGGAAAAGCGCTATTTTGGGTCCTATTAGTAACCTGTTCAAACTCTTATTTTTTTTGTCACTTTCTGGTAATATTTAGTTCGCATGGCAATTTTTCATAACACCTAATGTAGTACAAAAAAATGCTAATTCTATCTTGCAGCCGTCATAGCCGAGGAAGAGCTTTCAGTTCTTATTACGGAGTTCGTAGGTTTGAATCCCAGTGAGGACAAAGTGGTCAAACAAAAACCATTTTATGAGATTGTCTATTGCTGTAGCCCGGACCTCACACCCTGCGACTTCTTTTATTTCCAAAAGTTAAAGAAAAACTTAGGGCACACGTTTTACGAGCCCTGAATCGGCGATTAATGCGTTCCATGAAGCCATTAAAGAGGTCCCTAAGGAAGACTGGTCCAACTGCTTTGTACAGTGGTTTCAGCGAATGCAAAAATGCATTTACTGCACTTTGAAAAACAATAAATGTACCATAAGTCTTACATCCTGTCTTATTTATCAGAATCCACAAACTTTCAGTATGGCCTAAGTATGATTTTTGTTTTATTAAATCGTGAAGAAGGCAAGTTTTTCGATCAAAGGAAACGACTATCGAAGGTTCGCTTTGTAACCTTACCCAACGGAATCTGCTTTACAAAGTTCAAATACTTCTAAACTGATATCCTAGCTCTCAACCGTTTGACGAAAATACAAGCACATGAGAATTGATATAAGGCTGTAAGCTGTAGGTACTTAAAGGAAATTTTAGTACCTACTCAATAATAATTGGCTAAGTTATTTATATGTATTTTTTCATCTTTTCCATCATTGTTAACGTTCTGTCTGCCCGCGGTTACGCTCGCTTTGTATATTTTTTCCCGTGGGAATAAGGCGTTTTTCTGTAAAAGAATCTTTGTATTAATCCAGGGTACAAAATATCCTTATACCAAATTTCATCAAGTCCATACCTACGAGCGGTTTGATTCCATACAGGTTCTACTTTGTTTGTTATCTGATGTATAGGTATACATAAATAAAGAGATAAGCTATTATTATTATGAAAAAAAAAGACGAACATAAATGCTAATCACTCAATTGTTTACCCGGCGGGATTCAAACCCGCGACTCTGAATTTCGTAGGCTGGCATAATACCAACTAGGCTGCGGAGACGGTATTTAATATTATATTTGTTAACGAAGTAAATGTAAACCTAAGATACGAAGTACAACCTTCGATTTGAAGAGGACCAATTATTATTTACGCAATCAGTTCACGTGATTGATAAAAACCATACATGTTATCTCAATAGTCTTTTATCAATATTGTTTTAACAAAATAATAGTAAGTGTGAGCAAGTAATGTATATAGTATTCGTATGCCCAATAGAGCGTCGGTGGTGTCCCCCAAATGGGAGCACTGGCTAAGGCCGCTGTCTCCCATTTGGGGGACACGGGTTCGATCCCCATCTCGTACATACGTTATGCTTTCGAATTTCAAATTCATGTGTACGTTTATTCGACGCTCTTACAGTGAAAGAAAACATCATGAGGAAACCTGAAGCAGTACTGCGAAGAAATTCAAAGTTTGTGTGTTGCGACCAACCCGCACTGGGCCAGTGTGGTCAACATTCAGGGTAGGCTTGAGCCCCTCGGTGGGGAAGTATATGAGCAGTAGGTTAAAAAGTTGATATATTAAAATGATGACGAGAGTTTTAGTTCACATTGTTTTCCACTGTCCTCTCAATAACAAATGTCCTCCTTTGTACTGTTGCTGACATCTCCCTATCCCTTAATATTAATTACTTATTAATAATACCTATGGTAGAGTCTTGAACAGTCTTGGCAAAATTTATCAATATTAATAACATTAAATTACAAGTATTTAGTATGTATTTATTTGTGTTGTGCTGTCCATAACAGTTTCTTCCCTTCTTGTTTCAGGAAATATCTATCGCGTTCGTTTTCTAATCTAGTATAAACGAGTTGCTAAATGCAAAAGTCATAAAAAAAAGAGTTTTAGTTCCGTAAAACTTTATATTGATTGACAAAGATAAATAGGTAATAACAGCCTGTATGGCTGAGTAGAAACTTCGACTCTCATTACGGAAATTCCGGGTTCAAATCCCGGTAGAGCAAATCTCATTTAAACACTATTTCCAATTTGGTTAGGGTATTGGAGGCTGAGTCACCTGATATTCCTAAAAGAAAGATGCTTCGGAAGGCACGTTAAGCTGCCGCGGCTACTATATACAGAAGCAGTTGTTATATGAGCCATTTCATAACACTGACACTACAATTTGCCAGGCTTGTTGTCGACCTAACAATCTATTAATGAAGAAGAAGAAGAACAAAGGTAAAAAGTATCGTTATTAATACTCGTACAGTAAGTACAAGAATCCTTCTGCCAATAAAATATCCACAACATCAACGGCCCGTTACAGTCCACTGCTGGACTATGAGCCTCCTCCACTTAAGTGGAGGGTTTTGCCATAATCTCCACGCTTGGCAGGCGGGTTGGAGATCGCAGATTAAAATGTTACTGTATCAGAGAGCGCTGCTGCCCGTTCCCTGTTCAATGTGTAGTCCCTAAGTCGCCTCTTACGACACTCACGGGAAGAGTAGAGGTTGGTGACAAATGTATTCTACTCTGTCGTCACCACACGGCTAATATCTACAACGTCATACTAAAATTATTGACCGAGAGAGCGCGAAACGCGAGCGAGGCGTCTCCGTTTCAGCTTGGCCAAAATTGCTTTTGTATGTCTATCTTTCCATGTGTTTTTTCCACTCTACAGGTCGCATTTCTCAACCGATTCTCGTGAAATTTAGTGAGCAGGTTTAATAATTTTATAGAAATTTTTTGTGGAGTCAGTTTTTGGAAATAAAAAAAAATTACGGAGTTAATAGGGTTGAAAATGTAAAAAAATCACAAATCAGCCATTTCGAAAAAAAAATACTTGCGAGGTCTCCAGCTTACAGAACCACTAGAATTTATTAGCTCTAACCTACTTAAAGACACATTATAATGAAACGAACATTACTGAGAACAACCATAACACTTTCAAGAAGTAAATTAGTTTTTATTATGATTTATGTTGCTTTATGTGAGAAACTCGATGGAGTCCGAATTTATTAAACAAAGTATGATGAAATCTTCGTAGTATGAAATTGATATAGAACTCATTTAAATCACCAAACCATAAGCATCGTTAATGTGTAAAAATCAATGTATTAACTACCTATATATAGACCAAATTCTCAAAACAAAAATTTTTATACGTCTCGTTAATTATTTTGTATGAAAAAGTCTTTGTACTTTATTTAAGTCTTTTGATTTTGGAAACGTTTTAGAACAAGAGTTGTTTACTTTTTTCTGTTCCCGCTGTCTACGTTGAGCTGGTTCACGTTAACGTGGAGAACGGGAATTGAATACAATAATTATAAAAAAATCCCAATGTCCACGTTGTTGGCACCGACCTGCCCAACGTAGACATTGGGAATAAATAAAATTATTTAAAATCTTTTCCGATGTCCACGTTAACGTAGACAGGCTCAATAGATGCCCGAGAGATTTTGCGTTATTTAGCTAGCACGATGTGTAGTAAAATTGTAAATGAACTAAAATAAAATAAACTATGTTACGTACTATCTATAGCAGTTTATAGTCAACATTAATGCACTATCACGATTTGGACATAAAATATGAAAATGGCTGCCGTTTTACGATTTAAGTAATAAAATACGAAATTGGAGATGAAACTCAATCCATCTTCGTCATTAAGTACCACAGAACATTGTATTCGTTTACATTTTTATTATTATAATAGAAACGGTGATAGAAAGAGCGTCGGTGGTCTAGCGGCTAGGGCTGCTGCCTCCCGTCTAAGAGGCGCGGGTTCGATCCCCACCATGTACCAATGTGTTTTCGAATTTCAAATTCATATTATGTACGTTTATTCGACGCTCTTACGGTGAAGGAAAACATCGTGATGATAATGAATAGAAACGCAACGTGACAATATTTTTATTTTTTTATCAATGGTAATAGCTTCCAAAACTTCCCTAAATGTTGCATTATTCGTTTTCGCATTCAATTTTCAACTGCACATAAAAAAACGTGCACTTTTTGTGGTTTACAGCACTCATGTGCATAGTTCCCACGCTCGTTTCAGCTTTTCATAAAATAATATTTTCCCACAATGTCTGCCCAAGGGAATCATAAATGTTTTGGTTACTGTGGTTTATGTATCTACATGTACTATAAAACATCCTAAATTTTAAGTTTAAACTTGAAACTATAAAGCACTGTTTACAAGTTTTGCAATATATTTAGAACTAGCGGTCTGACCGCGGCTACGCTCGCGTTATTAGCGATATTTTCCCGTGGGAATAAGACTTTTCCCGGGTAGAAGTCAAGAAGTATCCTATGTGTTAATCCAAGTTACAAACTATCTTCATTCCAAATTTCGTACAAATCCGTCTATTAGTTTAGGCGTGAAAGCGGAACAAACATCCAAACATCTAAACATCCAAATATATTTTCACATTTATAATATATTAGTGTATTAGTGCAACTATAAAATACTGTTTATAAGTTTTGCAATATATTTATAGGTAAAATGCAAAGATGGAAAAAGCAAGGTTTTATAATAAACGGTCTTGTTGCTAAGTAAGATTAAGTCGATTAAGTTCACTTGAACGACTTATAAAACACACGCACCCACAGGCCACACACATGTGTGACTTTTATCCAGCAATTTGATAAGACACGATAACAACAAAGAAAGAAAGATGAAGTTACCTTGATCGAACACTGGAAGAAGTTGTATCTTGTTTAATTTAACATGTTATGTAACTGAAAAGAAAATGAGTTATTATTAGCGTTGTATACTTTTTTACACCTGTGCAAATAAAACAGGCTATCGGACGGATACATGAAAAAGTTGCAATAAAACTATGAATTGGTTTTAAAACCGACCTATACGCTATGTAAACCAAAGTGATAATATAGCAGGCGCGGCAAACGTGGAAAGTAGTTATTTTACTCAAAGAACTGAATATTTATATGAATCAGAGTAAATACAGCTTTCATGGCGCAATTTAATATTCCCAACAGAGATTTCCTACTACACTTCAGATACAGCAAACACGACATAAAATTTCTCTACCCGCATTTCCTTTCACAAACTAAATTAAACACCCGTTTAGTATTTTTCATTTTCCCTATCTCAGTTAAACCCAGTAAAATAGACCACTTTACTTGAAAATGGGGATGCAACTTTTCAAAAGCGCACCAGCTTTCAGAACGTAATTTTGTGTGGCCTAAAAACGGGGTATAGTACAGCGCACATCCCGTTGTCGCGTTCTCCGTGATGCGTTCACTAAAGGACTATTCTGTACTGGTTTCGCTTTATTATTTCATATCGCAGAGATTGTAATATCTCGCTGGAAATACGCTTCTAGCTACCGCTTTGTGGTTCTCTCGTGACGCGATGGCTGGGAATTATTCTGCAATGATTTTTCTAAACTAATTTACATGAAATTCTTCAACGCCTCATGGTATGAACGTAGGAATGTGAAGTTTTAAAAAGAACTACGAAACTCAATGTTGTTTTAGGTATAAACAAAGTGAGGTAGATGTCGCACTAGCACGCAGAAATTGAGGCGGTCAAAACAATTGTCGTAATTTGATTGAAGAAAACAAAAAACAATCACGTAGTAATATACTATAGTAAAATGCTTGCCTGCCAGCATTAAAAAGGAATCAAGTTTGAACACCGAACCATAATTATGAAAAAACGTAAAATATCTTTGGCGAAACTAGGATGGACTATACAATGAGTTCAGTGGCAGAAACTACATTGAGATGGGATCCTATGATAGAGAAGGTTTTTTCAACCATAAGAATAATTGACTCAATTTCTTTCCTCTTGTGTTTTATCATACTATTTGCGTTGGTTATCCGTGGGAAATGGATCGTATAAAGTCAAATTCGTAAAGATTATTGCTTTGCAGATATTATAAAATATTTGTTATTAATCCAATTAATCCAGTTTAATAAAATAAGTTTAATTTTAAAACTCTAAGTTTGTTATTTTTCCCACATATTATAATTTTGTCCGTGGGTGTCGTAAGAGGTGACTTAGGGACTACACATTGAACAGGCAACGGGCAGCAGCGCTCTCTGATACAGTAACCTTTTAATCTGCGATCTCCAACCCGCCTGCCAAGCGTGGAGATTATGGCAAAACCCTCCACTTAAGTGGAGGAGGCTCATAGTCCAGCAGTGGACTGTAACGGGCCGTTGATGTTAATGTTAATTATAATTTTGATCAAAGCACTTTAGTTTAAAAACATTTTAATCAAGTCACGATCACGGTACCTCAACGTTTACGTCACGTCGGTGTTCCAATCATTGAATTGAAATTTTACGACTCAGCTTTGTAGAATTACAACTTTTACGGCCTTTTGTTATCTTCGTAATTGGTTGTAATCGAAACAAATTATAGATCGTGATGAAAATTTATCGTGTCGGAAAATGTTTCGTAATGCTTGTAGCACTTATTCGATCGCAACATAGTTGATAATTCTTTTAACGCTTTGAGTAATTTTAAATAAAGTCTATTTATTTCGAAACTTTAAAACTTGAAATTTGATAATTTATTGTCATGCCATTCAGGTATATATGTAGGTTTGTATGCCCTAAGTATAAGTTTGTTTATGTAACTTTGATTAATAGTATTAAATAGCTTATCCTATTCTGTTTTTCTTGTGTGCACCGTCCCACAGTTCCAATGAAGTTTTCTTGTACCCTAAGGTTGCCAGGAAGAAATTGCTACCTTAGCAATAAGGCCGCCTATCTGTACACCCTTTTATCTATCTTCTGTACTTTCAAGCTATATCCTTGTGTGCAATAAAGTATATTCTATTCTATTCTAAATGTAATCTAACTTAGGTATTGATTGAAGATTCGCCTAATGATTAAAAGTTTTAATTTTAATTTGGTGTTAAATAGAACCTGATGTAGAACCTCAATTCTCAATTTCGAGAGACTCTTCTTCATCATCTTCGACCTAACAAGTTATTTGTGTGTTACGTGACAAAGGATGCATCTTTTATTATGAAAGTATAAGAACAAAACGTTTGATAGTAGATAAATCCTACTAATATTATAAATGCGAAAGTTTGTATGTTTGGATGTTTGTTGCTCAATCATGCTTCAACCACTGGACAGATCGGAATGAAATTTAGCACACATATAGGTTAGGTCCTGGAATAGGACATAAGCAACTTTTTACAGTGATAAAACACTTCATTCCCACGGGAAAACTCATTTAACGCGGGTGAAACCGCGGGCGGAAAGCCAGTAGTAAATATCAGAATAACTCTATTCGTCTCGCATTGTGATGCCGCCCGCACTATGCTCAGAATGTCCACATTCGCCCTGAATAACTCATAACGCTTTATTGAGTTGCTAGCTGTACGCACGTGGCTACGTGTATGTAGTTCTTATTAGTTCCCATGGTAATAAAATATTTTCCCACAGTCAAAAGTACCTTTTAAAATATATTTAAAACTGCCAGGAATCCTCTAAGTAGATTTTTTGTGATGCTTAAGTTGATTTGAGAGAAGCAAGCGTGGTCGACGAAGATTACCCTAGTGACCCTATGGGATCCTTTAGCTTTGTCACTAGGAGCACACACTTAAAACTATGTTTGGCAAAATTGTTGGAATAAGGTTCAGTAATATAGTAACGCTAGTGACGGGTTGCCAGCCTGTCGTTTACTGAAATATTTTTTTTGTTAGTTTTTACACAAAGAAACGATTTGCAAAATCAGGAAACAAAATAATTTTGTCACTTGTCTAGCGGTTCCATTACTTAAGGTAGAGTATATTGGCCTCGATTCGGGATGTCATGCCCTAATTCTAATTTTAAAATCCAGCTATCCTTTTCGTTTTTTATGACCAATGAAAGAGAGGTGATGAACGAATGATATTCATTTGAACGAATGAGAACCTAAAACATGTATGACAGCTCTAATATTAGAATGGCCATCTCCTGTCCCTTTTCAATCTCTAAAAGGTAAAAATGACGGACTTACTTAAATTAAGGATTAGAGCGTGACATCCCGAATCGAGGCCATTTTTTCTGTTACTAACATTTTGGAACGAAGGTGGAGGTAGTATTTTTAACTGAAACGATTAGATGTGGTGAATGATCATCTATTTATTTTCTTTAGCAAGGTTTTTACACTCACGCTGACAAAGATAAAATCTGCTCTTTTTTAATCAAGTCAAAACTTATCTTCCAAATTCAAATAAATCCAAATGTTTACGGCCAGCAACAGCCAAAGAGGCAAAGAGGTATACATACCTAACACATTTGAACGTCAGTTTTAAAAGTAAGATCAGCGTGAAATCGGAAGATATCGTAGGAACCACTGGAGCCAGTATGAGCATTTCAACTTTTCCATCAGAACCCATCCAGCCGAGTGCCCTGGGGATCACGGCTGTTTGTTAGGAATATAGAAACTGTTTGTTAAAGTGCACGTTATATTCAGGGGTGTGGTAAGGTAAGGTTTTTATACGCGTTTTTGCGTAAAATATTTTTGATACCGCACGCATAAAAAGTGATGGCGCTGGACTGTGGCATTGACTATAGAACAATTGATGGTATAACTGCGGCTAAATTTGCTAAAGTTACTACTATTAGTTACAAAACCGTTGCTAATTGACTTTACAAATAAATGTTTTAGTTATTTTATAGAGCACGTCATGTATATCACTTAATGTAAGCAGTGAAAAAAAACAAGTTTTTGTCGGTTGAGTGAAGTTAGTAACCTATTGGTTGTATTATAATTGCATTATTTGCAATACAGCGGTTAAGTTCACCACCACCGTTGTGATTGTAAAGTTAAACTATTTACCTACTGCAACGTTGTATCTACAATGCAGTCTGTCTGCGTAGGCATAAAAGTATTCCACAATAACAATAAAATATTATTATTTATCCATTATACAAAAAAGCTCAAAACATAGGATTATTTCAAAATTGTAAACCGTGTTTAAAGAGATCAAAGTAGCTAGATTACAAACTAAATTATTTACTTTTTTCATCGCACAAAAAACCGGCAACACCAGCCAGCCCTATTAAAAAATATAAAAAAAAAAACAACGTCAAAGTGCAGTCTGTCACTTGAGCCGACTGAGTGCGACTCGGATACTAATTTAAGTGATTTGTGTGGTTTTTCGGTGGAAAAAAAATCAACCAAAAATCAACGATAGTTTTGGTAAGTATCTACTTACCAACATTAATCTATTTAGATTTCATTTAACAATAGATATCTATAGGATATTTACTAAAATCACCTCGATTTCAGTACTTTTCCAAAACCCTTTCCGGCTATATACTACGCTCTCTCGTGTCTATATTTTAATAGTCTGTTTCGTGAACCAACCGAAAATAAGTTTTGCCTTTTAGTGAAAAACATACACAGTTGCTTTGGAGCATAAAAATGCAAAAAATATCGCGCGGTTCCCACATAGAAATATTTTTCTAACATTTTCCCTCTGGCATCGCGTATAGCTTATATAAAGTATTTGCCATCCCTAGCTTTATTGAAAAGCCTGTATACAGTAAATGTTGACGCAACTTGAGCTGTGTATGTGTTATATTATGAATGTTAGGAATCTGCGCAGTACTGCGCACGAGATAGGTGGTTCACTACTTTAGGTGTAAAATATTTTCCAAATACCGGGTGTCCAAAAAGGGTATTTGCACTTTTAAATATCAATAAATCGTCTTAATGAGGGTAGATAGCAAAAACAAATATGATGTCATACGTGGAGTTTATTGGAAATTTAGTTGAAATGGATTCGTGTACCGGAGCTCAGCGCGCATTTTGTGTAAGAGCTTATTATCAAAACAATAATTCGATAATAACAGCTCGCCGCTTACATCGCGCGCAGTTCAATGTACGGGACATTTCTTTATCTCCCAGTGCGAATATCATTAGAAAAGGGATTAAGACGTAATGGACGTCATTTGGACAACTTATTTTTTTGGTCGTAAACTTTCCATTGTATGTACTTTTTGCAAATAGTAATAAAATTATGAAATGATATATTTTTCATATATAATTTTTGAGTATAAACTGCCAACACCCTTTTTGGACACCCTGATTATTGAGAAAGGCACTATAGAGAGAAGGTTTTATAGAGAGAGCGTCAGTAGTCTAGTGGTAAGGGCTACTGCCTCCCGTCCAGGAGACGCGGGTTCGATCCCCACCACGTACAAATGTGTTTTCGAATTTCGAATTCATATGTACGTTTATTCGACGCTCTTACGGTGAAGGAAAACATCGTGACGACACCTGCACACTCCTGCGAAGAACAAAGGTTGTGTGTGAAGTCGACTAACCCGCACTGGGCCAGCGTGGTCGACTAAGGCCTAATCACTCTAAATCAGGGTAGGCTTGAGCCCCTCGGTGGGGACGTATATGAGCTGTTGATGATAGAGGAAGGCAGCTTCGTGATTGTTTACGTAAGCTAAGCTTATTACACGTTGGCATAGGAAGGGTGGAAAATCATAGATAACAGCTTCGGCCATATTTTTCACTCGAGCGTAAAAGCCGATTTACGTTTAGTGTTTTTGTTTAGTATATAGAACAAAAAATTAGTTTACAGCCTCAATGGCTGACTGTCAATATAGACGTTCCAAGGTAATAAACAAAAAACAACAAAACCACTAATCAACTTATTTTCTACAGTTTAAAAAAAACTCCTTTTTTTTCTAACAATTTTCACTCGGTCAGCTGGTCAATCAGTTAGTTACTTTTTTTTTTAAATATATTTATTATAAGATGTTGTTCTAAATGACGCCTGAAAGGGTTTTCGTTATTTAGTTAAAACATTGTATAAAATGTTACACTAAAAGTGAGTCCGACTGTACGTTATATTGAATTGAAACTCAACACCCCAATTCTAGTGGGTTGACTGACCGAATTTTGTCTGTGATATGAATATGACTGCGCAGCATCATGTTACTTTAATAATAAGGTCGGAAGCGTATTTACAAACTACAGAGGCTATTGTAATAAAAACCGTATTTTTTCACTACTACTGTAAAAAATATATACTCACCTAAATTATATATTTTTTATCATCCAGCAGTGGGACAACTAAAAAGGGGCTATTAAAAAAAAAAAAAATTGTGAAGTATGGTATGAACAGTTAAAAATCAGTATCGAACCACCACCAGAGTCTTATCATGGCTGCTCATGAGGCTTTTTAATTTGAATCAGATACTGTACGTGATTCCTGTAGTGATACTTAGCTTAACTGTTTAACTGCCCTAGACAGAAGGTTACTATAATTATTGAATAATAGACCCCAGCATGGACGAATGTTAAAATTACAAAATTAACTGCAACGTCTTTTAAGTTTCAATCAAATCAACATGCGTTTGCCTTTTTAACCTTTCATTATTTAAAACGAAAAGGACAAATAGATTTTTTAGATAAAGAGGGGAATCTACGACCCCATAGATGTCTGCCTGCGAAGCAAAGGGTATCCCACCCAGGGCAAACATTCGTGTGATAAGCGCTTGTATTTGCCTTGTGTATTATATGTATTTACTCAAAGTCAAAGTCAAAATAATTTATTTCCATAGGATGTTATTACATCACTTAGATCCGTCATTACATTTTTTTGGGTGAGTTCACTAACACAATGGCGGAATCTGTGGAGAAGAGCTATATATTTAAGTAATGTTTATCAGGTGTCTGAAACCTATGATACAAGCTTTGCTGAATTTGGGATCAGATCGCCGTGTGTGAGATGTTACTCAATACTCAAAGTTCCCACATATTTATTTATTTTATTATTATTTTTAACATTTGATTGCGTATACGCAGCATAGGCGTAGTGCGCGGTTTGTAAACACGCAACCGGACAGGCGAGTCAGGGTCAGACCTATTGAGTGTTTACATCCGCAGCGGTCGAGCCGGCCGCAAATCTGTGTTTGTATCAATGTTAGTTGTAGAAACCAATTCGTTTGTCGTAACACAAGTTACAAAAAAACACAAATATGCACTGCCAAAGACAGGCACGCAGAGCGTCGTCGGTATTATTGGAATACTGTGGAGATTGCATTGGTTACATGCAGTCTCCGCGCACTTTTCCCTTTGTTTGTTGTTGCTGGCACTCGATATTCGCCCTATATATCGTAAAAAAGTAAATGAGACGTAGTGAGTCAGAGAATGATGGGCTGAAGAAAGAATGGTGTGGATGAGGGATTGAAATGAAGAAAAGATAATACAAAAATATTGTAATCTAATATTGGAGTCATTATTTAGCTACGGATTTATGCGCTAGAAGCGAGTGCCTCCCATCTTCAAAGAGCTACGTCCGCCTGACATGGTGTAGACTTATGAAGAAATCGGTACCTCCAGTTACGTATTTTTTTTTCTTTGCTATATTATTTGCCTGATTATTTGCCTTGTAGAATCAACAGCAAATATCACAGCACGGATCGCAGCTATGAAGCAATTTAATTTTGTTACCTTTGTTTAGCTTCGACTGAACGCGGACGCAGAGGAAGACGTGTTTAATCTTAAATCCTTTTTATGCACCATATTAAGTTTTCCAGAAAAAAGTCTAAGAAAAGACTGTGAATAAAGAAATTAATATTGAATGAGATGGCCAATGCAGCGATTGCAGCCATTAGAATGATGATGAGATACCATGGAAAGGTCTCTCTGCATTGATGCCTTGGTGATGTACAATTGATATTATTTTGTTAAAAAAAGTTGAATTATGTCTGATAAGTATAACGGTCTGAATTCGTCCGCGGAGGACTTCTTCTCGCAATTCGAGATAATCGCCGCTATAAATAGTTGGAGTGACGATGTAAAAACGTTAGTGTTGGCTACTTATCTATGTGGGCCGGCTCTCAGCTATTATAATTTGACAAAATCGTCCTCTACGAAATATGAGGATATTAAAAAAGCGATTTGTTTAGAATTCCCGTCTCCTATAGACCATGCTTCGTTGTTTTATAAGTCTCGTCAAGATTATAATGAGCCTCTGATGGACTATGTGTATCGTGTGGAATCTCTTGCCGGAAAGGCTAAGATTTCAGACCAGAAAATAATAATTAAGCAATGTTTGACTGGTATGTCATCTTTTTTTAAACGTAATTTCGGAACTCAATTATACAAAGATTTCGCTACCCTCAAACAAACCTGCATGGAGTATTCGATGCTCTTTATGGCCACACACACTGAATTATCGTTGCCAGTGAAGATAACCTCGACTCGATGTGGCGAGCCCAGCAGTTATACGAATTCAATGGGTGATGGTTATCCCAGTGAAAATATTGGGCAGCGTAGTGCGCAAGCCTCACCGCAGGAATTATACTCCACGCCGCAAAATAGATCTTCTAGTTGGCCGCCGAGGAGTCCATCTTCTCCACGTACTACTAACTTTGGATCAAACCGACCCCGCAATGATGCGAGATCGTCAAGACCCCAATACACTCAAAACCGGTATAATTTAAGAAGCGGTTCGCGTGATAACGTTGGAAATATACAGGGTAATGACCCAAACTTTCAGCGTCGCCAGTGAATGGGACTACATTGGTAGACGGTCATTTTAGTCGTCCCGTCTCTCCTATTATTTGTGTTGATTTGTACGGTGTAGTGCATAATGCGTTGATTGTTTCAGGTGCCACAATTTCTGTGATTTCTTCTTCGTTTCTTGAAAAAGTGGATAAATTCATTCCGTCACACGCATATAATGATAACGCCTCTTGTTTGCGTACGGTGAATGGGATTAGGTTATTAGCTGAATGTTCTGTTATGTTGGACATTACAATAAATAGCATTGTTTATAATCATGCATTTGTTGTTGTGTGCGATTTAGTACCTGATATAATTTTAGGGCAGGATTTTTTATATGCAGTAAAGGCCATTGTCAACTTTGATAAACAGTTCATTGAACTGGATAGGAATAAGGTATGGTTCAGAAATGATACAAAAATCGCGGCGTGTTCACTTGATTATGTTCAGTCCGGGACTGAGTCCGAACATTTATTGCCGTTACCGAAAGGTGATTATATCTATTTTCTTAATACGGTAGAATCAATAAATGAAAATTTGGACGATTTAAAGAAGGATACGATCCTAACGAATAACACGAAATGTAATAATTTTAATATTTCTGATGCTTTATTATCGGATCAGAAAAGTAAGTTGTCAGAATTACTGGGCAAATATGAAAAGCAGTTTGCGTTTGATTCGAAGAATTTAGGGGCATGTTCATTAATGGAAGTTGAAATAAATACTTCAGACGAGACTCCTATTCATAAAGCTCCTTATAGAGTTTCACACCATCAACACAGTATAATTAGGGAACAAGTGAGTGAGATGTTGGAAAATGGAATCATTCGTGAGTCGCGAAGTGCATATGCATCCCCGGTTGTCTTGGTCAAGAAACCTGATGACACGTGGCGATTCTGCATTGATTATAGGTCATTGAATAAAAAAGTAATTACCGATTCATATCCTTTACCCAGAATAGATGACATAATTTTATATCTAGCTAAAGCCAAATATTTTGCGGATCTGGATTTAAATAGTGGATATTGGCAGTTGAGAATCAAGGAATCTGATAAGCATAAAACTGCTTTTGTTACCCCTTCGGGATTGTATGAATTTAACGTCATGCCGTTCGGCCTTAAAACAAGTGGTGCGATTTTCCAGCGGGTTATGGATAGTGTTTTAGGGGGCATGAAATATCGGAATGCTATTGTTTATATTGACAACATATTGGTTTATGGGGAAACATTTGAAGAATTTTCTTTATCTTTAAATGAAATCTTATATAGAATTAAAGAATGCAATTTGACACTTAAACCTAGTAAGTGCAAATTTGGTTTTGAAAAAGTTTCCGTTCTTGGTTATGAAATAACGGGTCAGGGAATTCGACCAGATCAATCACAGTTTGAAAAGATTATGAAGATCCAAGTGCCAAAATCGACTAAAGAACTTAAATCTATTTTAGGACTCTTTTCATATTATAGAAAATTCTTAGATAATTATGCGGATTTGGCTATGCCTCTAACAAGGTTGATGAAGAAGGGTGTCAAATTTATTTGGACAGAACTACAGCAACATGCATTTTCTAAAATTCTTTCTCTTATTCAGAACCCCCCTTTATTAAGACATTTTTCGAATAGCGAAGGCATAGTTACAAGATTATTTGTCGATGCTAGTGATAAAGCATTAGGTGCTTGTTTATTGCAGGGTGATGATAAAATATTTCCGATTGCTTTCGCGTCGCGTAAGCTCTCTGATTGTGAGACCAGGTATACGATTACCGAAAAGGAATGTTTGGCTCTAGTGTGGGCTCTTAATTATTTTAAGCATTTACTATGGGGAATGAAATTTGACGTCGTGACGGATCACAAAGCTTTGGTATGGCTCCGTACTAAAAAGGATATGAATGGGCGTTTAGCTCGTTGGTCTTTAGCGATTCAACAATATGATTTTGATATAGTATATTGTTCGGGCAAAGATAACCAAATTGCTGATTTCCTAAGCAGGAATCCATTAATTGAGGATGTTGATGTTAAGGAGACCTCTCCTAAGGATGTAGTTGAGGATGGTTTAGAGTTATACAGGATTGAAGCTTCTCGTTTTGAATTTGATCAAAGCGTTGATAGTTTTTGCACTGAACAAGTTTCAAGGATTGCTTCTAGATCTCGGCTAAACTATAAAGGTTTTCTTACTAGAGACAATAAGCTCTTTCACAGGTGTAGGATAGGTAACAGATATGTTGATCGTTTGGTTGTTCCTCAAGCTTCATTTAATGACGTTATGAAGGAAATTCATGATGATCCTTGGAATGGAGCGCATTTTGGTCTTACGAAGACTTTATGTAAATTTAGGGACAGATATTTTATTCTTGATGCTGAAAAGAAAATTTCTAGATATATCGAAAGTTGTAAAGAATGTCAAGAGAGGAAGAGATCGTATTTGATTGCTCCGATGCAACCGATTGAAGTCAATCATCTTTTTGATAAAATAGCCCTTGACATATTAGGACCTCTTCCGACCTCGGATTTAGGAAACAAATACATCATAGTTTGTTTAGAGTATTTATCGAAATACGCGATAACTAGAGCAGTCCCAAGTGCAACTGCTCAGGCCGTTAGTGATTTTCTTACTCAAGAGATCTTCTGTAAATTTGGTATGGTAAATGAAGTCATTGTAGATCGTGGATCAATTTTCACATCACACATGGTTAAAAATACGATAGTTTTTTTTGATTCCACGTTATCGGTTGCTGCAACTAGGCATCCTCAGACCATTGGACTCGTGGAACGTTTTAATAGCACTATATCTCAGAGTTTAGCGATGTATACAAACGAGAGTCAAGCAGATTGGTGCATGTATTTGCCCATGTCAACGTACGCGTATAATATATCGAGACAGGCGTCATCAAATACGATTCCTTACACTATTGTTTTTGCTAGAGACCCAATTTTGCGTTCTGATGTTGATATTGTATCTAATCGTAATGATTTGGATATTGCTGCTCGCAATAATGCTAATATTAGAATGATCTCTTGTGCGTTGAGAAATATTCGTAAATCGCAAATGACTCAAAAGGAATATTATGACAGGAAAGTCAGGTTCGTAACGTTCGATCCAGGTAGCTTAGTCTTGGTATATAATCCTAAAAGAATAACAAATGTTGGTCAGAAGTTATCGCGTCCATATAAAGGTCCGTTTCGTGTTATTCGAAGGCTATCTAATAATAATTATTTACTACGTAAGATAGATGGAAGCTCCAGACGTGATTTAATATTTCACCATAATTCTCTGAAACCGTTCAGATTGCGTGTTTAAAAATATTATTTTATAGTAACTTGGCGTTTGTTTCCCTTGATCTGTCCTATGCCTTACTTTATTCACAACTCGTCATGAACTTCTATCGTCATTTGTGGTTGATATGTTATGTCAGCGTCTTTGTCAACAAATAATTATTATTGTCTCTATATATAAATTTATTTTTATTTTTGTATGATGGGTAACTTAATGTTTGTCTATATATGGCATAGTTTGATAACTTATTCTTACATTTTATTTATTTTTGTTTGTCATGGACTTTTGACTTAAGCTATGGTATTATCATTTAATCAACAATCGTTCGAGATATTCGTTTGGTTTGAGCATTACTTGTCGGATCTCATAATAGGACATATGCATCCTCATGAGATGTGCTTTTTCTTAGCACGATCGTATTGGTTTAGTATTTTATGAGTCGGTGGATTCGAGAACGCTTATTGGTTTCATGTTATGCTTATTAGGTTTAGTCAAGTTCTATTAATTTTTGTTTTTCTCTCGAATGGATTAATCCAGCTCTTATTTGCAGATTCGTAATAAGTAGTTTATAAACATTTTATATATTAAAAAAAGAAACTTCATGAAGAAAAGAAGGTTTTAAAAATCTAGCTATTTAATGGGGTTGTTATGTTCTATAAGGGGAGGGTGAGCTTAGTGTATAGGCCACTCATTTTAGATATGCTATCGAATATTTATAGTTCTTCGGAAAAGATCTTGTTATTCGGTTAATATTTAACGTAAGTGACGCATAGTGTAGGTGATCATTATTTTCTTCAGCCCATCATTCTCTGACTCACTACGTCTCATTTACTTTTTTACGATATATAGGGCGAATATCGAGTGCCAGCAACAACAAACAAAGGGAAAAGTGCGCGGAGACTGCATGTAACCAATGCAATCTCCACAGTATTATTGGAATAGGCGATCGGACTGTTCCTAAATTGATCATATTTTATGAATTATTTTTAAAATATAGATTAGTAGCAGACGATTCGCGAAAAAAAAACAGAATCGGTCGAAAAACGAATTTACAGTGATTTTTTAAAGTTTCAATATGTCCGTCTCTTACATTAGGCCAACGTGGTCGACTGAGGCCTGATCGTCCTAATTTAGGGTAGGATCAAGCCCCTCGGTGGGACTTATATGAGCTGTTGTTGATATCATGAAAAATAAATGACAAACAAAAAACAAAGTTTTATTCTGCATAAAGAGGAACTTGCACCATCATCACAGTATAGACAATAGAACTAGCGCACCATCATCGCTTGCATGAACGTCAAAATTTTAGGCATAAAGATCAACAACCAGGGGACTATTCCATAAAACTGACAATTACAATTCGAAGTTCATTGCGTAGCCAATCAGCCTAAATTTTAAACCATTAACTTCTTGGTAAATCGGCTACGCAATGTACTTCGAATTGTAATTGTAAATTTTATTAAATAGGCCCTTGGCCCCAGACACCGTTTCACGAAGCAACAATTTACAAGTAACAAGTTAAAATTTGATATATATTGCGTAACCAATTCGCCTAAACTGTAAGCCCTTATCGTTTTATCTCTTTGTCTACGCAATGTTCATCCAATTTTACTTATAATTTGTAACTTGTAGAGTCGTGAAACGGCCCCATGGTGAAAAAGAAAGCTGCTGAATGCTAGCAATGCATAGTCTTTTTTCAACTTTGTATCAACAATATTCGCATAAACTTTCTGCCTCTAACATCAATCAACATCATCTGGGTTGCTAGCGATCGCAAAATGTACAAAAATGTGCCTTTCCAACGCATAATGACTTAAATCCTAGAATTAACCTAAACGTGAAATTCCCTAAATGCGAGAAGATAAACCTAAACGCGTAATGATCTTTAGTATCTGCATTTATCTGCCAATCAGCACGATATTGATTTTTGTCTAAGTATCTAAGCATTTATACATTCAATAAATTTCAATATATTCCAACAGACTTCTGACACAAGGCTCACGATTCACGAAGTCATACCCATGTCACTCTGGCAGCTCAACCAATTTTAGTACACTTCCCTTCCTATAAGCAAGTTATTTGCGTACTTCGAAGGAGGGATTCGTATATGTCCAACTGTATGATAGCAGATAGGGTAAGCAATATCATTTGTTCAAGTAAAAAGAGGTGTGAATATTTTATAATGGTTATAAAAGCTGACGATAATTATTATTTTCTAGCATAAAGATAATCATAAGAAAGGACCACGTTTTTTCCCTAGTTGAAGCCCTAATGACTTAAGAGCGTTTGAAAAAATTGGTGGGGGTTACACGTGCATGCTTACACTTCTGCATTTACAGTGTGAGAGAAAGAGATTAAGATACTGGCGCATTTAAGGTCAGCGCTTATTACTCGTAGTGTACCCTTCGGCCTCCGTGACCGTATGGTCGAAATTTCAACGCTCATTACGGAGGTACCGGGTTCTATTCCCGGTGGGGACCCTGTCAAGCAAAAATATCTTTGTGAGACTTTTCCCAGATTGATTAGGACATTGCAGGCTTAATCACCCGATTGTCCAAAAAGCAAGATTATTCCGTGCTTCGGAAGGCACGGGCCGTTAGTCCCGACTACTGTCCAGTCGTTACATGAGCCAAGACAGTGTCTTTTGGCGGCTCTAAAACACTGACACCAGGGTTTGTGAGGTCGGTTGTCGACCTTACAACTCATACAATGTGATGATGATGACTCGTCGTGTAATCTGTTTGTACCAAAAGCTTCTAAGTCTGCTAGATCTGAACCTGACATTAAACTTAAGGAATAAAATAACCAAAATGGTTTCCGTAGAAAAAGATTTGATCAGTAAAGTTAGTATAATAATATCATGTGGCTCGAGTTCAAGTGATGGTGTAAACAAAACAGGTCCAGCCTCGGATGAAAAAACTCCTTGCCGCGTCTGGCCTGGAGTTTTTAATCTATAAGGCAAAGATCTAAGGGTTCAGCAAATTTTGGTCATGCACTCATCTCCGACAAATTGTCGCCCAGCTAACATTGTCAGTTCACAGAAGCTGACATTAGCGGAGTACAATAATAAAATAAGACAGAATGTTTTGCACAAACTTGCTTGACGCCAAGTTATATTAGTAATTCTAATAGCAAAACTTTCGGTACTAACAAAGTAATTTTGCTCTCAATGTGGCCGGGTGCGAAATTTTCTTCAAAGTTGTCTAAGAATAACTACAGCTTCAAAATGACAGTAGACTTTGGCGATTAAATTGGTATTTGGGATATGCCAGACGTGAGGGTTTTGTTGCTCCTGCAATGTTCTTAAACGATGTAATTGTACAAGGTATTTACGATTAAGTGTAGTTAAGAAAAAAAAAAAAAACATATTTTTGGAATTAAGTGGGTTTTCTTCATTTTTCATTAATAATAATCCCAAATTATGCAGATTCTTAAATTAAGTCTAAGTCTAGCAGTAGACTGAGATGACAGTCATGGTGTGGATGATGGTTTTCCCCCAAAAGGCAATATTTAGTAGTGATCTAGTTTGTGAGGGATCACAAACAGTTAATTCGACATCAGTAACAACTGACAGAAAAATAGTTCGAAGTCGATTATCTCCGAACGGACAACAAATAGAGACGAGCGCCATACATACTAGTGTATATATATGTAATAGCTTTCCTGTCATATAAAAATCATAGCTGTTGGAGCGGGTACCAGGTTCTATACATTTTTGCCCATTGTCCTTTCTAACGGTGAAGAACAAAAGAAAAAATATATATTTAATACTTACCAAGTTACTGAATTAATTAAATCAATAAATCAATCAATCAATCAGCCTATTGCAGTCCACTGCTGGACGTAGGCCTAGTATGCCTACCCAAAGGTACGCCAAAGCGCACGATCACCCGCTTTCCTCATCCAGCCACCACCAGCGACCTTCCTCAGGTCATCATTAATTAAATATTCCATAACAATCAACCAACTAACCCATTACCACCATACCAGCTAACCATACAACTAACCGTACTGTAATCGGGTAATCTCTGGTAAGTTTAAGAATCAGCGCTATTCTATGATGAAATCACATGTAATTCATTATTTGCGCTGTTTTCGTGAGGATTTATGGGAATATTTCCCAAAGTGTCATCCGTCCACCATTCTCAGTTGACAGGAGTGTTGACAAATAATAATAATAATAATAATAATAATAATTTATTGAGAAACTTATTTTACAATATAATACTATCGACTAAACATTCCAATAGGGATACAATAAAACATATTACCTGAACTAGGAAGATTCCTGTGCTTCAGGCGAAAAAAATTGGTCTTAATTAACAATCTCACAATTAAAATAAATAATAACAAATTACAAAAGTTTGATTCTACAATTAGTATACTTATAAACAAAATTAGAGGGCATTATGTAAAAAGTACAAAATACCTAGGTATATAAAATTTGATACATAAAACAAAACAATCATTTCATGACTAACAATAACTTCTCTGTGTCTTCGTAGGACATATTCAAAAGGGCTTCTTGGAGAATTTGTTTACTTTTACCATAGCTGCAAGAATAAAAGTCCAACTTAGCATTTAATCTATTGTAAAGTAGTGGTCCTAGAAAAACAAAAAATCTAGTGGAGAAGGCATATTTTGTGATGGTTTGTGGGCACACAATATCTTTCCGTCTTTTATTAGTGAATTCAGTGCTGAAGGGAAGTGCGGCATGCTGTTTGAGAACTGTGCTTATTATAAATAATTGTCTAACAGTTAGAACCTTACACGATTTATAAAGAAGGTCAGTGGGATAGAGGAATGGGCGGGATGTAGAAACCTTTAGAATCGCTCTCTGGGCTCTCTCAATGGTAAGCAGTGAAGACTTAGCGGAGCCACCCCATGACGTAATGCAGTAGGATAATATTGATTGACATAAGGCAGCGTATACTTGTTTAATAATTTTTGAATCTGCGATAGAGCGTAGTTTTTTAAATACAAATATTAGCTTACGCATTCTACTGCTCAAAGCTTCGGCATGGGGTTTAAAAGAGAGAGTATCGTCAATTATAATACCTAAATACTTTATTTTGTCAGTAATAGCTATAACTGGACATTTACACAAGCTATTCGTTTGGTCTTTATCCTTACAATGATGTACATACAGTTTAGGATTGGTTAGGGCCAGCTTTGAATTGCGCATGGAAAAATGCATGTAATTAGATTTGTCTGGATTTAATGTTAGTAGATGTTGCTGAAGCCAATTATTTACAATATTAAAGCCTTGTTGTGCACATTCATATACTTCTTCTATTGATTTTGCAGAAAAAAGAAGAACAGTGTCGTCAGCGTAGGATATGATTTTACCGCCATCTAATTTTAAATTACAAAGGCCATTTATGTAAATTAAAAACAGTGTTGGTCCTAAAATACTTCCTTGGGGAACTCCAAAAGAGGTATTTTTCATATAAGAACTGAGTGCACTGCCTATCTTAACGCACTGGGTACGTTCATCTAGATAGTTGACGAATAATTTGAGCTGGGTGCCTCTTACACCTATGGCTTCAAGCTTTTTCAATAAAATGGGAATAGAAACTGTATCAAAAGCTTTAGAGAGGTCAAGAAAGATCCCCAATGTCTGATTACCCTTGTCTAGTTCCTTTACTAGGAAATCAGTTAGTTGGTGCACAGCGTCCGCAGTTGATAGCTTAGGCCTAAAACCAAACTGAGTTTTGGACAGAAGGAAATGTTTCTCCAAATATTGGACAAGTCTATTATTAATAATTTTCTCTAAGATCTTAGATGTAGATGGCAGTAGCGAAATAGGTCTATAATTCGTTATTTGAGTTTTACTGCCAGATTTGTGCACAGGAACAACGACAGCTTTTTTCAAACATTTAGGGAAAATTCCTTCAGACAAGCATTTTTGGAAGATATAAGTAAGTGGAGGGACTAGAATATGTTTGAAGCGCTTTAGTATTTTATTTGAAATGTTATCCCAACCAGCTGCAGAATCATCCTTTAGGCCCATGATGATCGTTTCTACCTCACTTTCATCAGTATCTAGCAGCACAAAAGATTTTAAAGTATTATCCCAAGTCGACTGAGTGCAAGGATGAGAACCTGAAGAATGACTTAGTTTTTCTGCAAGATTTTTTCCGATAGAGACAAAAAAATCATTCGCACTATTAGCAGATGCTGACTGTGATGAACAAGCTTGCAACAACCCTGAAGATGATTCAAGCCGTTTTGCAGTATATGTAACATTTTTAATATACTTCCAAACTAATTTATTATTACTTCCAGCCTTTTCCAGTTCGTTTTTATCATAGCTTGTTTTGACTTTTTTAAGAAGGTCATTACAAAAATTCCGATATCTTTTATAAGACGTTTGTAATAATAAATTATCTGGATTTGATTTGGCCTTCATATGTAATTTGTCTCTATGTCTCATACAGCGAATAAGCCCAGAAGTGATCCAAGGCTTAATATTGTAGTTTTTATTACTTAAACGTACAGTCATCGAATTCCTCAAGACTGCTTGTTGAACATTTTTTATAAAGTATGACATACAGGTGTCCGCGTCAGCAGAATTGTAAACTGGGTTAAAATCAATGTTGCTTAAATCTTTTTCAAGGTTGTTTACATTTAATTTTGTTATTGTTTGCGAGCGAGATATATTAGGTAATTTACAGCTTAAGGTTAGTAGAGCAGCACTATGATCGGTTAGTGACGAGTTAGTAACTAGTGCTAGAGATTGGAAACTGGATTTAAGTATGATATGGTCCAAGCAAGAGCCGCTTTTATGAGTGGGAAGCGTGTGTGCGGGGAGTAAGCCGTGAAAAGAGCATAGGTTAAGATAATCCTCAGCATTAGAATCCCTGCAACCCGGCAAAATGTTTATGTTTATATCTCCAATTAATATTACATTTTTAAAACAAGATAATTGGTTTAATGTGTCGTTTAGGGAGTTAATAAAAATATTGACATTTTTAAAAGACGGGGGTCTATACACAGCTAAGATTGCAAAATCTGATCCTATTTTTATTAGTAACCGATTACATTCTAAGATAGCTGGTTCCTCGATGGTGACATTTAAATGACTCTTTGCATAGACCACTACCCCATCGCTTTGATTGTAATTTATCTTGCCGCTGTACGCACTATAACCTGGTATGATGGGTAAATTGCTACGTTTACCTAGCCAACATTCAGTTAAGACTACAACATCACAGTTAAAATTAAGTCTTTGGATGAAAATACTAAAATTATCAAAATTTTTAAAAATACTGCGAATATTCTGTTTTAGTATAGTAAATGGATTATGAAAAGAGGAAATGTATTGTTTACAGTTTTCAACTTCACAGGGTTTTGACTCGGACGCAGAGAAATTATCTAAGTCTGAAATCAATCTATCCGTCATAATGAAATAAAAGTTAAATAAAAGGTTCTGAAAAAAATATAGGTTAAGATGACGCTCTTAGGCGCCTTCATAATCAATAGAATTTATATACCTCTTTTCAGCCAAAATTTTAGCGGGGCAATCAGAATCTCCAGTCTTATGATCACACGGCTTCTTGTAGTGTAAGCATGTCGCACACTTAGGTGATTCCAATTTCTTTGTGCATTCTTTCATTGCGTGACCTACATCGCCGCAATGACCGCAGGTGTTGGACTCTTCCCGGCAAAATTTGGCCGCATGGCCGTACTGCTGGCACTTGAAACACCTAGTTACCAGGGTAAAATCCCTCACAGGGCACGATGACCAGTTCACGAACACCCTATTATTCACCATAAGGGCCCTGCGCACAAGTGCTGGTACTTCTATGACGTAGTTGCAAGTCGCGGCGTCCTTCTTTCCAGATTTATGGCTTAATTTAATGGAGGCCAGAAATTTTTCAACGGTCATGTCTTGCATTCATCAAATGATATAATGCCGCGGTACAAAACAAAGGAAGCGAGGGTGGTAGCGATTCACATCTCGTTTTATATTCCGTGATTCACACAGTCACGCTCTAATCCTTATGGTTCGTCAGTCCTTGTCATCTTTTAAAGATTAAAAAGGGACAAGAGATAGCCATTCTAATATAAGAGCTATCAAACATCGAATTTAAACCTTAATGAGGCGTCGATTGCTCGATTTTAGAGAGCACGTAAAACATCTGACTTAAAAATCTCTCTGACAGCTATGCCTCTATAATATTCGTTTATCTGAATTCATCACCTTTCTTTCATTGGTCATAAAAACGAAAAGGATAGTTGGATTTTAAAATTAGAATTAGAGCATGTCTTCCCGCATCGGGGCCAATGTTGTGCAATGGTGTCAACTTACGTATAAAATAATTGAGAGTTAAGATGTTAAATGGACAGTCCCATCCTCGCACACTGTCCATGCACGTTTGTTTTAATTTCGAATGTTACTATACATTCAAGTCTACTCATGTGGTTTTCATTTAATTTCGTAGGTATGACTTTTAAACTGATGCAAATATTTTTAATCACTGTTGAATAGGTTTCAAGTTCAAATAGCAATCGGTAATTAAAATTTCAAGAAGTACCTAAGTTGTAGAAGTATTTAGTAATTCGTTAGAAAATTACCTAAGGACCTCAGTTATGTACTGTGGAACTAATTTTGCAAAATTTAATTCTCCTTATTCACTTGGACATTATTTTAATTAATATTACATAAAGGGAAGTATTAAATTTCGAACCAAACTAGAGCCTTCATCGCAAAGATATTACTATTTAGTGATGTTAATTGGTAGGTATCGATATTACAGTATCGAATAAATATTTTAGCTTGAGAAATTATTGTGATATTTTATTGATATTTTTTATAACAACAGCAGATTTATTATTCTAAAATGAGCACTTCGAAATAAGCTTTTTGAACTATTTATCAAACTTTGAGCTAGGTAAATCCTTAGTGTAAATTGAGAATATTTGTATTGTATTGTAACAAGCTTTTTGAGACCCTTTTTGGCAAGGTTGACCACTTTTTCTATATTTTTTCTTTAGAGTCAAAGTTTTAATAGAAAATAAAGAAAACTTTTTGATAAATACAACACTTAAATATAAATCTTTTGTCATTGACTCAATCATCATTAAATTAAAAGATTTCAATGGATTAAACCCGCTGTTGTTTGTATACTCGCCTAGAAGTCACATAAAATATAACATACACTACATCAGTTGAATTTTTTTTAGACAAATTATAAAATTCCATTTACTAACAGTTTTTTTTTCGTCATTATTTTCTCTATTTTCATAATTTTTCATGATCTAGCTCTTTATAAATTATATTTTTTAGGTTATTTTTATCGATATCTCGACCGGTCACCAGCTCTAGACTCATTGGCTAATAAACTGTCTGTTATGAACACTCCAACACCTGGGAATTCCCCGAATTTGTCTTAGTGTTGGTAATATTAAGTCAGTGAATTAATCGGCCTTACTGCTTAGGTTTATTAACTTGAGTAAGTTCAATCTAAAGTCTAAAGTCTAAAGTCTGTTTATTTTCTTATTACAAATAATAAAAAATATGAAACAGTCAAGAATTTTCCCTTTGAAGATTAGAGACAATATTTTTGAAAGCAAAATTTAGATTTAATATTAAAAACTTTGATTAAGTTTGATTATTTTATTTTGAAATGTGACCGTAATATAATTTTATTGCTATACTAGTTAAAGGGCAGGAGAGGCAATGTGTCAATCACCGCGGTACTATTGATCTACTAGCGGACACCATTGTGCATATCTAAGATGACATGGATACTTTAATAAACAGACCTGTCAAACTGTAACACGAACGATACAAAACGTATCAATTTACTTGACAACTATTCATATTAGATAGGTACCTGTAATAGTTGATGTTTGTTTGGCAACAAAATGTTAGTGCGCACTTCTTAGTGAGTACACCTTGGTTATTTCATTTGAAACATTTTCAAATAGTGTTCACAGTCTATAAAACTGAAGAACTTTTCCCAAGGAGCATAGTTTGACAGATGACAAAAAAATGCCCGCAATAGGTTCAATGAACCCCGCAGCCAGCTGATCGATTTCCTCATGACGACGATGGAAATGCAATTTTATTTTTATTCTGACAAAGTGTAAATATCAGTTTCATTGACTATCTCTACTATCTGAAAATGTTTGACATGGTATAAAATTCTCGGTGTACAATGATTATTTTTTGTCTCTATTTGAATAAATAAGCGTCTAGTAGTTCATCAAAAGGCTCGAACGTCCACTTGACTATATTCTAGTCTGAGCTAAAAACAAAAGAACGTCGAAAGCTTCTTTTGAAAGCTTTGCGATGCCTACTTCGTACGTAAACTTTCCCCGTTTTTATCTACGACTAGCTGCCCGCTACGCTCGCGTTGTGTAAGATTTTCCCGTGGGAATAACACTTTTCCCCTAAAATGTATCCTTTGTGTTAGTCCAGGGTACAAACTAGCTGTTTCTAAATTGTATCATAATCCGTTCAGTGCTTCGGGCGTCAATGCGGAACAAACATCCAAATAAGTATATTTTTAAATTTATAATATTAGTACGAACGTATCGCTTTTGAACATGATGTTATTATTACAGTTGTATAGAAGTTTTTACACAATGGAATGGTGCCGTAAAATTATTTACATACTTTTTTGTAATTTTTAAAAGTGACTGTCTTGCTTTTAAATTTCGATTTCTTTGCTACAAAGTTTCATCCTAATTAAAAAAACCCAGATCCAAAACCAACTTATTAGTTCAGTTGCGAAAGAATCAATAAATTAGCAATATCTGTGTTCTACTTTGGTACCAACAAACTTGCGTTTTTGTCCTCACGCAGAGATAAATTGGTTGCACTGTCTTCACACACAACCTATTATTTATTTCGCGGGAAAGTGTAGGTTCCATCACGATGTTTTCCTTCACCGTAAGAGCGTCGAATAAACGTACATATGAATTCGAAATTCGAAAACACATTGGTACGTGGTGGGACTAGACCACCGACGCTCTAAGTACTATTGCACTGTGTATTGTTTGTTACACAAATAAGTTATCCCGTGCTAACAATGTCTTAGTAGGTAATGTTAACAGGCGTGAACGTGGTTAGACGTGGAACGAAAGAAGCAGGCAGATGATTTTGGCCTTCAAATCTCGAACAGCACGTGTAGTTACTTGTATACTTACAGTTTGAGTGACTGTAAGAACACAAGTTTACGCTTGATATGTCGATTTTGCGACACAAGCGTTAGGTACATGTCAAAAAAACAATAAAAATACTACATACACTGTCAGAAACACCATAGGATCATTGGTTTTCAGAAAAAGAATTATATTATATGTACGAGTTGATAAAGTAAATAGTAGCAGCCGCTACCGAGCTGCTGTGCACTACACGAAGGATGTTGTAGAGGATAATAAAATAAAGCGTGGCAAAAACCAGGGTTAAGTCCAAAGAAAAGGTATTTATTTATGTATTTATATAATTTATATTATTAAACTGGAAAAATAGTAACAAGGATAAGCTTTTCACTGTTGGAGATCAGGACATGAAGGGAAGAATTTGGCAGAAAAAAGACAAAATCGAAACGTAAGAAATCTATTTTAAAATGAAGGATTAAACTGCCAGCAAGAAAGGTTGCCAGTCATAAAACAAGAAAGAGGACGAATGCCTCATTACAGCACTTTACGAACACTGGACTTGTCATGCTTTAATAGGAGATCAGACTGTTCACCATATTTTATGAATTATTTTTAAAATATAGATTAGTAGCAGTCGATTCGCGAAGAAAAAAACAGAATCGGTTGAAAAACGAATTTACAGTGATTTTTTTAAGTTTCAATATGTCTCTCTTTCAAAAACGATTTTTTATATAGAGATTATATGGCGTTACTAACAAATGACGTCACAAGTGGGTATGTGCCTCTCTGTCTAATCTTGAATTTTAAAACTTTATAACTCGGTCAATTTTAAAGATAGAGCAAAAATTATTTTAGTGTTCGATAGCAGAAACTAAAAACTTTGGATTTATAAAATAAAAAAAAGTAGTCCGATTCCCTATTAATTCCTTCGATCACAGAAGATTAATTCAACAATTATGATTTTGTGTTATTTATTTTTTAATGGAGCTAAGAACTCACAACTAGACATGCTTTCAGATTATTTACCTTTTACTGATAAATTATCTTCAAGAATCCCGTAGCCCGTAAATACCTGAAATCAGAAATAAATAATCATTGAGTTTCTTACTGGCACAGATAAAAATTAAACTTCGAAGCTTCGATTACACTTTCCTAAAAGTATAATTTTAACAACTTGTCATTTATATAAGTACTGTTACGCGGGTTCGATTCCCACCACGTAACAATGTGTTTTCGAATTTCAAAATTATGGACGTTTATTCGACGCTCTTACGGTGAAGGAAAACATCGTGATGAAACCTGCTCACTCCTGCGAAGAAATTCTAAAATCGTGTGTAAAGTCGACCAGCCCGTACTAACCCGGGCTAGCGATAATTCAGAGTAGGCTCAGCGGGCTTTGGAAATAGAGCAATCTGTTAGTGCAACGTGCGAGTTCTTTTTTTTAGCGGACATAATCGCTATTTCTATTATAGTAATATCGTGGGCGCGGACTTGGAGCTGTGCGAGAGAGACGGATGACGCTTTACAAAGCCGAACACCCGATGAGAATAATGTACGGTCAAGAACTATGAAGGCTCATGACAACATAAAATAGAGTACATTCCACAGAATCCCAATACTGTTCTGCATAATCTCTCCCAAGCACTTATCGCCATGGCAACGTACTAGGCCGAGGTCCGAGCTTTTAAGGCGCCCCTAGGCTCTGTTGCCATTTTAGTGCGGCATACTGAAAGTCTCTGGATCTGGCCACTTATAATAAAAGAATGAAAAAGCAATTATGGAATTCGTAATTGGAACTCTTTGGGAACATGTTACTTTAATTTGCGAGACTGTCATTTGTTTTTTAATTGTGACGTCCTTTCTAAAATTGTGTGTCGCTATCAAAATGAATTTAACTCGTCAACATTTTCGTTTCAATGACATTTTATGATTTCGTTGTGCCTTAAGTCAACAAGAGAGTTGCCAGAGACTTCAATTGGCATTTGGTGATGAAGCACCATGTCGCAGCTCTGAGTATTCGTGGTTTGGAGAATAGACGTGGACGTGATCATCTCCATGACGAGGTACGTGAAGTTCGACCGGCGACTGCGGTTACAGACTCGTACGAAAACTTATTGAAACTGACAAAAAAATTACTTGCCAGCACATTCATTAATTGCGAGGGAATATACTTTGGAAAATAATAAATGTATCGTAAGTGTTCTTTCCAGTCTTATTTATCAGAATCAATAAACTTTCATTAATCAATAAGTACCTATAGGTAAGAGCCTTCCGCTCCCCCGAAAGTTACGCTTGCGATACACCGATTTTGTGACACTGGCATTAGGTCCATTAAAAAAAGAGGATAACTTTAATTTCGTAATCTCTTCGTAATTTGTCAATCTTATTACGTTTCTTGTCATTTTTGTCTGAAGTATTTATAGTCAAAGTCAAAGTCATAATTATTTATTTCCATAGGATATTATTACATCACTTAGATCCGTCATTACATTTCACTAACGCAATGGCGGAATCTGTGGAGAAGAGCTCACCGAAAAAACTCCACAGTCGTCGCATCTTTTGCGTTTCCTTTTTTAAATAAAATATTGTCAATAACAAAATTAATGCTTTTTATGTATCGAAAAAGCCTGCTACTCAAATATAACAATACTGCTACTCAGTTATAGCATTTTTCTCAGTAAATGATCTAAGTCTTGACGGACTCACCTCGACATTTTATATAGAATATCTAATGTGAACTGACTACGAAAAAATTTTAAGCCCACTAATTATGCTAAACCTATAATTATGTTCAATCGAACAGCATTATTTTTTTGTTTCAAACAAAAAGGTAGGATGTTTAACCTGTTTCAACTACCTACTTTAAAATCTATCAAAGGTGTTTTTTTTTTCTGTGGAATATAAAATATTATTTATACAAATTTGTATTAAACAAATCGGAGTAGTGTCCTTTCGGAATATTGTCGCCTTAAGTAGTGCTTTATCGAAATAATGAGGTGTCAAAATTAAATTTTACACTGAGTCCGCTAGTCAAAATCATTTATTTCCATAGGATGTAATTACATCACTTAGATCCGTCATTATAGTGCCACGGGAGATCCGTGTGACGCTACTAGAATCAGCGATACAATTTTACTAATGACACTACCGGTAGTGGTTTTCAGAAAGAAAAATCTACCATGACATACTGGTAGAGCCACGCGGTAGTGCCTAGGGGAAGAAACGATTATAGTAAAATACAGAAAATGATAAAAATCCCGCTGACAGTTTTTTTGTTAAAAGTTACATATCATTATTAATAAAAAATATTTACTGCTTCGTTGTTAAGTTAAGCTGTTAAGCGTAATAAAAAACATAATATTATTTTTGATATCAAAAATGTACACTGTGGTTTGAAAAATATTTAGTTCAAATCTTTTCAAATAAAGACGAAATTGCCAAGGTAATAACTATCTACTTATCCCTTGTTACGAAAACGATCCAATCACAGAGTTTTAGCTAGAAAAAAATATCTTAAATTTTAATTTAGATAATTCCGTTTTATAATTTGATAAAAGAATATTAGGTATCTGTAGGTTTTAGAGCAGTTGAATTTTATGAAATACGTTGGTTCGTTCAGGACTAATAATATCTTAAAGTTATGTAATACTCAAAATATATAATATCTACTTTAATGGATGCGTTTATTATTATATTATGGACGCACTAATCGCTATTCCCACCAGTGTGGTAATATAGCGGGCGCGGACTTGTTATATTATTACCGAAAATTTATATTTATAGGTAGGTACTTTTTAGGTGTGCAATAATAGTAGTAATCGTAATCGAAAATTTTATTGTATTGTATCGAGCATACGAAAGCATCCTATAAGCTTCGTGTCATATAATTTTACTAATGAAGAATCTGTTTTTTTTTATCTAAGTCATTCATTCATTCGCTTGACCTTATCCCATCATTTGGGGTCGGCGCAGTATGTTTTCTTCCTCCATTCATCCCTATCAGCCGTCATTTCAACACTCACATCCTTCCTAAACATATCATCTTTTATACAATCTATCCATCTTTTCTTTGGTCGTCCTCTCCCAACATATCCATCCACATTCAAATTCAATACCTTTTTCCCTACGTAACATTCATTTCTCAGCATTACGTGCCCATACCAGGTAAAACGATTTCTTCTCATTTTATCTATCACTGGCGCAACTTTCAAACTTCTAAATTCATTCCTAATCTTGTCCATTCTTGTTACTTCACACATCCATCTCAGCATTCTCATTTCACTAGCATGAAGTCGTCTTTCATCCATCCCTTTGATGGCCCAACACTCCGATCCATAAATGACGACAGGTCGTATAATTGTCTTATAAATTTTGCCTTTTAACTTAAGAGGCATTCGGGGGTCTCATGTTGTTCCCGTAACCTGCCGCCATTTTTTTATCTAAGTATTTGCTATAATACCAAACGGTCGACCGAGGTACAAAATGTACTGAAGCTATTTATTCTACGTGTATTGTTCTATTTGTAGATTAGTCTAACAATAATGCGTAACTTAATTCTAAAGTTCGAAAATAAATACAAAGGACCGCGCGATTCCGTTTACTAAGGTATTTTTACCTCGTAGTTCATTACTACTAAATTTATTTATTTATTTATTTATTTATACACACATTTGTTAAACGACAACAATAACCATTAAAATAAGAGCAGAGACAAGTTCAAAACTTACCTATTTCACCTATACCAAATTCTTCACTTCATGTCCTGAGCTCCGATAGTAAACAACTTATCTACTATTTTCTACCGTTTTACATGACAGTTATATAATAAATAATATAAAATATATGTCGTGGCCATATCGTAGAATTGACCACATCATGAAATTTTCGATCATTTCATGAAATGGTCGCATTTCATGATGTGGCCAACTAAATTTGACCAGATCATTAAATCGTGTGCATTTCACGATTTTGTCGTCCACGATTGGCCATATCGTGAAAATAGGAGTGCGTTTAGGGCGTCCATGAAATATTTAAAAATAATCTAAATTATGTTTGGTACTTATTATTCTCTAAGTCCGACAGACATTTTCAGAGTACTTTTCATCATAACTCTTTATTTCTTCCTCATTTTAATAACGAATAATTCACTTTTTCACTGCGAGAAATAACGCGGCCGCCATGTTGGTACATAAACAAAGTGCTTCCGCGCCTCTATCGGCAGTAAATGTAATAATTTTACGATATGATCAAATAATCTTGACTATTTCATGAAGTAGCTGCGTTTTAGTTGAACATATCGTCAAACGATTTCTTATCATTGATCTGGCCAAGGCACATCATGATGTGGCCAATGGACAATGGAAATTTCATGAAATGTGACCATTTCATGAAATGATCGAAAATTTCATGATGTGATCAATTCTACGATATGGCCACGACATATAAATATATAAATTCCTTTTCTTCGGACTGAACCTTGGTTATAGCCGAATAACCCTCTACAACACTCTTCGTGTAGTGCCCAGCAGCTCCGTGGCGGCTGATGGGCATACATATAAAAATATTATTGCAGTCGTCTTTATGTAGTTTAGACTTTATTTATTGTTTGCGCAGCCGCACTTACAGCCGCGTGACATGGTAGTAAAACAATCGGATACGGATGAAAAATTGCCAGAACATTCATGTTGATACAGCTGTAACCTATTAGTTACCATATCCTTTCCTTTTTGAACAACAATGTTTTGTTGTTCAGAATTTTGTTTATAATTATATACGCAATAAGAAGAGCAAATATTCTGAATTAAATATGCTTATTAGGAGAGATAGTTTATTGTTTGTCTTTATTGAGTAAATTGTTTTTGCAAGTGCGAACAAGCAATATATTTTTATTCTGTTAATTATGTCTTTATCTCATGCAAGTGTTTATGTCTGTAATGAGAATAAATGTCTTAAACTATAATATAAACCAATATAGCGGTCAATGCATTCTTCACTTGAACGGTCCCATTAAGAAGATTTTTCAAGATTTGACCAGTTGTATTATATATACAATTTTCTCATTTGTTCTCACTTGGTCGGATTCGCAATAGGTCGGATTCTCACTTCGCCGGAATACAGTTAAAAAGATAAGCATTGGACTTTAATTGCGGTAGTACAAAAAGACACAAAGAAGTTTCTGTACACGCATACAATTTAAAAATAATTGGAAGCTGAAGTTTACAGAAATAATTAAGTTCATCAAATCACTCTAAATCCAACTGGATAAAATATTTTAATTTCAGGGTAACTAACTTAATTAACATAAGACATTCTACAGTCCTTTTTGGGAAAAACACATTTTATTAAAAATATTAAATATTTTTCTATTATTTCAAGCCAGAGCGACCAAAACCTTATTGCACTTGCTGTTGCTGACATTACTTTAAATTCACAGTCGTCGTTAAAAATTTTTAGTGTGTAGTATATAAGCAAAAAATTCTCATCTTGATGTAAACAATAAAGTGAGGTGATGACGTAAATTACTCAACAGATTCACACGTTTTGGCGATAATACAATTATCATTTTTTACACTTGGCACGAGATAATACTCAAAATACTCGTTTGCCTTAAAACAATACATACGTATTTTTTTACTAATTTTAGTTACCTTCGTGCGATCCGTTTTACGTTTTAAATGAAAAGTTTTGTTTGTTCACAAATCTTAAGAATACTGTTTAGGGTGCGATCGCGTCCGGAGGGGGTTATTGAGTATCATGGAATTTTCTTTGAACAGGTTAATGTGTTACATCTCCTGGTTAGTAATCCTAAGAATCCTAGGAAGGAATTAAGTAGTGGAGCCATATTTGATTTGCGATCAGTTTGATCATTTCATCAACTAACTTATGAACTGATACTATAAAAAATATAATTTTTCATTTGCCTTAATTCGTTGTATTTAAACACTTTATTGCAGAGTTAAAAAAATAAAAACATTACAATAATCTGGTCAGTTTGACAGTGCAAAGGTGGGCTTATCCCATATATAAAAAGTAAACCAAAATAATATACTTAAAGAGTGTATTTTTCAGTTGGAACCTCACATTTATTATACACCGTGAAATTTACATCGTATTGTTCCCGCCGTGTAGTGATAGTACCCGTCAAACTGAACAACTTTTCACGAAAATAAAATTTCCTGCGACAAAAAAATTTTGGTCTCTCCATACAAAGTGAGACTCCCGACCGACCCATTTTGTATGGAGAGACAAAAAATTTTTTTGTCGCAGGAAATTTTATTTTCGTGAAAAGTTGTTCAGTTTGACGGGTACTATCACTACACGGCGGGAACAAAACGATGTAAATTTCATGCTGTATAGTATGTAAAACTTTTCATATTCCGAACAGACAATCCATTTTAAGCGCGTTCTGAAACTAGACTAGACGAATTACCATGTTCCCTTTGTTTTAACAGATGTTGAGCTGAAGTTCGTACATTAAAATTGTTTGCTGAGGGTTTGATTTAAAGCAAGGTTTTATCTTAAAAAATGCTGACTTCTCAGAAAACGGATATAGCACTGTGGCCCAGCAGCCGCCACAAGCTGCTGAGCACCACACGAAGAATGTTGTAGAGGATTGATTGATATGCGGCAATATCCAAGGCACAGTCCGAAGAAAAAGGTATTTATACTGTGATGTTGCCGAAGCTATGGTAGCTCCGTTTACAATATATTATATAACTAACATGGAAAAATAGTAGATAAGCTTTAGGAGTTTACTATCGGAGATCAGGACATGAAGTGAAGAATTTAGCAGAAAAAAGACAAAATCGAAACTTAAGAAATCTAAATTTGAAAATGAATTTAAAATGAAAGATAAAACTAACAGCAAGAAAGGTTGCCAGTCATAAAACAGGAAAGAGGACGAATGCCTCGTTACAGCACTATTATGAAAGTACTCCGATGACGCTTTATTATCATCACCGCCATGAGCTGAAAGCTGGCTGCTGTCAATGATATTTTAAGAAAGATACGTCATGTTCATACTGCACGCACAACATAATTGTTCCGCGACAGATATACATACATACAGATATAGATACGTATCTAAACACACGCTATAAGTCCGACAGGAAATAGGCAAAGCGTGAGAGTGAAAGAGACAGCTATTTGTAATCAGTACTGCCGCAAATAGTTCGCTCCGTTATCTTTTGGAAACAAGCTGCGAATCATTAAAATTGCAAATTATAGATTTATCAGTTTAAAATTAAATATTTTATACACTTATTTGTGATAATGATATCCCTTCATCTTTTTTTATCTTTTAGTCGTGATTTTGCATTTTCTAAACACACAGGAAGGCATTTTATCGTTTTTTTAGTAGGTTGTCGACACGTGCGCTCACAATGACAGGTCACAGCTCGACTGACTGCAGTGGTCACAATTAGGACCAATACACGGCACGGGTTTCGTGCGTTGGTGGCATATCTACCTCTGTATGTATATAATATCATTGGCTACTGTGGGCAAAGGCCTCAGAAAATTATCTCCACGATGTCTGGTTCCGATGCTCACATCCACAGGCTCGCCGCAACCTTCACCAGATCATCAGTCTACTTTGTGGGCGTGGCCGATGACGTATTAAACTTGTTTTTTACCAAAGCAGTGCGAGCCACAGAAACAAAGGAGCAAGAAAAAATACAATCCAGTATTTAGAAGACAGCAAACAAAACCGTACAGGAGTAGAATCTTTAAGGGGAATACAATGGCAAAATTAGCAACTCAACGCGCTTTAGTTGAAAGTTCAACCGACGTACTACAGAAATAACGTTTATATTAGCGTGCGATGCTTCACGGTAGTTATGTCCGACACTGCGCAGGAATCGTGCGAAAAACTCATTTTTTTTTACTTTTTTCTTGAACTACCTATGATTAATAATTTTTTTTCACGGTTGAAAGACAAATGAATTGCCAATAATGTCCCGTAGGAACCGTGTCCGCGTCTGTTGTAGTTTAGAAGCAGTAGCAAATTTAACAATAGGAACAGCTCGTTTTCAATGGCGTTTTTGGTATAGTATTTAATGATTTTAAAAATCAGTCTGCGCGAAATAAAGGTTATATATCCAAGTTTAATATTTATGTTTTCTGGAGTTTTCTGCTTGCTCGTTTACGAGCCTTAGGCCTTTAAAACTGCGAGTTGGCATGGGTAGGAACTTTAACTCATATACCGTTCCACTATCTCACACCGCTGGAGATTATCATATTGCGCGTGTCACAAAACCTGGTATCAGAGAAACTGAGCCGCCAAAGGCTTCTGCCATATCTGTTGTAACTACTTCTTCTGTAGATGACTAGCTAGGACTACGTGCCTAAAGGAGTTCTTACTTTTCGGACATATGGTTGCCTGGAAGAAATTGCTACCTTAGCAATAAGGCCGCCAATTGTACATAATTTCCTATTTTTTCACTTTATTGTTATCTGTTTGTGTGCAATAAAGTATATTTGTGAATCAACCTGCAATGTCCTGAAAAGCCTGGAGACAGTCTTGTAATGTGACTTTCACAGTCACAGCCGGGTCTGCAATATCTTAAAAAGACTGAAGTCATGTTAAAGAGACTTTGACAGTCTCAGCCGGGATTCGTATTTATTCTCAAGAGCCAAATGGATCACGGAGGTTAGTGGATAGTAAAAAAAATATTACTAAAATCTGGGTCAACTGAATCGATAAATAAAAAAACAAGATTGCACAAAGTAAATATCAATAAAGTTTATTACATTCATACATTTACGAATTGAAAATAAATAAAAGATCTGTAGATTTAATACATTATTAAACCTGTACGTGATGGTTTCTCTAAACTTATAGGTTTGCATATAATTTATTTTATTATAACAAGTATTCAAATGTTTAATTTTAAAACTGTTTTGATTTTTCTGACTTAGGAGTTTATTTTATTTATTTATTTATTTTATTATTTATTGTACACAAGAACATTACAAAAGAAAATACGAACATAAAGAAAAACGACACAACAGGCACTGCTTATTTCTAGCGAAATGTCTTCCAGCAGACCTAGGAAGAGAGAAATCTGGTACAAGAAAGCGGATAAAACGTGCACAATAATTTAGTTTAGTTCAGTAGTTCTGATTTTTTTAAATGTATTTTACTTTAATCATTTAATATTATTTCAGCGTCTATAAAATTTTACAACCTTAGTATTTATGTTTTTTTTAAAACATGGATCGGTGTATTTTGTTAACCCAACAACTTTACTAACTGTATTTTTTGTAAGTGTTTTTATCAAAACCAACCAAAGCTTTCTTCTCCTTCTCCTTTAGGAATAGGAGCATCAGCGTGTTTCTCTTAACTTTTAAAAAACTAAGGAACCGCCAGAACTCACATCGTACACACTCTTGGCAGATTATGAAGTGTCTGGCAAATAGGTACAGAATACAAGTGGCAACGCACTCAATACGAAGGGCGGCCAAGATCAAGCAAAGTCGAGTTTGAAACTGAATATCTAATGTTAAGATGACTGTTGGGTGTATGCCAGACACTTTCCTTACATGAAAACAGCCAACAAGAGACCAAGTTGTTCCTTGACATGCTCTATATCTTTGCGATAAAGATAATTTTGGCACAATAAGTATTAGCTGTCCTGTTGTTGTCTGCACGAATTGTGAAACCTACTTTTCAAAGTCAACGTCCTGTACAATTTAAATAAATTCAATTAATGATAAAAAATAAACAAACTAATTAGGTCACTTTTGTACCGCATTCTATTCCAATTATCTTGAAACAAAAATAAAAATTTTTAATTACCTAATGCTTGTGTCTAAAAGTCACGTATCAAATATAACCGGACTTTTGGGGAAGCGAAAGGCTCTTACCTACCCCTTGTATACTACAGGATTCTCCTCACGAAGAAAACGTACCCACAGGCGAGGACGCTAAACAACTCTTATCCAGGAAGGCCCCGTCAGGATCATTCTTCTCCGACTCCCCGTTAAGGGCGCCACTAGGAATGTTTTCATAAATTTTTAGAGGTCTTCTGCTTCCCCGCAAATGCGCGCTCACTATTATTACGTCTTTGGTAGAATAAAATAGAATAGAGTAGTTTATTTGCTTCAAACATGGTATAAACAGGTCTTAAAAATATGTTGATACAAAGTTCAGTCATGTTTCGCCAAGAGGGCCATGCAAAACAATATCAGTACATTTGTCAAGTTAGTCAAAAATTCATTAATAGTGTAAAAAGTACAGTCATTGAGCCATTGATACAATTTCACCTATTGGCAGTGCTTTCATTGGAGAGTTTATTATATAATGTGATAGTCATACCTATACAGCTTTTGTTATATTTCCTAAATCTAGGTGTTTATAATCATAGTCATAAATTCTTTATTGCATAATTATAGGTTATTGTATAATACAGAGTGTTATTGTAGAATATCAGAAGTACCTCTATAATTTGCCATGACGGCGTACAATAATTAATATTTATTATGTCATTAAATTATAAATCTGACAGCAGGTTAATTATAGCTATGTCCAAAAATATAAAATTATAAATTAAATCATGCATAAAAACTTATTTATAAAATAAAATAAAACGAACAGTCATATTCGGAACACAGAAGGAGTAATAGTAATAAACAACCATAATAACACCACTATATAACAAATGTCAAATATAATTAACATGTCAAACAGCAATGAATCAATATATTTATGTGTGGAATATGTCATCAAATTTTCCCTTATTATCAATAAACTCTTTTACACTATGGAATAATTTATTAAGAAGCCAGTTGTTTATACTCTTTTTAAAAGGAACCTCGTCCAAGCGCTTGAAACAGTCAGGGAATATTTTAATTGCATTGTAAAATATGCTTTTCCTATAAAAAGTTGTTTTAGCTCGACAAGAATGAATTAAATCATGTTTACGTTTCCTAAAATACTAGCTTATTTGGATCTCTGTGACTACGAAAACAGCGATTAGATCCGTTTGGGAAAAAAATCATTCTCCTAGTAGGTATGTATATATCTTATGTACATATACACCTTTCTCCTTCTTTGTATAAATAATGCGAGGCTTGTACTACCATTGCATAGTATGCAGTTTGATGAACGGGCGGTGTAACTATAAAAGAGTCCAGAGTTCATTTCCTAGAAGTATTTGTGACACAGTCCATTCGTTATCTGTTACAAACCTATCCTATAAAAGTTTTTCAATCTAGCTAAATCCCTGGATACAACACAACATTCGTTTGCTACGTCCGTTCACGTAATACTGTCACAGGATATAACCGACTCAGCCGGATTTGGAGAACGTATTTTTCAATTTTGCTATTTTGATATTGAAAAAACACGTAATACAATCTCATCGCTAGCAAAAACTAATATATAATATTCCTATATATTCCGTAAAATGTATTTTCTTTTAAAAGGTAAGTAAATCTTTTATTTTTCTTTTTGTGAACGCTGTCTAGTTTCATAAAAAAATATTGTTTATTTTATGTTATCTCGTAAAGCCTTCCATCTTATTTTCAGGTATGAAATTCAACAAAATCAATCAATTAGATGCCAAAAAACGTTCACTTTTTTCTAGTTATGAAGACTCGGAGTATGAAGAAATAACCTAGTGTAAAAAAGTACATATTAGGTATATAACATATTTACATTTAACTTATTTCAATTATTACATAAAAGTACGCAAGCAAATCCGTTGGCGATAGCAGTTTATTTTTCGGAATAATTAATACAAATTATAATATTCTTGAACTTTTAATCGTTGATTAATCCGCTTATAGTATTGGTACAATCAGTCAAAAGTAAATTAATCAATTTTATACTGTTTTGTAATTTAACGAATTTCGAGGTGTAATTTTTGTCCGCCGTGTGGTGTCGGCAGAGTAAAATACATTTGTCACCAACCCCTACTCTTCCCGTGGGTGTCGTAAGAGGCGACTTAGGGATTACACATTGAACAGGGAACGGGCAGCAGCGCTCTCTGAACCGGTACCGGTACAGTAACCTTTTAATCTGCGATCTCCAACCCGCCTGCCAAGCGTGGAGATTATGACAAAACCCGCCACTTACCTAAGTGGAGGTGGCTCATAGTCCAGCAGTAGACTGTAAGGAGCCGTTGATGATGCTAATGATTTTTTTATTATAATAACAATGATCCCGTTAACTTATAATTTTGTGAATTTTTTATACCACCTTACCTCGATTAAAGTTGGTGTAAATAGATGTTAATTTATTAATTAATATTATTGTAAGTGAAATTCTATTTTAGATACATCTTACTAAATCAAGATAATATTACTGTGTGAAAGCGACGTCGTCGCCTACATGAATGGAGTCATAATTTTACGGTATTTTTACTAGAAATACCTTAAAAATTAAAAAACAACGTTTAGGCAGTACCAGTTAGTGTCATTGGAGATTTTTTTTTTCATTAGTATGGAAATTCGAAATTCGAAAAGAAACTCTGATTCCAGTAACATAAACAGCTCATATACGTCCTCACCGAAGGGCTCGAGCCTACCCTGAATTAGGGTGATTCAAAATTCGAAAACTCATTGGTATTTGGTGGGGATCGAACCCACCACGAGCCCCTGGAGAGTTTGAGCCCCTCGGTGTGGAAGTATATGAGTTGTTGATGATGATGATGTTGATGCACTGAGCTAAGTAGTCGACTAAGACCTGATTGCCTTAGTTGAGAATAAGTTCGCGCCCCTCCATGGGGTACGTCCCCATGCGCTGACCACAATTACCTTCAGGGTCGGGCCACACTTATCGACGGCGATCGACGGTTTGCCTATACAAAACGCGCGCGAAGTATGGAAATCCTTTCGCATCATTCGCCGCGTCCGATGCGAAAGGATTTCCATACTTTGCGCGCGTTTTCTATAGGCAAACCGTCGATCGCCGTCGATAAGTATGGCCCGACCCTCAGTTAAGGAATGCCAAAAGATTGTTAGGTATATTTAAAATTCAAATCCAGGAATAAAATTGTCCATATCAAATTATTGTTAGACAAATAAAATCAACATCCGAATTTGGATTGAAAAAAATTGAGGTTATTGTACTGTAATAACTACAATTGAAAGTCATCGGGGGGTAATAAAGATTTAATTATGCATCGGAATCCTTATATAAATCTAATAGCGTTTTGTTTATTTGTGTGCAAAATATTAAACGGTTATGTCCCTGTAATATTCATCATCGGCCAAAAAACGTACTGCTGGACGAAGGCCTCCTCCAAGAATTTCTACATTTTGACTGGTGCTGCCACGGACTAGAGAGGGGATGTTTTTTAATGACTGTCAGATTACTTCATCACCAACAGCTCATATACGTCCCCACCGAGGGGCTCGAGCCTACTCTGAATTAGAGCGATTAAGCTTTAGTCGACCACGCTGGCCCAGTGCGGGTTAGTCGACTTCACATGCAACCTTTTAATTTCTTCGGAGGAGTGTTTATTTGTTTATTTTAGAGAAACAAACAGATATACAGTAAAAAATGCATAAGCCAACAAAGTTTCCACTTAACAATAGTCAATAAAGCATTAAGACTTAAGTAACATATTATATAGCTTAATAACATTTACGAATAAAAAAACGAATAAACGTACATATGAATTCAAAATTCGAAAACACATTGGTACGTGGTGGGGATCGAACCCGCGTCTCCCGGATGGAAGGCAGCGGCCCTAACCACTAGACCACTGACGCACGTTAGATTACTTGTCTTATTAATTATGATGCCGAATTTAGAATTCGGAATGTAACTACATTGTTTAAGAAATATTACAGTTATAGGTATGATAACTGGCTAATTATTACCTCTTCCTTTTACGTCAAAGTCACCTAACAATCGGACGACAATAAACTGGACGATATAACATGTTTACACCATGCGAGTAATTAATTCCTTAAAAAAATAGAGGCACATTCTTATTTTAATACATAAAACCATACATTACCATACATTTAATTTTATAAATACCATTTATAGGTATACGCGAAGAACCTCTTCGATACCTTTCAGGTGAGTTAACCAACATCAACATCAACGGCCCGTTACAGTCCGCTGCTGGACTATGAGCCTCCTCCACTTAAGTGGAGGGTTTTTCAATGATCTCCACGCTTGACAGGCGGGTTGGAGATCGCAGATTAAAAGGTTACTGTATCAGAGAGCGCTGCTGCCCGTTCCCTGTTCAATGTGTAGTCCCTAAGTCGCCTCTTAGGGGTTGGTGACAAATGTATTCTACTCTACCAAATGTATTCTACTCTGCCGTCACCACACGGCTCGGTACGGCACGGTGAGTTAACCATTTATTCCATATATCCTGGTGAAGCAAGTACAGCAGCTATAGCAATAAACTAGATTATTGAAACAGACAGTACCATTCCAGTATTTAGATGAACATAGTATCGCGTGTATATTCCTTACAAGGTGTGTTATAATATTAGCAACAGTCTACAGATTAAACATATTTTTTACACATTAGTGGAGCAGTAAAATTTATGAGTAAAATTAAAAACTTGTAAAAACAGGCCTCAGTCACTTAGCCGAAACAAAGGCACGGATGTTTTTTTTAACATGACAAGCAGTTGGCACTGTACTGACTGACTCGCCATTTTACTCGCTTCGTGTAATCAAACCATAAATCTACGTGTAGATAACATAAGTACCGTTATTTGCAATACTAATTGCTTTACTGAACTCACTCTAAAATCACTCTGTAGTCGACACGTTTTAACAGTGTTTAGACAATGTTGTCTGCTAAAGAGATTGGTGACATCATTCGGCCGGTTATCATTTTTGTTTTTTTATAGTTTGGCTTTTTTGGCAAATTGGGGCTTATACTTGTAGCCCAGCAGCTGCCACGACAGGACTGCACGATGATAGATAGTAGTTTGAAGGTGGTGAAGATGAGGTAGAAGTTGTAGTTTTAGAGAGGTAGCGTGTTAGAAGAAAACAGGGTTAGTCCAGTCAGTTGCACACACGGTTTATTAGTACATAAGAAATTAACGTAACACTTAAAAATCTTACTTTCAAATAAAATCAATAAAATATGAAATGAAATGAAATGAAATCTTTATTGTGAATATAAATCTAGGTAACAATTTTGCAGATGAATTTGCTTAATAATATGTTGGGGTCTCCAGATTAGGATCTATTTATAGATTTTTTTTTTGTTTTTAATAATAATTTATGTGAATACACCTGTAAAGGTAGGCCTTTACAGGTGTATTCACATAAATTATTATTAAAAACTAAAAAAAAAATCTATAAAGAAAGAAACTTAACATAGATGTGGAAACTTAAAAATACCAAAGAACGCTACTATACAGCCTATATTTTTACTATACTTACCTATTTCTTTGATAATATACATATTTATTCTAATACAATTTTTACAGAAAATAACAATAACAAAATGCCCATATAAGTAATTTTTACAATTTAAATTATCCGGGGAGGTATTTTTGACTGACATTGTGCATATGTATGAAATAAGATTTATTATAAAATAAAATTTACATATAGATTAAATTACCTATTTAAATTAGGTATATTCTATGAATTCTTTTAAGCTATAGAAGCATTGATCTAAAAGCCAAGTTTTAGTCAGTCTTTTAAAAGTAGTTAATGTTATCATCCTTATAAGAGTCAGGTAGTTTGTTGAAAATAACAATGCACATCGTGAATGATTTTTTATAGACTAAAGACAAATTTACAAGTGGCTTATGTAATTTTTTTAAATATTTAGAGCGTAAATTTCTGTTTGTAACATCTTGCTGCAATTGAAAAAGGTACTTATGTTTGAATACAAATAAACAAATCTCGAATATGTACAAGCATGGTATAGGAAGGATATTGTATTTTTTTAAATATGGACGACATGAATCAACATGACAGACTCCAAACATGGCTCTCATACAGCGTTTGTTAATTATAAAAATGTTATTTATGTTAACACAATTTCCCCTCAGCACAATACCATAACGTAGTGTGGAATCCACATAATAACCATTATAAGCTATTATGGCTGCTTGTAGTGAGACAATTTTACTAATTTTCCTGATTGCATAAATAAATCTGTTAATCCTGGAACATATACTATTTACATGCTCTTTCCAACTACAGTAACTGTCTAAGGTTAGGCCTAAAAATTTTGTTTCAGTAACTTCTTAAATTTTTTCATCATCATACATAATATTTAATGTTTATGACCTCTAGTGGTATGAAATTGCATGTACTTTGTCTTGTTTATATTTACTTTCAAGTTATTTTCTTTTAGCCACGTTACGGCGTGTGCTAAAGTTTTATTGATTTCTGTGTTATATGTGAGGGGGTTTTTACTTTCTATGACAAGAGTAGTATCATTGGCAAATAATACTATCATGAGACAGGGTATTTGGTAAATCGTTTATATATAGCAAAAAAAGTAGTGGTCCTAGTATGCTACCCTGTGGGACTCCATATTTATTTTTAATGTATGATGACTTATAGTTTTGAACAGATTTACTAAATGGACAATATTTTGTTGTTTCAACACATTGAGTTCTATTTTTCAGATAAGATTTGATCCACTCATAGGCAGGACCTCGTATACCATACTTAAATAATTTTGTTATTAATTAAACGACAAAACCGAAACGGGTGGATTCGAAATTTGAAAATAAGTTGAAAATGAATGATGAGACTGCCAGTACTTAGAAGAAGGTAGGATAGCAGTACTGCTACATACTAAATGCAAAAGTGCGTTTGTTTGCTACGAAAGAAATAGAAATAGAAATGTATTTATAAATGTTTTTACGGAGGACAACAACGAATCTACGTTTTTTACATAGTAGAGAAGGAAAAATTTAAAAGCAGATAAAGGCGAGTCGGTAGTGTAGCAGCTAAGACCAATCTCGTCCAGGGTTAGAACCCCAATGTGTTTCGAATTTCGAATTTATATCGTGAAGTCGACCGACCCGCACTGGATTAGTCATGAATGAACACTCCAATTCTAGGTAGGCTCGAGCCATTAGATGAAAACCTATGAGCCTACCTAAGAACCTATTAGTATTCTTTTTATCTCTTTTAAATAAAATCCTAGATTCTAAATTTAAAATTAGTGTGCAATCTACTTTGCAAAGTCGGAACATCTGCAAGACCTGCAACTGATGCAAAGTTGATGGATTGGAAATTAGGTTTTAAATTGAATGTTTGAAACGAATCCAATTTTCAAAGAAGGATTTATATTAGGTATGTCTACAAAATAGTTATATATTTTTGAGGTTACTTTAATATTATTCACACTGAAATCCCCAATAATGTTTACAGCACGTACAAAACCTAGATTGTACCAACGTAGACGAACGTGCTCAGAATGGAAATTCGTTAAAATGGTTCACGTATTAAATGTAATCTTTAAAATACTTTTACAAAAACATAATAATGTTTAACCGTTCAGATTTACTTATAGACCTTTCATTGCGTATAATTTGTATGCAGATAGAGGTCATGTAGAACCAGTACTTACTGGTCAAGGGTTGTAAGTGTCTCGTCTTACTACTATAGTAAGATTTGGTAGAAACAAGATAAAAACGGTTGCTTTAACACATTTACATACAAGTACAATCCAATAAACACGCTTTTTTTCTATATCTTGTCCTTTTTTTCTTCTGTTCTAAAAAAATTGTACGATTATCTACATTGTAAGTTCTCACATAAGAGAAAAGGAAACATAAATAATAATTGCTTTGAACATAACAATGAGGCACATAAAATTCAAGGAAGCAAGGCAAACATTACTTTGTAGTTGAATACGGCAATTCTTTTACAAACCATTCGTTTAGCGATTCACTGCGTTTTTTGTTTTGACATATGTAGCGATTAGTGTATCGGTATTTTAAAGACGTTATGGTACTATTTGTAGTAGGGCGCCTTTTTTACATGGACCTAATGCGGTAGTGTGTGGTATGTTTTTCTATTCTATTCTATTCTATTCTAGTGTATTGTCCTCTATATTACTATACTCTTTGCGCTGCCTGTCATTCAGGAGACGCCCCGGGTTAAATCTCACTAGATCTTCTTCTTCGACAACCGACCTCACAAACCCTAGTGTCAGTGTTATAAAGCCGCCAAAGGCCACTGACATGGCTCGTGTAACGACTAGATAGTAGCCGGGACCAACTCATTGTTTTCGGACAGTCAGATGATTCAGCCTGCAATGTCCTAACCAAACTGGGGAAAGTCTCACAAATAAATTTATGCTTGACAGTGTCCTCACCAGGAATCGAACCCAGAACCTCCGTAATGAGCGGCGAAACCTCGACCACTCGGCCACTGAGGCTGTTGAAACACGTAGGTACCTATCCCACTAAATAGGTACGTGTTTCATTATGCACTTAACATAAAAGTCAAAATTTTATTTTTCTATAGGGTGTTGTTACAATATACTTAGATTTGTCATTATTCTATTTTTTTTGGGTGAGTTCACTAAAAATGACGGAGTCTGTGGAGAAGAGCTCAATCGCGTCTTTTGAGTTTTATTTTTTAATAAAAAATTCATGCTATTAAATATTGAAAAAACCAGTAAAAAATCAAAATCAAAAATATTTTATTGGAATTAGAATTTTTTACATATCATTTTTCGACGTTAAAGCTATCATGGATGGCACGTTCATTACCAGTGTACGCCTTCTGTGGAGAAGAACGGCCAGAAGAAACTCCACAAGAATCGTATCTTTTGGACTTTTCTTTCAAATATATAAAGAATCATACATAAGTCATAATAACAATCTACTCCTGATTTAGATGACCAGACGTTTTTATCACCTAAATAATCATTCATCGTATAGGAGGCCTTAAAACATAAAATATTTTTAATTTTAGTTTTAAATTGGCAATCGGCCAGATTTACAATAACTTAGCTCTTCTCCACAGATTCCGCCATTGTGTTAGTGAACTCACCCAAAAAAATGTAATAACGGATCTAAGTGATGTAATTGAGTTAGTTGTCGTTTCCCCCGTCAAGCGTTCGCCCGAACGGGGGAAACGACTATTTATAAAAAAACGTAATTTTTAAAGGGGCGTTTCGCCCGAAGGTGTTTTTTTTTATCATTTAAACACAAAGTAACATCAGCAACAAAATCTTATAATATTTTAAATCTCGAAAAGGATATAATGGTTTTCTTTTTTTACTACTTACCGACCGATCATTAGTACTTCGTTTTAAATCAATAGATAAACAGACTCAGGTGATTATTATAGTATCTGCTTAGAATCGCAGCTGCTCTTATAAAATACCACATGGCATAAATACCACATGGATGCTCGGCTATTGGAGTATAACAAAAGATGGTTTCTAGTATCCAGCAACGATAAGACGTGCCCTATTGTTATTTTAGCACCCCCTCCTAACTACCCTGATCAGTGTTGAAAGCGATGCATTTTCCTAATATAGATTTTGTAACATATTTTTATGCTGTCTGTACAAAATGAGCAATAAAAATACCTTCGGGCGAAACGCCCCTTTAAAAACTACGATTTTTTATAAATAGTCGTTTCCCCCGTTCGGGCGAACGCTTGACGGGGGAAACGACAACTAACTCATGTAATTAATAAAATCCTATGGAAATAAATAATTTTGACTTTGACTTTGACTTTAAAGCAATCTATTTCCATGGACTTCAGTCCTCTGTGACATTCTTACGGTTAAGCAAAACATATATCAGGAAATCTGCAGACACCAGCAAAAAAAATCAACGGTCAACTTTATATACCTGCACTGTCTTTTGGTCTAAAAGTAAAAGAAAAACTCTTTTAAAATGTCTACCTACAATCTTATTTACTAATGGAGTATGCGGAAAGCCTTTTCTGTGTGAAATCATCATCATCATACTCAGCCCACATCCACCCACTGCTGGGTATAGGCCTCTTCTCTATAGCGCCAATTCTCACGGTCCTGTGCCAGCCTCAGAAAAACTCTTTTAAAATGTCTACCTACAATCTTATTTACTCATGGAGTGTGCGGAAAGCCTTTTCTGTCTAAAATCATCATCATCATCATACATCATCATTTTCAGCCCACATCCACCCACTGCTGGGTATAGGCCTCTTCTCTATAGCGCCAATTCTCACGGTCTTGTGCCAGCCTCAGAAAAACTCTTTTAAAATGTCTACCTACAATCTTATTTACTCATGGAGTGTGCGGAAAGCCTTTTCTGTCTAAAATCATCATCATCATCATACATCATCATTTTCAGCCCACATCCACCCACTGCTGGGTATAGGCCTCTTCTCTATAGCGCCAATTCTCACGGTCTTGTGCCAGCCTCAGAAAAACTCTTTTAAAATGTCTACCTACAATCTTATTTACTCATGGAGTGTGCGGAAAGCCTTTTCTGTCTAAAATCATCATCATCATCATACATCATCATTTTCAGCCCACATCCACCCACTGCTGGGTATAGGCCTCTTCTCTATAGCGCCAATTCTCACGGTCTTGTGCCAGCCTCAGAAAAACTCTTTTAAAATGTCTACCTACAATCTTATTTACTCATGGAGTGTGCGGAAAGCCTTTTCTGTCTAAAATCATCATCATCATCATACATCATCATTTTCAGCCCACATCCACCCACTGCTGGGTATAGGCCTCTTCTCTATAGCGCCAATTCTCACGGTCTTGTGCCAGCCTCAGAAAAACTCTTTTAAAATGTCTACCTACAATCTTATTTACTCATGAAGTGTGCGGAAAGCCTTTTCTGTCTAAAATCATCATCATCATCATACATCATCATTTTCAGCCCACATCCACCCACTGCTGGGTATAGGCCTCTTCTCTATAGCGCCAATTCTCACGGTCTTGTGCCAGCCTCAGAAAAACTCTTTTAAAATGTCTACCTACAATCTTATTTACTCATGGAGTGTGCGGAAAGCCTTTTCTGTCTAAAATCATCATCATCATCATACATCATCATTTTCAGCCCACATCCACCCACTGCTGGGTATAGGCCTCTTCTCTATAGCGCCAATTCTCACGGTCTTGTGCCAGCCTCAGAAAAACTCTTTTAAAATGTCTACCTACAATCTTATTTACTCATGGAGTGTGCGGAAAGCCTTTTCTGTCTAAAATCATCATCATCATCATACATCATCATTTTCAGCCCACATCCACCCACTGCTGGGTATAGGCCTCTTCTCTATAGCGCCAATTCTCACGGTCTTGTGCCAGCCTCAGAAAAACTCTTTTAAAATGTCTACCTACAATCTTATTTACTCATGGAGTGTGCGGAAAGCCTTTTCTGTCTAAAATCATCATACATCATCATTTTCAGCCCACATCCACCCACTGCTGGTTATAGGCCTCTTCTCGACTGCACCACTCCTCACAGTCCTGTGCCATCCGCATCCAGCCTGATCCTGCCAGTTTGGCAATATCATCGGACCATCGGGCTGTTGGTCTACCCACTGGCCTTGTTGTTCCTCTTGGTGTGAAATACAAATTCAAAATAATAACGTTACATAACATTTTGCTTCCCTAAGATGTAATAAGGCCGCCTTAATAACTTCAAACACCGGGTTTTGGCGCTTGTTTGTAGACGTTCCTTAATTAAATTGCTATCATTTGACCGACAAAAACCATAATTATATTTTGACTAACTTTGTTACAAAGGTATTCGTTAGGTTTCAGTGAAAAAGGTTCTTTAAAGGAAACAGAATATAAACAGTTGATTCGTTTAGATTTTCTACCTATTTTCAGTTCACATACGCCCTAATAAAGAGCTCGAGCCTACCCTAAATAAGTGTGGTTAGGCCTTTGAGATCGTCCTTGCAAGTCCAGTGTTGACCGTACGTTAGATTTTATCGATATAGTGTGCAAATTTTCGCACGATATGGTTTCCTGAACATATGAGCACGTATGCGCGTCAAATAAGCAAATCTTATGATGAATTTGAAATCACAATACTATAAAACAAGCATTATTCTTATTATATGCTCAGTGAAATATTTAATTAACTGCATGCGAATCGATGAATGTTGATTATCAAAGCGCCTCACATGGCGCATGGCATGTACCAATATGAATAGAAATGAAATACTGTCTGTTGGTAATCTAGAATAATTGAATCATTTTTCATTGTTTGTGATAGTTCTAGTAAGGTTTTTAGGGTACGCTACTCGTAAATTTAAAATGTTGCCCGGATATAGGAAAATTATGGAATTACAAACAGTTTTTTTTGTACAAACAGTTCACACAGTTTCTAATACAATACAACTTTTATTGCTACTACATATAATAAACATATTTATTTAAGAATTTCACAAATATTATGATATCGCAATTGGATTGTTCACTTACAAAATCTGCGTTCTTTTGTGGCTAAAAAGTTCTACAAGGATCTTATCTTTTGCAATCTCGTATCTGATTAAAATAAAAGTAGAAGCAACTCAAACAGTAGATGAAGCTTCTTTAGTTACTAAGTACACTAAAAGGTTTTATGAACGTTATTTTCTACCGTTTTGCGTTAGATTTACATCTACCTGCATTCTGCAATCTAAACTCAATTGTTGAATGAATAGAATTGACCTTTTGATTTCATTTGACCCACACATGCTCCATATCCGAGGAGTGCTCTATATTGCAAGCTATACCAGGTCTTATATGACTAACGTCGTCATTACGTCATTTGGTCCTTCTTCAAGTCGAACCCTATGATCATCATCATCATCATTTCAGCCTGTTAAAGTCCACTGCTGAACATAGGCCTCTCCAATCGCATTTCAGCGCGACCGGTCCATAACCACCTACATCCAACGAGACCCAGCGATCCTCATCAGGTCGTCGGTCCATCTCGTAGGTGGCCGTCCCACACTGCGCTTGCCAGTACGTGGTCTCCATTCAAGGACTTTCTTGACTTGCCCCATCGGCCGTCCGATCTTCGCGCTATGTGGCCTGCCCATTGCCACTTCAGCTTGCTTATCCTACGGGCTATGTCAGCCACTTTAGTTCTTTTACGGATCTCCTCATTTCTGACTCGATCTCGTAGAGAAATACCAAGCATAGCCCTCTGCATAGCTCGCTGCGCGACACTGAGCCTCTGGAATTTTATTTTATTTTACAAATTTTCCAAAGCATGGGACGATCAAATAGCAGAATATCCGTTATCAGGTGATGGTGTGGTATACTTACCTGTGGTAGTTATGCTACTATTAGCATACCAATTTTATTTTATACCTAAACCAGACCTTGAATGCGTCAGTACACTAACTAACACGGAAAATGTTCCAAATGAAAGACCTGTCATTAATTGTTATTGAAATGAATAGGAAGTATGAAGAAGAAGAATGGTCAAGTAAGGAAGAATAAAAAAACCAAAGGAAGCAGAGCAAAATATTCTTTCACTGGATCACGTAAAGATCGCACGTGTAGGTCGCGAAGTGGAAGAAAGATTCCCTGCTTCGTCTATCGGAAAAAAGCTATTCGCATTTGCTGACATGCAGGGGCCAATTTATAATTCGAATTACATTGCGTAGCCAATACACAAAGAAGATTAGTATCATTTTAGGCTGATTAGCTACGCAATGTACATCGAATTGTATTTTTAAGTTTTATTAAATAGGCCCGTGGTTGAACACATTATCAGGTTGTACCTAATATCTGTGATTGTCATGCTAAAAATATTTAACGACTTGGAGAATCAGAGTACCTGAATAACATTTATCTATACCCTTTCAATACCTCATTAAAAAAAGTGCATTGTATCTAAAACAAGAAATGATCCTAAAATAATCCAATTAATTATATCCCTACCAACGGGGTTCAAGCCTCCCTTAAATAAGAGAGATCAGAAAGATAATCCTACAGGTCCTGTGCAGATAAGTCAACTTCACACACGATCTTTGCTTTTCTACGCAGACCAAGCCCGTGATAGGACCGAGCCTACTCTGAATTAGAGCGATCAGACTTTATTCACACACAACCTTTTAATTTCTTTGCAAACGTGTGCGGTAATCGATGCTTTCCTACACGATAAGTCGTAATTCGAAAACCATACTGTTACGGCTTGGTGCGGTGGTCTGTACTAGAGAACTTTCCAGAAAACGCTAGACGTCAACTGACCAGAAAGTTCAAGATACCTGTCATTTCCCTTCAAAAAGTATCTGCTACTCGATACAAGAGGTCGCTACGCTACTAACAAAATTAGATAGAACCCTCTAGAAGCTCTGTTCGAGAAAGGTCGCTACTCAAAAAGATTGAATAACGAAAAGAAGATCGAAATAGGAACATTCTCGAACTGTCATAGGGGTATATAAGGACCGAGCAGTGAGAGTTCAGTGCAACATCAAGAGCCGAAGTGAATAAAAGTGCAAGTGAAAGTGCTAGTGTACAAAGTGCAATGAAAGTGCTAATTTCGGTTTAGTGCTACCCGTGCGCGATGAAGTGCATTTTGTGACGTTGCTTGTCGTGAGTAATAATGGATCTATTTTTCGTGAACAAATTTTTCAATCCCTGAACCCCCCCGCTCGATCATAACAATACTTACAGGGTTAGATTGCGGCCTTCTGCATACAAGGCGGTGTTTGGCCTACCGGACCGCAATGTTGAATTTGCAAAATGTTGAATTGAATTAATTTTAGTTTCAAATACTACTCGTTTTATATAATACCTACTATGTCTGAGACCCTGTTTTGGCAAACCCGATACTGTATACTACACTGGAGATGACGTAGTTCAATGACTGAATGGACCAATTGTCTGACGTTCCGTACTACAAAGTACAATTTAACCGATTTCGATGCAAGAGGAAACCACATAATTGAACTGACAACAGTTAAATGTATTTTAGTAATATTCCACGTGCATCTTTACCATCGCATATTTACCATCGTATTTTAATTTCATATTTTATACTTCTACCCCTAATTAAGGGTAGGCTCGAGCCCGTCGGTGGAGGTTTAAAATTATCTAGCACACACCTGTACGCTCCAGCAAAGAAATTGAAAGGTTGTGTGTGAAGTCTACGAATAAGGAAGCTATGGAAGTGTAATTGTAAACAAAACCCAAGAAAAATATGCATATTTTTCTTGGGTTTTGTCTCGAGTACTTACACGAGAAACGTCACTGTAGACGGGCCAATTGGATGCGTTCACGCATCACGTCATATTCCGACAAGCCCGTTGATTGGTTCACGGCATGACGGATAACGGTGATTGGATCGCGTCACTTGTGCAGTGGATGTATTATGCATTAAGTGTGATAGAACAAGTCAAATTAAAAATTATCGTACTTTTGCATTACTGATATCAATCAGATTGCTTTGTAACTATTTACTAAAATCACCTTATATAATATATTAATTAAATGTGTGATTGTGTGATTGTTTTTGGCAAGAGGCCATTATTCTGTGTCAAACTTCTCACGTTTTCGTATTGTATTTTGTATCCATTAAAATCTTGCTAATCATTTGTTATTTTCGAGTTGTGATTTTACTACAGTTGAAATACAAGCCTGAACTAAGGAGAGACTACATTATTTCGGGGATCCATCCACCATGTGCGATCCTGCTAGCAACGGTTCTCCGTCAAATATTAAGAGATATACAGCGACTACAGCTCACAGAGCCACTAGTATAAAAGACTTGGCCTTGTACCTCTTAAAAGAAAATAACAAAGAAAATTGGCAACTTCAGATGTATGGTTAACTTACATTGTCTTTCACTTTGGGTTATAGAGAAAACTTCATCATATTATGTTAATAATAATGCAGCACAATAAATATAATTTCAAAATTTACTTAGTGGGGTAACTAACGGAAAATAACAGTTTCTATTCAAGATTATTTAAGTAATACTTATTATGGAGGTTATTTAAGTATTTTTATAGGATATAAGTATTATGACATTATACCTTAATATAAGCCGTAGACATTGACTGACTATTGCTTGCATAATCCCATCCATCATCATTTTTATGTCAAGTATTTAGAATACTGAAAATAAATGTATTTAATTGTGATTTGTTACCCCAGTTTCTTTTTTTCTGGCTTTTAGGGCCTCCTGCACCATTTTACCTCGCCGGAGGTCATTTTATTACCTATGTTTGTCTGAATTATATTATATTTTTGTTTTTTATCGGAAGCGGCAGTCCGTTATACAGTGCGTGACAGACTAACTAGCGCGTGTGTTGCCCTTTTTAAGCCCCGCCTTCCATGTGGGGCCATTTTTTGAACGGAATGCGACTTCTATAGCTTCCTTATTCGTAGTGTGAAGTCGACCAACCCGCACTGGGCCAGCGTGGCGACTAAGGTCTGATAATTCAGGGTAAGCTCGAGCCCCTCGGCGGAGACGTGTCTAAGGTGTTGTTGATGATGATGACACATGATTCTGAACACAATTTATATTTATCTGGCATCTGTTTTAATCTTCCTTTATTATTGAGTTTTTTTATATTAAGTCATCATCAACATCAACGGCCCGTTACAGTCCACTGCTGGACTATGAGCCTCCTCCACTCAAGTGGAGGGTTTTGCCATAATCTCCACGCTTGGCAGGCGGGTTGGAGATCGCAGATTAAAAGGTTACTGTATCAGAGAGCGCTGCTGCCCGTTCCCTGTTCAATGCGAGGTCCCTAAGTCGCCTCTTACGACACCCACGGAAAGAGTAAGGGTTGGTGACAAATGTATTCTACTCTGCCGTCACCACACGGCTATATTAAGTAAGACGGTTATATTAAGTAAGACAATGAAAAGCTTACAGCGTCAGCTATGCTGATTTCAGCCATCACCTCGTTCTCTACTTCTTAGAATATCTATTCCACGCACCCCACGTTTTTCGTTTTAATTCCTACAAGAGTACTACACCAATAAAAATCTCAATAAAAAATATTTTATACTTTTTAGTGTGCGTGTTATTAAAAAATATTTTTTACTTTATAATTATTTTGTGCTTTTTAGTCCAGCGTATTTAAATTTTGCAAGATACCCTGAACATCACGTAGGACTGAATTGCTAAGACTAAAAATCCCAAGCAAGGCGAGATTATGTTGCTACGTTGAGATTACCTTTCGGCTCCATCATGAGACCCTGGACATCACAATATATTATGACTAAAGATCTAGTCAAGACAAATCCAACGGGCCAAAACACGACTAGGTTATGTTGAGTATTTGAGGAAATACAGCGACCACCTTCCGGCTCCATCATGAGACCCTGAACATCACGTATATCTAAAGATCTTGTCAAGACAATTCCAACGAGCCCAAACACGACGAGATTGTGTTGTGTATTCTAGGAGTTTCTATGGCCACTTTCCGGCTCCATCATCAGATCAGCTCCATGATATCATAATATTGCATTGTCACCGAGGTTACGTAAGTGTACCAAATCTCAGCACAATCGAATGACAGCACGTGCTCCAAAAATGAGTTGCAAGATTCGGACCGAACAAACAAACCCACAAACAAACAGACAGACAAGAAAGCAAGTTAATAAAAACGTGTTAAAATAATCCGTTGGCTCGAATTAATCACATCGATTTTTATAATATCCAAAATTTATACAATTGGACAACGTAATGATTTTGTTGTATGTAATTCACGGATATGTAAATCAAATCTTTATTTCCTGTATAGGTACATTTTTTTATTAATAATAAAAATCTTACTTTTTTTATTTAGAACGTTAATGGAGGGCACATATATCAGATGTCTATATTATTTAAATTTATTATTAGTTATCTATCACCTCAAACAACTATATGAACATTAATTCACATTTTAATAGATAAGTATTGCCGCCGGCTAGAGAAAAAACTAATTATGCGGTTGGTTAGTATTTTAAGTATATTAAATGTTATCAAAGTATGACGATATTTTAAAAGGTCAGTTATAATCTATATGTTTCTAAAGCTTATGGAATATACACCAGCGGTCCGCCCGCGAATAAGACTTGTTCCCGTAAAAAGTATCCTATGTGTTAATCCAGGATACAAACTTTCTCTATACCAAATTTCATCCGAATCTGTTCAGTCATTTTTGCGTGAAAGAGTAACAAACATCCATCCATACATACAAACTTTCGAGTTTATAATATTAGGAAGCATTCGAATTTATTTCAGTGATATTACAAAATATGATAAAAGAAAAAAACCGGATAGAATAATCAGTTCTTCTTCTTCACTGTCAAACAGCAGACCTCACAAACCCTGGTATCAGTGTTATAGAAACACCAAAAGCCACTGACATGGCTCATGTAACAACTACTTCCATAGATAGCAGCCGAGATCCATGGCTTAACGTGCCTCCCGAAGCACGGCATCATCTTCAGAAGCACGGAGGCTTTATCCAGCCACAACACTACCGACTCTCTAATCTTACTATGTAAAAAAAAAAAAACAGAAAATTCACAACACAATGAAAACGTACACACAAGTAATGACACATACAATGATGTTATATAATATATAAAATGAGGTACATGTGTTACTAGTGCGCAAAAACTGAGGCAGTCAAAGACAATTGTCTAGTTTGATTTAAGAAAAAAGAAAAAATAGCCGCGTAGTAGCAGCAAAATGCCTGCCTGCCAGCATTAAAAAAGAATCAAATTTGAACACCAAACAGTATGAATATGAACATGAACATGAAAGGCCCGTTACAGTCAACTGCTGGACTATGAGCCTCCTCCACTTGAGTTGAGTTGAGTTTGGTTTTGCCATGATCTCCACGCTTTGCAGGCGGGTTGGAGATCGCAGATTAAAAGGTTACTTTATCAGAGAGCGCTGCTGCCCGTTCCCTGTTCAATGTGTAGTCCCTAAGTCGCCTCTTACGACACCCACGGGAAGAGTAGGGGTTGGTGACAAATGTATTCTACTCTGCCGTCACCACACGGCAAGGTATGAATATACGTCTTACTAAAATATCATTGACTACATAATTAATTGTAAAGATCCCGATCCCAGATTGGTGTCATTTGGAGAGCTAGCTGTGATAAATAAATTATCCTCGTCTCGTAGCAAACTGCGATAATTACAAGTCCCATCAAGTATAGCGATCGATAGCGCTTTGTCACAGGATAGCCCTCATTAGGTATACCAGCTCGAGCAGATTAGACGCTGTGATTAGTGGCTAGATCTTCAGCTAAGGACCTGTACGTTTAAGTGATTTCCTCTTGTTATTTTGTTCTTCTTATTGGGAATATCTTAACATTTTTTATTGGTAGAGTCTGATTAAGTTTTATTTCTGAATGGAGATTAGTTTAGTTTAGTTTTTTGTGTTGTGTTATCCATAAAGTGTCTTTTCTTCTTGTTTCAGGAAATATCTACCGCGTTCGTTTTCTAATCTAGTATATTATATTTTAATTTCTTACGTATACCCGTGATAAACTGATTACTTAACACTGGCTTAATTGCTAAATGCAGAAGCCATAATTACAAAAATAAACTTGTCTGATAAAAAGGCGAGTTAAGACCAATGGTGGAGCGAGCTCGCCCCGAAAGTAACAGCTCATCACTCTAGATCTGGGTTTTAAGCAATTGGTAATATAGACAAAGAATTCCACATCTCAACCGCCTAAATATGTTAAGTGCGTTCCCGAAACGTTTTATCAAAAATTAAAACATCCATTCAAAATCAGAATTCCATTTTTTTCAAAGATTATGTGTGTTAACCATAATAATTACGGTAAGAATGCCTGCCTTTTGAAACTTCTTCCAAAAACATTTTAATTTAAGCGTTCTAAAGAGCACAATGCCACTCGTTTTCAGAATTTTATTTACATATGGTGTAATTTTGAAAGAATTCATCCACACGATATTTATTCGAGCATTCTCTTGTTTAGCAGAGTAATATATTATTTTCATGAAATGAAAAAATGTTAGGTACTTATTAGCATTCGCCCATCACTCGTTCTGGTTGTAACCAGTGATATTAAAAGTATCTAAAGAGTTCTATCATCTTTGCTTGAGCCAAACTTAACTTGTCTTTCGAAGCATGGAAGACATCACTAACGCTCACTCATGCATGATTTTGATCTATAATAGCACAACCTTTGTTGCACCAATAACGAATTTACAACAGCACCAAAAAAAATGCACCATCAGCGTTTCGAAATATAAATTTTAAAACAATAAAAAAGATAAAAACAATCAAATGAAAATTGTTTAACAGCACCCTAAAACCTCCTTAAAACAATCCAAAAAGGCTTATTTTGTAATTGTTGTTTTCGTTCGTAACAGACTACACGGAAACGTCTTCGACTGAGCATCAGACTGCTTTAGCATTTTTATATTTGACCCAAATTATTTCCAACTGCGACCTGCTGAAGCCATAAACAACGAAAAATGGCTAAGGAAATTGGTTTGTTTCTTTGTTTTATCGTTGAACTGTATTGAATCAGGTGTATAAATTGATAATGATACTAAATAAATGAAAAATACCGTACCATTTGTGCCTTACGAAGGAATTAATTTATTAGGTTCTATCTTACGAGATGTTACAAATTTTCGTTCCTGAAAAGATTGAGTACTGTTATTTTATTTGTTAACGTGATTTACAGCTAATAACAAAAATGTATAACCAACTAATAAACTAAACGACGTCAATAATAAATCTCTAGTAATGTAAACTATAACGAACATTAAATTGCCAGCGGTTCTAAGTGGTACGCTAACCAACATTTGTTTTTAATTAATATAGATAGACAAGATAGATAATAGGGATCATACTTCTTAAGATAACTATTTATCCCTTTCATAGATATTTTTACAAATTGACTTCACACACAATTTTTTTTTGTTTTGTTTTTACACTTAGATTAATTTTATAAATTGCAGCAGCTACACAATTACTTTTATTCATAGTTTTTTATTCATACATATGAGACCTTTCTCTCTTTTTTTAACTAAAAAATTTGTTAAGTTTATTTTCATCCACATCAACGGCCCGTTACAGTCCACTGCTGGACTATGAGCCTCACCATAATCACCACGCTTGGCTTAATTAGGATTAATTAGGCTATAAGCTCCCTGAACCTCTTCCCGAATTAGTCCCAGTGACTTAATTTTTATTTCATTTAGGTTAGAATTAACTTTATCGGCCCGTTACAGTTCACTGCTGGACTATGAGCCTCCTCCACTTTAGTGTTTGGTTTTGCCATAATCTCCACGCTTGGCAGGCGGGTTGGAGATCGCAGATTAAAAGGTTACTGTATCAGAGAGCACTGCTGCCCGTTCCCTGTTCAATGTGTAGTCCCTGAATCGCCTCTTACGACACCCACGGGAAGAGTAGGGGTTGGTGACAAATGTATTCTACTCTGCCGTCACCACACGCCAAGTTTATTTTATATGAGCCAAATTCAATAATATTGAAATGTGATTTAGTCATACTTAACTTATCTATCAATCTTTAATACACCACATTATAATTAACCGAGCGAGCGAAGCGTCTCCGTTTCAACTTCGCCAAAATTGCTTTTGTATGTCTAGCTGTCTGTCCATCTGTCTGTTTGTTCCACTCTACAGGTCGCGTTTCTCAACCGATACTCGTGAAATTTTGTGAGCAGGTTCGATAAATTAATAGGTTTTTTTGTCGAGTAAGTTTTTGGTTTTTTTTTAATGACGGAGTTATGGGGGTTGCCAGCTTACAAGGTCTACAGCTGAGGCTATTTTCCTCTACAGGTCACATTTATCAACCAATAAAAAATAAAATATAGGTAATAATAATAAAAATATTTGATTAAATAAACTTCAAGGGGTCGGGGATGTTTGTGGAGAAAAATAAATATAAAGAGATAATAATATACAGACTCACGAGTTCTACAGCCTTGATTCAGCCTTTTATCGTTCATTCTCGCACGTAACTAATTGCATTAATCGCTCTTCACTTCATGGAGCTTTCAGTACGATATTAGACTACACGCTTATAATGTCCCATACTTTATACATGTAAGTACAATGGCGTGGTGGAATCCTCTTGTGAAGAATAATAACTAAAGAATATCGAAAACTTTGACTCTTTACCAAAGGGCTTGAAAGAGTTAGAGCGACCATCATCATCATCAACATCAACGGCCCGTTACAATCCACTGCTGGACTATGAGCCTCCTCCACTTAAGTGGAGGGTTTTACCATAATCTCCACGCTTGGCAGGCGGGTTGGAGATCGCAGATTAAAAGGTTACTGTATCAGAGAGCGCTGCTGCCCGTTCCCTGTTCAATGTTTAGTCCCTAAGTCGCCTCTTACGACACCCGCGGGAAGAGTAGGGTTTGGTGACAAATGTATTCTACTCTGCCGTCACCACACGGCGAAGCAACCAGCCCTTCCTGAATCGACCACGCTGGACTCTTGCGGGTTGATCATCTTCACAACACGCACAACCTTTAAATTTCTTCGCAGGAGTGTGCAGTTTGCCTCACAATGTTTACCTTCACCGTAAGAGCGTCAAATAAACGCACACTAGTGGCTCTGTGAGCTGTAGACCTCGCGAGTCTGTATATCTTTTCATAATTATTTTTATTTTTTCTCTACAAACATCCCCGACCCCTTGATTTTTTTTTATCTTTAAACTTAATTTTATTTTATATTATTTCATTTTATTGGTTAAGAAATGTGACCTGTAGAGGAAAACAGCCTCAGCGGTAGAACTTGTAAGCTGGCAACCACCATAACTCCGTCATTTTTAAAAATTTCCAAAAAGTGACTCGACAAAAAAAAATGAATTATCGAACCTGCTCACAAAATTTCACGAAAATCGGTTGAGAAACGCGACCTGTAGAGTGAAACAAACAAACAAACCAACAAACAAACAAACAGATGGACATACAAAAGCAAATTTGGCCAAGCGGAAACAGAGACGCTTCGCTCGCTTCGCTCGCTCTGTCAATAATTAATGCAAAATTCATAAAATACGTGGTAGGGATTGAACCCGCGTCTCCCAAACGGGAGGCAGCGGACATTGCCACAACACTTCCGATACTCTGCTTATGTAGCGTTTATTACAATTTGATAAGCTTTATACTGAAAAGTAAATAATACTTTTATGCATCGCATAGTAGAGTGGACTGTAACGGGCCGTTGATGATGATGATGATGATAGTAGAGTAAAAATGAACTTCAGAGCCGTACTTATCTTAAATCGCTAACAGAACATGACCAGAACAAACATTTAAAACCAAATTAAAAAGAAATCCCAAATTCAAAAACAGAACGTTCATTTGTTAACGTTAAAAGTATGAAAAAGTCGGCAGCTGAACGAATGTGACAATAAAAACGTCACTCAAACGCCAATTTTTCCAAACGTGTGACAGGCAGAGACGGACGCACAATAGTTTGAACGTTTTGAATCTTTCTGAATGCTCCGAGTTTCGTCGCTTCCACAACTATTTAGGAAAACAAAGTAAAACGTTCGAGTAGAATTAGTTACCTGCCGTTCACTTAGACACAGTGTGAGTTGAATGGTCTGTTTTCAGACATAAAAAACTCTTTACGGGCCATTCTAGTTGAACTACGAGTACAAACGAGGAGTGCTAAACAATGGCAGCTCTGTTCAATGTATGTAGTCCGCGCAAAGTTTAAACTAAGTACTTAAAGTAACGTAGTTTGTACGAAGAGGAAATCATTTGCTCTTTTTCTAATTTAGCTTGAATGTTTTCTTATTTTTGACGATACTTTTAGCTGGATTAAAATTTAAACTCACAAAAATATATTTCTTTTCAATTGTTTAAATGGCGTATAATTAACAATATGTGGAAGTGTAAAAAGTCACGAAACTGAAGAAACTAAACAATTGTTCAATGAAACATGACAGTTTGCTATTTTTTGTCACTTACACGAATGATGATTGATTGATTGACACGAATGAGTTAAAAAGAAATCTCTAGTTGTAAAATTTAATACACACAGTACACTTTCCGACGCTTCTGTAATGGTTAGTTTCAAAGACGACTGTAATTTAAAAACAAATATTTAGCGTTCTAATTTCAAAACACACTTTACAGCGTGCCACAACTAGTGCATGTCGAAAGGAGTGTTCAGTTAAAAACTTCAGTATCAGTTTTAATTGGCAATCAACTGAGTCGTGACTCCCGACAGTTGACATGAAAGCTGTCGCCATTCACATCACGATTGCAATCTTTGACAACCGCATATACAGGATATTGCGAAAAATCCAATAAAACTTTACAGAAGACGTCTAATTGTAAACTGTCATAGAATGATGCGGTAATGATAACATGAATCAATTTATACTGAATGAGGAAAATATGGATTTCGGACTAGGCAGTATGGGCCAAGATTCCCCTCGCCGCCTGTCCAAAAAGGACAAAATAAAAAAAATACTGAATGGATATTGATTAGGTGGTAATATTGTAACTTAGTAGTTGTCTTACTGTCAAAGTTGTCAAGCCGCCAAAGCCATGTCAGATGTCATGGCTTACAATGCCACTAGACTTAAAAATGCAGTTCCCTAGATAATTATTTTTGTTACAGATTACGTCTGCTAATGAAATATCTAGAAATTAAATTCCAAAAATTTAAAAATGAATAGAAAATATTAAATGTAGCTCACTAATATTCGGTATAAATTGCTCTGTTTCAGTGGCACATACTTGACACAGTAAATAAGTAAGTACTGCAACATCAATGACCTGTAGTAGTAGTTGCAGCTAACGATCTAAAGATAACCAAAACGAACGGCTTAATATTGCGTCTCTCGTGCACAAAAGATATGAAAGTTTATATTAACTTGTAGCTACCGGCACAGTATAAAATAATAGTAGTACATTTACCGGTGCCGCCAGCACTCTTTAAAATTACCTAATATGTAATAATCGTTATCTCAATCTTAAGTCTTATGTGTGTAGCTAAGTAGCTCAGTCTAAATCGAGAGATTGAGAAACGTGTTAATTTATTATCAAGGGGAATTACTTTTTCCCACGAGATAAGAAAAAAAAGACGTTGACGAAGATCCAGTTACACAAATCTCTTAGATATATTAACACTATATTAATCAAATAAAATTACAATTTCAATAATCTATGAATTGACGAAGTATACACTGTGTTTTATTTTTTCGGATAATTTCGTTCCTGTATTTAAAAAAGATACTTTTCAATCGTAAAGACATTGGTCTAGATAAAATTTTAAAGTAACTAATGAAAATATTTTTTGACTCTTACATAAAAAACCTTTATGAAATTGCTATCTGAAATATTAAAACAACATAAGAGAAATGGCTTCATCCCTTTGTAATAAGAAAGAATTACTTTGATGGCTCGACTTGGTCTTTTTGGCATAGGCTGAGTATAAGAAGCTTACATTTTGACATACGAGCAGTAGGTACAGTGAGTAAAAGGCGTTGCGAAGAAAAAATGTATACTAATGAACAAAAATTTCAGAATTATTAGATAAAAATAATTCGAGCTAGACTATAAAATTTTAATTAATTTAAAAACGAAAAAAGTAAAAAAGTATTTATTTTAACATACCTAGTATCCAAATCTTCGAAAATCCACCAGCGCACAAATAAAGAAAAAAATCTTTTTTTACGATTATTTTCACTACACTTTTTCTATCACAAAAAATTCAACCTCCACTGTCACACTAAGATTTATTTATTTCCACAAAAACTGTGTTTAATGTTTGTAGTCACTGTGACAAAAATAGCGAGTATCCAGAGAGCGACAATTTTTCACGGTAAAATTTTCGACTGCGAGACGCGCGACGCTCGCATCCTACGGCGTCTGTCGACTGACTGGTCCGGTCTGGCCGGGGTAGCTCAGAGAAAAGCGCGCGAAGAAAAACGGCGCGAAAAATTATTGCAGCTACGACATTTTCGCTACGTTTGCGAATTTATTCTTTTTAATCGCAACTGGCCAGTTTTTTTGTAGGAAAACTTTTTACGCTGTGTGAACGGGACTCTGATAACGCTTATTTATGGTAATAAGGCCTGTAAATAATGTTCTTAATTCTAATTTTGTGGAAAGATAACAGTTTTAAATTTAAAATGTAATAGGAGTAATTTTTAAGACATTATAATTACTTTAGGCGTAATTACTTTGTTTTATTTCTCAAATAACGCGCATCACAGGCGGTGAATATATTATGATATCTTTTAATTTTAAGATACGATATCGCTCGCCGTATAATCCAATGGACCATCACACACGGCAAATATAACATAAATTAAATCTTAAGACACCGCCGATACCGGGCGATACGGAAATATTATATCTCGTATCAAACATACTATCTTAAGATACGAAGATATATCTCGGATATGAAAAGATGTGTATACAGGTTGTTCTGTTCTCGGTGCGAGGTCCACACCTAGAGATGCATGTTACGGTTCTATTTTTATGAAGATGGGTTCAATGGTATTTGATCTAGCGAACCGATTCAAAAGTAGGGAGAAAATTTTTTATTTTAATTTTTAAGAAATTACAATACATAGATAATGTTGAATAGTATCGATGTTTTTGTTAATCAATATGTATTGTAATTTCTTAAAAATTAAAATAAAAAAAAAATAAAAAAATATCAGCCTGGGCAGTATGAGGGTCGATGTGCTATTCGGGCCGAATTTTATTATGTAATTAAAAAAACCATACAAATGTTACCTAATATAACATACGACTCGATTTTCATGAGAACATACAATCCGATCCAAGAAGATTTTAAATTTGATGTCAAATTCAAAATCTGAATCATCATCTCGGCTGCCCTAAGTCAAGACCTAGCTTGCTCTGGTAAAATCTCTAAAAATAATGTTAAATTCGACGATGGCAAATTTATTGAACCTAGTAAGTGTACTTTCGATTCAAAACTTTACAAAAAAAGCAACTAATTCAAAGCCTAGCAATGATGATGATGATGATGATGATGTATAAACACCTAAAGACCCTTTCAATAGAATCTGGCAATAAAATAAACAAACCAATTTAAACACGATTACTCCGTAATTACTTACATTTGAGTATCAACAGAGCGTCGTCGGTGGTCTAGTGGCTAGGGCCGCTTCCTCCCGTTCGGGAGACGCGGGTTCAATCCCCACCACGTATCAATGTGTTTTCGAATTTTGAATTCATATTTACGTTTATTCGACGCTCTTACGGTGAAGGAAAACATCGTGATGAAACCTACACACTGCGAAGAAATTCAAAGGTTGTATGTGAAGTCGACCAACCCGCACTGGGCTAGTGTGGTCGACTAAGGCCTAATCGCCCTATTTCAGGGTAGGCTCGAGCCCTTCGGTGGGGACGTGTATGAACTGTTGAAGAGTATCAATCGTGATCATATTCACACATGCATTGCGTTTTGAATAATATGTACTCGTAATATTTTACTTTAATGTCAAGCCTTTACTATTCCGAGAGGTGGAGACCTGGAGTCCTAAGATACAAAGGTCTACTTAGTTTAGGCTCCTGTCTACCCACTTTCACTTTCATCAACATCAACGGCCCGTTACACCACTGCTGGACTATGAGCCTCCGCCACTTAAGTGGAGGGTTTTGCCATAATCTCCACGCTTGGCAGGCGGGTTGGAGATCGCAGATTAAAAGGTTACTGTATCAGAGAGCGCTGCTGCCCGTTCCCTGTTCAATGTGTAGTCCCTAAGTCGCCTCTTACGACACCCTCGGGAAGAGTAGGGGTTGGTGACAAATGTATTCTACTCTGCCGTCACCACACGGCTACTTTCATTTTACTGTGACTGTATATCTGAAATTGTATCTGTATTGTAATGTGTGGGAGAAAATAAATTTATTTGTATTTGTACATTTCAAGAAACCATACATTCTTCTTACAATCATTTTGCCCCTATTAACTTCTTTATAATAGTTATTTTAATGAAAAACACTCGGACAACAATACTTTCAATAATTTGTAAAACTGCCATATTAATTTTTTACTCATCAAAGTCATGTTTGTCTTTGGAAAGTTAGTGTCAAAAAATTATCTTGTTTACATTATTGCCGGATTCTATTGAATCGTTACCTAAATATATATCAATTATCATCAATTTTAAATAGGTCTCTCTCTTTCTCTCATTACTACTTACCCTGACCTTTTCGCATAGGTTGAATAAAGTCAGTAATAAAAACCACCTCCAAAAATAACGACCTCGTTATCTTTTTTAATAACACGAGTAATGACCGAGAATAGAATAAATGTTAGAATTTAAAATTAGAATATATATTTTGGTATAATATATAATAATATAAGTTTTGGTACTTAGCTGGTGGTGCTTAGCGCAAATGGTTATTTAATTGGTAAAAAAACCTACTACTTTAGAGTAGCAAGTCACTTGTATGTGTAAACAGTTTTTTTTTACATTAAGCTAGTAAATACTTATATTGAATGAATGAATGGATGAAGGTACCATACTGAAGACTAGGAAAAAGCAGAAAAAATATATTATACATTTTTATTGTGTATTAAAATTGTATATGGGTTCACTACGAATAGAATAATTTAATATTTCAACCTATGTTCCTTGGGAGAAGTTGTTCAGTTTCATGAGTACTGTCGCTGTGTTTCGGGTTGATATCCCTGTTTTGTTATACCCTGCATACATTATTTTCTTTTCTTTTTTTTAATAAGTATTTTTTTATTTACGTTTTATTGTACACATGTAAATTACACAACATAAAGCATGAAGAAAGACGACACAACAGGTACTACTTATTTCTAAAGAAATATCTTCCAGCAGACCAAACGGAAGAGACAAGATATATAAAGATATGCAGATAAGACGTGCACAATAACTTTATATAAAACTACTTAAATTATAGCAAAACAATTTACAAAACAATATTTAATAATTAAATATAAATATATAGAATACCTAACCTATACCTACCTATAAAATCATACTAATAATATATACATACACCTACTTATATAAATATAAACAAATAAATAAATAAATAAAGTATGTTATTAATATATAAATAATGTAGTTACTTAATGTTATCACACTTATACGAGTATTATATTATCCTTACTAATATTAAAAACGCGAAAGTTTGTAAGTATGGATGGATGTTTATTACTCTTTCACGCAAAAACTACTAAACGGATTGGGATGAAATTTGGAATAGAGGTAGTTTGTACCCTGGAATAACACATAGGATACTTTTTACGGGAAAAAATGTTATTCCTACGAGAAAATCTTACACAACGCGAGCGTAGCCGCAGGCAGACACCTAGTAACGATATATTCTTTACAATATTAATAAAGTATATTAACGTTTTATAGTGTAATATTAATATTATATTAACTCGAATCTTTACTAGTAATTATATTATATTTGATGATTTTCTTGCGTTAATACAAACTTTTAAAAGTCGTAAAACAATATTGTTTAGTTTTATTTATAGCCTGAACCACTTTTGAGAGGTTTTGCGTGGCCATTATGATCATTAAAAAAGATAATTTAATGCCTAAATTTTAGGCTAGCTTCAAAAGTATAAACATAAAAGATTCATTTTCTCCTCTAATAAAGCACTTAGAGGTGTATAGTAATTACGTATTCTTATATTTAAACAAATAGTACATATTTTAGTTTTTAAACATATAATTATTATTAATAATAATAAATATGTGGGGACATCTTCAAACACAGCCATCTGATCCCAAACTAAGCAGAGCTTGTACTATTGGTACCAGACAGCTGTTATACATTACATAAATAGATAAATACATACTTATATAGATAAACAACAACCAGACACAAGGCAAACACAAGTGCTCATCACACGAATGTTTTCCCTGGGCGGGATTCAAACCCGCGACCCTGTGCGTCGGAGGCAGATACACGTGTACTACTCCTGGGCTACGGCCAAAAAATATATCATTATTTTATTTTTATATAAATTTATGAGTAAGCTTTTCAATGTTTTCTTCCTTTGTTAAAGATAAAGATAAAAATGACTTTTATTCGAAGTAAGATTAAAAAAAAAATATTTTTCGACTTTAATTTACGTTACTTTGATGTAGTAGTCAGTAGTGCACGGTTGCAGTCATTAGTGGAAACTGTTTTGGCTCATGAATTTTATATATGTTTTATGACCATTATATATTAGTATAAGCTGTTTGTTTCCCAAATAAAATAAAATAAAAAAACCTATAAATTTTTAATATTATAAAAAAAAAAACATTGTTTTCTCATATTATCATTTTGATGTTCAGATCACTTTTTATAAACAAACCGGCGGCGTGCGTAATAATCAATAATTTTTGAATCGTCGTCATCAATAGCTCATACGAATACTTCAAATCAACGGCCTGTTACAGTCCACCGCTGGACTATGAGCCTCCTCCAGTGAGAGGGTTTTACCATAATCTCCACGCTTGGCAGGCGAGTTGGAGATCGCAGATTAAAAGGTTACTGTATCAGAGAGCGCTGCTGCCCGTTCCCTGTTCAATGTGTAGTCCCTTAGTCGCCTCTTACGACACCCACGGGAAGAGTAGGGGTTGGTGACAAATGTACTACTTAATTCATATTTATCGTAAACTAGCTGCCCGCAACGGCTTCGCACGGGTGATAAAAAATACCTGACAATAAACAATAACAAACACAACAAAAAAAAAAACAATTTAGTGGCAGTCGTTCGATAATTATGCGTGTACATACATTTCGGCGATTCATTTTACTTGTAAAGATAGATAGATGTATAGATATAAGGAGATGTATTTTTTTTACTATATAACTTTTTATTCAGGTACCAAATAAAAAACAAATAATACAACTATTAAAATCACAAATAAAAGATATCCTCTAGCGCGTCTCCCCGCGGCAGAGTTCCCACAAGACTGGTAGCATTCCCTCTCTGTATTGCTATTGCTATTCTCTGGGCAAAGTAGCTACCAGCTCTTGGGTTACCCGTTACCTCGCGGAGACGCGCAGAGATATCAGTCGGAAACATTTTAGCCTCAGGGCCCCACGGACCCAGTGTCTCAACTGCAAAGGGCACGAAAAAGTAATTTCTAAGGCAGTCCTGATATTTTCTACGTTTGGTACCTCTCCGCCGAAACCGCTGTAGCTCCCGCCCGTACGATGGTAGACTGTACATGGGAAGGCGCCAAGGTGTCGACACACGTGGCGTCCCAATCCAGACACCTGCCCACTTTCCACGGGATCAACGACACACCGTCGTCGGGTCTCTTTCCGTCTGCACGCATCATGTCAATTGGTTCTAAAACCACAGGAACATTGGCGGAAACGAGAGCCCGACGAATGATATCGTTGAGGCTAGCATGTCGTGACAACCGGCCAGCACTCCTCTGACAAGAAAGGCCGTGATGACCCAACTCATTCACCACCTCTCCACACGCACACCTGTGGGGTTGGTTAATTTTGATTCCAAGACGCAAACCGACAGCCAAAGTAAGCGTCGAGTTATCCAATAAAGTACCCAAATTAGCTGAAGGGAACGCTCGCAACCACAGTCCAGATTCTCTTTCCGAAACAGCCAACAACCTCGCAGGAGATGTAATTATATTATCACTTGCGAAAATCACACTAGTATTATAAATGTGAAAATATATTTGGATGTTTGTTCCGCCTTCACGCTTAAAGTACTCGGATATTTGGATAAAATTTGGAATAGAGATAGTTTGTAACTTGGATTAACACATAGGATACTTTGTACGGGAAAAAGTCCTATTCCCACGGGAAAATCTTACATAATGCGAGCGTAGCCGCAGGCAGACCTCTAGTAATACAAAAAAGGTGAAATAAAAAGTCAAGCGTCTCATGTAAGCTTATGAGGTCAACCAAAGCCTATCGCTCTAATTCAGACAAACTTGAAAGGGCTCAACCAACCCTACCTTTACCTGACCCTACCTTATTACACATACTCCTTGAGTTTTTTTACATACGTATACTTGTGCCTGTGTAGGCGTTTCTATGTTATGGGGTTTAAAACAGCTATTATACGTACATAATGATCATCATGATCTCAGCCGGAAGACGTCCACTGCTGAACATGACATTGATTACCAACGTGAACGGTCCTGCGCTACTTGCATCCGTATATGGCCTGGTAAACCTGAAGACGTGTCCACCAAGGGGCTCAAGCCTGCCCTGGAAATCAGGATTAAATTGGTTACTACAATTCTCTCGCAATCTTGTATTTTGTGCGGTGTGCGCACACCATGATTTCCTACACAGTAAGATTTTTTTTCCTACACAGGAAATTATTTATCGTTTATTTGATGGTTCAAATAAATAACTCGAAATTTAAAAACATACCGATGCCCTATTTCAGTAAAAGACAAAAAGAAATCTGCTAGGGATATCTCCTCATGTCACCGAACTTTCCCTATATCCTTCCCTGAAATAGGCAACACCGGTTTATTTATTTATTTCGGTTTTCCCGCTTACCCTTCGTGTAGTTCTACCCTCAATCGTCCCGGTTCGTGGGCTTTAATTGCGAGAGAGAAATGCCCCGAGGTTTAGACCAGGAGCCAGTAGTGCATTTATAATCTTTGAGATTTTCTTTACTTACTATGAATTAGATTCTAGATTTCTATGTAATACATTTAGACAAACTCATGACGAAAAAAAACTGTTGGATTTCTCTCTATTTCTGACTTAAATTATCATTTCATCTGGTGCGGTTTTAAATTAATCAATCAATTGAACTGTTCATTGAACTACTGAGAATAGAGGTCGTATCAGATCCCTGACTATTATGAATAGTTCAGTCTAATTTTAAATTTAAAACAATACAATAAAAGCTCCTTATTGCACACAAAAACAATTACAACATACAGCACTGCATTGAATTGCTTAGTCAGCTAAACAATACAATTAATTTCGAAAATAGTTTTACTTTCCAATTATTGATATCCCTATAGAAAAAAAAATCATCCATCGAGAATTGTGTCAATTTTAGCATCCATCGAAAGTATACCAGGGATAAATAGTTTTTTTTTTAATTCCACATTATATTCGAGTACCATCAAGAGGCTGAACAAAGCTCGTTTTCCCAGGCAGGGCAGGCAAGTTCGTTTTTATTTCGAACAGATTTTCTAACCTTCTTTAATAATGGTTTTAAAAAAAGTTGCCACTATTGCTATGTAGACTTTTGAAATTCTACTTCTGATACCAGGGTTTGTGGGGTCGGTCATCGGCCTCACAGCCTACATAGTAAGATGATGAAATGACCTTATGTTTTTGTACAAGATTATTAATAATTTAGTTGATTCTCCGTATTTACTTAGTAAGATTAGATTTTGAGTACGTTTTAAAGATTTATATTCAGTCCCGATCGCCTCTACTAAATAAATTACGCAAAGAAATGCTTTATTTCAAGATCGTGCTCGGGCTATAACAAACTTTATAGTCATATTGTTTATAGAAAACTTAATTGCTTTGTAAGCAGCATAAGGCAGCCGAAATAGCAAATGTTTATATATAGTTTTATATTGTAAATATATAGGTATATAAGTCCATTGTTGGCCCTTTTTTCTTTCTAACATTATTTTTCTATTGTTTATCCCGTCAAAACAACTTATGTATACATTTTTGGTGGAAACTGTTTAGGCTTAGTGTATAATTCAATGTTAGTTTAATGGTATTAAAACCGTTTGTTTCTTCAATAAAGAAAAAGAAAATTAAATAAATAATAAAAGTATAATTTTAGTGCTCTCAACTCCTGGACTAGTCCAGCTCATGATTACGTGCGGCGAAACGGCCATCAGCTGCAGACGCGATCTGCGACATAATTATCCAGTTCCATTTGTTGTCTTTGTGTGACCTAATAAAGGATCTGTTGCAGTGTATCAGAATAAGAAGCTTACGTAACTTTGCATAGTATCCTAAATACGGTTAACAATGGTCACACAACACACAATTCACACAGTCACGCTCTAATCCTTAATTTAAGTTCGTCAGTCCTTTACATCTTTAAAAGATTAAAAAGGGACAGGAGATGGCCATCATAATATTAGAGCTGTCAAACATCGAATTTGAACCTTTTGGACGCGTCGATTGCACAATTTTAGAGAGCACTTAAAACATGCGACTTAAAAATCACTTAATCTGACAGCTATACCCTTATTTTAGGTTATCATTCATTCAAAATAATATCATTCGTTCATCTGAATTCATCAACTCTCTTTCATTGGTCTTAAAACGAGAATGTTAGCTGGATTTTAAAATTAGAATCAGAGCATGACTTCCCGAATCGGGGCCAATAGCTCATTTCTTGTGTCGGAATAAAACAACCATCGGTAAACACACTTTAGGTACTCTGTTTAATTATATAATTTCTAAAATGTCATGGTCACAGTAACGAAATTTGCTATTCCCAAACTCAACGGGCTTGAGGATTATTCCTCATGGAAGTTTGCTATTAAAATGTTACTTATGCGAGAAAAAATATTTTCACCTCTCCACCTCGGAAAGTTGGCTTTTAATGCCCGAAAATATGCCGAAATCGCTTATTCATTTCTAGACATGCAAACCATTCTCATGTCTAGAGAAGAATTTTTTTTTTTATTTCGAACATTATCTTACACAGGAAAAAAGTTTTCGTATATCCGCGCGTAAAATAATTGACGTGAGCCATTTTTTTTATTGGGTGTGTTCCGAATGAAACTGTCAGCGCCGTCAGCAGCGATCAGAAAACCAAAAGATTGTATGGGTTTCGCCTGCCTTTGACTGCGCTGAAATCGATTTAAGCGCGTCTCGGAACGCAGGGATAGGTTTTCATACAATTTTGGAACGCACCCTAAAAAATTATAACCTAAAAGTTTGTTTATTTTTTGGTTGTTTATTTTTATCTTATTAACTAAAAATTTAAAAGTATTATGATAAAATACAGTAAATAAATCTCAACTTATAGAATTATATCGAAAATAAGAGAACTCTTGTACATTTTAAGTACCAATATTTACGTAGGTAAGTAAATAGATAACGATTTCCTTGCCTTGCTTCCATGGTGAAAAATAATGTGTTGGGTTTGAGAGGAATCTAATTCTCACCTCGAACCTTAAAATCCCTCGCAAGCTTCAGGAGTCTATTTTTAGAAATACTCGCTTCGCTTGTGCTTCTATTATAAACTCCTTTGCATGCTCTGGAATCAATATCAGTTCTCTAAGGAAAAATCAACATTCCTCTCTTACCTAACAATTAATAACTATTGCTTTCCAAACTTCTTATTACAAAACCGGAAAAGGCACTTTGATGAGGAAATCTAGTTTTTTTTCTGTCTAGATAACAGTATTTTAATACCTTATTGGTGCAGTAAATGTTTTTTTGGTGTATGGGTGGTTACGGTCATATCATCATCATCCATTATAATACTAATCACACTAATATTATAAATGTGAAAATATATTTAGATGTTTGGATGTTTGTCCCGCTTTCACGCCTAAACTACTGAACGGATTTGGATTAAATTTAGAATGGAGATAGTTTGTACCCTGGATTAACATAAAGGATACTTTTTACGGGAAAAAAAAATATTCTCACGGGAAAATCTTACATAACGCGAGCGTAGCCGCGGGCGTACATAGTATCATCATAAATGTGAAAGTATGTTTGGACGTTTGTTCCGCTTTCAGGGCTAAACCATTGCAGAAACTTTCTGCAGAAAGTTTGTTCCTTTTTACCGGAAAAAGTCTCATTCCCACTGAAAATCTTACAAAACGCGAGCGTAGCCGCAGGCGGAGAGCTATCTTATTTTTTTCTTTGACAACTAGATTCCAAAGTTCTTTAATTCTATCTATATTTACTAGACTGGCAAAAAAAACGGCTCAAGACAATTTTGTTTTTGGTAATATAGTAAGTTTAGAGTCGGTAGTGCAGCACCAGTTTTCAATATGGGAGAACAAAATTCAAATCCCATTACCTACAAAATGCATTTTCAAATTTTGAATCCGACTCATTTGAACGGCGAAGGAATCATGAAGAAACCTGTTCACGCGATCAAGGAAATTCAGGATAGTATTCGCAATTTCTACCAAAGTGGTAATATAGCAGGCGCGATCTTTTGATATCAAAACTGGAGGAAGATAACATACTGCGCCGACCCCAAATGATAATAAATAAATAATACATATAAATATTTTTTACTGTCCAAAAGAGTACAACTATTACATCAAACAATAGCAGATACAGATATAAACAAGCAGGTTGCTTGTACACAAATCAAATTATACTAGAACCTCTGACTCCTAAACTAAGGCAAGCTTGTATTTTAGGAGCCAGATGGGATAAGGGCAAGCAAATGATGATATTATTATCATAAATTCATGACGATTGAAAAGTCCGTATATAGGTATAGGTAATAAGTCAGCTTTGCGAAAGTGGATAAGAGAAAAATAGGTTTTTAAACTCAATTAAAGAAAAATAGAAAAATCTCTCAGAGGAAAAACGTAAAATTTAGATTTGTACTGAATTCCTCACGAAAATAATTTATATTTCATTGAAAAATTTTATTCGTCTACGGACGCGGTCCAACGACTGAGGATGAGCCGATTGAAACGATGGAACCTAAATCGCAAACTTTTTCGAATACCGTCGTCGGTGCAACGAAGCAAAACTTCAATTTAAACCAGTTCAGAATCTGTGAAATACTGGAAATCCGTTTTTGGCAGGTAGGTACTTGATATTTTTTACGGGTTTTCGAAATTCAAAAGAGAGTGGGCAAATTGGTCCAAAAATTAAAAACGTCCACCCCCAGAGTAGACACATAGCACGTTTGAAAGAGCGTTAAAAATGGAACATTTCATTATATAGAACCGAAAAAATCGCACCCTATAAAAATGAGATATTCAGGTTTATAAAACTATTTGACGGTTTCCACGTCAATAAGGCCGCCCCCACAATAGCCACATAACACATTTGGTAGAGTGTAACATGTGTAATATTTCATTATATGGGACCGAAAAAATCGCACCCTATGAAAATGAGATATTCAGGTTTGTATAACTTTTAGTAAAATTCCGCTTAAATAAAGCCGCCCCCACAATAGCCACATAGCACATTTGAAAGAGTGTAACATGGGTAACATTTCATTATACGGGACCGAAAATATCGCACCCTATAAAAATGAGATATTCAGGTTTGTATAACATTTAGTCAAATTCCGCTTAATTAAGGCCGCCCCCACAATAGCCACATAGCACATTTGGAAGAGTGTAACATGCGTAACATTTCATTATATGGGCCCGAAAAAATCGCACCCTATAAAAATGAGATATTCAAGTTTATAAAACTATTTGACGATTTCCGCGTAAATAAGGCCGCCCCCACAATAGCCACATAACACATTTGGTAGAGTGTAACATGTGTAATATTTCATTATATGGGACCGAAAAAATCGCACCCTATGAAAATGAGATATTCAGGTTTGTATAACTTTTAGTTAAATTCCGCTTAAATAAAGCCGCCCCCACAATAGCCACATAGCACATTTGGAAGAGTGTAACATGCGTAACATTTCATTATATGGACCGAAAAAATCGCACCCTATAAAAATGAGATATTCAGGTTTATTTTTATAAAAAATAGTTTTCTATTTGACGATTTCCGCGTAAATAAGGCCACCCCCACAATAGCCACATAGCACATTTGAAAGAGTGTAACATGGGTAACATTTCATTATACGGGACCGAAAAAATCGCACTCTATAAAAATGAGATATTCAGGTTTGTATAACTTTTAGTCAAATTCCGCTTAATTAAGGCCGCCCCCACAATAGCCACATAGCACATTTGGAAGAGTGTAACATGCGTAACATTTCATTATATGGGACCGAAAAAATCGCACCCTATAAAAATGAGATATTCAGGTTTATAAAACTATTTGACGAGTTTCGCGTAAATAAGGCCGCCCCCACAATAGCCATATAACACATTTGGTAGAGTGTAACATGCGTACAATTTCATTATATGGGACCGAAAAAATAGCACCCTATAAAAATGAGATATTCAGGTTTGTATAACTTTTAGTCAAATTCCGCTTAATTAAGGCCGCCCCCACAATAGCCACATAGCACATTTGGAAGAGTGTAACATGCGTAACATTTCATTATATGGGACCAAAAAAATCGCACCCTATAAAAGTGAAATATTCAGGTTTGTAAAACTTTTAGTAAAATTCCGCTTAAATAAAGCCGATGGGAGTAGGTTCTTTGATATAAAATCTGAATTTTGTTTACTTTTTAGAGGTGAGCAAAAGTCTTCAAGGCAAAGGATGATGATTTTTTCGGTCCCGTATAATGAAATATTACGCATGTAACATTATTTCAAATGTGCTATGTGGCTATTGTAAGGGTGGCTTTATTTACGCGGGAATCGTCAAATAGTTTTATAAACCTGAATATCTAATTTTCATAGGGTGCGATTTTTTCAGTCCTGTATAATGAAATGTTACGCATGTCTCACTCTTCCAAATGTGTTGTGTGGCTAGTGTGGGGGCGGCCTTATTAAAGCGGAATTTTACTAAAAGTTATTTAAACCTGAATATCTCATTTTTATAGGGTGCGATTTTTTCGGTCCCATATAATGAAATGTTACGCATGTTACACTCTTCCAAATGTGTTATGCCGCTATTTTGGGGGCAGCTTTGTTTACGTGGAATTGGACAAAAAGTTTTAAAAACCTGAATATCTCAATTTCATAGGGTGCGATTTTTTCGGTCCTGTATAATGAAATGTTATGCACGTTACACTCTTCCAAATGTGCTATGTGGCTATTGTGGGGGCGGCCTTATTTACTCAGAAATTATCAAAAATGATTTTAATATTGTAATTTTTATAGGGTGGAGTATCCATGTTAATTGATTAAAATGAAAAATTCACATCGCTTTTTATTTAATTACATTTTCTTCAAAAATCCTAAAATAGAGAAAAAAAAATATTTATTTGTGCTTTATCACACTAACAACACATTAGATTTCAAATATAGTTAACACACATTATAATTAGGATGCATTAAGTCATTTGGCAGTACAGTTAATTTTGGACCGAGGCCCTTTGATTTCTGCCCACTCTCCTTTGTGTATGGAAACTACTCAGTAGAGCACAAAGGAGGTAAAGCGGCGCGGGGCCCCAGACAGAGAGTCCTGTAGCATCGGGCCTCGTTGGTCTGTGTGCCATGTAGTTTGATACTGGCGATGTGATTCTTTTTATAATATATTCGGTCTCTTTTTAACTATTCAGTTTAGAAAGAGAGCGATAGAAACTTCATACGGGCTGGGCCGTAGAGATTTGACGTTCTTACCTGCCGTCCGCCGTCGTGTGCGGACGATTATATTATTTTCAGTGCAAGTATTGTAATATCGATTTATAATAAAACAGTTATTAATTTGTAAGAAGTGAGTTTTGTATTTTAAGTGGCGGCTCTCTGTCTGCCATTTCTGGCACGCACACATTGACATGTCGTTTATAGGCGTTGCCACGCAGTTCCCAAACAGTTGTCGCGATCGCAAACTCAAATTATAAAACTCTTTCGCAAGTTATTTCATCTGCGCTAGCGAGCGTTTGTCACGTAGTATTGTCAAATCAATATTATTTTTGTCCAATATTTATAAAATTGAATTGAAAGAATTTACTTAGATTTTGGTATTCATCAACAGCTCATATACGTCCCCACCGATTGGCTCGAGCCTACCCTGAATTAGGATGATGAGGCCTTAGTCGACCACGCTTGCCCAGTGCGGGTTGGTCAATTTCACACACAACCTTTGAATTTATTCGCAAGAGTGTGCAGGTTTCATCACGATGTTTTCCTTCACCGTAAGAGCGTCGATCGAGCGCGATTAAACGTTAGGGTATTTGACAATTTTTTTTATTTTATAAAATTAAACTTGTTTGTTTCTGGTATCGAACACAAAAAAAATTTTTTGATCTATCTCTAGAATTGTCCGAGTTATAAAAGTTTGAAATTCAAGATTAGATAGAGAGGCACGCACATACTTGCTTGTGACGTCCATATAATCTCCATACAAAAAATATTTTCCAACCGATTCCGTTTTTTCTTCGTGAATCGTCTGCTACTTATCTGTATTTTTAAATTAATTAATACGTAATATATTAGAAGTGGCTGGAGATTGGTGTAAGGATGCACAATCTTTTATCGGCGAACTAGGCAGTGCCTGAGAAAGGCAACAAGGGACCCCCGCGCCGAATCGTACCTAAGGCAGCACATTTCGTTGGCCATTCAGTGAGGAAATGCTGCCAGTGTAATGGGAACATTCCCACCGGGTGCGATTCGGGGCGGCCTTTTTGACAATCTTTAATTAGATATTTATTTTGTTATTTTATTTTTGACATGTAATTATTTTTAAGCTTTTATTTGTATATTAATTAATAAAATATAGTAAATTTAAGAACAGTCAAATACTCTATCATAATCTCTGGTAGGTATTCAAATATTAGTACACCCTGCTGAGCTGACAGCAGCTTTGTAGCGGAAGACTGTTTCATAGCATGTATTCCTCTATCTTTATTTCCCAAGCAACGTGAGACTTATCTTAGGCAAACAGTAGGATTTTCCTGATTTTCCACTCTATTACGCATTTTCTAGGCGAGTGAATCTAAGCATGTAATATAAGGAGTAAGCTAAATCCTTGGCTGTTATCTCGCAACCACGTTTGCAAGAAAATTTCATAGATGATTACCTTACAACTTGGATAAAGAGGCGGCCATATTCCACAATTTGTTTTTTTTTTTTAATTAAAAATCCTAAGTAGGAAGCCAGTTCGCGTCTTGAAAACTCTCTAAAATGCCTGCCTTTTCAAAAGAGTAATACCTAATAAAATAAATTTTAATTCGAGTTTTTATTATGTCAAGAGCGCATATTGAAACATCTTTGCTTACATTTATAGCACACCTTAGTCTATCTAGTTTTCTATGTCCCTACAGGTTTAACTTAGAAGTATATCCGTTGGGTTTCTATATTGGATTTTCAGGATTCAAATCCTGCCCGAGCATATATAGACCAGATATAGCGTGTCTTTGTGTTATTTGTAACATCCCTTATACAAGTATAGTTAGGTACTAACCCGAAGAATCTAAGTAAGGTACTGAAAGAAAAAACAAAGATGCTAAAAATTGTTTTCAAGATACTTTTCGTCCGACAGGTTTAAAAAGTTAAGCTTATTATTTCGACTACGCAAGTGCAAAAGAAAACAAAAGTCTCTACCGAGAAACCAGTACTTTTATAAGCAAAGTTAGGTTGTAGAAGTCGCGTTCCAATTAGTTCTTGAACCTGCTCAAAGAAAAGCAAAACAAATGCAAGCTGTTTTACTTCTCAAAGTCGCTTACTGTTTGTGACAGTTTATTTTCCATAGTGAGAAACGAAACTGCATCACAAATGAGACTTAGTTTTTCATATTTCAAAGTATGTAAATAAAGAAGTAGCGGTAGTAAACCTTTTTCTACAATGTTCTTTACCTTTTGCTGTCCTATTTAAATAAAACACACTGCAGTATTTTTACATACATACACATAAAGTCAAGCCTCTTTCCTGGAGGGATAGGCAGAGACCACGTCCTTCCACTTGCTATGATCCAGACATATTTTTTTCTTTATTTTTTCTTCTATCTTCTTTTTCTTTTTTAGTATTTCTTTATTTCACCAGTTACCTAAAAAGCAAATATAATAAACATAAACAGAATTTACAGAGTTTTGGAACTTATAATTTATTGCTCATTCTCACATTAACATTTTGTGGCCAAATGAAGTAATTTTGATAAGCTCTCGAGTCTCATATATATTTAGGTACAAATGTTTGAGACGGCAAACTAGCTTACGTCTCAGAAACCCCTGATCAAATCTCTCTAGGGAGCTCAGACACGGCTTACTCTGGTTGACTACGTCAGCTAAAATACAAATTGAGTGTAAACATTTACATTATCAGCTTCGCGAATGTTTTCAGAGACGATCTTAGTTGAAATTGAGATAAATTTGACACAATGGTTTTCTTCTTCTTCTTAATAAGAGCTTCAACGAACATTCAAAGGCTCACCCATGGTGGCTGTTCAAATAAGGATGTTGACTGAGAAGTCAAATTAATCAAGTTATATGGTTAAACGTCTACAGAGTTGATGGTGAAAACACTTTCTTATCATGTTATGGGTTTTAAGATGGCTGACCAACCTTACCACAAGATACGTGTAAATCCAAAAGATTTATAAAAAAAATAAAAACCAAATACATTTATTATCAGAAATCAGAAACATTTATTTGTAGGACATCACAACACAAAACACATATTAAACATAAAGAATAGTACATAATGCACCAGAAATGAAATGAAAATACAATTTAATGTATCAGGTATATAATTTATTATTTCTTGCGTCTAGAATGATAATAACTAACACTGGAATTTAGAGAGCTGTAAATATAACATCCTTGTTTGCCATTATTCACAAAGCACGTCCATAAACATATTTACACAAGAAAAATACGTCATGAGCCCCGACGTTTTCATTTGTCCAGATTTTCCGAGTCATTACACAGATGCGGAAGGCTTCTCAACCTCATATTTCACTTCACTGAACGGAAATCGAATGCAAACAGTCACCGGCCCTGTTTATTGAGTGTGTTTGAACAACAACATTGATTTCCTAATGTGCCGCGCCTCTGCCGACCCAAGAGATTGCCTTGTTAATGTTAAAGACCGATCCCGTAATCTGTTTTGCGAGATTAAGCGATGGGAAGTAGGTGATGTAGGGTGTAGTTACTTACTTACGCTATTACTATTATCTATATTATCCGCGAGTACTCATAAACAAGGTTTAGGAGTATGAGTACGTACATATCTATACTCCTAAACCTTGCTTAGTACTGGCGGATAATATTTTAAAATCTTTGATGTTTTTAGAATTATTTAAAAACAAATCTGTCTTGAACGCGCTTGAGCTATTCAAATGTTGACTCCCTTGTATGACTGACAAATCGCGAAATGATAAAAATATATATAATAAACTAACTTTATCGCATTTAATTTACAAAGTATACAATGGCCCCGATTCACACTGTCACGCTCTAATCCTTAATTTAAGTTCGTCAGTCCTTTTTACCTTTTTAAGATTGAAAAGGGACAGGATATGGCCATTCTAATATTAGAGATGTCAAACATCGAATTTGAACCTTATGGCCGTGTCGATTGCACAATTTTAGAGAGCACTTAAAACGTGCGACTTAAAAATCTCTTAAACTGACAGCTATGCCCTTATTTTAGGTTATCATTCGTTCAAATGAATATCATTCGTTCATCACCTCTCTTTCATTGGTCATAAAAACGAAAAGGATAGCTGGATTTTAAAATTAGAATTCTGTGGTAAATCCTCACTGTGGTAGGAGACGGTGTTTTCGAACAGATTTCCATTGTTATTTACCATTATTGTCATCATTTTCACAGTAAAACCTGACATTGTCTGTAACTGACTTATTCATAAAATTGTAATCAACAATTTATTATCATACAAGACCTTCAAGCATTAGCCGACGATTGAGGCAGCATTGCTTAGAAAATTCTGGTGCGCGCTTTCATATTTTCGTATGGTATTTTTTACTGACATACTATTATCGTGATAAAAAATAACACTTAGGTCTTTTCGTAAAAATTACTATAATTATAGCTTTATCAGTATAGGATAAACAATTTGTAATTTGAAGGATAACTAAATATGCTGTGTTCAGCTAATTTCGAAGCTTGCAGCAGCGGTAAATTACTCACCAAGCGTGCGCATTGATTGCTACGGCGTATCATCAACAGCTTATATACATCCCCCATCGAGGGGCTCGAGCCTACCCTGAATTAGGGCGATTAGGCCTTAGTCAACAACGCTTGCCCAGTACGGAATGGTCGACACACACAACCTTTGAATTTCTTCGCAGGAGTGTGTAGGTTTCATCATGATATTTTCCTTCACCGTAAGAGCGTCGAATAAACATTATGTATGTTTTCGAATTCGAAATGAAATTCGAAATTCGAAAACATATTGGTATGTTGTGGGGATCAAACCCGCGTCTCTCCCGGACGGAAAGCAGCGGTCCGAACCACTAGGCCACCGATGTTCCTGCTATGGCGTTTAACGCGATTAAAATTATATGTTTATATATAAGAGGAAGCTTGAAAGTGGAACCCATAGTGAACAAGTTGAGGAGTAACAGATTGTCGTAGTATGGCCATGTGATGCGGAGAGAGGAATCCCATACCACCAGACATATGCTAGATATGAGAGTGAATGGAAAAGCAGGTAGGGACACAGAAAAGTATGGATGAATTGTGTGAAAGATGATTATGTGTAAGAAGGGAGTGAATAGTGATGTGACGTCTGACAGGGATGAATGGAAGAAGAAAATATATTGCGCCGACCCCAAATAAAGTTTTAAGGCTCAGCTCACCTTTTGGAGAACGAAGGGTGATCTTATGTGTGTATGTTACTAGGAAACAAGTACAAACTGGCAACAGACCAGAATGTCAATGTCAAAGAATCCCTTGCAACTAAGGCGACGATATTGTTCTGGCAAAAATCCAAGAACGAAAAACGTGCTTGAAATTGTTCATCTCATACCAAATTTATTATACACCGCTGCCTTAAAAGACTGTTCTGAAAAATTAAATAGCTGGTGAAGCAATGTACGCTAAAAACAATTTGTCTTGATATGTTTTGTTGAGCAAGATGAATGTTTTAACAGCTAGCAAAACTTGTAATAAAGTGTCTGGGTATCAAGCGAAAATTCTAACGTCTCGTTAAAGTTCTTTCATAATTTTGACGCCTTTATTGTGCGTCTCGTTTGTGTTATGTTGAGTGAATACGTCATTGTCATTGCCAAAATACGTCAAAACAAGACGTGGAGCTAAAAAAAATAAATTGTGCTGGATATTGTTGTTAACAACGTGTTAACAAAATACAGCTAGCGCCATCGGCGGTATCGAAACTTGCCCTATGCGAGAAAGAGAGTCACCGCTCGCTCAGAGCTAAAGATACGTGCCGCTAGCCGTAACGCAAAACCTTTCGGGTGGTAGGCCAGCCCTCATCAATCAATCAATCAAGGCTGATTGATTGATTGATAAGTTATAGGCATTGCAGTCCACTGGCTGGACGTAGGCCTCCCCAAGGGTACGCCAAAGCGCACGATCACCTGCTTTCCTCAACCAGCCACCACCAGCGACCTTACTCAGGTCATCAGTCCACCTGGCAGGAGGGCGTCCCACACTACGTCCATCTCCATTCGAGAACCCGTCTACTCCAACGCTCGTCGGTTCTGCGACAGACGTGGCCAGCCCACTGTCACTTCAGCTTGCTACACTTCTGGACGATATCAACTACCTTGGTCCTCTGCCGGATGATTTCGTTACGGATTTTATCCCGTGGCGAAATACCAAGTATAGATCTTTACATGGTTCGCTGAGTGACATGCAGCCGATGGGCCAGCTTCACCGTCATGTTCCGCGTGTCGGCTCCGTACGTCAATAAGCCGTAATTGAACTATTACTCCGTAACTTTTTAAATTTCGTAAACAAATTTTTTGTACTTTCATACAAACTGACTCAAGCACCCCAGACGTTTTGCGTTATTTTGCTAACAGTTGTATGCAAGTTCATCTCGCACTTGGCCGTTTTTTTTTTACATACTGGACAGAGTTTCACGCGGATAAGCTTCCTCCTAACCCAAGTTTTCTCCATATCTATCTGTTATCAGCTTTTAAGCTTATTCTGACGGTAAGATGCAAGTTCAAGCCCACGCCCGCTATTATTACCATTTTGGTAGAAATAATAGTGATTATGTCCGTTAAAAATAAAGGTAAGTTGCAAGTTAGATAACCGCTTTATTAATAATAAATGCTAACGCATGAGCAGATATCTTAATGAAGACAAGATGGCTTAATCGGGTCGAACAATTCGTGTATTGCAATTAACGGTTCAAGACAAAGCCGGCTAAGCGTTCACTTTAAGATCAAAGGAATCTCAAACCGCTCTACGAGTATTTGAACTGCAGTTAGCCTTTGTTGTTATTTAAGACCGATGTTGCATGATTTGAAAGACAAACTAACTAACAATAAGTTTTACGTAGAAACAACATTTCTTGGGATGTATGAAATTGGACACTTTTTATCACAACTTTAGACACGTATTTTTTTTGTTTTATCAAATTACTTAGTTAAACCGCATTAAATTTATGCCACACATTTTGTGTACACATTGTAAAAGAGCCAAATAAAAAAAGTGAATCATAAATTTTAAATTTGGTTACACAATTATTCAGTTGAAGTTGAATTATGATAACAATATTAGCTTTAGACAAGAGGTCTGTCTAGAAGAAAATCAGGATACGCTGCAATCCGCTTAGGAGGTAGCTAGGAACCTAGAGCGATTTGTTCGGCTAAGCTGCACGTTCTGGAAATGAGTTAGCATTTCACGTTAGCAACTCGACTTCTGTTTTAGATATTATATTTCTTTACAAAGCTTACTATATTCAGCTATTATTAATACTTCTACTACTTTTAATATTACTTCTACCTGCTATTCATCATATACGTAATTCATATCATATACGTAATTACGTGTATTGCAATAACGGTTCAAGACAAAGCCGGCTAAGCGGTCACTTTAAGATCAAAGGAATCTCAAACCGCTCTACGAGTATTTGAACTGCAGTTAGCCTTTGTTGTTATATAAGACCGATGTTGCATGATAGAAGGACTGCTATTCATAATATACGTAATAAATTAGGGTGAGCTACTATGCCTTCTATTAATTCATATCAATAGCTACAAATATACTTTTCTGTGTTTCGTTTTTCACTGTTGTTCTGTGAATAATATAGACAAAAAAAATATTTTTGAAAAGCTTGCAATAGAAATTATTAAAGGACAATAATAAACTATTTTTAAGTACATGATTACTGTGTCTTATCTAGACTCACGTTTTCCGCTAATGTATTTTGAAGTCTCTTAATTATACAAAAAGTATGAGTTTCATAATATCTAGTATGTTTTTTTCAAAAATAAATTCAATATTTTTCATGGAAACCCTATTTTTCACAAAAACGGGATTGACCTAGATATCTTTAATTGAAAAGAGAATTACTTTCATGAGCATCGTCTCGATCTGTTTCCGATATCTTGGAGCTTCCGTTTTCCCGTAGTTTCTTCCAGAGACGCGACAGAAGATAGTTAAACTTAGGTGAAACAAAGAGAGAGGTAAGATGCAAGATTAAATTTATGTTGCATCTTTAGAATGCAATCGAAATTATTATACTAGCTAGTTAGCCAGCTTTTACTATCTAATTTATTAAGTAATATAGCAGAGATATAAAATTCACGCTTTTGGTCTCTTGAGACCGATGGAAAGTCGAATTAATCGATTTTACCTCAGTCAAACACTTTTCTATCATTGTGGAGTAAACTCTAAGTTCTGATTGTTATCAGCTCACATACAACCTCATCGAGGGGCTCAAACCTTAGAATAGGGCCTGATCCATAGTTATGTTATGTTAGTTATGACGTTGACGCTGACGCACAAGGTCGCGGGTTCGAATCCCACCCAGGGCAAACATTTGTGTGGTGAGCACTTGTGTTTGCCTTGTGTCTGGTTGTTGTCTATCTATATAATTAGCTGTCTGGTACCCATAGTACAAGCTCTGCTTAGTTTGGGATCAAATGGTGGCGTGTGCAGATGTCCCCACATATACATATTTACATATTTATAGTCGCGCTGTGCGGGTTAAAAATCTTCAATCAAACCTTTGAATTTTTTGGCAGGTATTAACAGCTTTCATCACCATGTTTTCTTTCCGTTAAGACTATTTAGCATCGAATAAACGAATTGATTGAAGAATGAATTAATATGAATATAAAATTCTAAAATCTTTTGGTATGTGGTGGGCTTCGAACAGGCAACCCTAGTTTACACCAACGACGTAGTTAATAATAATAATAATTATTATTATTATTATAATGTTCAATCATTAGGAGGACAATTAAAATGAGTTAAATGTATTTAATCTACAAATCCACATTTCTTTTTTTAAGAAACAAAGCCTCTAAGTACAAACAGAGATAGTTCGCCTTGCTCTAATATTTGAACAGGTTGCTTAATCACTATTCTTTGAATCGTTCAACATATACTAAACAAACACAGACTTCTTTGACGATTGATCATCTTGATCCTGAATAAACTTTGTAGACAGAGATCAAAATACTTACCCTCTGTCTGTGTATTATTATATTAGCTCGACTCCAGCCTACCTAACCTATATCATACATTAGATAAAATTTATGTTTAGTATAAAAATTTTTTAGCCGTGAGGTGACGGCAGAGTAGAATACATTTGTCACCAACCCCTACTCTTCCCGTGGGTGTCGTAAAAGGCGACTAAGGGACTACACATTGAACAGGGAACGGGCAGCAGCGCTCTCTGAAACCCGCCTGCCAAGCCTGGAGATTATGGCAAAACCCTCCACTTAAGTGGAGGAGGTTCATAGTCTAACAGTGGACTGTAACGGGCCGTTGATGATGATGATAAAATTTTATTTTGATAAGCTATGAAAAATAAAAGAAGATAAAATCAATATTTAAAAAAGGCTTTCGTGATTCACACTTGCCAGCTAATCCAGATTGATATGCATCCTATGAAAGATTGAAGTGCATCCTACGAAAGATTTTTCCAATGTTATCTGAAGCAGAATACACCGTGAAATTTACATCGTTTTGTTCCCGCCGTGTAGTGATAGTACCCGTCAAACTGAACAACTTTTCGAAAATTTTTGGTCTCTCCATACAAAGTGAGACTCCCGACCGACCCATTTTGTATGGAGAGACCAAAAGTTTTTTTGTCACAGGATTTTTTTTGTTCGCGAAAAGTTGTTCAGTTTGACGGGTACTATCACTACACGGCGGGAACAAAACGATGTAAATTTCATGCTGTATATAATCTTTAAGGACAATTAAAATGTATTTTTTTGCTGTCACATTACTGGAGTCCTTCAGCGTACACGTTGATTAGGGTTCACTGGGTACCATTAATGTAAAAACACTTGACATGGGCAAAATCTTTAGTGGTTAAATCTTTAAAGGCGGTATAAATAATAAATAAATAAATCAAAAGTTTATTTAGACAAAAAGGTTCAAAGAAGAAAACTTACAATATTAATCTTACACATTGAACAACAATCAAATTAAAGTCGTCTCTAAGTACCTAAACTAGGTGTCTGTATCTTAGGAATTAGTGCCCTGTATGCGGTGATCGTGTGCAAGGACATAAGTTAAATTAAATAAATACCTTGTAAATATATAATATATGCTTACATATATTATGAAAAATCTAATTTATTATTTATTGTTATTACAGTGAAAATATCACCTAATCGGTTTCAGATTTTTTGCTCTATCATACGTCTGCTCCTTCAATTACGTAAGAACTTTATTCTTAAGCTCATGTTTGTTCAGAGTGTATATGTCGATAGATTTATTAATGGCATTATAAATTCTCGAACTCAGAGCCTCATACTGCTAATTAGAGAATTGTGTTCGAAATCTCTTTTGTGGGCAAAGAGGAACACCTTTTCTTTTATTTAGGAGCTCAGTGACTAGAGGCAAGGATGAATGTCTTTTCTGAACTGCGCGATATAGGTATAGCTTACGTACTGTCAGTAAGCCACATTTTAGAGATGAATAATATAAAAAGTTAGGTTAGGTTACCCACAATGAATAGACGAACCAGAACTTAACACAAGAGTCGGAATTTGTACACCAATAGATCTAAACTATAATACCTAAGTACAATTGAACTAGACTCCAAAACAACATCACAGCCTTTCATGGGTAGTACACGGTTTTAAATTGGAATTCCAGTGAACTGCGACGATTTATTTTTAGTTTTTGCCTCTGCATTCCATGTTTATTGAATAGTTTCTCATTTTAACCATTTTTACGCAAACTGAAAAAGCAGTTATAAAAGTTTGAAATTCAAGATTAGACAGCTCTCTGTCTAATCTTGAATTTCAAACTTTTATAACACGGTCAATTTTACACCACATACCCACTTGTGACGTCATTTGTTAGTAACGCCTTATAATCTCCATACAAAAAGTCGTTTTTGTAAGAGACAGACATATTGAATTTTTAAAAAATCACTGTAAATTAGTTTTTCAACCGATTCTGTTTTTTTCTTCGCGAATCGTCTGCTACTAATCTATATTTTAAAAATAATTCATAAAATATGGTAAATTTAGGAACAGTCCAATCCCTTTTTATTATAATAAATTAAATAATTATAAAAAACATATAAAAATGTGAAAACTTAATTATAATTTTCTTTACATGAAGTTTCCTTTGTGATTTCGCCAATGTCAAGTTACAAAGTAAGTATTATTTATATCAGAAACCATTGGCGGTTTGATATTAATGAAACCAGAGACTGCAGGGCCGGCCATCGACCTTGACAAATCAATGATGGTGAACTTGTGTTACACTGAAACTTGTTATTATTATCTTGATTATGAGTGATATAGCCAATCACGGTGGCCTGGTGAGGGTTGGTCTCCGAACCTTGACCGATAAATTTATTTTAATATTCAACCTGATCTCACGGTCACTTCTTAGTGCAGACTGAATTAATACTAGTAATAAACCCACCAAGTTCAAAACTTAAAATTTCAAGTTTGAAACTTTCTTAACTAAAGCAACTTTTCAGTTAATTTATCTGTGCAACTATGTATTTTTATGTCACCCTGAAAACAATTTTAGCTAGTTACATAAATAAAATCCTATCAAGGAAGGAAGGAGGAAACGGGCTTGTGAAAATTTAAAAAATAAAAATTAACTGAAGTCTTCAAGATTTTGGAACCATAAACATGACAAGCTCACAACTTTGCCGAACTATTGCTACAAAGCCTTTGAAACTAGCACGTGTAGAGTTTCAAAATGGCGGCGACGCTGCGACAATATTATTACTATCATATTTTACACGCTTTAAGTTTTCAGAGTTCAGAGTTTAAAATAACTTTTTATGGAGCTTATGAGACAGTGGCGTAAGATTTTCATTGAAGTTTGTAAAGCGGTTTAAGATATTATCACAATATTTGTCTTAATATTGTACAAACCCCAAATTTGAGAAAATTATTGAGGGTAAAGGACAAAATAAAATGTCATGATTGCGCTATCCTTAAAAATCATTGTTAAAATTATTATAGGAAAAGAAAAAAAGACGTTAATGTATTATAAAGTTATTAAAATAGATTTTACGAAAATAAAAATAAATTTTATACGCCAAATTCATTTTTGAAAAATTATTTCAAACAAAGTAAAAAATCTTTAAATATTCAAAGTTTTTAGTGTCTATACCTGCCTCAAATTTTCATAACACACTTTAAAAAGTAAGACGAAGCAAGTTTCCATTTTGATATAACCACGCCTACGCCGCCTAGGTAACGTAGCGCTACGAGTTTACTACGCCGCCGTAGCCCGTAGCAGAGTGCGTAAAAAGAAAAAATAATTTTAACAAAAAAATAGTAACCTCCTTCAAATTACCTTATATGGTTATCTCCACTAAAAAGTAACAAATAAAATAACATTCCAGATGGAACATGAAAAAAAATATTGCCAATATCCTCAATTAAGTAGATAGGTACTGTATTAAGTAAATATTTAGAACTTTGTACTTCCTTTTGGAGTCGGTGCCAGCCAAAAATTGTAGATGACGAAACTACGAGTATTAATTTATCGAATGAAACCTACCCAGACTTTTTTGGTAGCTGCTCCTGTCGTTTTCCCTGCGTTTAGTCGGGTGCGGCATTGCATCCCGCGCAGCACAACAAAATATTATATCATAGACTATCAAAGAATTTTATTGATAGTTATATAGAAATATGTACTGACTTAACGACGACGACGACTTAAAACAGTTGCCCACGACTAATCGACGATTTTTTGGCTGGCACCGACTCCAAAAGTAAGTACAAAGTTCTAAATATTTACTTAATACAGTACCTATCTACTTAATTGAGGATATTGGCAATATTTTTTTTCATGTTCCATCTGGAATGTTATTTTATTTGTTACTTTTTAGTGGAGATAACCATATAAGGTAATTTGAAGGAGGTTTCTATTTTTTTGTTAAAATTATTTTTATTTTATGATTTTCAGTGTTTCATTCAATATATTTTATGTAAGTAATTAATCCTAACCTCGACACATATCCTATTATTTTTCTTCATTATCCAAAGCTAGGTTTTGTTATTTAACAGTTTCAGTACAAAGATATTATACCCTCGTATTTTTGGTATTTGCTTAGTTTAGACTGCGTCTTTCGTGCTATGCAAGCGTGTTTAGTTGTTTATTATATTATTAATGATTGTTTCTAAAATAACATAAGTTAAACTGGGTAAGAGGTTACGAAGTAAGAGGTCATTTAGTAGTCCAGCTGGCCACTAAACTGACAATGCTAAGAGGAAAGAATAGCTTCGCGATCCTAACGAAATAGATATTTAGGAAAACATTTGCTATCGGTCGTGCGCTCATGCCCCCGGGAGAGAGAGAGAGAGCGTTGCAGCTCGCGACTGACAATAGGTACTTTTCTTGATGAAATTCCTATTTCGGGAGAAAATGGTTTCCAATAACTAAATTTCAACAAATCACTTTTATTTTGATGTCGATCGTTTCAGCACAATACATTCTAGGTTCATAAGTTTGGTTTAAAAAAAAAACATTGTTTTAATTCAACAAACGGCTTAATTCGACACAGTTTTAATCATAAAAATTACGTTACTTGAGGTGCCTATATAAGTTTGAATCTATAGCGAATTTTGTAAAAAGAAAAATCTATAAACCTAGTCATTCATTGTGTCAATAACATACTAAAAAATCATGGAGATTGGAAAATATTTAGAAGTGGAAAAACGTTTTCTCTTTTTGTATGGACGAGCACGTACTATTCTTCCCTCTTAATAAGCTTATAGTTTACCCCGATACTTGGGCTATTACATACAGATAGTGAACGTAGGCTGGCCTCTTCTTTTTCTTCATATTGTGGATTGTAAGGTCGACAACCAACCTCACATACCCTCACACAGTTAATATAGTACCGGGCCCTTGTCAAAACCCACTGACTTAGCACGAGTAACGACGCCTTCTGTAGATATCAGAGCCGAGACACATGGCTTAACGTGCCTTCCGAATCACAGAATCATCTTTCTTTTCAGACAATCAGGTGATTCGGGCAGCAATGTCCCAACTAAACTGAAAAAGTCTCACAAGGACATTTTCGTTTAAGAGTGTCTTCACCGGGATTCGAACCCGAAACCTCCGTAAAGAGAGTAAAACACTCGACCACTCGGCCATAGAAGCTAAATTATTTGTGATATCCAGTACAATATCCGAGCAGGTTCTTGTCCTGTCACGGTCGCCAAAAAATGTGATAAAATCGAATAATATAATTTTATATGGAACAACGGAAACGTAGATTTTCAGAAAACTGACAAAACAAATTTATTTCGTTGCCTAGCAACATTCCACCACAAACGGTATCGCGCGCGATGCATGTTGCTATCACTGGTTGAGGAGTTTCCGCTTTTATCTCTTATTTCATCATCAGATTTTGACAAAATTTATATGGATCTATCCCTAAAGCACGTTCTATCGAATGAAAAAAGAATTATCAAAATCGGTTGAAAACTGACTGAGATATGACTAAACGAATAGACGAATAACGACGCGAATGCTACATTCCGTTGAGGAATTTCCAAGTTTTACCTCATGTTCCACCATCAGATCTTGACGAAATTAATATGGGACCACCTAGAAAGTAAATACTATCGAATGAAAAAAGAATTATTAAAATCGGTTATTAATTGGTGGAGATATCTAATAACATACATAAAAAAAAAATACAGACGAATTGAGAACCTCCTCCTTTTTTGAAGTCGGTTAAAAATAAGCTTTTTACTTTGGAGTGTCCATAATAAAGGCAAGTTTGATTGCAAAAACCAACCCACCGAAGTTCCGGCCAAACATCAATACAAGCCATTGGTTTTAGTCAGTATTGCCGATAGTAGCCGAAAACCGATTCTAAAGCTTTTCTGCCCCAATGACCGTCCGTCGTTAGACTCTAAATTTCAAGAAGATATTCATCCATTTCTTAAAGTATTTAATTATTTAGAAGTGGTTACTTTTTTCAGGAAAATTCCCAGTGTCTTAGATTACTTTATAAGCTATAATATGGGTGCAAATTTCATCTAAATTTGTACAGCCATTTTGCGATTGAATAACTTTCATATTAATTTATAATAATTAGTATAGACTTTTGACCCCCTGTACCAAAGTATAATAAAGCGAGTTAAAGAGCATTATCTTTCGCTGTCAGATTGATCCATTATATTTATTTAAGTATTATATTTATTGTTATATTTATTGTATTTTTAAAAAATATATTATATTTTATATTTTTGGGTATATATTTTAGTATCATATTGCGTTAGTTTATTTATGTATATTTACATAACATTATATAAGTAATTCTTGTGATTGTCTTGTTCTTTTGTGTTTTATAAAGTTGTGCACGTTTTATCTGCGTCTTACTATCTCTTTTCTCTTTCGTAGGTCTGCTGGAAGATATTTCTCTAGAAATAAGCAGGCCTGTTGTGTCGTTTTTTCAAATGTATTTTTATTTTTGTTATTATTGTGTACAATAAATTGTTAAATAAATAAATAATATCAAGTATGTATCTTTGAATTTGAATAAGCATCAATCTAGTACATGTATTCAAATTATGGCATTGTTGCCTTTTTTTTTTTTTGACGGACCTATTCACTATTTATACCAGAGTGGTAATATAGTGGGCGCGGACTTGCGGGGGAGCAGAAGGCTCGTACCCCTTAGGAATTTTATGACAACGTATCTGGGGGCGCCCTCAGACGGGCTCGGACCGCGGCCCAGAACGTTGCCAGGGCGAGAAGCGCGTCGGAGAATAATGACCCCTACCGGGTCTTACTGAATTAATTCTACTATTAGTTCCGCGTCCCCGCCGGCGGGGGCGGTTGCTACCTGAAGGGCATGCATTGTTGCCTATTTGGGCAATGCTTTAAAAAAAATAGGACTGGTTTGGTTTTGTGGGTAAGACAGAGTCTATGACTTGTACCACAGTTATGTTGGATAAAGCCAGTTAGGTTTCATTTTGCGTCGGTATTACGTGCAAGTAGTACCTTAAGTTAAGATGAACTTTCAAATAGATATTGGTAAAGAAAACAAACTCAAATTGCTACATTGTGTCGAGCGTCCGTGGTGTAGTGGTGAGTGTCTAAGGCTATTTTTTTTCTAATATGGAGTTTGAAGGTATAACAGTGTATTTATGTCAATCTTATACAAATCAGATAAAAATAAAATTATCATCATCATCAACTCTCGTTTAAATTCTCGTTTAAAAAAATCTAGCTACCTAAACGCCAAATGCTGAAAATCTTGTGTTGAACCAAGCAATCAGCAAAGTACGCAGATTCACACAGTCCCTTTGCACTGGCCATTTTTGGCGGCAAAAACCAGCAGCCATTTTGTATCCGGCATTCTGTTTGAATACCGTTTTGTACGCATTTCACGCTTGCGCAAATAAAGGCAGACACATGGTAGTACGGTAGATAGTTTGAAATTGACAGAAGCGGATTTTTTTAATATGACACGAGATAAGCGGTACTGTGCAAGCTCGTCTTGCTTGTCTCGTCCACGTGTGAAATGCTATTATTTTATTTCAACAGCTAAAGTTAACTTAATAGTAAATACAGTAATACCAAAAATATATTTACTCCTGTCCTGGCAAATTACGGAAGCTAGTTGCATGAGCCATGTCATAAATAACGATAAACTAACAATGAAACAATTCAGACATGCTTTTCAGGTTTTCATACAACATGATGATGTTATATGAAAACCTAGTATAGTAAGTTAAAGAAGTTGAGATACTGAAACATCATTGTACTTCTTTGATCTTTTAAAACAATTTTAACACTGTCGACAATTTTACTAAATTGTATTTATAACTGTAACAGCCTTACACCTAAGGGAAGCTATTGTCTTACAAAACAAATTAAAAGTACTAAAGCGTTTCAGGATCTTTAATAAAGTCTTTTGTGTTTTGAAACAATTGTTACTTCGGCCTTCTCAATTGAGAATTCAGAATAAATAAATAATTGGCACTTGAAAATAAATCGATTAAAGTGCTTGAATTTGGTGAATTTAAAATACATGTCTTGACGTAGTCCCTTATTTTATGTAGGTACCTATATGCACAATTTATATAAAATTGAATGGGAAATTTTTTGCTTTCCGTGACTGAAATTTATCAAATTAAGTCACACAATTAGAAAGGTTTTGAGAAATTTTAGGTATTTTTCGTGCAGTGGTGGTTTTATAGGCTGTATGTATAAAAATATACTTATATTACTTTCCACAGGCTAAAAATTTAAATCCTACAAAAAAACACAAAAAGCATTCACTGATGGAAAGCTAGAAAATACAACAATTATAATATAGGTCGTATATCAATAAATTTTATTCATAAAAAACGGTGATTTATATTTAGAAACACGAATACATAACAACGTTAGACTGTAGCTTTTACTAATTGTGACGCTTTCATGATCAAGGAAATACTACCGAAACAGCTAAAAGCCCTCTCTCCTATCAAAATCACAATTGTGTGGTAGGTAAGCCTTACTAGGCTACGTAACTACGTACAGTAAAGCTTTTGCTGTCATTTTCCATCAATGTTCAATCAGTATCCGCTACGGACGAATTAGAACCAGAAATTCAATTTTCGAATGGAAAGCAATTTGGTATTGTGAGACTTTTATGGCTTCCATAATTGTAATTTGGCTCTATGTCTTTGTTTATCTCTTCGACATAACTTTCGGGATATCGTTCATTCGTGATAAGGAAAATTCGTGATTACGTGATTTCGGTATACTAATATATAGGTAAAGTGATTCGTGGTTGTGTGCTTTCGTTATTACGATATTCTGAGTTGCGTTCTTTCCGTAAACAGTGATTCGGGATTTAGTATTTCGTGATTGCATATCACTCGGTTTTCTAAATAATTTTGTTAGTCAAACTTAAATTGTACCACAATTAGAGATGTACCGCTCATAAGTAGGTAGTGATTTAAACTTTCGGAGTACAAATGGTTATGACATATATCCATGTTACACCCAAACCAGTCAGTATTGGAAGTGCTGACTACACTAGATCACTACATTTACCTTGGACAAGTAATCCAGTTAGGTAGATCCAACTTCAATAAAGAGGTCAATAGACGGATCTAACTCGGCTGGGCAGCGTTTGGAAAATTGCGGCATCTCTTCTCGTCCAAAATACCTCAATGTTTGAAGACTAAGGTCTTTAACCAGTGTATATTGCTCGTAATGACCTATGGCACTGAGACGTGGTCGCTAACTATTGGTCTCATGAATAAGCTCAAGGTCGCTCAGCGTACGATGGAGTGAGCTATGCTCGGAGTCTCACTACGTGATCGAATCATAGATGAGGAGATACGTAGAAAGACCAATGTCATCGACATAGCTTTCAGGATAAGTAAGCTGAAGTGGCAATGGGCAGGCCATATAGCTCGACGAACTGATAACCGATGGGGAAGAAAGGTTGGACGGCCTCCCACAAGGTGGACAGATGACTTGATGAAAGTTGCTGGGCGCCGGTGGATGCAAGTAGCGCAGGACCTTTCACGGTGGAAACCTATGGGGGAGGCCTATGTTCAGCAGTGGACGACTTCCGACTGAGATGATGAGTACAAATGCTAAATAAACTAGCTTACCTGCGATTCTTACAATTATATTAATAAATTGATTACATAATCTTCTTTGATAATAGTCCGATTATCAGCAAAAAATAAAGTTAATAGAACTCTAAACATTTGATTGGCTTTTAGAAAACTGTTTTCATAGAATAAAACAATATCTAGAGTTCAAAGAAGGCTCTGTGTGTGTACATGAAATATATATAAATGTACTTTAACTTAATAAACATGTCATCTTAGTAATAGTAATACTATAATGATTTTTTTTGAGACTTTATTTTATGCTTTATGGTTGATGGTTAACACCATGATACTACTGTATCACAATAAATATTTGCACACCGACTGGGTTCGATAGAATACATTGAAACAAAATATGTATATTTTTTATGAGACCTTGTATAACTTTTTACATGTATTCTCGCAAATAAATATTTTTAAGTTTATCTATTACAAGAGGTTTGCCAAAAGTTTAAAACTTGATACACAAAGCGACAAACGTCGAAAACTAGAATCAAAGACCCTCTTAAAGAAACTATGGCGTTTCCAGTATTTTTGTAGATTGTGTATTTGGTAACGCTATAATTAGTAGCAAGCATACATAAGCTGAAAATTAAGCTTTTGCAAATAGGATTCCATTCAATTTCAATTCAAACTTGATAAACTGTTCACAATTAGAATCATGTTTACGAATAAATAGTATTTTAATTTCCTGGAAAACCAACAGCTATCAAAACCATAATAAAAACATTAATGTTAGATATACAGCCAATTACAGGTCTTCACTAATATAAAATGAAGTAAACAAAAGAAATCGCCTAATTTTAGCCAGCCTCGTTGTGAAATACACAGGAGTGAAGCACGGTTCACAAGTTAAACTTAAAAATAACTTAAAAAGCTAAGGGCTCATGAGACACATAACGAAATTCCTTTTAGCAACAAGTTTCAATCCTACTTAATAATCACTGAATAATGATTAAATTATTTTTTGGCACGGATGAAAGATAAATGAATTGCCAATAATATCCGGTAGGAACCGTGTCCGCGTCTGTTGTAGTTTAGAAGCAGTAGCGAATTTAACAATAGGAACAGCTCGACTTCAATGGCGTTTTTGGTATAGTATTTAATGTTTTTAATAAAAATCAGTGTGCGCGAAATAAATGTTATATATCCAAGTTTAATATGGAATTTTCTGCTTGCTCGTTTACGAGCCTTAGACCTTCAAAAACTGCGAGTTGGCATGGGTAGGACCCTTAACTACTCTCTGCTTGATATCTTCTTTCTTTCCGGTATAAAATACGAGTAGGTTTAAAAAACTGGGGACAATTTCACAAAGTGATTTTTGTTTCTGATTTTTCCACCACCGAGATATTAACCTAGGACTTCCATAATGAGAGTTAAACACCCATCTGCTTGACCACGGAAAGACTGATACAGTACATTTAGTAATCATGTTTAAATAATCGACACACGAATAAATTTTAAGGTCTAACCGATCACTGAGATAAATAAAAAAACGCTGTAGCGTATGTTGTAATTTTTTTTAATTTATTTATTTATATATAAAGTTCAAAGCTGTAGCTTTCAATTCTAACTAGCTTGGTATACCTATCCTTTAAGTAAGTTAACAATTCAAACTGAAGCTCTTAATTTACCAAGTTCTATATAACAACAAACAAAGATATTAACCGGATCCCACATTAGATAAGACACGCCCAACAATTTACAATTAACACGCCCAAATTTGGAACACATTGCCTTGGAGTTATTTTGCGAACAACCAACATCTGTTTCGTACAGCCTTCTAGGATTTTTTTTAACAAAGGGAAAGTTCCCGACAATTACTTAATTGAAGTAAGTGAAAAATGTATTCAAAGCAATAAAATAAGAATACAAACCAGCCGGCCGGTCTTGCCAGTATAAAAAAAAATATTATTATTAAAATATAATATTATTTATTTATTTGATCCTCCATATAATATAGTCTTATAAATTTATATTGAGAGAGGTGTTCAGGGAGGTAAGCACTTGCGGAGACTGGTTCATTTATCAATTAGAAAATTTCAAGGTACGGTACAAAATTAGAATTCGCACATAACCTGTATTTCCCTTTCCCCGCTACGCGTACAAAACGTCGGCCTAAGCATGTTCTGTCCGATCCTGTCGATCCCATCCAGTCTGCTGTTGAGATAGCCATTGCCAATAGAGTACACTCCACAGAATGCCCTTCTGGTAGCAACCGCACCCGCCGGCGGGGACGCGGTAGACCCAATCAAGTTCTGCATAATCCTGGAAGACCCCGTCAGGGTCATTCCTCTCCCACGCGCTTCTCGCCATGGCAACGTCCTAGGCCGAGGTCCGGGCGCCCTTAGGCTGTTGCTATAATACTAGGGGTAAGAGCCTTCCGCTCCCCCAAAAGTCCGGTTACGCTTGATACGTCGATTTTGCGACACAAGCATCAGGTCCTTGTCAAAAAAAAAAAAAAAAACATAACCTGTGACGCGGCAGTCTAATCGACCGTTACCAAAAATAAGTGAAAGTGACTTACTTAAATCCTGACATACTATTTATACTTACTTATACATTCTTGGGACTCACATTGGTTCATAGATTGGTATTGGTATGGGCAGTGGCGAAGGGTCCATACAAGCCAATTCCCATCGGCTTACGTTTCGAAAATCCGCTCCAACAGCCTCTAATGCTAATAGTAATTTACGTAAACGCGAGCGCAAGATACATTGTTTTTTTTGACGGCGCTCTACAAGCACGTCAATGTATATTCGATCACGCACTACTTGACTATTTGTGTAGCGATGAATTCCATTTTCCGAACTCACAGTTTTGAAAACAAAAAGCGTGTCATTCAGTTAGGTAGGCCGCGCTCTTCCTGCTTACCTTTGTCAAAATTTCTCCCTTCGGCACTGAATTGTATAATAACTACATTTTATAAAATACCAGCCGACCCGGCGAACTTTGTATTGCCTCAGTTATACTTTTTGTGATTTTTCGGATGTTTTAATTGTTATTTTCAACGAGTAAGAACAAGTTAAAGATCAAAAAATTCAGTCCAGTCTTTCATAAGATATAAATGGTGTAACTAACTTGACTTGTTTGATATATAAAAACCAATTAATTAATTTACAATAATATAAATAGATTAGTTAGTATGGATTAATATTTTATCTTCTATTCCGGACGTTGTAATACACAGGGTAATTTAGCTAAGCTTTCGAGCTATGAACAAACAAGATGTAGTTATTAAATGCTTCAGTATACATAACTAAGACTAAGTCATTTAGCTTTAAAATGGTTTAGATTTTAAGTATAAATATATATATGTATTGAATATATATTATTAGCCGTGTTGTGACGGCAGAGTAGAATACATTTGTCACCAACCCCTACTCTTCCCGTGGGTGTCGTAAGAGGCGACTTGGGGACTACACATTGAACAGGGAACGGGCAGCAGCGCTCTCTGATACATAATTCATTTATTTATTGCAATCATGTACTTGGTAAATTTACAAAGGATGTTCGTATGTGGATTTGTGACGCACATGAACCCTGCTAGGGTGTAGCAATATTAATAATTACACATTAAATCTTATCGCATGCAGTACACCAAACACACATAAAACACTATTAACATAAAATCCAAAATTCTAATCACATTAATTCATTAACAAATCAAAAATAAAATAAATAAAATTCAATTAAAATCGACGTCTTTTACCTATGTTCTAAATAATAATAATGATACAGTAACCTTTTAATCTGCGATCTCCAACCCGCCTGCCAAGCGTGGAGATTATGGCAAAACCAAACACTTAAGTGGAGGAGGCTCATAGTCCAGCAGTGGAGTTGTTGTATTTATTTATGTTTATTTTGTTTGTTTATTTTGTTTGTTTATTATTGTTTGTATTATATTATGAATTTCTTCATCCTCATTTTCGTTTAGTATGAGTATGTTTGAGAATTTTAAATTTATCTAACCAGTAACTACAAAATTTTAAATTCTTCCAGAGTCCTTCCAGAAAAGTACGCATTAGTTAAAAAAAGATTGGATTTCCAATTAATCTCCTAAAAACTCTGGTGTGAATAAAATAAAATTTTAGCTCGAGGTTTGAAAATTTGTTAATAAGGGAATCGTCGGGTAGCCTTCGTAATTACTTGAACCTTCTGAAGCCTAACCTGACCTGGGTTTACGATTTTATTTATAGTATAATGGTAATACATAAACAGCTAATTGATCACGCTCGAAAAACGAATTTTTTATTTCTGCATAAAAAGCTATTGATTTGTTTATTATTTACAAATGATTTCGATAATTACCGTCGCTTTAAAGAAATTACCTACTTTTGAAACAACAAATATGAATATTTTTTTGAATTTCATAACCATAGCTAGACAAACACTCAAACGCTTTATCTGAACAGCTTTATACAACAATCTATGGATGCGATCTACATGCGATCACACATTTCTCTGCTCATTATGCCATAAATTCAAGTTTGGAACTTGGGATTATGGTACTGAATGATTGGGGTACTGATTCCAGCGATCGCGTAGCTGCGTAGCCATGTTGTAGCAGACTGCCGTAGCACAATGGAATTTTGCTACGATAATCTAGTGTAAACATTGGCCTCTATTCGGGAAGTCATCTTTTAATTCAAATTTTAAAATCCAGCTATCCCATTCGTTTTTATGACCAATGAAAGAGACGTGATGAATTCAAACGAACGAATTATTTATTTTGAATGAATGATAACCTAAAATAAGGGCATAGCTGTCAGATTAAGAGATTTTTAAAGTCGGTTGTTTTGCGTGCTCTCTAAAATTGTGCAATCAACGCGTCTATAAGGTTCAAATTCGATATTTGACACCTGTAATATTAGGATGGCCATCTCCTGTCCCTTTTAAATCTTTAAAAGGTGAAAAGGACTGACGAACTTAAATTAAGGATTAGAGCGTGACTGTGTGAATCGTGACCATTGTATCTGTCACTATATCGTTCACTAAGCAGTTTTACTTTTATTTTTGGGATACAAAGCAAACATAAGTGCTTCTAACACGAATTTTTGCCTTAAGCGTGATTTGAACACTGTCCTCCGTAATCAGGCGTTACTAACTAGGCAGCGGAGCCGTGAACCAAATTTCATTAGTTTACGAATGTGCCAGTTTTAAATTTATCGATGGTTTTTTTAGACGATGGTAAAAAATGTGATATGGCTTTATTAGAACTTTGCTCTAACTGCATCATCACGTTGCATCGCTACAACAACAGCATGGCTTCATAACAAATTGCATGGAGAAGTAAATTAAAAGTACACATTTGAGGTTTCCCAGCACTTTATCTTATAATTAATTGTCTTGCAAACTTAGATACGTACTTTGACCATGTAACGTAATGAAGTACCTTCTTGTATGGTGTATATTTCAAAATTCATAACTTAATGCCAGCTGGTTGATAGTTCGCTACGGGATAAAATCCTAAACGAAATCATCCGGCAGAGGACCAAGGTAGTTGATATCCTCCAGAAGTGTAGCAAGCTGAAGCGGCAGTGGGCTGGCCACGTCTTTCGTAGAACCGACGAGTGCTATAGCAGATGGGTTCTCAAATGGAGGCCACGTCTCGGGAAACGTAGTCCCCCTGCCAGGTGGACTGATGACCTAAGGAATGTCGCTGGTGGTGGCTGGATGAGGAAAGCGGGTGATCGTGCGCTTTGGCGTGCCCTTTGGGAGGCCTAAGTCCAGCAGTGGACTGCAATAGGCTGATTAATTGGTTGATATTATCTCTTTCAAAAACTGTTTGGCCTAACGCGTGATCCAGCATGCTGAAATACGTTATTATGTAAGAAAGCTTGTTTTTACTCGTATGTTAATTTACTTTATTCCAAATTCATTGGAAGATCGTTTCATTCCAAAAACGATGAAACACAAAGTTTGACGAGAGATATTAATAAATAAAACCACAATAACAGTGTCAGTTATAATTTTAAAATAAAAAACAAAAAAATTATAACATATTAATTTAAAAATCTTAGCCTATTAATTAATTAGTTAAATACTCTCAGTGGGTTTAGGAAAATTTAATAGAAACTGAGCTCAGTTAATGTTGTAAATATCTATTTCCTACATAACAATTAATTCAATTGTGAATCCATGAAATTGCTATCAAAATGTTTGAAACAAACTTTAATATGAGTGTTCACGAAATCAAAGTTGAACATTATCAAATGACATGCATGGCTGATGGAGCTAATAATTTTGGTATTTTAGTAACAAATGGTCTAATGTTAATTCCATTTATTTTAAACATCAAAATCAAAGCTACTATTGTGATGAGAGTTGTTGTTAAATTCATATTATTTAGAATACGAGTAACTTCTAAGTTCATGGATTTCAAGATCGAAAAAGAAAAAGTTTTTCTAGTTGCATCTATGAAAACTAAGTAAGTTAAGTCTAAAAAAAACTAATAAGAAGGGTTACAATTTTCTCTTGAAAGCGATAAAATCAGTTACCTTTCTGCATCTCTCCAAGAAATAACTTAAGCACATTCAAACGAAGATATTTTAAGATTTTTCTTTCCACCGGAAGCCAACCGGGTTTCCTAAGCCACCGGAAATGAGCTACCGGAAACAGCCAGCGGTGCGTCTTAGATAGAGTATCCCAAAGAGAGAGCTCTTTTTTAAGTGGTTTATTTAGAATCCATTTGTGTTATCACTGAGGGCGTGGTTTATCGTTTATTTTCAGCGACTTCTAAAAGGGTTTATAGAACAACATAACTTCTTTCTGATTAGATAAGTAAGTCACTTAAAAAGTTTGATATGTAAACTACTCTTGCTGGTAGGGACGACAATATTAACCAAAATCATCATAATTATCATGGGTTGTAAAAATGACAACAGCCGCGTTGGAGTCGCGAAACTACTAATAGTCTTCTAATAGTAGAAAATAGCTGAGTCTAACAACGGCTCAACGTGTTTTCCATAGCACAAAATCAACTTGCTTTTCAAACAATGATTCACCTGGTAGTTCGCCTGCCATGTCCTAACTTAACTGGAGATGGTCTCACAGAGAAATTTAAATTTTAACTGAGTGCCCACCAAAATTTGATTCCAAATCCTTGAAATCTGGAACGATCTGTCGCTAGGCAACAAAGCCCAGCATATAGGTAAATGTTTAGACGATTTGTTTGAAGGGTTCCGCGAAAGCGTTTTTTCCATTTGCATTGTTGCATTTTTCCGCGATAGATTAATTTACTTATCGCTTACTTACCTACTTATTTTTTCACATCGCAATTTTCCACGATCGATTCATTCCGCCGTCGTTTTTAAACTCGTAGCTTTGTTTGACTCAAGGTTACACAGTCGCAATGCTCCGTGATCGCTTTATTTCGCAACCAAAATCGATACTTTTTATCATTGCATGATTTTTCTTCTTCATCGTGTGCGTTGTAAGGTTGACAACCGACCTCATGAATCCTGGTGTTAGTGTTAAAGAGCGGCCAAAGGCCACTGACATGGCTCGTGTAACGACTAGATAGTAGCTGGTACCAACGGCTTAACGTGCCTTCAGAAGCACGGAATCATCTTTCTTTCGGACAATCAGGTGATTCAGCCTGCAAAGTGGGGAAAGTCTCAAAAACAGATTTTTGCTTGACAGTGTCCCCAGTGCATGATTATCGATTGTTTGGCTTAGCTGAATATGATATAGCGCACGACCGATTCAAATATTTTTTTATGACAGGACATTTATTTTACAGAGTATTTTTTTTTTTTATTATTATTATTATTTGGAATTTGTTTGCGTGTGTATCTGTATATTTCCATATAGCATCCTACATAAAGAGAATCTTCAGCAGTGAGTGCACCTCTCTGGGCTATAATGTTTCATATTTCTTATCTTTACTTGTAATTGACTAATTCCACATTACATTGTTTCGTTTGGGTTGCACTGTGGGCTTTAGTACTGCAACAATACCTTTTGTGCAAACCAATAAAATAAATAAAGCATACTCAAACACGACAACAAAATATGCATTCAAATACACCTCTATATTTACTATACATAAGAACCTTTTAAGTAGCTAATTGAATAATATCATTAACTTTGTATTGTAACTAGTGAGTGTCATTAACTGGGAAGACGCTGAAGCTTGTAACACAGTTTTTAACTAGCACAAGCTTCAGAGTTACAACATAAGCGAACCATGTAAAGTTACAAATAAAGAATTTATTATTATATTATTATTATTATTAACAATGATATACCTATTTAAAAAAAAAAATTGACATTTTCACAGGGAGTTGTGTATTACGCGATTTTATTTAAACTTAAGTACCTATTTTATGTTTCAACACGACTTGTCTACGAGTTTTTTCTCTCTAGTGCAGAGAAAGGGTTATTTACTCGTCACACACTACCCTCTCATATATTCTTATTTTTTACAAATGTAGCGTTCTTGTTCTTACCCTCTTAAAACTAGTGATGTTCATCAGCTTCTATCGGTCGATAAAATAATAGATAATTTTAAAATTCAAACCAAGCTAATATTTTATTATACATCAACTTTTTTGGCCGGTGCCTACCGTCCGGGAGACACAGGTTCGAACCCCTCCACGTATCAATGTGTTTTCGAGTTTAGAGTTCTTATGTATGTTTATTCGACGCTCTTACGGTGAAGGAAAACATCGTGATGAAACACAGCACACCGCTGTGAAGAAATTCAAAGGTTGTGTGTGAAGTCGACCAGCCTGATCGCCCTAATTCAGGGTAGGCCCAAGCCCTCGGTGGGGACGTATATGAGCTGTTGATAAATCAACTTGTTTATTTACAGTTTTTAACCCAAGCTGATCGGCTTAATTTGCACACTTTTATTATTCGTGCTTTTGGGACTTGGATTTTTTTATTTTTCGTTAAAAGTCGTTTTCAAGATGCATATTTTATTAATAAAAGGTTTATTTGGTGTGCAAGATATAACAAAATTGTATCGACAGTAAAGTTATAAGCTTCCCCAACACTAGCTACAATCCATTGTAAGGATTACAAGGGTAGGAACTGGGCCTGTAAACAACATACTGTTATGATGTCTTTTTCACTTCAATACGAAAAAGAAACCTGTGCAAATAAATAGAATATTTCGGCTAGCAAGATTTATTTATTTATTTAGGACTGCCAGTGGATGATACATTAAAAATAAAACTTAATATTTAGACATTATTAAACAAAGAGGTAAATGCACATTCTGTTTAAGGCAATCACATCATGCATATTATTGAATAGGACATGTTTTTCCTTACTAACTAAAATTAATTTAAAATTAAATACATTAAATTATAATTTAAAATAAAATGTAATAATACTTCGAAAGATGAGCTAAGCATCTCCAACGATTTCCAACACTATTGTCTTAAAAGTTGAAAGAGACTCATTGAAAATATCGACTGACTGCATTGAAAATATCGATCGACTTCGGCTATAAAAATAGATAAATAAAATAAGGTAAGGCCAAAAAATTGCATTGGTTTATAACTTTACATATAACTTTACGTAGATTAATAATATTATAATAATATGCTCAGTGCCTTTACTGACAAAATAAAAGGTTCCTTTTGAGAAAAAAATACTTGTATGAAATGCTTTTTGAGTAAAGTTCTAATAAAATAAGACTGAAACGAATTATAAAGGCCTTTTTTTCTCTCTTGATAGTGTGACCTAAAAATTGTATGTGTGTCCTATTTACCGTCTGAGCTAAACTGAAACGCATTCAGGAAAAATTATAACACAACGTGGATGATGGGAGCGGAGGGGGTGATTGATCGGTCATTGTTCATCTATATAAGTATGTATTTATCTATTTATGTAATGTATATCAGCTGTCTGGTCCCCGTTTCACGAAGCAACAATTTACAAGTAACAAGTTACAATTTGATATTCATTGCGTAGCCAATTCGCCTAAACTGTAGGCCCTTATCGTTTTATCTCATTGTCTACGCAATGTATGTATGTATGTATGTAAATCGAATTGTACTTGTATTTTTGTAACTTGTAGCTTCGTAAAACGGCCCCCTGGTAACCCATAGTCCAAGCTCTGCTTAGTTTGGGATTAGATGGCCGTGTGTTTGAAGATGTCCCCACATTATTATTACTATTATTGGCTAAATGTATATATGTGTGTGTGTGTGTGTGTGTGTGTTGTTGTGTTTGTGACAATTTTATTGTATATTACAATCATTTAAAGTAGTATGAAAACCGGAAGACGTACTCACCTCTATATGAGCTGAAAAGAAATATCTTCAGTTCTCCCACGGTTCTGGCTAAACATTCATCTAATTAAAATACAGACGACGTCCGCCTTGGAAACGATTTCATTTATTCCCCAATCCATCTTGGAACAACTTAATTGTGTTTTAAAGGCTGAAATTTGCATTAAAATCGTGAATGCTCCAATCTTGTTCCTCCCGTTTGTTTGAATAAGCATGATAAGAACTTCGCGAACGTTTTAGGAAATGAAAAACTGACATAGATAAGATGAGCGGTTTTTCTTTAGATTAGTATGTATAATTGGGTATTTTATGGACTAGTGCAAACGTATTTTGTTTTCTTTCCTGCGCCTTCATCGTGTGAATTGTAATTGTAAAGTCGACCACCATTATTTTTCCAACTGAACTTCGTTCATAAAATTAAGCATTTAACGTAATGTACCACTCATATTTGTGATGACTTACGGTTCTGAGACCTGGTGCTACACAAAAGTACTTTTTCAGAGGCTCAGTGTCGCGCAGCGAGCTATAGAGAGGGCTATGCTTGGTATTTCTCTACGAGATCGAGTCAGAAATGAGGACATCCGTAGAAGAACCAAAGTTGCTGACATAGCTCGAAGGATAAGCAAGCTGATGTGGCATAGCGCGAAGATCGGATGGCCGATGGGGCAAGAAAGTCCTTGAATGGAGACCACGTACTGGCAAGCGCAGTGTGGGACGGCCACCTACGAGATGGACTGACGACCTGGTGAGGATCGCTGGGTCTCGTTGGATGCAGGTGGCTATGGACCGGTCGCGCTGGAGTGCGATTGGAGAGGCCTATGTTCAGCAGTGGACTTTAACAGGCTGAAATTATGATGATGATGACCTCACATAGACTCGCTATTTTTTTGGCGCTACATTAGATGTTTTTTGTTCTAATCGTAAGATTCTGTTTATCTGTCCGTTTTGGTACCTGTCTGTTTTTGTGCATCGTTCTAACTTGCCATGCTTAGTTCAACACGCACTTTGTTGGTTTTTTTTTTACACACTAGTATTATACTTTTAACATACTTTATTACTGAATTTATCTTTGTATTGTTTTTACCAGTCCTCCATTTTAATTCAACTTGCGTTTTTTTAAATTCAGAAGTATATTCAAATGTTTTGTACACAATACACCTAACATACTTTAGTAAGAGGGATAATAATAATTCAGATGGCATCTTATTACGAGTAAACCGGAGGGACGGAGGGATGATAGCTTGTATGTAAGAGGGTCCTACATTTACATAATCTAAGTATTAAGACCTTAATAGCATGCATATTTCATAGAACATAGCCTTGTTGTAGGCAAAGTTGTTGTCATATTTTAATTGGCTTTCAAGCGATTTAAGCGCTTTATTTACGAAGCGTTCGTGGTGATGGTGATCCTTTCCATAATTAAGCGCTGGATATGTCGATGTAGCTAATTGTGTATTTCTTGCCTCGGAAGCGCGTAAGATTTATTTACAGTAAACATTATAAATTTATTATTTTAGAGTAAGGAAACAAAACAAAAAGTTTATTTATTCCTTTTGGGCCTAATCACTATTTCTAGCAAAAAGTAGTAGTTATGCCGGCGCGGACTTGACAAATAAAAGATGCACAGAATATTAGGCTCTCCTTAATTCGTAAAAAGTAATTTTAATTAACTATACTAATTTTACGCCGTGTGGTGACGGCAGAGTAGAATACATTTGTCACCAACCCCTACTCTTCCCGTGGGTGTCGCAAGAGGCGACTTAGGGACTACACATTGAACAGGGAACGTGCAGCAGCGCTCTCTGATACAGTAACCTTTTAATCTGCGATCTCCAACCCGCCTGCCAAGCGTGGAGATTATGGCAAAACCCTCCACTTAAGTGGAGGAGGCTCGTAGTCCAGCAGTGGACTGTAACAGGCCGTTGATGTTGATGATGTTGATGATACTGATTTCTAAGTATAATAATTACTTTTTTAAGAAATGTTTGAGCCGGATCAGAAGCAAAAGAATTAGATTACTAGCGGTCCGCCCGCGGTTGCGCTCGCGTTGTGTAAGATTTTCCCGTGGGAATAAGACTTTTCCCGGTAAAGAGTATCCTATGTGTTAATCCAGGGTACAAACTATCACGTTATTGGCCCCATAGAGGGGCTACAGCCTGCCCTGATTAAGGCAAGTAATCGGGTTGGTCAGTATGTTCATAAAATACACAAACTGTAAATAAACCCATGGTTTGGTAAAGTTTGTCAGCCTTGCTCTGCGTTCCATGAAGAGACGCAAAATATTTTTGAGATGAAAAGGTTCTTACTTAGAAGCCTCTATAAATATTGATCCGGATTAGTCTTTTGAACACAAACCGTTCTATTTATGGGATACTGTTGACAGAAATGGGGCTGTTGAGGACATTTGGCGGATATAAAAACCTGAAAACAGGTTACAAGGCAGTCAAGTATATTGGCTGATAACCAAATTAAAGTAAAACGTCGTCAGGCTATATTCCTAAATGTAGAAGCCATAATTAAAAAAAAACCGTCGTCAATTTAATAATACAGTTGATACATTTTGAAAAAGTATTGCTTAAATACTGAACAACATTCCAAAGGAACATTATAATAATAATAATAATAATAATAATAATAATAATAATGTTTAATAATATTATGTATTAAGTATGGTGATAGTCAGATGAAAAAAATAAATTGCATAATCAAATCGATCAGCTGACCGCGTGGTTATTGACCGAGCGAGTGCGAAGCCATTTCAGCTTGATCAAAAATTCTTCCGTATGTACGGAGGATGTCTGAAGGATTTCCAGCGAGTGTCTGGCTATTCTCCTCTGAGGCTGCATTTCATTTTTCGAATTTTTCTTTTTTTTCGCTTTATATAATTACTAGATTCTCATGAAGTTTTGTGAGCAGGTTCTGTAATTTAATTATAATATAGAACTATTTCCTAAAATCAGTTTTTAAAATTTTCGAAATGGCGGAAATATGGGACATGAAAACTTAAAAAAAAAACGTATTTCAACCAATCGTTTTTCTTTTTCGCGAGTTTCACTAGTAGTGTAAGAAAGGGTGGATTTATTTTTGTTGTCTGTTAGCGTACGTTCGTTGAGGAAATCAATTGTACCTGCTTGAGAAACTGCACAAATTCAAAAATAAAAAACAAAAACAGAAATAATAATAAAAACACATAAATAATAAATAAATAGGTCTTTGAGTAAAATGACAATATGAACATAGAATGAACCTGACGTGAATAATCCAAAGAATAGGCATAATATAAGCAATAGGTACAAAAGCTAACTTCTCCGAGTACGTAGGTAAGTAAATATACATCTGTGTACAGAACTAAGAAATTGCGTCCATGAACTAGCATTCTAAGGCTAGGTGTCCTAGACAAACCTCCAGTTTCATTACTTTTAGTACAATTTGCTTTAGTTAAGTCACCATGTAATACGATGTTGTTTTAGATACCAAAAAAACTACGTTTGTATCACGTTTTACGTTATTTATGAGAAGAAAACTTAACTTTTTCGTCATATTGTTGTTAACAGTATTCAGATCATACTGGAAATACTCTATATGTTTTGAAAGTGTGACTATAGATGGTAATATCTTTTATTGTGCTGACTTGGAAGCTTGGAATTAAGGGACCATAGAACTTAGTATTTGTTTAGTATTATGGCCGATGCACACCAAATGCGTGACATGACGTGACGTGCGCACGCACTAGTTGTAATGTATGAAACTCTATAGAAGATGCCACACTGGATGCGTGACGTGTGCACGCGCGTGCACGCAGCTGTCACGCACACGCAGCTGTCACGCGCACGCAGAGCTGCGTTTGACTGACAAACCGAGTCCGTACACGCGCGAGGCGGAACGGCAACGTCGCACACGCGCGTGCTCTGATGACGTTGTATTATATGGCGCTTCTTGTTAGGTGCCACACCGGCTACGCACGCGCACGCAACGTTGGGTGCTGCACGTGTGCACGCGCGTCCCGTTGTATTTATTTACAAACCAAATAGTGTTTTCTTCGCAATGGAGACAATTTTGAAATAAAATCTAATAGAAATCGTAAGAAAATGTGAGTTTATCTACAGCACCAAACACAAAGAGTATAAAAATAAAAATTATAAAACATTCTCCCACAACGGGAGAGAATCGGCTTAATGCTAGAAATAGATGGTAAGTAAAATTATATTGTTTTTATTCATTTAACTCAGTACTAAAATTTAAAATTTTAATGATTAAAGTATGTGACAAATTTTTCTCAAATGTTTATTGCATTTCTGGATGATCTTGCGTTAGTACATAGTATATGGCGGCTTGTACACGCGCGCGTCGAATGGCCTGCGTGACGTGTAGCGTGCGCTGCGTGATGTGTGCTGCACCACTCTTGCCGGTGTGACAGTGCTGGCACGCGCACGCACACGTCACGTCACGCATTTGGTGTGCGTCGGCCTTAATTTCAACTTGATACCTGCACGCGTTCCCGAGTAAAATAATATTTACAGAGAGACAGACAGACGGACAACAAAGTGATCTTATAATTAGTGTTCCTTTTATTATTATGAGGTATGGAGCCCTAAAAAACACTGGATCAACTTTGATGAGTTTTTATTTACACTGTGGCCCAGCAGCCGCCACGGAGCTGCTGATCACTACACGAAGAGTGTTGTAGGCGGTTATGTGGCAGTAACCAGGGCACAGTCCGAAGAAAAAAAGGTATTTATATTATATTTATATATTATATTAACTGATAAGGAAAAATAGTAGAGAATAGTAGAAAAGCTTTAGGAATGTGCTATCGGAGATCAGGACATGAAGTGAAGAATTTGGCAGAAAAAAGACAAAATCAAAACGTAAGAAATCTAAATTTGAAAATTAATTTAAAATGAAAGATAAAACTGCCAGCAAGAAAGGTTGCCAGTCATAAAACAGGAAAGAGGACAATGCCTCGTTACAACACTACTGCCCAAAAACAGGAATGAAATAACATTTATGAGACATTTTACGGGCCTACCGCGACAATATTTATGTCAAGGAGTCCCGATATTTCAGCGCTGTTGCAAGCACCATGGTCGCGGGTAGACCGGAGAGACGTTGCGGGTAGAACTAGGGACAGACATCTGTCTACCCTCATTCTTCTTCGTTTCTGCGGGTCACCACTGGAACTCACTTAAATTCACCTCGACAACATACACTGACTGTAACACTTTTTGTGGTATTTGGGCTAAAACTTGCAGGAATTAAATGTTTTTGGAAATTGTAATTACTTCACACATCTCTCATTCCTCTCAATCTTTAGTTAATACTTATTAACCCTAGCGTTGGGTCACTCTCCTTCCGTCCCAATGAATTTTCCTAAGCCGGGTCGCATAATAAAAGTTTCCCAACTAAAATAACTGAGGTGAAACGGGCTCGCGACGATGTGACAATTTTACTACCATTGCGGTTTTAAATAAGGAAAGTTTTGGATTTGAAAAGTTCAGTTTATATAAGCAATCCTGTACACTAAACAGACGTAACGTGAACGTGCCATCCATGATAGCTTTGACGTCGAAAAATGGTTCGTAAAAATCTTAATTCGAATAAAAAATTTTGATTTTTGACTTTTTTGACTTTTTGACGTTAAATTATTAAAACTATGTTGCCAGATCAGAGCGGGTTTTGTTTGGGTGAATTGAAACATTACATAAATAAAAAAATAAGTATTATTATTTGCTTCGTTGTAATTACGGTTCATACAATGAGAATTGACAATAATCTTAAACATAACAAAAGTAGTTCTTTTTTTAATTCATATAAGTGAAAAACTTAACTTGGGTGTATCTAGTAGGTATACTCCAGTGTTAGTATAACGTCCGTAGATAAAATAAACCGCGCGACATAAAACGTTCCGCCAATAGTAACGCAGTTCTTGTCTTCGTACGACATAAACTTGGATACTATTGGCGGTCACTTTGTATGTGGCGCGGGTTTATTTTACCTACGGCGGTTATGATAGATTTGTAAATCGTAACTTTTGTTTTAACTTTATAGTTTTATGTAAAACCACGCTACTGAACTACAAAAGGTTAGAATGTCGCCGCTATGTAACAGATGGTACTACTAAGATCACACTTATTCTAGCTAAGTGGTCCAGAGCTCATGTTTGGGCAGGGCGATAGGATAGGCCTTGTACTTAACGCAAGTTTTAGGACCACCTAAAGGAAGGTGGTTTAGGGTAAACCCTCATAATAAAATATCAAGGTAAGAGATTATCCAAGCTCTAAGTGATTTAAAAGGTTGTTCAATCAATGGAAATACAATACTTAATTTATGAGACATTTTACGGGCTTACCGCGAAATTATGTGTGGTACGTTGGGTACCGACCAAACTTTATTTTTAAAAACACGGTATTGGATAGGGACATACTTTAATTGTACTATTTAGTACTTATATAATACAATACTTATAATAATATTCTCAGTTTTTCGCTCATAAAGCCTCCGTGGCCAAGCGGTCGAGCGTTTTACTTTCATTACACAGGTTCCAGATTCGGATCCTGGTGGGGACACTGTCATATAAAATTATCTTTGTTTGACTTTTCCCAGTATGGATACGACATTGTAAGTTGAATCACGTAATTGTCCTAAAATTTAAAATTAGTGCCTTGGAAGTGACGAAAAGCCGTAAGGTACATTGGCGGCTAAAAACTGATGGATTTGTGAGATCGGTACTTACAACGCAACCAACACAATAAAAAAAAGATAAATAGCTTTTCACTAGGATGCTACTCGATATAATCACTTACTCACTCACGTGAGTAAATTTTTTTTTGAATCGTGGAATAACCCCAACCCGGTATGTAAATATGTGTATTAAAATTTTTAACATCATGCTTTGCTTTATTTTCAAATTCAAATTCATTTATTCATTGCAATCTTACGGTAGTACGTTTAGTTGTCAGAAATATGGTGTTCAGCATAAGCGCCATGTAATAGCGTAGCAGGGCACAGTAGAAATTTAGAAATTCTGAAAGTGGTTTACCTACATAAAGTTTAAAACCACTGGTCTACTTACTGGTTACTGCCATGTCCCCAGATATCCAGTAAAATGCTGGTCAGATATACCACTAACTTTTGAGATCCCTAAAGGGGTCGTATCAGTGTTAGTGTAACACAATATCAGCTAACTTCTGAAACATCCGGTGCCACAAACTTGAGTATACCAGTAGTGCCACTACCGAAGTGCAACTGCTGTAAGTTTGTTTATGATAATGGAGTTCGACACTGCGTTTTAGTTTTAGTGTGTCCGCGAGTAACATTAGATAGAGAATGGGATAGTTGTTTGTGGCCGAAACTAAGAGTAATTATGTTACACTAGGAAATGTGTTTTCGTCATAGTTTAGTTTCTTTTGTCTGTGTTTATCTATTAATTCATAATATACGCTTGTGTAGACAATTCACAGGTTTCCCGAAAGGAAAAACAAGCAGACTCATACAGTAGTTTATTACGTAACACTTATTACAATTATCCACCACCAAACTCATTCCACGTCCGAAGAAGTCTACCGCGCCTCGTGCAAAATCCAACCTTCCTTACTGAATACGCGCCAAAATGTTCCCACCAAAATTCAAAGCCAAATGTAATTCAGAGTCAAATTTCATTTTCGTGGATATTCCGGTGTTGCCAGCATATATATTATAAATGCCATCAGACCAGAGGATGAACCCTAATATAACATTTGTTCGACACTCTAATATTTTTCTTTGAGATAGTGTTGGAAAAAGAAAGATTTTTGTTCAGGATGATAATTTAGACCATCCAACCAAATTCAACCAAATTCATCCAAATCCCCTCTATCCTATGTGAGACCATCCAACCGAATAAAAAAAATCATCCAAATCACGGGGCTACCCTATGTGAACACTAGCGCCACACAAAATATAAAAACATTTTCGTCCAACTGTAACTGTGTTTTTCATTTAATTATTTTTAAGCATGTGTGGATGAATAAATGTCTTTTTATTTTATTTTATTTTACAAGATCGAGTACGAGTCGTTTTTTATTATCTTTACTGCTATTAAGAATATAATATTTACCTTGAAATCAAGGCTGCTTACACATGATAATCTAGATCTTAGAACCTTTTGAGAGCTTCTCAACGTGAACATGATACCTTTTAAGACAATGCCTGAACCTGGCTTCAATTTCTAAAGTCTGCTTACTCCGGTCTTAAGAAGTCATCAGCATTTACATAATTAATGGATCTAAGCTACCATCTGCGCTTTCTGAATTACAAGTGAAAGACTTATAGGACTGCGTATAGCAAGAAATTTTAGTGTATTGTCATCTGTTATTTAGTCATCTTCATCATTTCAACAGCCTCCGAGGCCAAGTAGAGATTTCGACGCCCATTACGGAGGTTCCAGGTTTGATTCCCGGTGGGGACACTATCAAGCAAAAATCTCTTTATAAGACTTTCCCCAGTTTGGTTAGGACATTGCAAGCTGAATCACCTGATTGTCCGAAAAGAAAGATGATTCCGTGCTTCGGAAGGCGCGTTAAGCCGTTGGTCCCGGCTACTATCTAGTCGTTACACGAGCCATGTGCATGGGTTTGTGAGGTCGGTTGTTGACCTTACAACCCACACGATAATGATGATGATGATTTTTCAGCAGAAAAATGTCCACTGCTGGACAAACCTACTCCAAAGATTTCCACAACGACAGGTACTGCGTTGGCCGCATCGAGCGGTTTCCCGCGACCTTCACCAGATCGTCATTGGTCTACCATGTGCCCACGCTCCGTGACGTTGTTGCCACAACATCCGTCAGTCCATCGAGCAATGCTCAAAGAAACAAAAGAAAGTCGCTTTTACGAGGCGACGCGCGTCCAATTTATTGTAAGCAATGTGCCACGTCCACTGCCACTGCTATTCTTATTTGAATTTTGCTTTGCATCAAAGGAATGGGGAATATGCACCATTTTTTTAAATTCATTAATCGAAATATTTCAAGTTCCAGATAAACACATAAAAATAATTTTTCAAATACCTCGCTCAGAAACAAAGTTATAAGGCCTCAAAGTTGATGGTTAGACAGAGGGGTCCAACGTGACCTGTGACGTCATATGTCACGCGAGCCATACATCCGCCATAGATAATTTTGTTTTTGTAAGAGGGTCAGAATGTTGTATCTAGTTTGTTTTTCGATCAATTTCGATTCTGTTTTGACTGTCAGTATTCTATTTTTGTATACTTTCAGATGATCTATGAAAAAAACTAATATTTTATATGCATATTCCCTATTGGACGCGCTTCGCCAGGGAGTGAAACGATCCTCTTTTGTTTCTCTGAGGTTTGCATGCCTTCATTAAACACCTAAAATCTATTGTTAGTACCCATGCACTATTAGTTATTCTGTGCTTCTGGAAAAGTAAGCCACTGCATGTAAATCTTATGATGCGGATATTTTTACAATATTTTCATTCACACATTGAGTTCGTATATCCGTAGTCGTTGTGTATGCTGTTAGAATACTTGAGCACCTATTCACTTTGAAAATACAACTTTCCATTTCCTACGCCATTTTATGAAAACCTTAGCCTTTATCTCGCAACTTGTGCCTTCTTTTCAAATCCTACGTCATACAAAAATCTCTTAACATTTTAGGAGGCTTTTACACAATATTTCGCAAAGTGCTGTTAAAGTCACCTGCCCTCTAAGAGACCGTCGCAAATGCACTTTACAGAATGTGACTAATTCGGCAATGTACGCTGTAATTCTTAATTTAAGTTCTTGCGTCCTTGGTGCCTTTTAAAGATAAAAAAGGATCTTTATCTTTGACGTTTGGGTTGTAAGGTCGAAACGACAACTGATATCGAAAAGGGATAGTGATAGAACAACTTAATTTAAGCAGACAAACGTCGACGGACCTCGGTCATTATGAACGCATCAATAACACAATTTTAGAGCGAACGTACAGACACCAGACTAAAAAAAATCTTGATTTGGCAAGCAGCTACATCCTTACCAAAGGTCATTCATTCGACATAATACGAGTATCATTTGTTTAACTTCTCTTTTTAGTTAGCCGTATAAACGAAAACGATATCTAAACTTTAAAATTAGGATTAGAGCATAACTTCCTGAATAGGGGCTGAAGTACCTGTTTTAAAGGCGACTTATGTATTCAAGTTAAAAATTTCTGACCGCATGCTGCTGATAGAATTTAAATGGATTTCACGCTTGCTTGAGTGCCAGCGGCCTGGCTAAGGTAAACTTTAATATCCTTACCTACTAACCTGAAGAGATCATGGTCTAATAGTTTCCTACCTCAAGTCCGCGCCCGCTGTATTCATCAATAGCTCATATACGTCCCCACCGAGGGGCTCGAGCCTATCCTGAAATAGGGCGATTAGGCCTTAGTCGACACGCTGGCCCAGTGCGGGTTGGTCGACTTCATATGTGACCTTTGAATTTCTTTGCAGGAGTGTGCAGGTTTCATCACGATGTTCTCCTTCACCGTAAGAGCGTCGAATAAACGTACATGTTAATTCGAAATTCGAAAACACATTGGTACCTGGTGGGGATCGAATCCCCGACGCCCGGACGGGAGGCAGACCACCGACACTTTCATATTACTACTTTGGTATATATCCCGCTATATTACCACTAGCCGTGTGATGACGGCAGAGTAGAATACAATTGTCACCAATTCCTACTCTTCCCGTGTGTGTCGTAAGAGGCGACTTAGGGACTACACATTGAACAGGGAACGGGCAGCAGCGCTCTCTGATATAATATACTTTCAATCTGCGATCTCCAACCCGCCTGCCAAGCGTGGAGATTATGGCAAAACCAAACACTTAAGTGGAGAAGGCTCATAGTCCAGCAGTGGACTGTAACGGGCCGTTGATGATGATGATGATGATGAATTTATTTTTAATAATTAAACTCTAAAATTTAATTGTATGTTGATGACTAAACTAAACTAAACTAAACTGCAAATTCATGCAATGTGTACTTTAAAATTACAATTAATTAATAAATATGGTTTAAAACAGAAATGAATCTAATATAATAATAACTCTAATATAATAACTATACTATAATACTTAATTTCAAATAACAATGGAAAAAAGACAAAAAATATGTATGGCGGAAAAGGTTATTCGTGATTCACACTTGTCAGCTAATCGAAATTGGAAATGTATCCTATGAAATATTCATCATCATCATCATCATCAATTTCAATGTTATCTGAAACGGGTATAGTTAGAAGCCTTTGGCAGCTCAATATTTCTAAGATCCGGGTTTATGGGGTCGATGATGTCGATGATCGACATTACGACCCAAACAATGTGTTGATGATAATACGACATTTTCTTCGTTACTCTTTTATTCTTCTTCATCTTAGCGAGTCGATGGAAAGTCGAAACTTATATTGTTGTAGCCCAGAATGTGGCCAATTGGAAGGCGGATTGTGTGGCGTCCATTAAATCTTTAAATTGTGTATTAAATTATAAAATAAACTGAAAATTACATTACTTGTTCATCTTTGAACATACTTAGGTACAGTAACGATGCATTTACAATTACAATTAATAAGAGTAGGTACTTAGCATTGAAAAAACCCAACCAAGCATTCATTTAACTAATAACAGCTTAATTAGATAGAGAATATAATTTGTTCTTACATCAAGATTATTCGTTCAACTAAGCATATAATCGAAGTTAAAATTGAGTAGCAAATCTTAAGATTAGATTAAGATTATATTCCATTCCATGAAATCTTTAAACCGATTTGAGAGACACTTTATTACTAAAATACCTACACCAACTGAAAATTTAATCACTTTTTTCAATACAATTTTTATTATTTTGATTCCTAATTCAGATGTTACGTATGTACTTATTAGGAAAACAGAACTAAAACAAAAAAATGTTTCAATCTCATTTAAGGGTCATTCTACCAGAGAGCAAAATAAAAAAAACGTTTTTAAAAATTACATTTAAATGAGTATTTTTACATGCTTGCATGTTTTGGTAACTTAGGAACATTAGAAAATTAGTATCAGAGATCAATATTAATTATTTATTAAAAAAAAAACGTTTTTAGACTTAGACAGAAAAGACGTCGGTGTCAACAGAAGTGACGATGTCTTCACTATTATGAGTAACTATTATAAAACAAAACCATAACGTAACTCTATAATCATAATCAAAGATCTATACCTCCCATCTATACCATTTTTTAAATATAAATCAATTTCTAAGTAGCGAAAAATAAAATATCGAAAAATGTCAACAGAAGTGATGCCACTTTTGTCGACAATAATCAAAATAATATGTTTTCCATGATGATGATAGTTTACGCAAACGTCGATAAACTTTTTTTTACGGACGTCGTTGAACTGATTGGTTGATTTCATCTTCGCTGTTATCACTCCTATAGTACATTTTGTAGAAGTCTAGAGCCTTGTAATTATTGCAGGTGTATGGTGGTGCAGATGTTTTTAAAAGTTCTGGAGAGTATCTTGGTGCCGTACATTCATTGTATATTAGATTTGGGGAGTGTAGGCAAGGTTCTTCAAGCAAAAGTGACCTTTCATAACTTTCATAAGACGTCACAAGTGGGTATGTGCCTCTCTGTCTAATTTTGAATTTCAAACCTTTATAGTTCGGTCAATTTTAAAGATAGAGCAAAAATTATTTTAGTGTTCGATAGCAGAAACTGAGAAAATTGGATTTATAAAATAAAAATAAAGTAGTCCGGTCCCTATTTAGATTGCATCTCATTATTTCAGCGTAACGAAAAGTCCGTGTCAAGTGCTTATTGAAACGAAATAACAAAAAAAGGAATTTCAATCCTGGACACCTCATTAGCTTAGTGAAATAACGGATTAGAGTTCGGACCGTGAGCAAAGAGTACAGACCAATACAATAGAACACAAAGTTATTGTACTCATTCATTACAGCCTCCGTGGCCGAGTGGTCGAGATTTCGACGCCCATTACGGAGGTTCCGGGTTCGATTCCCGGTGGGGACACTGTCAAGCAAAAATCTCTTTGTGGGACTTTCCCCAGTTTGGTTAGGACATTGCAGGGTGAATCACCTGATTGTCCGATAAAGATGATTCCGTGCTTTGGAAGGCACGTTAAACCGTTGGTCTCGGCTACTATCTAGTCATTACATGAGCGCAGTCAGTGGCCTTTGGCGGCTCTATAACACTGACACCAGGGTTTGTGAGGTCGGTTTCGACCTAACAACCCACCCACACGATGAAGAAGAAGAAGATGTATTCTTTATCTTCATCGTCTTCATGTAAGTATTAATGTCATTCGTTGGCCGCCATCTTGGATTTTTGTCTTTTTACAACTGCATTGTTGTTTTTCTGCTAAAACAGTATGACAATCCAAGTTTCAGCCAAATTGGTCCATAAACAAAAAAGCTGGCCGCCATCTTAAATTTTTGTCATTTTCACAACTGCATTGTTGTTTTTATGTCAAAACAGTATGTGAAACCGAGTTTCACCCAAATCGGTCTATAAACAAAAAAGTTGGCCGCCATCTTGGATTTTTGTCATTTTTACAACTGCTTTGTTGTTTTTATGCATAAACAGTATGCCGTACCAAGTTTCACCGAAATCGGTCCACAAACAAAAAAGTTGGCCGCCATCTTGGTTTTTTGACATTTTTACAACTGCATTGTTGTTTTTATGTCAAAACAGTATGTAAAACCAAGTTTCACCCAAATCGGTCTAAAAACATAAAAGTTGGCTGTCATCTTGGATTTTTGACATTTTTACAACTGCATTGTTCTTTTTATGCTAAAACAGTATATCAAACCAAGTTTCGCCCAAATTGGTTAACAAACAAAAAAGTTGGCCGCCATCTTGGATTTTTGACATTTTTACAACTGCGTTGTTGTTTTTATGTCAAAACAGTATGTGAAACCAAGTTTCACCCAAATCGGTCAATAAACAAAAAAGTTGGCCGCCATCTTGGATTTTTGTCATTTTTAAAACTGCATTGTTGTTTTTATGTCAAAACAGTATGTGAAACCAAGTTTCACCCAAATCGGTCCATAAACAAAAAAGTTGGCCGCCATCTTGGATTTTGTCATTTTTACAACTGCAGTGTTGTTTTTATGCCAAAACAGTAAGTCAAACCAAGTTTCACCGAAATCGGTCCGTAAACAAAAAAGTTGGCCGCCATCTTGGATTTTTGTCATTTTTACAACTGCAATGTTGTGTTTTTGCAAAAACAATACGTGCAACTAAATTTCACCGAAATTGGTCCATTAACAAAAAAGTTGGCCGCCATTTTGTATTTATGACATTTAAAACATTGCATTGTTGTTTATAAACCAAAACTGCATGTCAAATCATTTTACGCCGATATTTATTTTTTTATTAAATTATATAATATTGTTTCAATGAAAAAAACAGGGCCGCTATCAGAAGGCATGTTAACTGTTGCTATCTCGTTCTAACTTGTCAATACCGCAGTTGCAAGAACTGAGACAGCACGTTTATGACATCAAGGTGTTGGATACGTAGTAGTTTTCAAGTTTCGTTAGACATGCTTCGGAGGCTAAAGGGCTATTTAGGCTTCTTAAGCCTATGGTCCATTTTGGTCCTCGGAGAGCTAAAAGTCCTCGGAGCCTTCGCAAAAAGGCTCCGCACCGAAAAAGAGGGCTATAAGCCTATAGTTAGTTACTTGGCTAGTCCTGTGACTATTGGCAATTGTTTTGGGATATTCACTAAATCCTAAGCACATTTTCAAAGAGCTTTTCCGAAGTGGCACTCACACCACACGCCATCAAGAAGCACTTAAACAAATTGTCAGATATTATTTTGAAATTGCCAGTGTTTTTTTTTTTAATGCTTCTAGTTCGCTTCGGCCTGGTCTGTACGAGCACTCAGAACACGGAGATCAGATAATCCGGGATTCTCTTTTTCGTTTTTTTTTTAATCTTGCTCGTTTTTCTCTGCTCATTAGACTTGGCGTGCTTATTAGAATGAAAATGACTTGTAGAGTTTTTTGCAGAATCATCTTTTTCTTAAATATTAAATTCATCTCTTGCAGCATTTTGTACCCGATGTCATTTAGAAAGCGTGTCGGATGTAAAATGTGCATTCTAATTATAAAAGTAAAATAAAATTGACGATATTACCTACTTGTGGTTACAAATTCAAAGTTGTGTGAAGTCGACTAATGTATTTTGGAACCACATGGTGCCTTGTTCTTATTAAGGGTGAAACCTCTCACTATCGGATAAAGGCTAAAAACACTTATATATATTATACTAAAATGTGTTATTTACTAAAAACATTAATATTATTCCACGATATTCCTAAAATCAGAAATAAGCATTGACATTTAATTACATTTTTTATGCACATTTTTGTTTTGGTTAAAAATAAGCTTAGGTTCACTTCGAATAGCTTTTCTGTTCTATGATATCAGAATGTTGTGCCCTACAGCGTGAATTCAAATAGTTATATTCACAAAACATTTACTAAAAGCACAGACTAAAAGGAATTTTCAATTACTTGTACACGAACACTATGTTTTTATTACATTATTGAATGAAAAATATTAATAAGATGTCAAATATCAGTTATTTTATTTTTAAAAGTTGTCTTAATAGTCTTTGTATACGATTATGTTCTTCATGTTATAGGTAAAATTTTAACAACATTCTAGGTTTTAGCGCTTTGACGAAAGTTAATTTATTGACGTTGTACAGTCAAAATCACGTCAAAGTGTTTTTTGAATAGCGATTAGTCGTCGGAGATTAGTCCATTAAAAAAAAAAACACTTTGACGTGATTTTGACTGTACGAAGTCAATAAATTAATTTTCGTGAGATTTATTTTTCGAATTTAGAATTTGAAACATTCTGATTATTACACCAAAACATCTCCACGTTTCCAACTCATCAACAGCTCATACGTCCCCACCGAGGGGCTCGAGCCTACCACGAATTAGGGCGATTAGGTCTTACTCATCCACGCTGGCCCAGTGCGGGTTGGTCGACTTCACACGCAACCTTTGAATTTCTTCGCAGGAGTGTGCAGGTTTCATCACGATGTTTTCCTTCACCGTAAGAGCGTCGAATAAACGTGTATACGAATTCGAAATTAGAATGGTAGGGATCGAACCCGCGTTTCCCGGACGGGAGGCAGCGGCCCTGGCCACTAGACCACCGACGCTTTGTTTTCCAGCTAAAAATTACAAATTCAATTCTAAGTCTATCTTTGATAATCTTCAACCCGTTCGTCCTTTTTCTTTGTAGTTCAGTTCATTAATATTTACGATCCGTTCTCTTTCAGAACCAAAGATTATATTAACCGACGACGTCTGAATATTTTAAATCTATTTCAATATTCGAGCACTTGACTTCGACTAAACATCAATTGGCTTTGTTTCATTTTAAAATTGTGCAATAAGTGGTTTAGTTGAATATACCTTATCATCTTAACCATCTATGTTGACTTCTAGACTGACAAAACTTATACCAATAATAAACTGAATAAAATCATCTTGTTTTCTCTTACTGATCTAATTGCTATAGTATATACCAAAGTGGTAATGTAAATAGCGAGAGCGGATTTGACCAAAGTGATAATATAACAAGCCAGGACTTGATAGCAGGCAAGGATTTGAAACAGAATAAAAGACGTTACTAAACGGTGTGGTTATGGACGGTTATTTGTTGCACGGTTATCGCCTATGCTTCTGCATATCCATCCATTTGTGCGTAGGTAGTTGAGAAATAAAGACACACGTATGCTCTGTAACACGATTTATTGAGGACTGGAGGTCAATGGCGGTAAACTTAAATGAGCTGTTGATGATGATCAAGAACAATCAGTAAAGTTAATTTGTTAACAACTTGAGTTGCACTTTCAAAACAACCACTTTTTGACAGGTTGATTTCCTTCACTTCACTTTTATGTACAGGTTCACTAACTAGATATAATTTCCTCTTCAACGAACAACAAAAAAAAAAAAACGAAAATATCCATTTAAAACTCCGAACCCCTCGTTAAAATTCTTTTGGAAGCTTTCGGAATAGAATGCTGAAAATTCGTTCCGAAGTCGACAACCAATTTCATGGGGTTCCTGTTTTATAAGGACTTTTTTATTAAAGTAGTACTTATCCATTCATTCATAGTCGCAAAAATGTTCTGCGTCGTTCGTTGTTTTTTATGGAGCGTTTTGTTTGGAGAGTGGATAACATTTTACAGCGAATTGATGAGAAAAACTTGAGCTCAGTAAAGCCATATTGCCGTGTGGTGACGGCAGAGTAGAATACATTTGTCACCAACCCCTACTCTTCGCGTGGGTGTCGTAAGAGGTGACTTACACATGGAACATGGAACGGGCAGCAGCGCTCTCTAATAGTACAGTAACCTTTTAATCTGCGATCTCCAACCCACCTGCCAAGCGTGGAGATTATGGCAAAACCCTCCACTTAAGTGGAAGAGAACTTGAGTGGACTGTAACGGCCCGTTGATGAAGCCATATCGTGACAAATGTTTAATTTTATATTGCATACAATTACAAAAATTAAGCAACCACACATTAGTTGTTTTTATTAAGAGCGTCTTTGCATCAAAAACCACACAAAGTTATTAGCTAAGTCAAGTCAAAGCCTGTTGGTTAAAACACTAGTTAATTTGCACAACACATATTTAATTTCTATGCAAATTCTTTCTTTCCGTCGATCTGAAACAGCTGACTGTTCACAATAACAGAAAATTGGTCTCGTGAAGGAAGGAAATCGCAAAAATTTACTCGGAAATATTTTATTTCGAAATAAAATTCGCGAAGAATTTGTGCCACGCTCGACATTTTCAATAAATGCCAAATGTCAGTGTTTCGCGCGCTGGATCAGACTTGTAGCATATTCTCGTGATTGGCGATACAAGATGCGACACAAAATTGTGTGCAATCATGCAAGCTTAACTGGCCATTTTTGCGTGATTGAGATCTAAACAACCTATACGATGACATTTACTTAGGGCTGACTTACACTTCGCTAAGTAGTAAATTCAAATATCCATGTTGCACCCAAACCAGTGATTGAATCAGAAATATCTCCATATTTACATATCTCCATATGAATAGAGATCAATTTCATCGAAATAGCTTTCAGGATAAGCAAGTTGAAGTGGCAATGGGCAGGCCATAAATCTCGATGAACTGATAACCGATGGGGAATAAAGGTTCTCGAATCGCGACCGTGGTGAAGGCGTAGTGTTGGACGGCCTCCCACAAGGTGGACGGATGGCTAAGTGAAAGTTGCTGGGCGCCGGTGGATGCAAATAGCGCAGGACCGTTCACGTTAGAAACCTATGGAGGAGGCCTATGTTCAGCAGTGGACGTCTTCCGGCTGAGATGATGAAGCAGTAAATTACATCATTTGATTCAGCTAAGTAGCAAGTAGGAACAAAACTAAAAATAGAAGCCCAGTCTATTTTGAGAGCTTCTTACTACTTAATGAGTTTAATTGACGGACTTTTAATAGGACGGTTTTTTTTTTGCCGCACTAAAGTTAAAGGTATACTATGCTTCCGGTTCTGTAAGGTAGCTCAATTATTGTTGTAAGGTTCGCGACACTGACAGTTAATAGTATTGAATTATTGATAGTGTCGGTAATGTTGCTGCATAAACTACCTATATTATATACGTATATTAGATCAAAACTATTGATGGGCTATTGATTGGCAAGACTAGCGAGATCATCAACCTTATACAACAAGATGATGATGAATGTGAATGAAATAGAAGTACGCCGACAATAAACAAGAAAATACTATTCAAAATGCCTTACAGTGACAAACTGTACTATTAAGGTTCCTTTAAAAGACAAGCTGAAAAGCGAAATGCAGATTAAGCTCCTGTCATGAGAATGCCAGTGGAATAATACGGAGCAGTTCAGGAGTGTCGCAAGCATCAGCGCCGAGCTCACCAAGTTAGGGATTTAATGCTAGCCGTGACGCCGATGAAAGGTTGGAACAGGTCATAAGAATACAGCGGGATTTTTTTTCTAACGCACTTAAGTATGAGGGGACGCGGACGAGAAAACGACGGCGTGATGACCAGGACACATTCGAGGAGAAATGGGGTAAAGGGGCCTTGGATCGAGATCGGTGGAGAGAAAAAGGGGAGGCTTTTGCCCAGCAGTGGGACGAATAAAGCTATCTAAAAAAAAACTAAGCATCATTTTAACGATTTTTACATTTCGGAAAATCTGTTTCTACCAAGAAGGTGTTAATGTAGCGGACGCGGACTTGCACCTACAGCGAGATGAGGGTAAAAAATGTTTTAAGATTGTCTAGTCTGCGATCTCATTTTTCACCACTCTGTGTGTAGGTTGGCTGGAAGAAATCTCTTGTTAAGATAAACTCACCTTTGTACATTCGTTTGGATCCTATGTTTATTTAATTGTGCAATAAAGTGTTTTTTTATAAACATCTAGAGATAGGATATGATTACTTTCACAAGATAACTCTTTTCAATAAGCGAAATCTATATAAAATTAAACCAGAGGTGTTCAAGCATCTAAAAATATCAAGTTCTGATTGGGGAGGTATAATTTTGTTCAAAACAAAACAACATCTCAACATAATCAACGGCTCGTTACAGTCCACTGCTGGACTATGAGCCTCCTCCACTTAAGTGGAGGGTTTTGCCATAATCTCCACGCTTGGCAGGCGGATTGGAGATCGCAGATTAAAAGGTTACTGTATCAGAGAGCGCTGCTGCCCGTTCCTTGTTCAATGTGTAGTCCCTAAGTCGCCTCTTACGACACCGACGGGAAGAGTAGGGGTTGGTGACAAATGTATTCTACTCTGCCGTCACCACACGGCAACATCTAATACTATTCAAATATCAAAACAGTTTGGATGAAAATTATTTTATGAGATAAAAGACTTTAAAAAAAAATGTTCAGTTTAATGACCTGAACCACTTGAGAAGCTTTTGCGTTATTTACTTAAAACCATGTTAAAAAATTGCATGACCAACGAAAACGCTTCCGCTCGTATATCGCACCAGTCATCTTGCTCTAGTTTCCAAGGGATCTCCGCGTCGTCTCACGGTTGCGCCACATATTAGATGCATCAAACTACGCTTCTTCCGCCATTTTTAGAACATTCTCAACTGCCAGTGACTCAAGGGAAATATTCAGATGGAAAAAAAAGATCACCTACTAAAACACGCGCGCCACTAGATTTCCCTAGATGAGTCCCAAAATTCTGCGCATTCTAACTGTAATGCTTGAACGCAAAACAATAAGCTAAAAATCTGTTGTGTGTATTTTAACTTACTTTAAAATTTTAAATCAACTATGGATAACAATAATCAGTCTTGTACTTTATTTTAACGCTGATAGGGATTTCTCGGACTTCTCTTCCGAAAATCCCCATGACAAACTTAAACTTATTACTCAATGGGGATGTTAAAAAAACAGAAATTCCAAATTAATGAGTTCAAGTCAATGAAGATTATTGGAATAACCCCCAAAAAATACCACAATAATTAAAGATATACCAACTTTTGCAGGTTGAATTTTTTTGCAATATTTTTTATTTATTTTTTATATTATTTACGCAGGCAAACGAGCGGACGAGCCACAGTGGTGGTAAGTGGTCATCGTCGCCCATGGACATTCGCAACACCAGGGGGGTTGCCAACGCGTTGCCAGCCTTTGAGAGCCCTGTATACTCGCCCCTTGAAGAACCCCATGTCAAAGCACAAAGGAAACACCTCAGGGGGGAGCTTATTCCACATCCTGCAGGTATTATATTTAGGTTATTTATTTCACAGGAGAGCCAACAGTTATATTAAGTATAAATAATTAATACAATTGTACTTTTAAACCAATTAAAGGTTCCTACAGATACAACTAGGTAATAAAATGAAACTACGTTGAGACTAACAGCTAAGTAGGCATTCACGTGACAAGTAAGTACATTAAGCAATAGCTTACCAACACCACAAAACACAAATTGAAACATTAAACAAAATAAAACCCGCAGATGAGAACTTTTAATTTATATTCCTTATTTGACGGCGCCGTAGCCCAGGTGGTAGTGTATCTGCCTCCGACGCACAGGGTCGCGGGTTCGAAACCCGCCCAGGGCAAACATTCGTGTGATGAGCACTTGTGTTTGCCTTGTGTCCGGTTTTTGTTTATCTATATAAGTATGTATTTATATATTTAACTAATGTATATCAGCTGTCTGGTACCCATAGTACAAGCTCTGCTTAGTTTGGGATCAGATTACCGTGTGTGAAGATGTCCCCCACACATTTATTTATTATTTATTTATTTATTTATGAAAGAAAGTAACACTGCACAGAAACACTCCAAATGCCATACTAAAGACGTGTAGTAATATCGACCTCAGCCTTTTGTACCTCAATATTGAAATTATATTACGTCGAACTAGCTAACGTTTCAAAGACGAACTTTAGTTACATAGAACACGTGAAATGTCCTTACAATTTGATTTCACTTACACACACTGCCACACAGGCTTAGAGGAACTGTAAATTTTACTGTGCACTAGCTGTCACTCTCAAAAACATACACAAATACTCGAGTAGCTGCCAAACATGCCCTTAGCTCTTAAGGTTATTAATGTAACAAGGTAAGTAATCATATGGGAAGACACTGGAACTTGTAACACAGTTTTCAACTAGCACAAGCTCCAGGGTTCTAATTATTATTATGTTTCCTATAAAAAAGTGCATAGATTTAGTGCAACGCAATTATTATTTTATGTTTTATTTTTGAGCATGTTAAATTATTAAGTTAAAATCAAATCAAAATCATCTTCGTGAGGACACTATCAAACAAACACCTCTTTGCGAGACATTGCAGGTTGAATCACCTGATTCTGGAAATAATGATAATAATTCTGTGTTTCAGAAGGCACGTTAAGCTGTGGATCTCGGCCAGCTACTATCCTTCGTCCTTCATTCTTCATCCACACACGAGCCTTAGTGGCTTTTACTGGCGGCTCTATAACAACTCATATGAGGTCGGTTGTAGAACGTTGTGTAGAATAAATACAATATAAATATTGTTCATTGACATATTCTAATGGACACCAATGATTCACAATATACAAGAACACATTTTTTTTTTACTTATATAGGCAGCCTTATTGCAAAAGTAGCAATTTCTTCCAGGCAGCCGTTTACCCACAAGATGAAGACTACAAATTCCTTTTTATGATATTATAACAGCATATGGACTTTAACAGGCTGATATGATGATGATAGCAGCATATCCAGCAGTAATATATAATATTTCCAAAAAGATACGTCTCAGAAGAAAATTTAATTTTAAATCCACGGAAAAAAAAATTAAGTCATGAAGACAAAACATGAACGAACATTACAGGATAGTTTAGTTAGTAAAAGAGTAAATTTTTAATTATGAATATAATAATTAAAATTTATACAGTATTCATAAAAATGTTCATTATTTAAAACTCTTTTTACTGTATAGGTAGATTCTTTGCTAACTGGCAAAGCAAAATTTCAGAGGCAAAAATAAAATTCCTAAAACAAAATGAAAGTTTCTTGGTAAAATGCAAAGAGCACGAAAAGAGCACAAAGCTTTTCAACTTATGGTTTTCATAGACGAACTTTATTCTAGCCGCAAAATTGAAGTTTCAATGCAGTCAGTGTGCAGTCATTTTTCATAGTTCTTCCAGGTTAGGGAGTACCAGTCACACATTTATTATGGTTGCCTGGAAGAAATAGTTAAGCGATAAGGCCGCCAATTTATTGTTTTGTTTTTGTGTGTTTGTTATTGTGTAATAAATAATATTTTTATAATTTGTTTTTTCGCTGCGTAGTAATTAATCTAATTCATGTACCTACCTTATATAGTTGATATTTTACTTCCAGAGTTAAAATTACCAGTTTAGATGGAATATTGCAGGCTGAATCGCCTAATTGTTAGAAAATAAAGTTGATCCCCTGTTTCGGTAGGTCGACTTTTTTTTTTTGACGGACCTTATCTCTATTTCTAATAGAGTGGTAATATAGCAGGCGCGGACTTGTCCGGTAGCTCGACATCACAAACTCTGTTGGCTCTTATGTTTAAAATTAACAACTTATGTACACAGTTTGACAATAAATACTATTCTATTCTATTCTATTCTATTCTATTCTGTTGTCAGTGTTATAGAGCCGCCAAAGGCCACTGACATAGCTCATGTGACAACTAAATAGTAGCCGGGACCAACGGCGAAAGTATCACAAAGAGATTCTTGTTTGACAGTGTCCCCACCGAGAATCGAACCCGGAACCTCCGCAACGAGCTGCGAAATCTCGACCACTCGGCCACTGAGGCACGTTACACTTAAGCAGCTCTTTAACACTGACACTAGGGTTTTTGAGGTCGGTTGTCGACTTTACAACCCACATGATGATTAAGAAAAAGTGCAGTTCGTCTATACAAGCTCTTAGTAGTCAACTAGATTGCCAGTGACGTAGTAAAAGATACATTTCGCAAAGCTGAGTACAGTTACCGCACGTCAAGCGTGAAAACTTGACTTTGTAAGCGCTTTTATTCCAAAGTACAGGAGACGTTTTTCGTAATGTAAGTTATATTCTACGTGCCATCGACATTACAAAGTAAAAATGTAAATGCAATGCTGAGTGGTCGTGATGTTGACACTCAAAGCCTAAGGTCTTAGGTAGATCTTCAGGCAAACTATTAACTTGCATAAGTGCAGTGGCGAGCTCACCTGATCCATGAAATAAACTCATTTGCGCACCATTGTGCCAAGGAACATTTTCCTTGGTGAAATACTTAAAAAAACTGTTAAATTCAGCAAATATGTCATCAACAGCACATATACGTCTCCACCGAGGGGCTCGAGCCCATCCTGAATTAGGGCGATAAAAGAATAGGAAGATAATATTATTTGATGAAAAATCAACAAATAAATAAAAAAACAAGAATATTTTTTTAAGGTGCAGTAAGTATATGGAGTGTTGTACTCAAATAAAATAGAGATGAAGCAACCCGCTCTATCTGAGTATAGTCATTGCTTTTCCCCATAAAATCGGATTTGGTCAGTAGGATACGTGCCCGTGTGAAACCACAGAATAGTGGAGCTAGTTGGCAGGAACTCGACAGGCGTTCACTCTGATCCAGTTACTAAAACGAGAGGTGATTCAGTCTGCAATCATCAACAGCTCATATACGTCCCCACCGAGGGGCTCGAGGCTACCCTGAATTGCGGCAATTAGGCCTTAATCGACTACGCTGGCCCAGTGCGGGTTGGTTGACTTCACACACAAATTTTAAATTTCTTCGCAGAAGTGTGCGGGTTTCATCACGATGTTTTCCTTCATCGTAAGAGCGTCGAATAAACGGACATATGAATTCGAAATTCGATAACACATTGGTACGTGATGGGGAACGAACTCGCGTCTTCCGGACGGGAGGCAGCGGCCCTAGCCACTAGACCGCCGACGCTCTTCAGTCTGCAATGTTCTAACGAAACTCAAAAAAATCTCACAATAATGCTCATGTATTTCTAACTTTTCGATTACCTTATTAGTGTAGTAGGTATTCGTCAATTATCACAATAAAAAGCCGAAATAGTTAAAATTTAAATAAATAAAAAGTAGATAATGATTTCCATCATATCTTTGCTTTCATACCATCTACTGGTGCGCTTTGAACAGGTCATCAATGCGCACGTACTCTTTTGAGACGTTACGGAGGAACACGAAGACCGGAGACGCTTGAATGGCCCCTTTTACGGCAACACTATTTCATTTGTGCTGAAAGACCACACTGAGTGAACATGGTCTTCTTACCTAATAAATTTTATTTCTTTCTTTTATCCGATGACGCATTTTAGTACCCTGTATTCTCTTTCTATAAAAGGTACGAGCCTTCCGCTCCCCCGCAAGTCCGCGCCCGCTATATTGCCACTCTCCGTGTGTCCGTTAAAAAAAACTCTTTCTATAAGTAGGTGTTTAAGTCAACAAAGGATATACTTGTAATAGTTGTCACTACTAGTTCAATCAATCAATCAATCAGCCTATTGCAGTCCACTGCTGGACGTAGGCTTCCCCTTGGGCACGCCAAAGCGCACGATCACCCGATTTCCTCATCCAGCCACCACCAACGACCTTCCTCAGGTCATCAGTCCACCTGGCAGGGGGGCGTCCCACACTACGTTTCCCGAGACGTGTACTGCGTGACGTACACTGGTAGTTATTTTAGCTTTATCATTCATACAGACAAAATTACATACATAAAATCACGCCTGTTATTTAGCATCTTAGTAAACTGTGCAAGAAGATATGTTAAATGTTATGTAAAAAAAGTTTGGAGCAGAAGGCTAAGTGCCTTAATCTAGCAGTTATTAAGCGTTACCTTAAATAATAATTTTAGATTACACTATTCACACAACTAAAATATTATTTCTTTAGTTTTTAAGTACCAAGAAAAACAAACATCAAATACCGTTAACAGAAAGTGTGAAACTCAAATAATATTCTGCCCAAATCGATTTTATTTATGAAAGCTAAATATTTAGCTTACGTATTGAATTAGATTGAATTCTAAATGTATGCCAGAATCAATTAATTACATTCTCAATTAAACATTGAAACATTTAAGTAGGTAAATCGTAATTTTAAACAGTAGTGGCTCTGTGAGCTGTAGAGTTCGCGACTTAATTTTTTTTTCGAAATGACTTATTTACACGTTTTTTTTACGTTTTCCACCGCCACTTAGAAACATCACAACTAACAGCTCATAATATATTATGTCCCACACCGAGGGGCTCGAGCCTACCCTAAATTAGAGCGATCAGGCCTCATATTGGCCTTGGGCCACGCAGACCCATTGCAGATTGGTCGACTTCACACACAACCTTTGAATTTCTTCGCAGCAATGTGCAGGTTCTCTCTTACAGTGAAAGAAACCATCGTGATGAAACCTGCACACTTCTGCGAAGAAATTCAAAGGTTTTGTGTGAATTCGACCAACCCGCACTGGGCCAGCGTGGTCGACTAAGGCCTATTCGCCTTAATTCAGGGCAGGCTCGAGCCCCTCGGTGGGGACGTATATGAACTGTTGATGATTGTGCAGGTTTAATAGCGATGTTTTTCTTCATCGTAAATAACAATAGGACAAACCCTCGTTGCCCGGACGCGCACCCAACTATTAAAGACAAAATACTATCTTAATTACAGATCTAAACGTCAAAAATAACTAAATATTAATTTTAAACAGAAATATAATTTTCCTTTACTTTTTTCAGATTAGAAGATCATAACAACTTCTTCAGAAGATACTAAACTAAAGACTACTGAGTACCCAATAACGGTCTCCTAAAGCCGTATTACAGATTTGTTGAGTCAAATATAAGACCGCGAGTAAGGGACGCAAAAGCTACTGTCAGCTCTTTGCTGTACCACAAAGATCTATAGAACTGGATGAGTTTAGTAAAGAAGAAATGGAGAAATTGACTGACAACTCTATTTAATTACCTACTTACTCCGCTGGCTCAGCAATCCAAAGTGGACCTTGGCCACAGAATTAATATAGTACCAGAATGGCCACTTACCTCCTCCCGCCAATCGGCGTTACCACGTCCTACCCCGCAGTTTGACATTCGAGGGGGCGAGCCAGGGGATACTAGATTAAAGACCGTGCATCGCTTACGCACGCAGTCTATAACTTTTATATAGTGAATGAAATATTGGGGAAGAGTTGCGCTGTGTTAAGGTGTCTTTCGACACATTGCGATAAAAACAGACGTTTTTATAAGTTTCCGAGTGTTAGTGAAAAAAGGTAAGCAACAAAATCAGATTCAAAGGTTTTTTGATTTGAGTTAGGTACTCTTAGTGGATTGATAAGAACTAAATGTTAGTGCTATATGATGTGATTAACCGTGTTAATAAGCCGTGTGGTGACGGCAGAGTAGAATACATTTTCACCAACCCGTGGGTGTCGAAAGAGGCGACTTAGGGGCTACACATTGAACAGGGAACGGGCAGCAGCGCTCTCTGATACAGTAACTTTTTAATCTGCGATCTCCAACCCGCCTGCCAAGCGTGGAGATTATGGCAAAACCAAACACTTAAGTGGAGGAGGCTCATAGTCCAGCAGTGGACTGTAACGGGCCGTTGACGTTGATACCAGTCAGGACTGCAGTAAGTTACAAAAAATGTAACAAAAAGACACTCATTTAATTCTATTGCTTTCTTTTTCACACTACATGTTCACTCGAGTTATGGCCTCTACATTATTTTCTCGTATCTTTTTGCCTTTATGCAAAAAAGGGATGCTAGAAATAAATTACTAAAAGTAATAGCTTCATTTCATACCCCTTTTCGTTCCTTTTTTCATTGAAAGGAAAAATGAAACCCTTATAAGATCACGCCCGTGTTCGTCTGTCGCAGAAGTTTTTTTCGAAAACTAAGAAAGTTATACCTTGATTTCTTTTTTTTTTGTTTGTGGCACTAGTTAACTTTGTGCCAGTGTAATCCCGTGGAATTCTGTTAGATCTCAGGTCACTTGTCGCAAACTGTCACACGTACTTTCACATGTACTCTGTAGTCCCTAAGTCGCCTCTTACGACACCCACGGGAAGAGTAGGTCCTGACTGGTATAGACTTGGAGTAAATCGAAATCTGTGGAACAACTTTTAGATAATACCGGATCAAAAACGGACGTATCCAGCCAGACTCCCTATGTACTCAGTAGCTTACATCTACGTGCTCAATAGCTTACTGACCAGGCTGAAATAAATTGCCTATTGTATTCCAACGTCGTGTGGGACAGTAATGGAACAATGTTATTTGCACGTTACGAATTCCGCTTATGTTATGAAATGTGAAAGACCTAAATGTATGAAATAATTAAATTATTCCGTTTACATCGAGTTCTGGTAACGTCGTTTCTGGTATGAAATTTAAAAGTATGTGTTGTACGAAATTTTTATTTAGCGTTTGACTAAAGTTATTTAAATTGCAATATCGGAGCGTACTAGACGTGGCATTATTATTAAATTATAAAGTAAAAATATTTTTTTTACAACACGTTTTAACGCACTAAAAAGTATAAAATATTTTTATTGAGATTTTTATTGGTGTAGTACTTTTGTAAGACAAAACGAAAAACGTGGGGTGCATGGAGTAGATTTTGAAGCATAACCGTGTTTCTCAAAAAACTATAGATTAGAATTTAGCCCCTTTATAAAAAAATCATAGATCTTCTAGGCGAGCTTGGTCCATCTTTCACCTTATAATCGCTATGTAAGATTTTCCCATAGGAATAAGACTTTTCCTGGTAAAAAGTATCCTATGTGTTAATCCAAGTTACAAACTATCTTCATTTCAAATTTTGTCCAAATCCGTCAAATAGTTTAGGCGTGAAAGCGGAACAAACATGCAAACATGCAAACATCTAAACATCCAAATATATTTTCACATTTATAATTGTGGTTTTAAAAAGACTATCAATAAAAAGACGAATCAAAATTGACTTTATTTATTTAATCATTTATTCTATAAACAATAACATAAAAACCACACAACTGGCCTACTTATTTCAAAAGAAACTTTACCATTATTTAAGACTAGCTGACCCGGCAGATGTTGTCCTGCCATTTTTCCCTACACCTACACTTACCCTACCCCTACCCTACACCTACCCTACCCCTACCCTACACCTATCCTACACCTACCCTACACCTACCCTATACCTACCCTACACCTACCCTACACCTACCCTTCACCTACACCTACCCTACCCCTACCCTACACCTATCCTACCCCTACCCTACACCTATCCTACACCTACCCTACACCTACCCTATACCTACCCTACACCTACCCTACACCTACCCTACACCCAGGGGCGTGCACAGGGTTTAGGACTAGGGTAGGCACTAGTAGGCAGGCAGGTATAATAAGGATAAAAAAGCACTTACCAAAAAATTTCATGAATTAGGTTATTACTGTATTGTGTTGACCGGCGACCCGTGGTGTGGTGTTTCCATGCAAAGTGATGTAATGTAAGTTTGGCCACCTCAAGTATCTAACCAGGTGATTGAATATTTTGAACAAGTCACACTAGAAGATACCCGAAATGGCCTTGAAAAAGGCCTTGTTTTTTTTTGTTATTAACTTTTTTGTTATAACGCACAATTGTCAAAATAAATTAACGGTATGATACTACAACTTTGTTTCTATTTATAAATTAAATCTACGCGCCTATCTTTGAGCAAATATTTTTGCAATACGTCATCGTAAAACGCAGGTGATCGTTTTACATCAATTAGGAGCTGTTTTTCAATAGAAATCATAGAAAGAGCTGCGAGTCTTTGTTGCCCCTGGTGGTTTTCGACTTTTCGTGCTTTTTGGCCGCGTTAGTAAAGTTATTCAAATCGACATAGCCGGCGTCGTTCCAAACGTTCAAAGAAGTGCAGAATAAAGTACACGGAAAACAAAACAAACTATTGGTGTGTACACAACCTGTTAACCAGTTGAAAGTCTCGTAAGATTTAATTTGAAAATGACGAGTTGCATTACCCTTCCTTTGAGTTAAATGCAACTCGAGTACACACCTTCCTCTATGAACGATATTCGCCTTAGCTTCAAAATTACACGTTGCAAATCCACCTTTTTTCAGTTTAAACAAACACGGCCCGTCGGCACAAAGTTCACAGCGATTACTCATTGTTATTAAAGTAATTTACTAACACAAAAAGCACTAATTGCTCAAAAAACCAAAGAAAAACACAAAAACTTAAAAAATCACTGCGCGTCACAACAAGAAAGGTAAACAATATGGCGATTCCAAATTCCGCAATGAAAAAAGTGATTAAAATATTGTTTTTACCCAATTCAGCATTGCGCGCTTTATTCATAATGCGTCTTGAGACTATTAAAGCTTTAAAGCGACCGACGCCCCCACCGCTCGCGAGCTCGCGAAGCGTCGCGGTGCTGAGGTGGCTGAGAGTTGTGATTGGTCGTCGTATTTCTGTCGCCAACTTCGCGCCTGCGCACTGGCTGACATGCGCCTCGCGCGGCGCGCAATTTTTGGAACTCGGGAACGCTTTACATCGGTGCGTTATAAGGGAATGACTTGTACTAAGATCTATTTACGCCACCGATGTTCCTTCGACGACGATTCGCCTTGTATAAGTCCAAGTCGAAAAAGCTGGGCTTTTCGGATTTGTATGGAGCGAAATCACGCACACTAACGCATTGACAAGTTTTGTGTTCGCACATAGGGCCTTTATAGCACACAGTCATATATTTTCTCTCACTACATGTAAGTAAACGTCAGTTGGAATAGGCAGTGCTTTTGGCGAACGTGAACAAAAGACGAGTGGAATTTGTTTAAGATAAGGATGTGTAAAATTAATATGGGTGTTATGGTAGTTAGTATGATAGTGTAGTGTAGTTAATTAATGTATATAATTGTGAAGGTATTTATCTGAAAATGACAGGGTAGGCAGTGCTTTTCTGCCTCTATGAAGTGCACGCCCCTGCCTACACCTACCCTACACCTACACCTACCCTACCCCTACCCTACACCTATCCTACACCTACACCTACCCTACCCCTACCCTACACCTATCCTACACCTACCCTACACCTACCCTATACCTACCCTACACCTACCCTACACCTACCCTACACCTACACCTACCCTACCCCTACCCTACACCTACCCTACACCTACCCTACACCTACCCTACACCTACCCTACACCTACCCTACACCTACCCTACACCTACCCTAAACCTACCCTACACCTACCCTACACCTACCCTACACCTACCCTACACCTACCCTACATCTACCCTACACCTACCCTACATCTACCCTACACCTACCCTACACCTACCCTACACCTACCCTACACCTACCCTACACCTACCCTACACCTACCCTACACCTACCCTACACCTACCCTACACCTACCCTACACCTACCCTACACCTACCCTACACCTACCCTACACCTACCCTACACCTACCCTACACCTACCCTACACCTACCCTACACCTACTGTAACGTTATAAACGCTTAAATCGTATTTAGTCTAATTTACGGTGACTTAAGCTATTATAACTACTAGAAAAATAATAATACACTTAAATCTAATTTTTAAACTAACAAACAATTAAAATAATATTTACAATAAGTTAATACAAATAATCTTACCAGGCTAACTAAACATAAATAATCACATTAATATTAATAACTGTTATATACAAAGTTTATCGATAATATACCATTTTCGTATATTATCGATATCACGTATCGACACTACCTCATCTCTAGTGCGCCTGCGCAATGCGCGCAGCAGCTCTGCGACTGCGCAGCACGCGCAGCCCGCGCCTCCGGCGCGTCGTCATACAGAGCGCTGGACGCGCCACATGCTATTAAGACCTCGGGACCATCGTACGTGCCGCTCTTTTGCACGTTCCCGCGCTAACGGTCTTTGTTTAAACTAACGATCTTTTTTAACCCAAATTGTAAAAGATCTGTGATCTATCATTATTGTGATTGTTCTTCCCCGCTTATTGGGTAAGTGTGAACACTATTGTATTGTTTTTAGCGATTGTAGTAACGTAGTGGTATCTGTATTTCATTGTATTTTGGATTAATGTTTTTTTTTTTCCAGCCTTTATTACCACTTTAAACTGTCTGATTCACTTCACTAAGTGTAGTATTTTTCTAATATTATGAACGTTATTCTCTTCTTTGTTCTGCATACGTTAGCTTTTGAATTGAACACTATAGGTACCTTTATTATCTTTTAATCAGCTGTTTGTGGCCTGCTTTTTGTTAGTTAGGTAGTTATCATCATTACCCTTTATTGCACATCATCCGCTCTGCTTTGCATAATACCGCCACAATCATAAAAAATATAATTTTCTCCTGTGATAAGTTGCTAGCCTCCCCTTTGCCTTCGCATACTGTCCATTTACTCATGCCGACGGATTTCTACAGGAACTACGACCATATTCTGACTTCCTGGAAGACTGGACGGAGGACATCTATTCCCGGCCAGCCAGGAATTTCTCCCAGACGTCGGACATCGTCGGCTACGCGGACGGTTGCTGCACTTGTCCAGGGGAGTGCCTACCTATGTCACGAACCGATTTTTATTAACTGCCACTTTTAGGTCCGAACCCACATTACCTGTTTTTTTAGTAGATTGAATAAATCACTTTTTTTTTGTATTCAGTCGTTATTATTTGCTGGCCCTAAACCACCTACACGACACTACCCTACACCTACCCTACACCTACCCTACACCTACCCTACACCTACCCTACACCTACCCTACACCTACTCTACACCTACCCAACACCTACCCAACACCTACCCTACCCATATATTTTTTACCGTTTAAACCTTCCCTGGACTTCCACAAATATTTCAAGACAAAAATTTGCCAAATCGGTTCAGCCGTTCTCGAGTTTTAGCGAAACTAACGAACCGCAATTCATTTTTATTATATAGATTATCTACTCTATTCATAACCGCTTCTAACTGAATTCCATGAGTGAGTTTTCTGAGTATATTCAAGTATGATGCATTTACTGAGATTCCATACTAATTAATAAGATGAAGTTAATGTAAATTAGCATGCGAGCGCACGAAAGCAAAGCGGCCATGTCTGAGAGACTCTTCAAGCGTTCACTCAGTTGATTTGGTAGCGAAGTATTACGTAATGAGCAATGTTAGAGATATTACATCCTGCAACGTATAGGTACTATCTAAATAGTGCAAAATCTCTCAGTAATGAAACTGAACAACTTTCGCCCCATAACTCACAAAGCAAATATTTTGAGAAACTAGCTCTAGAAGTATCATCAAAAAACAAATACATTTGAATCAAATATTAATATTCGCGTTAGTATCTGGCAGGCGTTATCGTGTTTCTTTATAACTTTTGCACTTTTTTTTCTCGGTGGGGACGTTTTTGAGCTGTTGATGTTGATGAATGAATTTTTTATTTCTCTAGAACGCCATGTTGAAAACTCCGAACAGTCCGTACGGCAACACTACACACACACACTCACTATTAAGTATCTATTAAGTATCAAAATAAACGTTGACACGAATAATTCACTCGATTAAATTAATGCTGTTGTCAGAAAATAAACAAAAGAATTGTTATACCCTGAAACAACTCAATTTAGAATCAGTAAGAAAATAATAAATATTGTTTCTTATCTCACTACTATATCCTATGTAAATAAGACTGGTACATCGTGTAGTACATAATAATCACATAGCAACCTCGGGCTGACAGTAATCTACCGTAATATATGGGAACCCGCCAGTTTACACTAATACAGTGCAGGTGAATTATGTCTCACCCCTGTGCCCTTTCGGGGAGTGATATAGGGTTGAGAGATTTCATAACAGCAACGCTGTAATCAACTCATTATTAGTCCCCACCGAAGGGCTCGAGTTTTCAACTAAACTACCCAGTGCGGGTTCGTCGACTTCACATAGAACCTTTTAATTGCTTCGCTCACAGCTATATGCTTTACTTAACTTTAGCAAACATATTTTGAAAACACATTGGTACGCGGCGGGAATCGAACCGGTGGAGCCTTTTGAAGGGCAAACAGTGACCCTAGCCACTACGCTACCAACGCTCTTCAAATTTATAAAACTCTGTTATTAAACTTCGATACATGTTGTTAGGTATGTGTACATACCTATGCCTCTTTGCCTCTTTGGCTGTTGCTGGCCGTAAACATTTGGATTGTTTTGAATTTGGAATATAAGTTTTGACGTAGAAATAAAATTAAAGAAAAAAAACCTTTTTAAAAACAAGCTTTTATTATTTGGAAAATGAACTAAAAAGTTAAAAATAAATTAACTCTAATTAGAAGTATAACACTTTATAAGTTCGTTGTAACCTTTAACGATAATTAAGCTTCTTTGTCTACGACAAAATAATTCCATATCGTAATCATATATTTTTAACACCAAAACTTTACACCTTAATTATTAAATCTTCCCCGTTTTTATTACAGTCTCAATTTTATAAATAATAAAAGCGTGTTACATTTTGATGGTATAATTAAGCTATCACAATGTAACACGCTTTTATTATTTATAAAATTGAGACTGTAATAAAAACGGGAAGATTTAATAATTAAGGTGAAAAGTTTTGGTGTTAAAAATATATGATTACGATATGGAATTATTTTGTCGTAGACAAAGAAGCTTAATTATCGTTAAAGGTTACAATGAACTTATAAAGTGTTATACTTCTAATTAGAGTTAATTTATTTTTAACTTTTTAGTTAATTTTCCAAATAATAAAAGCTTGTTTTTAAAAAAGGTTTTTTTTCTTTAATTTTATTTTTAACTTTTTAGTATGTTTAATTCGAGATTTACTACGACGTAGTTAGTAGCGCGTAGCAGCGTTTTTCCGTTATGTAGTCCGTAGTACGTTCACATAATAATGTGCTGCTTTGAGCACTTAAAGTTTATGTATTTTATTTATATTTAAATATTTCATTTTTTTTGTTTGTAGTAGGGTAAACTAATGTTTAAATTAGTTATGTAATCACAAGTTAGTTATTTGTAACATTTCTCATTCTATCCATTTCTTTTAATGCATCAACATTACAAGGTTTCTTCGAAGTCAACTTGGAGCAGTCAAGTTCTTCGATTCGAAGTCCTGGTAAAGACTTAACTCTGCTTAAAGCCACATAAGCTTGACCAGCAGCAAATAATTTAGAGCCTAGATAAATAACAGCATGATCTACAGCTGTAGTTCCCTGCATTTTGTGCACAGTTGAAGCCCAAGACAAGACAATCGGAAGCATTCTTCTTTCAGCTGTGCCGTAATTAAATTTAGCAGGAAATTGAATTGATTTAGGCTGTATTATATGAATGCCATCCTTGCCGAGGTCCATTGTAGAGGGATAAGGGCTTCAGTACAACAGGGTTCGCCCTGGTACCCTGAGGCGCAACGTTAGCGATATGAAATGTTTATACACTCTCATACCATTCAGCCCTCGGCACGTGCTCACCTTGGCATTGGGGCATCCATCTAATCAATCAGACATATAATAATCCACATTCATAACAAACGGAACGAACTTTTTCCCAAATCTGTTGGAGTTGCATATTCACGCCAACTAAGATGCTCGTCAAAACGAATCAAATGAGCGCAAACTCGATCGGGTTGCGTCGTTTAATTACGGAGTTCCTATGACCACCTTCCAGCTCCATCATCAGACCCTGGTTACCATATAGTATCAAAGTACTCGACAAGACGAATCAAATGGGCCTAAACTCGATGGAGTTGCGTCATTCCGGAGTTCCTATGGCCACCTTCCAGCTCCATCATCAGACCCTGGTTACCATGTAGTATCAAAGTACTCGTCAAGACAAATCAAATGGCCCCAAACTCGGTGGGGTTGCGTCGTTTAATTACGGAGTTCTTATGGCCACCTTCTAGCTCCATCATCAGACTCTGGTTACCATTTAGTATCAAAGTATTCGTCAATACCAATCCAACAAGCCCAAACACGACTATGTTATGTTGTGTATTTGTGGAGTTCCTGTGACCACCTTCCAGCTCCATCATGAGACCCTGGACATCACGTAGGACTGAAGATCTAGTCAAGACAAATCCAACAAGCCCAAACATGACTAAGTTATGTTGTGTATTTGTGGAGTTCCTGTGGCCACCTTCCGGCTCCATCATGAGACCCTGAACATCACGTATGACTAAAGATCTTGTTAAGACAAAACCTACAAGCCCAAACACGACTAGGTTGTGTTGTGTATTTAAGGAGTTCCTGTGGCCACCTTCCGGCTCCATCATGAGACCCTGGATATCACGTATGGCTAAAGATCTTGTTAAGACAAATCTAACGAGCCCAAACACGACTAGGTTGTGTTCTGTATTAGAGGAGTTCCTATGGCCACCTTCCGTCTCCATCATCAGACCAGCTCCAAGGTACCATAATATTGCATTGTCATCCGATTTATACATGAATGCAAAATTTCAGCTCAATCGGAAACTGGGAAGTGGATCAAATTTAACTTGCAAGATTTGATTACAGACAACGGGACAGGTGAAACTAAATAAAAGCTTGTAAATAAAATGAGAGTGGATTCTAGGTTAGACTGCGCGTGTGTAAAGATCTTAGCAAAAGAAAATAAATAAAAATACTCTTGTGTAATATCTATCTTTCAGTTGAAAAACCACCTCCACCCTCGTTCCACATGTAGTATGGTGGAATGTGGAAATAACTCGAGAAATTCAATGAAAACTTATTTAGTATGTTTAAATCACTCTCTAATTAGAAGACAACTTAAATTGACATTTCGTCACACATCTGCAAGCAATATAGCCGGTATAAGCTATATTTAATTAACCACAAAATCACAGATATATACAAAAGGAAGAATGGCGTATCGATATTTGTATTCGAATACAACTGGTGGCAATAAAAGTCATTGTCATCATCATCTCACATCACCTATTCTATCATCAAAATTTGTATAGGTCTATTACTAAGGCACATTCTATTCGAATGAAAAAAGAATAATTAAAACAGACTGAGTTATGACTACAAGAATAAACGAATAAAGATGCGAGTGCTACATTCCGTTGAGGAAGTTTTACCTCATGTTCTACCATCAGATCATAACGAAATTTACGACGGGACTACCTCGAAAGTATGAATCATCAAAATCGTTTTACAATTGGCGGAGATATGTAATAACATACAACAAAATACAACCGAATTAGAACCTCCTCTTTTTGAAGTCGGTTATAAACTTGCAGTGCTCTCTTCTTGAAACGTCCTATCTGCCTTTTTATTATCTATGCCAAAAGGCACACGAGACGTATTGATTCGACGCCATAATTCGGCTCATAATCAACGCGTTTCGGAAGACGAGAGGCATGGGTATGCCAGATAACTGTCATATTGAAGCGTGTTGCCAGATTAAATGGTATATAGTGATTTACTTCTTTTGAAAATGTCTTTCTGTGACATTGCTTTATTAGAAAAAGACTTACGACAAATTAACCGAAATAAAATGTCACATACTCTTGCGCGTCTGAATAGCAAAATGTTTAAATTACTATACGTTATTATTACGTCGTTATTTTTATTATTACGTCAACGCAAAATTTGTATTGCTACAAAAATAAACGCAATTTTACTATTATTCCATTCACTAAAACCGACATGGAGGTATTTTTGTCGGTATTATCATATATCAACATGTATGTACTTACATAAGTGGAGAGCGGTCGGTGGTCTAGTGGCTAGGGCCGCTGCCTCCCGTCCGGGAGACGCGGGTTCGACCACCTCCACGTACCAATGTGTTTTCGAATTTCAAATTCATATGTACGTTTATCCGATGCTCTTACGGTGTAGGAAAACATCGTGATGAAACCTGCACACTCCTGCGAAGAAATTCAAAGGTTGTGTGTGAAGTCAACCAACCCACACTGGGCCAGCGTGCTCGACTAATTCAGAGTAGGCTCGAGCCCCTCGGTGGGGACGTATATGAGTTGATGACTTACATAAAATATGGAGTGACCTGGTCGATAGTCGATTTGTCGCTGCTTTGTCGAGAATTTCTGACGATCTGGCAACACTAACGAACGATGTGTGATTGATTTGGAATGGTAGTGATTCATACTGATAGACAGATAGATAAAAAGTTTTATTTAAAAATCTACATAACACATGTACATACATTTAAGAAAAAATATACAGAAAAAGGAAATAACAAAAAAAAGAAGTACCTATGCATGCACATGTGTGCTGCAGTAATTGAAAGGGCCATGGCTCAGTGTAATTAGCCCAAAGGGCAACACTGATTTTCAGCCGTCACCCGTGGATGACTTGCAATCGCAAGCAGAACAGAAAATAAAAATAATACGTCTATATAAGATGTGACGCCATTAATAAAAAAAAAAAAAAAGTAAAAACTGTGGGATAATGACCTAATTGTAATAAAAAAGAAAGAAAATCGATGAAACATATATGTGCGTGCAGTTTATTTATGTATTTGAAATTGTGGTGTTGTGAAAGTGTGTGTTTAAAGTTGCAGTACCTACGACTGTTGCGAAAAATTATAATGAAAAATTTTAAATACACTAATTCCAGACAACTATTGGAATTTTCGTTGTTCATTGAGCAGGTGAAGTTTTAAATTGTTGAGAAACGAGAATTTGTTCGATAATTTTCTTAATGGCGGCTACTGCATTACCGTGTACCTATATGTAAGACCTTTAGTGCCGTGTGGTTTCCGGACACTGCATTATCTTTCCGTGGGAGCCATATATGGGTATAAACTAGTCGTGTAAGGGATTTGGTTTGGGTTTAGTGCCACATAGACGATAGGCTAGAAACCTTTAACTAAATGCACTAGTAAAAATAACTGCGATTAGTTTTACCAAACGTTGTTTTGATTTAAATTCTCCATGGCCAAACTGAAGAATAAAAGCGTGACTTTGTATATTAAGCGTCTATAGAATACTCAAATAACTCCTTTTACCACAGCTCTTGCTACGGCGTAGTGTTGGTGAGCGCTAGGGCTACGAATCGTAGCACTCTCTACGCCGTTGTACGCTACGGTCTCCCGGCTTAAATGCTTTTTGTGAAATGCGTAAAATTTTGATTGATTACATTGTGTTTAAAAACTTTTTATACCGATTTAGTGTAGTTCAACATGTAAGAAAGTACAGGGGTAATAAATATGGATAACCAAGACGCAATTTTCCCTATTATAATAAGTAGTATAAGAATTTTCGATATCTCACTTATTTCATCATCAACAGCGCATATACGTCCTCACCAAGGGACAAAACACTACCTTGAATTTCACTTGCTTAAAAATACATTTTCGAAGTAGGTGTCGTCAATTTTGTTTTCTAGAATTCTCAAACTAACGTATGTAAAATCATTCTCAATTATACAAATTAATTTCTTGATGATGATGATGATAAATATTTTGTTTATCCTTCAGTAATATGAAACTCATTTCTAACACAAAAGGCAAATCTGTTATTTTATAAAATCGATGAATAGAGTATTAGATATTTAGAAAGTAGGTAACTTCAGTCAAGGCTTACCTTCCGTAAAGTATAACTTCCTTTTAAAATATTTCTTTTAAGACTTTTCACTTTATTTACAAAAAAAACATGCTTAAATCCAGAAAGAGAAAAATAAAAACAATGTAGTTTCAATGGTCCAACGCTGATGAGTCAATAGCAGTTAATATATCGATAATTATATATTACACAAACCTATAATCAGCCAAATAAAATGGAAATTCCCGTATGTTTGCAATTCACTCAAAATTCGAATAAGTCAGTTGAAAGTAAATTACTTTTTCATGCAGTAACTTTATTTGTTATATTCCATTTACATACCAATAAATATTGGTAAGATAGTCAAGGTAGTGTAAAGAGTTTGTATTGTATTGTATTTTTTTAATATCGCATGAACAAATACCCCTACAAAAGTATTTTTTTTTCTGTATGAGAATGGAAATGTAAAACGAATTGTTATTATTCATGTAGTACCTACTTACAGTACTATTACGTCCGTTTTGTTTCAGATTTTCGTCACGAGAAAGTAAGCCTATGGCACATTTTGGTATTTTACCTATTCTATTGCGAAAACCTAAAAGTGTTTAATACCTATCCATATGCAGATTTTAGTTACAAAAAAATCAATAAACACTTTCTAATATTAATTTAAAAAATAGTATTTTCGAGTAGTCTGTCTGTATACTAAAAGCGAACGCGATAACGATAGCGTATTACCATAGTCTTAAGCTTGTCTTAAGAATTAAAATTACTTGTGCCTTTGTCTACTTCGAAGCTAGAAATAAGCTCAACTTTACAAAGTCTACACTATCCGTCTCCTATACCTTCCACATGCCTCAGTATCGAGCAAGTCTAAACCACAAACTCCCTTACCAATATTTTCTGAATTTCTCTGGAATTCCGCGAACATATTTCATAACACGTAGAATTCCAATATGCACGTACGAATTTTCGATTACGTAAACCTACCTCACTTCAGGTAATCGCGATCACACAGCTAATCTCTAACACGTCGCTAACGCGTCTGAAATACATGTGGGTTTGTAATGTTGTAATAATAGTTGTAGTACTCCCAGATGTGTTTAATTCATATATTCATCTTTTATTTCAGCTTTTCTGTTTCTTTTTTACAGCATTTTAGTTTTGAAATATTTTTTTTATCATTTTATGGCACGTTAAATTTTTTGTATCTTTTACTTCTGCTCTATTATTCAAAGTGGAAAAATACATTCAGTCATAATAATATATTTTTGGGCTAATCGCTATTTCTAATAGAGTGGTAATATTGATGTTTTAAATATTTTATTATATTTAAAACATCAATATTTTAACCCAAAGTTCTAAGTTCATTATTATGTGTTTATAACAGTCCTCATTTTTATTTTTACTGTGACTTTATTCCAATACAAAACTGAAGTAAATTATCTAAAAAAAAAATGCATTATTTTGACAAGTCTTTTAACAAAACTTTAAATAATGAAACTGGACTAAATGAACATTCGCCTTTTGATAATAAACCATCAAAACATTTTATAGATTTTAATTATTTTTCGAAAGTATACAAACCCTTATCTATTTCGGTGTTCAGGGTTTTGTAAACTGGCATCAGGGCGGGCTAAGCAAACGGTCTTATCGCCGGCAAGCGACTGGATTTATGTGCGAACTTTATCTTTTCCTGGCCTTTGCGAGTTCAGCCATTGTTATTCTACTAATTTTCAGTAAGGAATTCACTCTTGCCTTGAATACACCAAGATTATAAGACTCCGGAAACACAGACGCCGGAAGAGCATTCCACTCTCGTGCTGTGCGCGCCAAAAAAAAACGACGCAAAACGTTTAGAGCGGACTACGGGAAATTCAACCAGGAACTTGACAAGAGGACGTTTTATTTAGCATAAGAATGGTTTGTAGGTATAATATCGTTTAACTATTTTTCGTCAAATCAACTCAAAGAACTTGCTACATTTTTATACTGGACTGTGCATGTAAACTTCATTCATTCCGTTTTATTTTTTATTTTATTTTATTATTTATTGTGCACAATAAAGTCGACAGAAAATGATCACATAGAAAAACGACACAACAGGCTATGTTTATTTCTAAAGAAATGTCTTACAGCAGACCTTAGAAGTGAGAATTTAGAAAAGAAGTGGTTCAAGTTTTTAAAGTTAGATCATTTTAACAAAAAAAAAACACAAGATTACTAAAATAAAGTTGTTTTAGTGTACGTACGTTTCTGACTACAAAAAAACACTCCAAACCAAAACATTGGATCCATTAAAAAATTAAAATTAAAAAGAAATGTTTTGTTTTAACAACAGTTAATCAAAAATTTTCAATATATTATAATCATCGGCATATTATAAAGTATACATCGGCATGTTCTCTGGGGACGTACATGAGCTGTTGATGATGATGGTGTTCTCTGTCACTGGCGTAGACTTATTACATTAGGATCTCAAACTTACTTAATTTCGAAGACTAGGTGGTACATTTCTAGTTGTTTTATTTACTATCAAGGTTCAGTCGATAGCACGGAAAGATAAACATCGACTTTTTGAGTTTGAAGTCATATTTTATGGGTTAAGCGTTGATTACAGTCTATTAGTAAATATGTGGGGACATCTCACACACGGCCATCTGATCCCAAACTAAGCAGAGCTTGTACTATGGGTGCCAGACAACTAATATACATTACTTAAATAGATAAATACATACTTATATAGATAAACAACATCCAGATAAAAGGCAAACACAAGTGCTCATCACACGAATGTTTGCCCTGGGCGGGATTTGATCCCGCGACCCTGTGCTTCGTAGGTAGGCGTACTACTAGGCTACGGGGTCGTCAATTAGCATGTATGTATGTATGTATGTATGTACCTATATTAATTAATTTATTTATTTATTTAAGTTTTAGTACACATTTTTGTCATACCACTTTAATGTCCTATCTCTCACAACACATTGGTTGGCTGGAAGAAATCTCTCTTTAGAGATAAGCTCGCCTTTACTACAGTTATTAATAATATTATTTATGTATGGTGTACTGTTGCAATAAAGAATACAGGTATATATTACACTTTCCTAAGTATCGTGTGCTAATTTACCAATAAACTTAAACGAGTACTACTAATTAGAGCTAAGGAGCATCGGTGGTGTAATGGCTAGGGCCGCTGTCTTCCGTTCGAGAGACGCGGGTTTGATTCCCACCACGGTACCTATTTGTTTTCGAATTTCAAATTCGTATATTTGACGCTTTGACGGTGAAGGAAAACATCGTGAGGAAAACTGCACACTCCTGCGAAGCAAAGATTATGTGTGAAGTCGGATTGGCTGACTTCACACATAATCTTTGAAGTTCTTCGCAGGAGTGTGTACCGCGCTTGCACAACCCATGTTCCTTGGAAAAAGTGGTTGCTTATGATGGTCTGTTCTGTAAATCATATTCAAATTTTGCTAGGGATTACAAAATCATGCTGTATTTTTACGTCAAGTGATTTCCTTTTGCGCGCTGTAAGCTACAAAGAAGAAACGGAAAATGAAGAAAATAATATCTTGGACAACAATAATCTAAAAAACAGTAAGTAAGTATTGTGACTTTCAATCATTTCCAGTTTCTGCAGACATTAATAAGATTGGTTTCTAGGTAAATTGAGCCAATAAAAAGAGTTCAGTACAACGTTCAAACTCAAGTGATATAAAATATAATATTTAGGCGATGAGCGCACTAGTAGTAAATTCTCCTGAATCATTTTTACAGTGCTGATAATCGTGATCCTCATTACGATGACTTTTGTCCAGCAGGAGACGACACGTCACTTACTGATATAGTGCTTTCTGGATATTTTGCGGACACCCAGTGTTTTAGCGATAAACTTCGTATAGATGCCCTGCGAAATTACTGTAAAAGTAGTTGTAATATAATATATAAAATAAATATATAAAAAATACGTGGGGACATATCACACACGGCCATCTGATCCCAAACTAAGCAAAGCTTGTACTATGGGTATCAGATACGAGTATATTCATCAACGGCCCGTTACAGTCCAATGCTGGACTATGGGTTTTGCCATAATCTCCACGCTTGGCAGGCGGGTTGGAGATCGCAGAAAAGGTTACTATATCAGAGAGCGCTGCTGCCCGTTCTCTGTTCAATGTGTAGTCCGTAAGTCGCCTCTTACGACACCCACGGGAAGAGTAGGGGTTGGTGACAAATGTATCCTACTCTGCCGTCACCAGACGGCTTATATTAGATTATTTTTAATACTATTTCCCTTTCCTTAAAGCATGCCTTGTCTAATTAGCTTAAAATCTAGTAATGCCCGAATGGTGGATGGAAGCGCCACGGAGAACCAATGTACCTATTTTAGAAAATAATTGAGGTCAATTATATATTATAGAATGTAATATGACTCTATTTACTTCGCCTCCCGGTTTAAGTTCGAAGAACAATATTTTGTGAAGAAAAATGAGGATTTCGGTGAAAATCGAAATGTAAAAAAAAATTTTGCAATATACGAGTGAGCCAGAAAAGCCAAAAATATTGAAGCTCAAGAAAAAGAATTAGAATATATTAAAATATAAATTGATTTAACTTGAATGAGAATATTGGTGAAAAAAATTGGTGTACAAACGGGTTCCAAATTATTGGCCCTTAAATACCCGCCCCGCGGGGCGCGTAAAATTTTTCTTCCATCATGGATTGATTCTAGAATATGTTAATTTATATTGATATTAATTACTTTTAAAGTTTTTTTTTTTAGTAAAGTTAAGCATCTCCAAGTATTGTCAGCTCGTGGGTAGGTTGTGGTATATTTGAAACATTCTTTGATTGTATGTAATTGCAAATAGGCATTGGGGACATTGGAAATGTATTTTCGTTGTGTAGGCTCCGGTTTCACGAAATAGTGCGATCCCCTTATATCTCGGAGAGTAGTGAAGATGTGATATTAAAAAAATTTCAAAAGACGCGTATTTATAAGAGCTGTAAGGTGCAAAATTAATTATTCGAGAAAGTCAAACCCGAAAAAAGTTATGGCCGAAATAGTGAAAAAATAATATATATTATTTCCGATTTTTTTATTTTGGTGCTCGATATTTTGGAAACGAAGAATGATATCAAAAATTTGAGAAAAATTCCCCTGGACAATTTAGACAACTACAATTTGAGCCTAAAACAAAGACGATCGGGATAAGGGTTTGGCCTGTAGCCTAACCTTTTTAAAAAAGTCAAAAAGTCAGAACCTAGATTGCTCGATAGTCGTGTGATGCACGAAATCTGTGATTTTTTTTTTCTTGGAAATTTAATACTTTCAATTCGAAATAGGTTGTTTTCCCAATATCGCAGCAAAGGACAGTCAAATCTGTTACCATTGAAGCTTTATTCTATCCCAATTCATTAACTAATTTTACAAAGAGCTCGAGTAATCGCGCTATTTCCAGCCAGGGTGAAGGCTGAAAATCAGTGTTGCCCTATTTTGGGCAAATTTCACTGAGCCTGGGCCCTTTGCCTCATTGCACTACACATGTGCACGATTTTTTTTCTTCTGTAGTTTGTAAGTGTGTAGATTTAAGTTTTCTGCTCATTTTTTTGTGTCTATGTGTGTGCAATTAAAATAAAAAAAAATATGTGGGGACATCTTCACACATGGCCATCTGATCCCAAACTAAGCAGAGCTTGTACTATGGGTACCAGACAGCTGATATACATTACTTAATTAATGCAATATAGTACATTACTGGACGAGGACACTTTTATTGTGTACGAGTCCAGCTAGAGTTATTGCGGCAGAGGCTTGTATAGTGCTTTTCTCTGAAATATGCGAGGAAATTATAAAATACTAAAAATATTGTGGTAGGTAAGTACCTTGGATTTAGATGTCTTCTTGGATTGTACTAAACTTCTAATTGTTATCACTTTAACCTTTACTTTAACATCTTGAACCATACATTGTTATAATATTTCCCTAATTCAATGATTAGTTAACTCATGATAAATAAGTAAGAAAATAGTACGATAAAAATAAAAGAGACGACAAACTAATACAAACCGCCATATTGCATGCTTTTCTTTTTTTTGTTCTAAGACAGTGTCATACAGAGCATACAGCCAACTCCAATCCCTACAATTCGTGTACGATTCATATAAAGTTTGAATATAGAACATAAGAGTATGCTGTAAAAAGATTCAAATACATTGAAATTTCTAGACGAAAGGCCAGCCTAGGCCATTTGAGCTGCTGTTTTATATGGGGAAATGTTTCGTCCAAAAATGAGTTACTTCGCGTATTGTTTTTTGACAGTCCACATTTTCAAAGAAAAAACTTTTTATCTATCTATCTATCCTATATAAAATAGTGACATGAAGTTGTAACCATCCGTTACGGTCTACGTTCTAGATTTAGGCCAGGCTTAGTTCAGGTGGATTTATTGTGCTTACGTTATCGCGACACGTGAAGTTACGGTCCGACGCTTCCTCAACCTGAGCTATATTAACGCTTAAACTACTAGACGGATTTGGATGAAATTTGAAGTAGAGCTAGTTTATAACCTGTATTAACACATAAGATACTCTTTACGGGAAAAAGTCTCACTCCCACGGGAAAATCTTACATAACGCGAGCGTAGCCATGGGTGGACAGCTATTACTATAATATCGACGATGGCAAGATAAACAAATTACAAAAGAAATTAAAACTATATACTTTAATCATTTTGTTAAATAACCGCACTGGGCCAGCGTGGTCGACTAAGGCCTGGTCGCCCTAGTTCAGGTTAAGGTCGAGCCCCAAGGTGGGGACGTGTAAAGAGCTGCTGATGAATCGCTTTCAGAGTTCGTTTCTTCTAGGATTTTGTCTAAAAAAAACAAAATTTTGATTATAATAATGTAAATATTGATTTGTACTCGTATTACAGTAACAAGATAGACTGACTAACCTTATTTAAAAAGTATGTGTTAGTAACAAGTAGAAAAAAATATGCAAAAGTCAACTAAACGGGTCCTCTTCGTAACTTTGGTGGTGTTTTCGTGTGCCTCCACTCTTTACCATAGTTTTAAATATAAAAATAATATTTCAATCATCATTATCGTCGTGTGGGTTGTAAGGTCGACAACCGACCACACAAACCCTGGTGTCAGTGCTATAGAGCCGCCAAAGGCCACTGACTTGGCTCATGTAACGACTAGATAGTAAACCGGGACCAACGGCTTAACGTGCCTTCCGAAGCACGGAATCATCTTTCTTTTTCGGACAATCAAATGATTCAGCCTGCAATATCCTAACCAGACTGGGGGTCTCACAAAGATATTTTTTATACAGTATCCCCACCGGGAATCGAACCCGGAACCTCCGTAATGGCTGTCGAAATTTCGACCACTCGGCCACGGAGACTGTTAATTCAATAAAATAAAAGACAATACAAAAATACTGGTATACTAAAAACTAGTTGCATTCTACTTAAAATTAAACTAATTCAACAGAGTTCTCTTCGGGCGCCAAGCCGGATTTACGTCAGCAATATATTCAAGAGACAACAGTCTGCGTGTCTGTCACTGTCCGTAGTTTGACTAAGTAAACGACCGGAATGGACTGGGTTCCGGCCTAGTTGAACTAGGCTAAGTTTAAGTCTAGTTGTTAAGTTGCTAAGTACTGTAAGGAGCGGCCTCCTTTGTGATTACTGGCCGTTGGTCTATTTTCATGTAGCTTCCTATGCGATTCGAATATTTCAAATATCGAACTGTTGTGATTTTTGTTTTCGTGCTGGAGACAGGACGTGTCCTTGTCTCAATAATGAAAATATAAACGAATTTAATCAATTGATTTTAAAAGTTTTCTTCGTATTCATCTTTATCTAGAGTAACGGCCTTCAGGCTAGGGCTCCGCAGGAATAAGAGACCAACGGCCAGTAATCACAAAGGAGGCCGCTCCTTACAATACTGTCGCCTCCACCATGTCGCCTCCGGTGTGGCGAGGGACGTCTCCTGTGGTAGGGCTACTTCATCAAATAATACCAGCTTGGCTTTACATCTAAATACTTCCCAAAACTCATACTAGATTTTTCACCCACATAAGGCTACACTCAAGTGCCAGTAATAACAAAAAAGTATCAGTACAAAAGAAGAAAATATCGAGGAGTTTGCACACAGAGCATACAAACTCCACAGTACCTATGTAAGTACAGTTATGCACTTTCGCAATACGAAATCTTGTAGGCCAATATTCTAAGAATTATATCTATTCAAGAACAGACTTACATGGCTGAGCGAGCGGTAAGCTTTTCGGTTCTTATTAAGGAGGTTAAGGTTCGAATCCCAGTGAGGACACCGCGTTCCAACGAACTTAGTTGCCATGGTAAAAACACTCTGTAGATACTTAATTTGGTTAAGACATTGAAAAAAGAAATAAACACAGAAAATAATTTTGAACTTCACTGTAATAAAATTATCTCTCTTACTTACTAAAAAAACACCTGACTTACAATCTGTCTGAAAAGAAAGATGATTCCGTACTTTGGAAAGCACGGTATCCACGGAAAATTGTTGTAACATGAGCCAAGCTAGAGTTAGCGAGCTCGGTTATACATACACCGTGTTTAACTGGTTGACTTTCGTTAAAAGGAGTGTTCAGTCCATTAAACTGAACAACTTTCCCCAAGGAACATGGACTACAGTCGACAAAAAATAGGCCGTTCGTTCATACTATAACCACAATATTTATTTAACTAGCAATATTTTTGTTTCATTTGCCAGCCCATGTTTCTTGGAGAAAGTCTTTAATTAACGAAAATCAACTTTCACATCGTGTATATGTCGTGGCCATATCGTAGAATTGACCTCATCATGAAATTTTCACTGTCCATTGGCCACATCATGATGTGCCTTGGCCAGATCAATGATAAGAAATCGTTTGTCGATATGTTCTACTAACTAAAAACGCAGCTACTTCATGAAATGGTCAAGATTATTTGATCATATCGTAAAATTATTACATGAATTGTTTATGTACCAACATGGCGGCCGCGTTATTTCTCGCGGTGAAAAAGTGAATAATTCGTTATTAAAATGAGGAAGAAAAAAGAGTTTATTATGAAAAAGTACTCTGAAAATGTCTGTCGGACTTAGAGAACAATAAGTACCAAATATAATTTAGATTCTTATTAAATATTTCATGGACGCCCTATTTTCACGATTGGCCATTTAATGATCTGGTCAAATTAAGTTGCCCACATCATGAAATATTGATCGAAACTTTCATGATGTGGTAAATTCTACGATATGGCCACGACATATACACAACTTCAAACGTCAAACATTTCATCACAGTTCATACGGTAAACTACAACAAATTCAAACTATACGACATTCGAATACGTGGTACAATGATGTTTTTGACTCGGTTTATAAGAACATCGAAAGTAAGCTTCAATGTACAGCAGCGACATAATCTGCCTGTTTGTCGTCGTCGTCGTCGTCGTCTGTCAAAATTAACTAGGTGCCATGTTTTAGCGGGCTTTGTTAGACGGTTACTCTTCTATAATATAGATAATTCGTTGGCATATAAGTGGTTCGTGTCTTTTCCCTCCAAAAACAACGATAATGTAATATGTGTGTGTAAAGACACACGCTAAAGAGTCTCAGGAAAAATGTAGGCAAAAATGTTTATATTCTCCTACAGGAAAATGGAATATTACGTTTCAAAAGATATCACCACAAAGGTTTCTTTATAACAAACAAAAAATATCTTCTGAACTTCTATATGGATACGGATTTTGGGAGCGCAAACAACAAGTAAAGTAAATTTTCGGAGTTATTACGAAAAGATTGTTTTGGGCATCACTGAAGATGAACCTGTTTCTCAATTTTGTGGAACCAATCTTTAATCAAAACAATGAAATGGGGGTGGTTTGAGTTCTGAAGAATAAGCCTACGTACTTACTCAGGATGCGAGACAGATGGAGTTTTAATAATTTATCATACCGACCGCCACAATATGTAAGTAATGATATTATATGTACATACAAGAGGTAGTTACGCCGCGAGCCGTGAGTTGGTCCTAATTGTGACCATTGCAGTCGAGCTGTGACCGCTGTCTCTTACACTGTTAAGCGCCCACTACACTCTCGTCCGAAGTTCTTCGACGAAGTCTCACGAAGTGTCAAATTGGTGTAAAAGTGAAGCCCGAAGTTGCACGAAGTGCCTCTTCTATACTCTCGTCCTCGGCTTACTTCGATCAACTTCGCAAGTAGTGTAGTGGACGCTTTACGCTTTGCCTATTTCCTGTCGCACTTATAGCGTGTCTGTCTGTATATGTATGTGTCGCGGAACAATTTATAATATGTTGTGCGTGCAGTATGAACGTGACGTATCTTTCTTAAAATATCATTATATGTAAGTATTTATTTATGCAATAAGGTATTATAGTTAAGGGATATCATGTTTCACAGACCATAGTTTTTGTCAACAATATTTTTTAATACAGGACAAACTAAGAATGTTTCAAAATTTCGACAACTATTTTTCCCTTTATGGGTTTTTAAGATTTTCAATAAAATAACATTGATTTTTTATAATTCCTACCAGCAAGTTAATAATCAATTTTGAACATATTATAAAATATATCTATTTGAAACAAAAAAAAACTACATTTCAAATCATAATGACCCAACCGGCTCCTACTTCACAAATATTGCAAAAATGTCCACTCTCAAAGATTTTTTAAACCCACCGTGGAAGCAAAATAACCTAAAAACTAACCCCACAACCCTAATGCAAAGTAAAACTATGTAGAACAACGTGTGTCTGTTGTATGGCATAGAAAAAATCGAAATAAGGTTAAATAAAAATCGTGGCGCGGAGCCGAAAATTTTGTTTCCTAAAAACGAATTATTTACATGTGGCTGAGAGCAGACAATGAACGAGCAATAGCTATTCCCGTGCATGGGAAGTCCGAATATAAGGTTTAAAACCGTATTCGGAGATTTTTCACTTCGGTTATACGTTCTTGTATTGAACTTTTTCGAATAACTCAAAAACTAAAAGAGATAGCTCAAAACTAAAAGCATACTTGGGATGAGACCGACTTGTGAGTTTCATAAAAAATGAAAAACATTTTTGGAAAATCCGTGTTGAAGTAGCGCGTACCGTCGATGCGTATCGTCCATATACTCAGGGCGAAGGCAGCCGAAGGCCAGTGATGGTCGGAGGCGACAAGTATTATTGATAAAATTAATAATATGTTAAAGTTTGGATATTGAAAAGTTCGATATCGGTTTGGAAAATATGAAAATATTTGCTATAACCAAAGTCACAGGCGCTGCTAAAAACTTCCCCTGTTCATCTCTTACGCCGCCTAGCATGAGACGGGCTGCATCCTGAGAGGCAAAGGGGCGACCCTTAAACCTTTATTGACTAATCCAAACTAACCAGTGTGGTCTGCACAACCTGGTAGAATAAATTATGGTGGGCGAGTGGATGATGCTAACTAGCGGACACAGACGCCGGCTGGAGCCTGTACCTCTAGAGTTACTTAACAGAGGACAAGCATACGTAGAACATCGGCCGCAACGCATTATGGATCTGGAACCTCTCACGAATCCGCGTTGTCTCCAATGCCGCTGTCCTAATAAGAACCACCTCACGTGACGCCCAAGCACGGAAATGGCAAAGGCCTAACCGCAATCTATTCTAACTATTAACGAGGGCCATGACTGGGGGAAAGGATTCGCGACCCTTTACCCCGGACACTGGCACTCAAAACATTGTCTGACGCTTGAAGATGTGGTATACTCGTCATTAACCGACGTTGACACTACATGCCTAGCAGAGCTCTGAACCGCTGATTGGCCGAGACGCACATAGCAACTTGAATACATCATCGCCGGTGGGGACTTGTCCACATCCGTGCGCGTTGGACCTCAGACTGCTTAGTATCGATGAAGGTCTTTCAAGTATTACCCCTGGTAGTGGCGTCAACGAAAGCTAATGACTCCTCCGACTGTGAAGTTTCCTGCTCTGGACGTAAAGCTGCTCGAGTTATGCACTAAGTAAAGTAAAATCACAAAGCAGAATAAAACCCGAATATCCTAAAGAGATATCAGTGCATATGATTGTAAATGTATCTGATAAATGGGCTTTGGTGAATGAATCTATAACCACATGCTGCTGTGGCTTAGATCACGTGAGACAAGGTATAGTTATGTACAGCCCAAAAGATCAGAGTCCCAAAAGGACCGGGTGCATGCATATAGCACCGTTCCCTTCAGAGAAATATTGTTGCACTCGGCGAAGGCGAACATGGAGCATACTCGAACCAGCGGATCAGTTCGGCAGGAGATGATCGGAGAGCTGGGAGTTATTTGGTCAATAGCTCATATACGTCCCCACCAAGGGGCTCGGGGGGAGTTATTTAATATGTTTAAATAAGTATTTAAATGTATATATAAGGGGTTATATTCCCTTCACTCCCTTCGAACGCACTACGTCTGACACTTCTGTGAAAGACAGGGGTTAGCCTCCCAAAAGGTTACCTCAGCGGCTCAGCCGTATCGGGATAGCTACGGCTAGTATCGATTGGACGTCGTCCACTAGCTTCGGCTTACAACGAAAAGCTTAGGCTTTCAACGAAGGGACTTTGGTCTCCTTCCATCGCTTGAGGCGCACCGGTCGGACCAGGGTCCGCTGTAGACAATCCTTCGGGATTGTCTATTTTTTTAACCTTTTTCCTACACCTCTGTGGTGAGGAGAGGTCAGGAGCATTCTGGAGGACAGGATGGGCAGTGTCTCACAGAGAGCGCGTTGGAGGGGCGTTTATTTTCACTCGTCTCGTAAATACTTTAACGGCTGGTTTGCTGTAAAGGTGTGAGCGTATCGGGTCTTTGCTTCTAGACGACTGCCTTGCTTGGGATCTGAGGTCAGTAATCATCCAGCTGGGGGAGCTAAAACTAGTTCCCTCGTCAGTGCTGGATCTTGCTAGATCCCTTGTGGGATGGTAGTATGGAAGACACAGAGAGATTATGTAACTATATTTATCAATACGGTTGGCATAGCTTAAGGAAAAGGTTGCCCAGGGCGAGGGCAAGAGTGGCCGTCTCCGAGCAGTATCATAAGAGAGACTTGGAGAACGGCTATTCTGTTGAGGAAGAGAGACTCAACGAAAGTTCTTATGAGAACTAGAAGCTCTTTCTGAGCTAGAGGTTGAAAAGAAGCTCTGGTCGATGAAAGACCAAAACCTGGGGCGATACGCTATATAGGCTGTTTACTCGATGATATTTCCTACATTTTTTAACTTCCCTGATGATCGAGCAGGGAGGAATTGATAGCTAGGAATTACATAGATGTTGTACAGAGACACTTTGTTTAATTTTGTAGTTAGAATTCCCGAAGAAAGACGAGCACACTGTAATCTTCTAAAAGAGCTTGGGTTACTCACACAAAGTAGTACGATTCCACTACTAGACGATCATTGGCCAATTTTAATTATTATAGAGATCAGGTGTGCAGTTACAAGACTTCCAGCACCTGAAACCTTGATTCCAACCTCTATTAAAAATAATACCTCATTAAGTCTGATTTAACCTTTCTTCATCAGTCGTTATTGAAATAATTTTCTTTCCAAATACAGGCGACCACTTCTAACCATTTGGATTAAACGACTCTTTGTCCCCCGCTTATTATGATGAGACTCTTTATAGTGATGGGAAAGCATGGGCTTTAAAATATTAGATGCTACTTTCATTCAAACCAGTGAACCAATAGCAGATATCTGTACGAGACCAGTAAACGATTAAGTTATTGAAAAGACAAATTACTCTAACAAAATTTTAGTACTAACGCGAGATTCACAAAGAAGTGGCATGGCATAATTTGAGTATCATTTCGCTAAAGTTCAGTTTGAATATCCGATTTGTGTATCTTAAAGAATTTTTTGACTCTAAAAGTCTTAGTAACCGGACCATAAAACATACAAAAAAAATGTTTTTTGACTATTTTAAAAACTGAATAAACCTAAATAAGCGGAAAGATTGTGATTGCGATACAGTCATAATAAATACTATCGTTTGCCAATACTTATATTTTATCGCTAAAACCGTATCAACAACTATGCAGGGCATACTTGGTAAAACAACGTGATTTTGGAATCCCGTCTCTAAATAAAGAGCTTTGAGGCTATTAAAGAACTCCACCGCTGTTTTTTCAAACTCCGCGATTGTCATTTGTTTTGACAACTTCGTTTATATCTCTCAAAGTCGTTTCTGCGTAAATTACACTTGCTGCACTTGTCGTTATTATAATGAACTTTTATTTTATTCTAAGTCCTTTTGAATTGAAAAAATACTTCTTAGTGGAAGTTAATCTAAGTTCTAAAAAGGTTTTAGGTAAAATAAAGCTTTTAAAAGTCACTCAAAAAACTTAAAAAAAGAGCATTGACAGTACTTCAAAGGTAGTCTAGTTTCTACATTCAAGTCACATATAAACTCATGTTTTCAAAGGGCGTCTCAAACATTGAAGGCATATCTTAAGCAGCTGTTGACCTTTCGTCGCCTACAATATGTATGCAAACGTGGGTCAATCAAAATGGCAATACGCAGCCGCGGCCATTTTGCTTGGTTGTTATCTGTAATAGTTTGTAGACAACTTAAAGTCACCAGTTCTGATTCATCGGTGCATGTAATGTTCTTTGAATAACACAAAGAATGTAATAATAATAATGTATTTATAAACCAACAGGTTTGACATAGTACAATAAATTCTGAAGCTTGTCATAGTAAGAACTGTGCTACGTAACAGGAGCAAGCCACCAGGGCATTTTCCTATCATTTTTTACAGAGAATCAAAGTTCCTTAATTAAAGTCATTCTCCGTAATGTTCCCAGCTCATTAATACTAAAGCACCGTAGATCATGCAAGAGGAAATCGCTGTTGTCCGCTCACAAACCCGGGGAAGGTTATAATCAACAAAATAATATTACCAGGATCCTTTGGCAAACGGCGCGGCGTGCGCAAAACTGTGTGTTACAAGCGATGAGACAAAGTACCAGTAAGTCCGAACACTAAAAGACGGCTTTCGAGGTTTATTATAATAATGTTATTTTTCTGGCATTTGAGTGAATCTGGAACTGCAATGTCAAAGCGCACTGGAGGTGCAAATCTGATGCTCTAAATACGCTCTAACATGACAGATTCCCTTAACTGTCAGAAACAATATATTATTGTGAGCCTCGAAAGCGGCAACTTTTACTTATAACCGTCCTTTAGTATTCGAACATCAGAGTTAACAAAAGTATTCCAATTTTTTAAAAAAGTTGATACGAGGTAGATGTATATTTGGACTGCAAGGGCACAGCAACAACACGAGGTAAGTCACACAAAAGATGAAAACTACACTAAACAAATAACAGACAAAGACAGACAGATAAAGTATTTACATACTCATACATACATACAGACAAGAACTACACCACTCAGTCCAAAACCGTTTTCACTAAGACCAACGTAAAAGATCATTTTGGAGTGTTCCACTTACAGAACAACATTTTTTTTCTATTATCATCTATCTATTTATCTAAGGGAACGGGCAGCAGCAGCGCTCTCTGATACAGTAACCTTTTTAATCTGCGATCTCCAACCCGCCTGCCAAGCGTGGAGATTATGGCAAAACCAAACACTTACGTGGAGGAGGCTCGCAGTGGACTGTAACGGGCCGTGTTGATGTGATCTATCAATTTATTTATCTATTTTGTTTGTCGCAGAACCGACGAGCGTTGGACCAGACGGGTTCTCGAAGGGAGACCACGTTTCGGGAAACGTAGTGTGGGGCGCCCCCCTGCCAGGTGGACTGATGACCTGAGGAAGGTCGCTGGCGGTGGCTGGATGAGGAAAGCGGGTGATCGTGCGCTTTGGCGTGCCCTTGGGGAGGCCTACTACTTCCAGCAGTGGACTGCAATAGGCTGATTGATTGATTGATCTATCTTGAACTTCTATGTGTCACTCTTCTACTAAATTATTACTTAAAAATCACCCTGGCAAATAATGACACGGTTCCAGTAAAGAACCTGATATCTTGTCCTGGTTTACCTTTGCCCTGTATCACGTTCAACCTGAAAAAGACCACTAAAAATTGAAAATGTAGTCAATCTATTTTGGCTGGACAAATTAATGTTATTGTTCGTTTTTAATACTGATCTATCTCTCCCTCTTTACTCTCTTTTACTACCCATTCGAATGAGTCAATCAAGTGCATCAGTTTCATTTACCTTCATAGGCTTCTCGCTGTCGGCTAAATTATTTTTACAGAACAATTCTTGTACCAGAGGCTTATTCTGCGCGACGTCATTATCTGCTCAACACAAGCGTGAGATTAGAGGGACTATTTCATTATATTTTTCCGGAGTATTTCATTCCGGAGTTCTTTATTATGAGAGTGTGTTTCCACAGTCGGGAATAAAGATACCCTTCGTCAGTATGTGTATTTTATCCAGTGATAAGATATCATTTAATTAGTTTATGGTGAAATTGTGATGACGAAAAAATTATGGTCATCTCCAATTAATAAAAAAATAACGATTTATATTGTGGAATCTTATAGGTAAAAATGTATAAAAAAAACAATTAGTATATAAATAAGAAGAATAAACGAATATTCGTAAGAATATACTTGAAATATTAGTTTTCTTTTTACAATGTTTTATTTATTTATTTATTTTATTTATTTAAGGCTCACAAAACAAATTACAATCACTAAGTGTATTATGAATTGATGCTGTAAGTGTATTATGAAATAATATATCAGTTTTATGTATTTAGGCTAGATTACAACTCAGGTATGTGTGCACAGAATGAGTTATATATAAACAGTTTACGTAATAAATGTTAGTATTACTTACTATGGACGTTAGTAAATACAGCCAAAAACTAAACCTGTCATGAGGTTATACGATCGGTTTAACGGTTGTTTAACGCCTATTTGTAATAATACCTAATTTAAAAAATGTTTTTAAATTTTTTAGTTACTCCATCTTGTTAAACTAATTGTTTCTTTTAGTACGATTAGAAATTCCATCTAAATATTAAAGAAAGTGTTTTTAGCACCACGTCTATTCCTATTTCATCGCTTATGAAAACAAATGTCTCCTGTCAGGCGAGCACATCCTTTTAGATTATAAGTGAGAAAGAGCTCTTATCTTGGGATAGACCGGTTGAAATAAATGCGTTTTCCGCCTTTCTACTCACTACTCTCCTTTAGGGGACCTACACAAAGTTTTAAACTGTGATTAACGTTTTCATTCGTGTTTCTTAACGTGTAGGTTAAAAAATTGATGACCGACTTCACGGACCCTTATTGGTAAAATATAAATGTATTTTATCTAAATCATTTAAATATTCTCAATCCCCCTGGTGGGGATAAGTTACAGCTGGTTAAAATTATAGTACAAATACAATAAATGTATATATTATAAGTATGTATGTATGTAAACACTTTATTGCACTTTTTTACTTTATAAGTATGTTTTTATAGGTAGGTATAGGTTAGGTATTCTATATATTTATATTTAATTATTATATATTGTTTTGTCAATTGTTTTGCTATAATTTAAGTAGTTTTATATAAAGTTATTGTGCACGTCTTATCTGCATATCTTTATATATCTTGTCTCTTCCGTTAGGTTTGCTGGAAGATATTTCTTTAGAAATAAGTACAAAGGCTGCTATTTATGTATCCGGAACTGGCCACTTACATAAACAAAACAATATTTAAAAAGAAATTATAACATTTAAAAATAGAACTCTTTGGCTGTAAAATAAAGTTTGTTTCATTCATCTGTCAATTGTTTTTACATTGTGGCGCCATTTTTAAAATTCATTGTCTATCATCACCATGGATTTGACTCGTGAAAATTTTCGTGCTATGATTTATTACTACATTCGGCGTGGATTAACTCAAAAACAGTGCATGGAACTTTTGTCCGGTGAGTTTAATCGTGGTCGTCGTATGCTTGCGGACGATTTTAAAGAAGGTCGCCCTAAATCGGCTGTTGTACCACAAAATATTGATGCTGTGCGCGAACTAATAATGCAAGACCGTCATGTTACATATCGCGAGATAGAGGCATTTCTGGGCATTAGTATGACGAGTATTTATAAAATATTACACGAACATTTGGCTGTAAAAAAAATTGTTCTGGTTGGATCCCGCACAACTTAACAGTTGAACAAAAACAGGCTCATGTTGATTGGTGCAAAAAAATGATAGAAAAATACAAATGTGGTACATCAAAAGCTGTTCATAATATCTACACAGGAGACGAATCTTGGATATATGCGTATGATCCCGAAACTAAACAGCAGTCAACGGTTTGGGTGTTCCAAAATGAGCCAAACCCAACTAAAGTTGTTCGTGCAAAAAGCACTTTGAAGCAAATGGCTGCCTGCTTTTTTGGTATTAGTGGACATGTGGCTACAGTACCACTCGGTTAATTTTGAATGGTACACCACCAGTTGCTTGCCAGAAGTCTTTGGAGAAATACGCAAGAACAATCGACAACGAAGAATAATCCTTCACCACGATAACGCCAGCTGTCACACCTCGGCCGCAACAACGGAGTATTTAAATAGTCAAATGATCGAATTGACGGGTCATCCGCCGTACAGTCCCGACTTGGCACCCAACGACTTTTATTTATTCCCAAGCGTGAAGAACAAATTACGTGGACACCGATTTTCAACCCGGGAAGAAGCCGTTGATGCTTTCAAAATGCACGTTTTGGAGATACCCGATACAGAATGGAAAAAATGCTACGAAAGTTGGTTTCAACGTATGAAAGAATGTATCGATCATCACGGGGAATATTTTGAAAAGCAATAAAAGTTTATTTGGTTATAGATGTTTGTTATTTTTTGTTATTCCGGATACATAAATAGCAGCCCTCGTAATACCTGTTGTGTCGCCTTTCTTCATGTTTTATGTTTTGTATTTTACTTGTGTACAATAAATCGTAAATAAATAAAAAATAAATAAATTAAACCGACTAAGCGCGAATCAGAATTGCGACCACTGTTCCTATTACATCAAATTTAAAATTTGCTTCAATTATTTTTCACTAACACGATTTAATAATGGAATCCTACAAACTACTTATTGTTTAAAAACTTCCTTTTCAACCAAACCAATAAGGATTAAAGCCGCATGCCAGTTTGCTTCACTCTTAGTTTGGAACTACCCTCCATTTGGAAGGATTTGCGAAGTGTAGTGTTAGTCCAACCCTCCACGCCACGTCATTTGGACAGCTTCGCTAACTCACCATTGCGCATTGCCTCGCTGGAGCGCATTCGGCTTTCAAAATAGCCAGAATCAGTGCTCACGAGTAGGGTGACCATCAGTATACCTATACTTAGGATTTTTTTTACCACCAGCGTAATTATTATCTTGTGGGTTGTACGGCTAATAATGGTCACAAAATCTGATATCAGAGTGATGAAAATGCCTATGACAGTAACTCCTTCTACATCATGCGGGCTGAAGGCCGACAACTGATTTCACAAACCCTGATGTTATAGAGCCGCCAAAGGTCGCAAATAGAATCTGGGACCAATGACTTAATATGCCTTCCGCAGAACGGAAATAGTGACACAACTACTTACGTACATGATATTCGTGTATGCCTGATTCAGCCTGCAATAGAACCTGCACATTTAAATAGTGGTATTTTCTTACCACTAATCTATATATTAAATTTAAGAGCAAAGCTCTAGTCCGTAGAGTAATCGCCACTTCTCTCTGTCCATAGCTAGTCTCTTGGCTTCCTGGTACGATACGACATCAACTTTTTCCTTTACTTGGTCCATAAATGTACGTCTCGATCTTCCACTTCCTCTTTTGCCTTCTATTTTTTCCTAAGAAGGTTGTCGTGTCGCACCAGGTGTCCAGTTCACTAAACTACTACACCACGGACAGTAAATACCGCACGGAGCATAGTGGAGCATGGTGGTATTTAACTAAATTAAGTGGCTAGAAGTGCTGTTTTTTTTACAGATCGTACTAAATACTTTATTGCGTCTTTTTTTTATACTAGGTACAGTAAAACGGGGGGCGGTAGCCAGATGGGCGCTAGCTATTTTTAAGTTAAACTCAAATAAATATTGTAGATGAATTTATTATGTCTTTTTTCCACTATCTCACAGAAAACCGTCTACTCGGTAACAACGTGACGTCCCGAGTCAAAAAAGCAAAAAAGAACCATTCGTATTTCATTTCATCTTTAAACTCTATCGAACTATACGAACAGCCAGTCCGCTCAAAGGAGGCCGCTCCTTACAGTACCTATATTTTTATTAATGTCCTATGATAACCAAGGTTCATAGTCACCATAGTGACTTCGTCAGCTGGCACACCCCTATTAGTCGGGCACTAACTAGCTTTACTCTGCAGAAGCACATTAAGTGTGCCTCCCAGAATATTACATAACGGAGTACGTGATTAGTTCTGCCTCAGAAACCTTCATCTCAATAACAACTAACGTACCATAAATATGGGTCTGAGAAGGGTTTAAAAATAAGCAGTGAATATTTTTTTAAACAAAACTTCCGGTTGCGACAAGTTCAGTTCCTTTCAAGCTAGTAGACTGTAGTTTGTTCTTAGGACGAAGGCAAATATAAAGAGGGAATGGTTGGAATTTTCTCCCTAGAGAGAAAAAGGGGGGGTAGAAGTTTGTATGAAAACTTATCGTTATAAACGAAAACCACGTTGACGAAATCTCAGACAAATAACAATTTGTCGTATAAATAATCGATTCAATGTATCTTGATTAAAAGCAAACTCAAATGACAGAAGTGTTCAGAAGTCTTTGTACAAACGAAATTGGTACAACATTTAAAACCGATGTAAATGAAAACTTACCCACTTCATCTTAAAGTAAGCAAGAGAGAAACTCTATTTAATGAGCTGTCAAAGTAATAGATTACCGTCGTGAAAGTCTCGGTAAATGCAACTACAGTAAATAAAAACAGACAGGGTGCAGTGGAAGGCAAACAGTGCCGGGTTCAGGATTGAGAGGGAAACAGAAACTGAAGATGAAATGATATAGCCTTTAAATTCCTCAGAAAGTAAACTAAACAACTTTCAATCGAAAAAATAAGTCATCCATTTATGTACAGAAGAAACAATAAGACGCTTAGAATGGATCCCTGTAAAACCAATTTCAAAATTATATCTTTTTTCTTTCTAAAATACGCTAGGCGTATTATTTCTTCATCATTTACACACTGATTTTTTTATGTATAATTGGCTTACTCGACACCAGATTTATTTTTTTGTATAGCTAGTGACGCAACCCGATAACCTTACTCAAACCAACTGTTTTTACGATGAAAATGTACCCAAGAGTGTCTGGCAAAATGTCACCCCAGTGATACCCATTTCAAGTCAGGCAAGCGTTAAGCTACAAACGGTTACTGTTACGCCATTTGGAATTAGTAGCGTTCTTTTGAGTTCTGAATTCGAAAGATAAACAAGTGAATGTACATCAATTGATTACAGAGTTCGGAATAGATAGACAACATTTCTTTTATTCTAATATTAATAATTTTAATATGATGATGTCCCGTCGTCGGAAAGTTTAGGTAAATTATAGTCCTTCTATTTTTGGTTAGCATCGACACGCTATCAAGAAGAATATAAATATAATAAATCAGACTTCCCTTTGATATCGTTAGAGGAGATATTCTAAAAGTAGGTATAATTTTTGTCTGGTATGTTTAATTATACAAGATTAAATAAGATACTTATTATTAATGTCTCTTTCAACTCACCCATAATCTTAAAAATATCCGCAGGAGAATAAGAAAGGTATTTAAATATCTACGTCAATGATTTCATAATGAACATTAGATCGCTAACCAAGTAACTATTACCAAAAATTGAATAGCATTTTTTGACAACTTCTTTTAAGTAAACCCGAAAGATATAATTTATAGATTTTCACTTCTATTTTCCTGTTAAATATTCTGTGCTCTCAATCAAACATTGCTGCGAGTAGAAACGTCCTTCGCTCATCAAATAGATAGCTCGCAGCAGCGCGAGCGCCGACGCCGCTGGGAGATGTAAAATGTATTAGATCTGCTATTTTATAACAGAAAACTTCGGTTCAGAAATAATGTAATTAGAGAAATATTTTGAAATTAGATTTTTTCATGACTACTGAAATTATATTATTTTAAAGTTATATTCGTTTCCAACAGTCCTTGTGGAGATCCTTGTGCACAAATAATAATATAATGATGATTTTTAGTGACACATATTAGTTTTTAAGAAGTCATTACATTTGTTTCACAAAAAGGACCTCTAAAGGTCTGTGTCAATATGAAGTTCATGTTATAATAGTTGACCGAGCGAGCGCGAAGCATTTCCGTTTCAGCTCCGTATATCAAAGTCAAAGTCAAAATTACTTATTTCCATAGGATGTTATTACATCACTTAGATCCGTCATTAGATTTTTTTAGGTGAGTTCACTAACACAATGGCGGAATCTGTGGATTTCCAGCGGATGATATCCTGTTGTTCTCCTATAAAGGTAGCATTTCTCAACCGATTCTCATGAAATTTTGTAAGCAGGTTCGATAAACTTAGTTCGATTTAGTTTATCGAAATTTTTCAAATTGTCGGATATAAGGAGGAAAACGTAAAAAAACAGCCATTTAAAAAAAAACCTCGCGATGTCTACAGCTCACAGAGCCACTTATAATAATTTGTTTATTCATAAAGATAACGACACACAGTAACAGAGGCTACGGGGCTGATGCGTCCTCCAAACCCATCAAAGTGTGTTAGTTACGCTACGGGTACTAACAGAATATGCTGAGTTAGGGCCTATTTGGGGGTGCAGTACACAGCGCAGCATGGATAATATGTGATGAACTTTTTTTTATTCAGATACTTGTTTTGTTGTGTTTGTACTGTGTCACTGAATAAACGATTTATCTATCTATCTAGATATGTCTACCTATAGTTTAGTAGATACTAGATACTGCAGATTATTTAGTGAGTGTGCGTTTGCAAATGGATTCGCCACTACTTTCACATGCAAAGGTACGACGAACCTCATACTCATTTTAAACTTCCTCTTCAGCATAATCTTCTTACCGCCTTTTATCTTTGTCTTAGTCTTCGCAGTTAACTTTGATTAACCCTTCATTTTCCAACACAAAGAGGCTTCATGAATCCGCGGTTTATTTTTCTTTCTTAATTACTCTTCACGTTGAAGTTTTATCCAAGTTTTTTTCAATTTTCAGGGTACCTCGTTTCTTTTAAATAAATGTTACACGAACGATCCATCTGCCCCCCCCCCCCCCCCTCCCACTGTCCATGTTGAGCTTGTTACGTTACGAACGTTAGCGTAGATAACGGGAATTGAATTATGTTCCCGATGTCTACATCATAGACCAGGTGGACAACAGGAATAAATGTGATCGCTGGGGGTAAAAGAGCCGCTGTTCGAGCTTTTGAACACAAGCATTTCTATTGTAAAATGATAGTTTAAGTACAGTAAAAGTACAGTTCACATAACTGCATCGAAATTTAATTCTAGATGCACTTCGATTGCTCTGAATGGAACCAAGTCAGTTCCCACTTAGTGTTTTTTAAGCTAGCCGATTCACTGTGCCTACAGGAAACAAAATATTTATTTTATTTTATTATTTATTGTACACAATAAAGTTAACAGAAAATGATCACATAGAAAAACGACACAACAGGCACTGCTTATTTCTAATGAAATGTTTTACAGCAGAACTTATATGTTAGTTATATATAGTTATGTTATTATGTTAGTTATACTGAACCTTATTACTGAAATAAGATTTTTCTTGAATGTGTTCATTTTTTAAAGATAGTTTTTTCTTGGGCGCGCTTAAACAAGTTGAGATTGGCTCGTCCGAGTTCAAGTTTCACCTTAAAGTTAGCTATTTAAAAGTGGAGGGTAATCTTATTTGTGGCTGAGTTGGAAAAGGTATAGAGTCTATCAAAGTTTGCTTAAATAATAATTTAACGCCGGGTTATTGCAAAAATTAGCAACTCAACGCGGTTTAGTTGAAAGTTCAACCGACGCATTACCGAAATAACGTTCATATTAGCGTGCGATTCTTCACGGTGGTTACGTCCGACACTGCGCAGGAATCGTGCAAAAAAACTAGTTTTTTTTTTTAACTCTTTTGCTTATTAACAGAAAATGGCAGAGTTTATGAAAAATGTAATCGATTTAAAATCTAAGTCAATAATTGGCAAGTTATATTAACGAGAAAAAACTATGGTTATCGCTTTAAGTTACGATATCTAGGACGTCAAAAAAATTTTTTACTGCTTTTTTTTTTAATTTGTGCTTCTTGTTTCTAAATTATTATTATGTATTTAAAAATTTTACTCTTAGCATATATTTTTTTTACATTTATAGAATCAGTAGAAGTGCTAGTATTTGATCGTCAAAGTAGCGACTATGGGCGCTATTTTCACATAACCCCGCCTTAAGCGGTTGTATTAAACAACACTGTGAAAAAAAAACTACGGTTATAGTCGTCACATTCATCAGGGGTACATTCAGCTCGCACGCGAACGAACCAGCTGATGTTATTCGTTGTTCTTTTGAAGGTTTTATTTGAATCTTCCTCTCTGGCTCAAATAACGACAGATTATACTCGTATAACAATAGGGGATCGGACTGCTCCTAAATTTACCATATTTTATGAATTATTTTTAAAATACAGATTAGAGTAGCAGACGATTCGCGAAGAAAAAAACAGAAAAATACAGTGATTTTTTAAAGTTTCAATATGTCTGTCTCTTTCAAAAACGATTTTTTGTATGGAGATTATATGGCGTTACTAACAAATGACGTCACAAGTGGGTATGTGCCTCTCTGTCTAATCTTGAATTTCAAACCTTTATAACTCGGTCAGTTTTCTTTTAGTGTTCGACAGCAGAAACTAAGAAATTTGGATTTATAAAATATAATAAAAGTAGTCCGACCCCCTATTACGCAGAACTTTTAGTTTTTTTTTTATCTGTTAACAGTCTGATTGTTGTTTGATAGAAGAATGCGTAAGATTCTTTCAGGTCGAGTATAATTTTATCGACAATAATTATTGTTTTGTTTATTTGAAGATCCTTAGAACTAAAGGTATCCAATAATCATTTATGACCCGAGGAATATTTTATAATAAAAAAAAAACACTTTGCTTTGAATAGGACAACATTGCTTTGTTCTCCGAGTTGCTTTACATAAATTCAATCTGGCTCAGAATTTGGGAATAGGTCCTGCTAAAATAGAATTAGGTACTACGGTAGTAAAATAGGCCGAAAAGAAAGAACTACTAAATAAATCTCACTTAACTTCCGAAAGGGTTGGGATGGAGAAAAGGCTCACAAATGGGGGACCCCTCGAATAACAGAGAGATCGAGAGCGCCTCAAGAAATATTATGTTCAGCAGAGATGCATTCAGTGCCCGTTATAATGACATAGACAACTTTTATTTGATATAAGACCACAGTACAACATAACAATTATTATAGATACAAATTAAAAACGTCACGATTAAAACAAATTCAATATACAATTATTTTTACTATTTTTATATTTTAAATTTATTTATTTTATTTTTTATTGGTTGAGAAATGTGACTGTAGAGGAAAACAGCTACAGCGGTGGACTTTGTACGCTGGCAACCACCATAACACCGTCATTTTTTAAAATTTTCAACAATTGACTCGATAAATATATTTGATTAATTTATCGACCCTGCTCACAAAATTTCACGAGAATCGGTTCAGAAATGCGACCTGTAGAGTGGAACAAACAGATGGACAGACAGACATACAAAAGCAATTTGGCCAAGCTGAAGCAGAGACGCTTCGCTCGCTCGGTCAATGACTCACTGAAGGATTCGAGAAAATCATAGTGCTTACGTAATTTCTCCACCGTGAAGCTCGAATCTATTTAGAAATTTATCTACGCGTTTACTATTATAATAAAACTTTTTTATTATGATTATTTTTATTTATTAAATTAGCCTTTTACTCAAAAACATAACTATTAATACTTTCTATCTGCACTTCCTTTTGTTTGAACGCTTCTTACTTTAGATATTTAGTTGACTTATGGAAATGTAGCTAAATGTATAGCGCCCCCACACTGAATGCGACCTTACTTCCTTCCTCTAAGGGTGTCCTTGAGGAATCTTTTGTGTACGTATTGATCTTAGTGTTTGGACGATAGTGGTTCAAAGGCAGAACATTATGTATAGGTATAATATAACCGTCACACAAACTTGCCCGTGTAAGTCTTTTATAAAACTTTTCTATTGTCATCTCTATACAACTCGGTACCTTTGTCGCGGAGTTGAGAAATTTTCCTAGTTATAGTTCGACACTAAGTAGCTGCAAAAAGCTGTAGGTAGATGAATACTTTTATAGGATTGATATGTCTGCTACATAGATGGTTTTGTAGATTACAGCATTTCAATTGGCAAATAAATCATTATATTTTTTTTTTAATTAGGCTTTTATCTTCGTTTATTTTTTAATTGTTTTTTATGAGTTTAAAATATTCAATTTTAGCACTGAGTCCGGCTAGCACTTAGTGTAAATGTAAATGTATTAAGTAGTTTTACAATTCAATAGAGAAAAAATGACAAAAGGATCACACAAGAAAATCTAAACAAAAACGCATCGCGTCAGCGCGGAGCACTTTTTATACAAGCAATGTCAGTTCAAGAGAGTTTAAAGTAAAGAGTTTCTTAACCTACACCGTGTAGTGTAATGGGACGAGCACCGATACTACACAATTGAATACTTTCTGGTGTATTGTTATGATAATACTAAGTAAAATGTTTTTTTTTTTTAAGAAGTTCAATTCAGTTGTGCACTGCAAGTTTTCTAACGTTTTTCTCCTATTCAGTGTAATAGCGTTGACCAAACTACATCGTTAAAAATGCGGTTTGGTAGGATGCGAACCGCAACTTCTCGAATAAGTGGCAGTCTTAACTGCTATACCTTTAGTAGTTAATTTAAATCACGATATTTTCAACCCACGCCCTACAATCTTTATAACGAGATAAAGTTCGACAACTTGTCTGTTTGTTTACAAAGTCGAAGTAATCCGAGGAACTATTTACTGTCGAAGTAATCTTCAAAACACCTTAGAAACTAATTTCACAAGTTGGAAAGGTGAATAGAACGCCTTTGAGTTGGAAGCCTTTGAAATGCTATAGCATGTTTTGATTTAAGACTGCTTTGAGCGTTGATAGGATCGATTAGGCGTAACTACACTGCGCTACTTGAACGCAAGTTCAAAACATGCGCGTCAGACGCCGAATGTTGTTGTAATTTTTTTGATAGGCTTTTCAACCCTATTTTTTTAAGAAAAAGTTGTTGTGTGCTACTGATAAAGTATCATTAAATTTGTACTGTGCCGTGTGGTGACGGCAGAGTAGAATAGATTTCTCACCAACCCTACTCTTCCCGTGGGTGTAGTAAGAGGCGACTTAGGGACTACACATTGAACAGGGAACGGGCAGCAGTGCTCTCTGATACAGTAACCTTAATCTGCGATCTCCAACCCGCCTGCCAAGCGTGGAGATTATGGCAAAAGGCTCATAGTCCAAGAGCAGTGGGATGTAACGGGCCATTGTTGATTTTATTTTTAATTTGATATTTGTACTTGAAAAAGTAAAATAAATGAATTAAAATCATACTCTTTTTTCAGTCTACACAATAACATTTTACTAATGTCTAGAGGTAACGATATGCGTGATTGTGAGACCAAAAACATTAACACAAATTTAAATTAACATTATTTTTAAACAGTTCCTTATACCTGGTAGAGCCTGATAGCTACAACATAACATCATCATCATCATCAACAGCTCATATACATCCCCACCGAGGGGCTCGAGCTTACCCTCAGGCCCAGTGCGGGTTGGTAGACTTCACACACAATCTTCGAATTTCTTCGCAGGAGTGTACAGGTTTCCTCGCGATGTTTTCTTTCACCGCATGAGCGTCGAATAAATGATTTATGAATTCAAAATTCTGAAACACGTTCGTACGTGGAGGGAATCGAACCTGCGTCTCTCGGACAGGAGACAGCGTCCCTAGCTACTACACCACCGCACCAACGAAAATATTATGTAGAGAGATGCATATTAAAAATTAAAATAAAAAGACATTTATTCATCCACACATGCTTAAAAATAATCAAATTAAAAAAACTGTTTACATAATTATCACACTTGTTTCTTAATTAATATTTACTTTTAGTTATAAAGTTTCTGTTAAGTTGGTTTAGAGAATTTCTGTTATCTTTTGCCCAAGATCGTTAATTAAAATGGAACACAAAAGGTTATTTCGTACGAAGGTGAAAGCAGCATCTAAAGTCAAAAAGTATCAATATGAGATTTTTTACCACACTTTCTTTGATAATAATAATAATTTATTGAAAAACTTATTTAAAATATAATACTATCAAACCTTAATAGAATAGATATTATTACCTTAAACTTCTAACATGTTATTTTTAAGTTGTACGACTGATCATAGTTTACCAGACAAAAATGAATGTAAAGGTTTCCTAATTTAAATAGTAGTATATGAGTATAGCTTAAACAGATTTTTATTCCGTATTCTTTCTATTAATAAACAATGAGTAGGCTAGTTCTGAGTTTATTTTAAAATTAATTCACCTAGCACACTGGTTGTGCGCTGAAGCACATGCCATTACGACGCGGGCCAACAATTGCGTTTGCTAATAAAGTTGGTCCAGCATGGCCTCGACAAGGGCTACTTGATTGTGCACTAGTGCCACAAAAAATGTTTTACACTACACTGTGCAAGACAAGGCTATACAATATACATATTTATTTATCGTAGAGGTGTAATAACATCCTATGAAAATAAATTATTTTTAATTTGATTTGATTTGAGGACAAACATTATTACGTCGATTCACTAAGTATTTTCAAGAATTAAATTTAAAACTTCTGTTTGCCTAATGCGTGTATTGCATTAAAATAAAGTTAAGTGTGCCCCAACCCATCTTAATCTAAGCCTACACTGTCCCACTGCTGGGCAAAGGCCTCCCTCTTCTTCTTCTATCATTCTCTATCCAGGGCTTCCTCAACCCAACTCCTTGAAAAAGAGTCGAGCTCGTCCCGGCATCTCCTATAAGGGCGTCCACATCTCCGCCTATCTGATTGTGGGCTCCAGGTGGTTTTTGACCTACTAAAAAAAGTGATTACTTGTAGAAGTGCAAAACACCATGATTTTTAAATATTATTAAGAAGTTATAATACAATTAACGCTATGCAATATTTTCCCGCAGCATTTTCCCGTATTTTATAGTGGCGCTAGTGTACTAACAGATAACAGCCTTTTGTAGAACCGGCTCGCTGTTGCCTATTCCATCATACAAATTAACTGCAAATTTGTTCGAATGTAGTTGTAGATTTGGTTCTGGTTTTGCTTTTGTTGTAGTTATTCGAGTGAACGCTTTGAATGCATGTATTTTGTAATGTTAATTATGAAATTAGTTAGCTTCGTAAATGTAATTATACGTTCGTTTTATACAGAGATGAGATGCTTAATCAATCTTGATATGTATCTGTCCCCACATGTTTATTTATCTACGTTTTTGTTACCCATGTTGGAGACGCGGTTTCGATCCCCACCTCGTACGGACGTGTTTTCGAATTTCGAATTCATAATTATGTACGTTTATTCGACGTGCACATTCCTGCGAAGTTTAAAAGTTGTGTGTGTAGTCGACCAACCCACACTGGTCCTGCGTGGTCGACTGAGATCCTAAGAGACCCTAAATTAGGGTAGGCCTGTTCGAGCCTACCCTAATTCAGGGTAGTCTCGAGCCCCTCCGTGGCGTATATATATGGGGCATATACTCGTATATATACCCCATATATGTGGCGTGTTGATGATGACATAATACTTTCAGTAGGTATATATTTTCAGTAGGCATTATAAAATGAGAAGAGAAAACGTTGAAGGCGTACTTGCACGTGAATAAATAAGTTCTAGCGTAACACGCACACACGGGTTTGCACTTTGAGCGACCGAACGGGCTTTTAAAGTTTAAGTACGGGCATGTGTTTTAGAAATGTAATTTATTTGGAATATACAAACGTTTAAACGTTTGCCGTGTGGTGACGGCAGAGTAGAATACATTTGTCACCAACCCCTACTCTTCCCGTGGGTGTCGTAAGAGGTGACTTAGGGACTACGCATTGAACAGGGAACGGGCAGCAGCGCTCTCTGATACAGTAACCTTTTAATCTGCGATCTCCAACCCGCCTGCCAAGCGTGGAGATTATAGCAAAACCCTCTACTTAAGTGGAGGAGGCTCATAGTCCAGCAGTGGACTGTAACAGGCCGTTGATAATACAAACGTTTCCTTACATAAATTTAATCACGCTTCAGTCTCCTAAAGGATGAGCAGAGGCTTAGTGGGCCCAATCATTTATTAATGCAAGTGTTCTATTATAATCTGTTTGTTTATTTCTTAACTAAATGTAAACTATCTTTATACGCCTTTTATCAAAATCCATTTTTTCTAAAATAAGTTGTTACAATATTGTTGTTGTTGTTATGGCAAAACCCTCCACCTAAGTGGAGGAGGTTCAGCTCATAGTCTAGCAGTGGACTGTAACAGGCCGTTGATTTTTTTTTATTTGAATATTGTGACTTCATTTAAGAAATATAGAATTATCGGGCCTAAATCAGATGGTGTGCGATCTTGACGCATTTAACTTATCTGCTCGTTCTTGCAACAGCAGTCATATTACACAGCTGCTTTTCTTACGAAAAATATAATGTCTCAAAGAGGGCTTACCAAATTATATTCTTTCATTTCTTCTTTCCTCTTTTTTCATTCTTCTTCTTGCTTTTATTCTTTATTCTTAAATTATGTTCTTTCTTTCTTTTTTAAATTTTATTCTTACATTTTCCTTATTCCTAGATTCTTACAAAGTGTTACAAAGTCAACCCCATGACATATACAGTCAAGTGCCAACTGAGAAACAAAAGAGGATCGCGCGCGAGGCGACGACGACGCGCGTCAAAAATCTTTGCGTGGCTTTTACCGATCCCCGACTTCCTTCTGTCACATTTTTTTCTGCTATCATCTCACATCTCACAACCCTCTAAGTCCGTATGTCACCGCCGCCGCAAGCCCCAAGCTCGCTCGATTTTATAGTAGGTACTCGTACGTCTCGGAAGGCCTATACTTTCTTGAATCCATTGCGCAAACAGTTTTATATTCACAACTGTACTGAACGAATTACTTTCTGGGTTTCTCTTTTGTTTTATTTTAGAACCGATTTTACGGAAGTTGAAAGCGAAATGATCTTTCATTCTTTTGTTTTTTAGTCAAATTGAACTTTCTTTTTGTGTTCCCACTAGTATTATATATAGGTAAATGCGAAAGTTAGGGTGTTTGTTACTCAAACACGCTTAAACCTCCTGGACGGATCGGGATGAAACTTGGCACGCATATAATATGTTGGGTTCTGAAATAGAACAACCTATAATATAGAACTCATTTAACGCGGGTAAAACTGCGGGCGGAAAGCTAGTTTGCAATATAACTAAACAGATTTAAAAAATTGTCAAAATTTTCGGGTTTGTTACCACATTTATCTATCTTTATATATATAAATCAATTGCTGTTCGTTTGTCTCGCTAAAACTCGAGAATGGCTGGACCGATTTGGCTAATTTTGATCTTGAAATATTTGTGGAAGTTCATTTAAACTGTGAGAAACATAAATAATAAGGAACAGAAAATACTAAAGACGACAATTTAGTTTTTTAATACAAAATGGTCAAGGGTAGGTGTAGGGTAGGTGAAGGGTAGATGTTGGGTGGTGTAGGTTAGGTGTAGAGTAGGGTAGAGGTAGGAAAATGTCACAACGTCTACCGGGTCAGCTTGTTATCTCGATATCTCGGAACGGCTGTAGACTGGTGTGGTTAGAGCCCTTACCGACGTAGACACCGCTAGACTAGTCTACTTCAGTTACTTTCATATTCTAATGACCTATGGTATTTTATTGTGGGGTCACGCTGCGAATGCTAATAGTATATATTTATTTTGCAGAAACGGGCTGTTCGTGCAATTTACAGATTAGGGCCTAGAGTGTCACTGAGGTAAAAGTTTAAAGAAATCAATATTCTGACATTTGTGTCTCAATATATCTATGACAATCTTGTGTATATAAAACGAAATATGAGTAATTTTCAGAAGCACAGTGATATACACAATTTTAATACTAGAAATAAAGACAAGTTGGTTGCATATGACAGCTGACTACATAAAATTAGTAATTCTTTTAAAGGCAATTGTATACGCTATTACAATAAGGTCCCTACTGATATTAAAAACTTGCCTTTAGACAAGTTTAAAATAATTATAAAACAGAAATTGTATAAAAAAGGTTACTATAGGATATCTGATTACTTAGAAGACAGGTGTCCATGGGAATAGATTGTTTGAGTAGCAGGATTTTTCTATATATAATAAGCATTAATTTTGTAATTGACAATATTTTATTTAAAAAAGGAAACGCAAAAGATGCGACGACTGTGGAGTTTCTTCGGTGAGCTCTTCTCCACAGATTCCGACATTGTGTTAGTGAACTCACCCAAAAAAATGTAATGACGGATCTAAGTGATGTAATAACATCCTATCGAAATAAATAATTTTGACTTTGACTTTGGACCTCCGAAAGAGGGTAGACAGATATGTTTGTCCTTAGGAGCTGTCCACTCGCCACACCAGTCTATAACCGATTAAAAACATTAAATATAACCGTGGTAACAAACCCGATAATTATGACCATTTTTTGTTTGACAGACGAAACCCATACAATCTTTTGGAACACACCCCAATAAAAAAAATATGGCACACGTCAATTATTTTACGCGCGGATATACGATAACTTTTTTCTTGTGTCAGATAATGTTCGAAATTCAAACTAATTTTCCTCTCTAGACATGAAAATGGTTTGCATGTCCAGAAATGAATAAGCTATTTTCGGCCCTGTTTTCGGGCATTAAAAGCCGAGGTGGAGAGGTGAAAAGATATTTTACCCTTGAAAGTAACGTCGAGAACGAGTGAGTATTTCAGTATTTGGCGCTCACTTTACAGCCCTTCAAGTAATTCTATCTCGTTCTTATCTAGTAGCTCGGATTTTGTGCAATTATCGTAACTTGTGCGCTGGAGGTTCCCAGGGCCTCGTAAAAACGTCTCCTTACAATATACAGAGGCGAGAGTGTTACACTGTGCCACGTATATCCTGCTATGTAAAGGCTGTGGTAAAAGAGAGTTGCGGTACTATATTAATTCTGTGGTAGGGTTTTGAAAAACAGGCTGGGTTAGAAAATATGATCGCGCGTGTTCAGGCTACCGCAACATATTGTTTTTTTTCAGGTGTTACGAAATGTTAGAGCCTAGGCTTTTCAAAAAGGTCTGTTTTATCTTGCGCTCGTCTTACGTGCCCATAAGAAATGCTAGTACTCACTTCGGCACGTTCTCGGAATCTGTGAAGAGTGTTTTCTTTTTTTTGACAATTTGGGCTTTCCCCTTGCAGAAACGTTTTTTTTCCTTGGTAAAATGCTTAACTACCTTATTTCACTCTCTGGATTACATACTACCTCTTTGCATTGGCAAAGAATGTTTACTCATACCAGATAAACACAAGAGAAGGACAAACTAACAAACCCATGTTTTTATTCATAGTAAATATGTTATGCACAGTAATTGTGTATTTATGAATACGCCAGATTAAACCCATTAAAATATATACTCAAATCACTTATTCGCCATACCCTTCGATCAAAGTCATATCTAAAAACAAATATGTATCTAATGTAATAAAACAACGTTCATAAATGTTATTACATTTAGAACATTCAACAAAGCGAAACTAATGTCTATCAAATGATCAAATAACAATGTCTCCGATAAAACATTTTTAGATACTTTGTAGGATAATAATGTCTGGTTTGACTTTGACGAAAATAAGGTTTCCAGAATTGGAGAAAGTTCTATCTATTCCTTATCTATTCAAATAGGACATTTATTATTTTCTATAATAGGAACCTGTGATTACGGTGATGGACGGCTTAAATCTGAAAACTGTCTTTTAAATCTAAATTAAAGGCACACATTTAACAGAAATTATGAAAAGTAAAATTGCGTTATTATATGAGTCACTCTACTTGAAACACCCTAAATTATTTTAAATTTACCAAGTTATGTCAATTGATAAAAACGCATTGTGCGGTTTTTGCGCGCGAAATTACAACAAACGTAATTAAAGATCGAATCACGGAAGTCCGACTTAAATAACGAAAAATTCTGAAGTTCCGCATTATTGAGACAATTTAATAATTTTGTAACATTAAGTATTTTTTTGTGTTACTTCTCTGACATAAAGATTAGTCAGTCAACTCGCCTGTTATTTATTCTCATGACGGTGATTTTTATGACATTTATTTTCCTAATCCTTATAAAATGAATGACAAAAGAGAAAATTCAATCCTATAGCAAATCCAGCTCTATGTTAATATTGCATTAGAATAATATCTTCTCAAATATTGGACCATTCTGAAATGAGATTACAGAAATTAATATCATTTGGAGAAAATCTTTAAATATTGAATTGAATGGATGATTGAAACGTGACCTGCTTTTCAAAATCTCTCTTTTCTCATCTATTTTGTGATAAAAATTGTGCGTAGTAAATTATATACTATTAACCTTTTTTGACATTATATTTTATTCATAGGGACTTAAATATTATAAATAATTTTGTGATCTTTTTGTGTCTTTTGTATGACTTTAATCAAATCGACTAAGAGTATCTTTTGCATCGCATTTTGTTGTGCATTTTTTTGCGTGTTTGAGGAGTTATGTTGTGAAGATGAGGAGATGCCCACCTTCCTGCTCCATCATCAGACCAGTTCGATGGTGCCATATTATTGAATTGTCACCGCAATCACATGAAGTATGCCACATCTTGATTTGATGACCGAAGGTGGTCGAAATATATAGTAGATTAAGAATGATACACGAACGAAGCAAGTTGCGAGTAAATAAAAGCTTATAAAATGTTAAAGTACTCGTACCTATGAATTATAGTCTTATCTTGTAATACGTTATACAGGATTTATCTGTGTATGTTCCAATAACTCGGGCCAATCAAATAAACCTATTGGAGTTATGACGCAGAGCCATAAAAAAAATTTACAGCCTCCCTAACCGCTTCGTGTAAGTGAACCTTTTGGGAAAAAGGAATAAATTGATTTTGTTTATTTTTATTTTTTGTTCCATGATATTACAGGTAGTAATAAGTTACAGCGACAACCTTGTATGTATCTAGTATCTTTTTCTCTCTTTCATTATTTCTGTAATGGGTATATAATATGCTAAACTTTCCTGACTATATAGAAATGCGAAAGCCATATCGAGGTTTTATGGTTTTACACTATAAGGTGTAAATAAATTAGCTGACTCTATTTTAAAGGATCAGCCTACCTATGAAACTGAACAACTTTCCCCAAGAAACATGGGCTGTCGGACGAAAAAAATATGCATCTTCCATAGTAAATCGATTAGCTGGCCGCGCGGTTTTGTATGAAAGGGACAACTTTTTTTTGTCTTCCGACAGCCTATGTTTCTTGCGGAAAGTTGTTCAGTTTCATAGGTAGGTTGATCCTTTAAAATAGTGTCAGCTAATTTATTTACACCTGAATTTCCGTACTTTTAACGGAAAAAGTTAAAGATTGCGTCAAAAATTCAAAAAACCTAATGACCGATTTGACCTCTGTGACGTCATATTATTTACAAAACTAAGTTTTTACAAAAAGCTTTGTTTACGTTCGACGATTTGACATAGAAAAGTGAAATATTTTTCATATTATTGTCGTCAAGAAAATCTATGAGTATTTATTTATTTATTTATTATATATAAACCTAGCTTAGGCATCAGCCCTCCACAAGAACACGACATTGTTTCTGGTGTATGTTAAAATTATTTTTCTTGTGGTGTGGAAATAAATAAAGTTATTATTATTATTATTATTTATTATTAGTGACACTTCACAGCACATAAACACATCTTAAATAAGTGACATTAAAATTATACATAGCCAATAACGAAGATCACATATATGGTATGGTTTGTTCGTCTCATAGCCATTTGGCCGTACGTCACACGGTCAAAAATTTAAAACCATTATGGAGGTTCCGGGTTCGTTTCCCAATGGGGACACAGTCAAGCAAAAATCTCTTTGTAAGACTTTCCCCAGTTTGGTTAAGACATCGCAGGCTGAATCACCTGATTGTCCGAAAAAGAAAGATGATTCCGTGCTTCGGAAGGCACGTTAAAAATGACAAACGATCTAAATTACAAAACAGTCAAATGAGTTTCTTAGAATAGTTTAAATTATCATTTAAAATAGTTTCTTTTTTATCATACGCCGTTGGTGTACCTACACATTATGCTGTTTAGTACGCTGTTACGTTGCAGTTCCAACTTCACTCAACCATCAAAATGATACTAGAGAGATACTACAGAACAGGCCAATAAAGTAACGTCAGAGAAAAAAAAATTCAGAGAAAATTGTATTTTTTGTGTTGTAAAAATTGTTTAGGATGAAGTAAATTGTACAAGTATATAAGTTTTTATATAAACTTTTAAGTATATAGATATTTCTTTTACTGATTGTACCATAACTGCAATCATTATACATCGTGAAATTTAATTCGTTTCAAACCCTTTGCGTAAGGGCTCTGTCCATGATACTGAACAACTTTCCATATGGAACGTTGTCGTGTGAAAAAAATGGCATCTCCCATAGTCTTTACAATAATGGTCGAATTTTTTGCTGTCTGTCAATCTACTATGTTCCATGGGAAAACTGTATCAGTTTTATGAACTGAGCCACGGTGTATAGGTACAGGTAACTTTCTCCCTACCCTTGATAAAATGTAATATGTGATCTTCGTTATTGGCTATGTACAAGGCACAGAGAACTCCCTTATTTCTCTGTGGTACAAGGGCTGCTATTTATGTATCCGGAACTGGCCACTTACATATAAACAATATTTAAAAAGAAATTATAACATTTAAAAATAGAACTTTTTGGCTGTAAAATAAAGTTTGTTTCATTCATCTGTGAATTGTTTTACATTGTGGCGCCATTTTTAAAATTCATTGTCTATCATCACCATGGATTTGACTCGTGAAAATTTTCGTGCTATGATTTATTACGACTTTCGGCGTGGATTAATTCAAAAACAGTGCATGGATCAACTTTTGTCGACTTTTGGGGAGGAAGCCCCATCGAAAACCACTGTGTATAGTGATACAACGATTAAACTCACTGAACCAGTGGTTTCAGTGAGTTTAATAGCGATACGTCGTATGCTTGCGGACGATTTTAAAGAAGGTCGCCCTAAATCGGCTGTTGTACCACAAAATATTGATGCTGTGCGCGAACTAATAATGCAAGACCGTCATGTTACATATCGCGAGATAGAGGCATTTCTGGGCATTAGTATGACGAGTATTTATGTAAAAAAAATTTGTTCTCGTTGGATCCCGCACAACTTAACAGTTGAACAAAAACAGGCTCGTGTTGATTGGTGCAAAAAAATTATAGAAAAATACAAATGTAGTACATCAAAAGCTGTTCATAATATCTACACAGGAGACGAATCTTGGAAATATGCGAATGATCCCGAAACTAAACAGCGGTCAACGGTTTGGGTGTTCCAAAATGAGTCAAACCCAGCTAAAGTTGTTCGTGCAAAAATCACTTTGAAGCAAATGGTTGCCTGCTTTTTTGGTATTAGTTGACATGTGGCTACAGTACCACTAGAGAATCGTAAAACGGTTAATTCTGAATGGTACACCACCGTTTGCTTGTCAGAAGTCTTTGGAGAAATACGCAAGAACAATCGACAACGAAGAATAATCCTTCACCACGATAACGCCAGCTGTCACACCTCGGCCGCAACAACGGAGTGTTTACATAGTCAAATGATCGAATTGACGGGTCATCCGCCGTACAGTCCCGACTTGGCACCCAACGACTTTTATTTATTCCCAAGCGTGAAGAACAAATTACGTGGACACCGATTTTCGACCCGGGAAGAAGCCGTTGATGCTTTCAAAATGCACGTTTTGGAGATACCCGATACAGAATGGAAAAAATGCTACGAAAGTTGGTTTCAACGTATGAAAAAATGCATCGATCATCACGGGGAAAAGCAATAAAAGTATATTTGGTTAAAGATGTTTGTTATTTTTTGTTATTCCGGATACATAAATAGCAGCCCTCTTATTTATATAATTTTAATGTCACTTATTTAAGGAGGGACTCTATGTGAACACTAGCGCTTTCGCTATCTCTTACTACACCGCATAAGATTTTATAAAATTCGGTATTTCTAAAAATACTAAACTACCTACACTTTAAAATGATAGTTTATCTTTTTTAATATACTATACTCACCGGCACATCTAACCGCCCACTCTTCATTTCAGGGAATACTCGTGATTCTTTATAATTCTATTAGTTACAGCTGATGTCAGTTAAAAAGTTGTTAATTTAACGTTTATTTAAGTGTGTTTAATTTATCGTAAAATTATCAACAAATCAATAGTAATGTATAACAATAAGCGTAGTTAAAAATTAACCCGAAATACAAGGGTGGGCGGTTAGATGTGCCGGTGAGTATTTAGTTTTTTCGGAGTTATGATTTTTTTTCGAAGTGGCGCTAGTGCGCAGTCAGGTAGCCCCTTAAGATATGTTTATGTGCTGTGAAGTGTCACTAGTAATAAATAAATAAATAAATAATAATAATAATTTATTATCAGACAACAGGGTCCATAATTTGTTAGTGAAGCTTATTCTATGGTTAGTAGTTCTACACAACGAAAATAAAAACAATACAAACAAACACTACAAATATTATCAAATAATTAGACCAACCCAGTGTTTAAGGATGGGACAATCTATTTTATCAGCAATTACCTTCAGCACACTGTTGGAGCTGGCCCGCACTCTGCCTAATAGTGATGCTATTCTCTTGCGTCTGATAGCGTAAAAATCGTCGGTGCGCTCTTGCGCAAACATCTGCGACGCACTGCAGTAGCGAGGCAACCCCAACAGTGCTCTGAAAGCATTGTTGTATTGAACACGGAGAGCGTTGTAAGTTTTCTGCGTATAATTGACCCACAAGCTGCTGGTGTAAAAAATCTGACAAAACGCTTTGAACAATGTTATTTTCACCTGAGTGGTGCACCGAGCAAACCTGCGAGCCAACATGTTACATCTTACTGACAACGCCCTCCGCTCCCGTTCAATATCCAGGTCGTCCTTTAGGTCACTGGTGACAATGTGACCTAGATACTTAAATTTACCTACCACCTCTAATAAATTACTAGCAAGGGAGATAGGAGGCACATTATCAGGTTTCTTACACCTGGATCCGAACACTACTACCTTACTTTTGCTGCCGTTATAAAAAAGACCATGTTCCGTCGCATATGATTCACATACATTAATCATTTTTCTTATGGCACTGATCGATGGACTGAGCAGCACCATATCATCAGCGTAGCTAATGTTATTAACACTAATCCCATCAATATAACATCCAGCATGCATGCTGCTCAGCCTCTCGATCAGTCCATTTACATATAGACTAAACAAGTTCGGTGAGGTCAATCCCCCCTGCCTCACCCCACACTCCATGCGATATGCATCCGACAAGGCACTGTTCCATCTGACATGATTTGTCTGGCTATTATACCAATACCTAAGAATATTGGTAAATTCCACGGGAAGACTAGTGCTTTGGAGCTTGCTCCACAGAAGATCGTAAGACACCATATCAAAGGCCTTGCTGAGATCTAGAAAGCAAGCATAGATTGGAGTAGATCTATTCGTATAAATAAAGAGTATAATCTTGCAGTTAAAGTTCAGTTTGATTAAACACAGTCCTTACTGCACAGACCTTAGTTGTAACATTTGAAGCAGCTTGTGAGGACGTGAGCTATTCATATAGAACATAGGACCGAGTTCCCTAATTGCTACCCAAACTCTAAGTACGCCGACTATTTCAGCTACTAATAACAGGAACTCAGACATGTTCCTAGAAGACCGTCCTTAATTCTGTTAAGGTTAATATTCGTAAAAGAAATTACAAATAGTGTAACAGGAAAACTAAGCAAGACAAGCGTTTGATAATAATTATAATAATAAGTAATTAATTTACTCCCACAAAAGCACACATATTGACCGAGCGAGCGCGCAGCGTCTCCGTTTCAGCTTGGCCAAAATTGATTTTATCCATCTGTTTGTATAATTAATATAAATTTTTTGTCGAGTATTGACTAAAAATTTAAAAATTGTTATGGAAATTTTAAAAAATGACGGAGTTATGAAGGTTGAAAACATAAAAAAAAATTATCAGCCATTAATAAAATAAAACTCGTTAGGTCTACGGCTCACAGAGCCACTATTATACCTACTAAGTAATTTAGAAATAAGTCATTATTTGAGAAATATTCAAGAATTTCAATTAATCTAATAAGATAATATAATATTCTGTTGTCTGTTGTACTCAGAATGCGTTACTAAGGTTTTCAGTTAGAACATTAGTCGATCGATATTCACTCTCAACATTATTAACTTCGACTGTGACTCAAAAGTTGAGTTTTTTTTAGTAAAATATTATATGTTTGTGTCGCAAAATAATTTAGTATCATTGTTATTTATTTTATTTTTTACTTGATCTCAACCATGAATTCTATTCATAGTTAGAACGCATTTCCTCCGAGTAACTAGTGTCTACTAGAGAGGCAAATTGGTCTTAACTAGAGAGGCAAAAATTTGCAGCATGAATTATTAAAATTTTGCAGCATGAATTATTTATTTATTTTCTAAAGTCTTACCTAAATTAGTTCACTGTTTTATTTTAACACTGATTTACAAAATGACTATACTTAGTAGGATCATAATTATCATTTGAGCCCCGCCCTACTTGCTATTACTATTTCGTCCACGTTTAACCTTTATGAACCGACCCGACTTTTACGTGACGTAGCGTCAAACTTAAGCTCCAAGTCTACGTTTCACAAAGTCCCTCGTCTTCCATACATTCTGTTCTATAACCGCGGGACTTACTGAACCAAAACGCTGAGATGAGTAATAAAGGCGCGTATCTTTCATACTGTATGTAGGGCGGGCGTGGGACTTCGTGAGTTATTAAGATTTACGCCGAACTAAGTTGGTTGCTTTTAGGGGGTTCAAATTGGGCCTTGTTAGAAGGGGTTGGAGATTTATTAGGATAAAGGGTCTCATAATGTTAAAGGGTGTTGTGGCCGCCCAATAAAGTTTTATGAAAAGCTTTGGCCTGTTTTGCTGTAAGGTCAAATTGCATGCTTTTATATTGGATCCTAATAAAAGTTTAAATGTGAATTACTGTTTTAAAATCTAGAGCAAATACTATTGGAAAAATAAATAAATGGATAAAAAAATGGATGCCTATGAAAAAAAATTACTTAAAAAAAGACGAAGAATGTCGTTGTCTTGCTTAAAAAAGCAAGTAGCCAAGCGTCGATCATCTCACAACAAGCGAGAAGTTAAGATGTTTTCAAAGGCTTGCAGAGCCAGTCTGCTTGTCAAGATACCTATATGCAAAGAAGAGGCACCGTGTTAAGAAAAAAATCAATCAAAGTTAATTTTATTGATTAATGATATCACACTAATATAATTATAAATGTGAAAATATATTTGGAAGTTTGCTCCGCTTTCACGCCTAAACTACTGAACGGATTTGGATGAAATTTGGAATAGAGACAGTTTGTACCCTGGAAACACAGAATACATTTTACCGGGAAAAGTCTTATTCCCACGGGGAAAACCTTACACATCACGAGCGTAGCTGCGGGTGGAAAGCTAGTAACGAAGATGTAACTTCATTTTCTTGCCTTCTTCGGGTGGACAAACGCTCTGTGCAGAACAGAGCGAGAAATATTTACAAGAAATATGCACACGTAACACACAATTTACAACTTCATAACGCCCGTTTTACAGCTCTGGTGGACAAGCTGGCTTCTGTATTAAATGTTTTACTTGATCCAGGTTTGGATATCACCTGCGATTTCACTATAGTTTTTGAAACTGCTATTTATTAGAGAATGATGACTCTAGTTTCATTTTAAACCATTAATTAACTTCTAATACAAATTTTAATAATATTAATCCTATTAATTAATTTCACACAATAACGCGGCGGTGGTGGCGATCGTTTTCCTTTAATTTGTATACTTACTATTTGAAGGGTACAAAAGAAGAATGATCATTGTTAGTATTTTATTAATATTGAGATAATCATGCCATCTAGTAGGCAATTTAAGAAGCTTTTTGGCAAAGTGATAATTTTTATTTCGAAATACGCGTATTTATTACTCTTCCCATAATTCACCATCTGGAAGACAGTAAAAATTACAAAAGTATGTTTGTCGGTTTGACTTTCTTTCAAGTAGCAATGGAGAGTGACAGATGCCGCGGGGTAAAATTTATTTTCTAAAATCTCGGGTAAATCGAAAAAACGTAAGCGCAGCCACGGGCGAACAAATAGATTACAAGTTGATGACATTGAGTCAAAAAAGTCAAAAATTATTTATTTCCATAGGATGTTATTACATCACTTAGATCCGTCATACATTTTTTTGGGTGAGTTCACTAACACAATGGCGGAATCTGTGGAGAAGAGCTCACCGAAGAAACTCCACAGTCGTCGCATCTTTTGCGTTTTCTTTTTTAAATAAAAAATTAAAATATTATCAAATTAATGCTAATTAAATATCGAAAAGACCTGCCACTCAATCAATCTATTCCCATGGACATCATCAGATATTCTACAGTAACCTTTTCAGCACATCAGTTTAACAAATCACAAAATAAATAAATTAATGGTATTATCGTATACACAACCTCGTTAAAAATGCATGTAAGGTAAAGATAAAGATAAATTTACCATTTGAAATTTTTGGCTCATATAAACATTGTATAGGACTATTTTATTTTTAATTAATACAAGTTACATAATAAGAAAAAAAAACATAGTTGTAAGGATTAATATAAAAACAATTTGCTGAGTTAACAGTGTGATTCCTAAACTAAGTAAATATAAATACCTGTGATTTAGAAATCAGGTTAGTAAGTGCTTATAAAGTAAGTGCTAATTCAAGAGTTTTTAAAATAATGATGATAAGTGAACCTTTAATTTATATGAAAATAGAAAATAATATTTTCTCTCGCAATTATTACACATTTAAAAACTGGTTTAGTGGTCTAATCATAGTAGTTATATTGTACGGTTATATCGGATATGCGGTTTTATTTTGTTTTAACTTAAAATATATCGTGATTGCTAAACCAGTGAACAATATTACGTTCCTTTTACTAAAAATCAGTAACATAGTCAACCACCTTGCTTTCAGGTTCACACAAACTGAAGTGATTTTTCTTTACCTTCCATTACTTCCGCCTTCGCAATTGCCCTCACTAATCGAGAGCTAAAAATACTCCTGTAAGTGGTAGGCTTCAGCCTGGCACTAGTTCAACTCAACTCTAATTAGAGGGAAGGATTTCGTTCAATCTATGCCAGAGTGCAATCAGCCTGTACTTCGTATTCTGGAATGCTATTCGTTTCTTTCATAGGGCTGTGATGAGGGAGTGAATGGGTCATCGAATAAGATTGTCAAAGACTGGTTCTCACTAGTGTAAGAGTGGGGAAGTTTTGCGCTTTCTGTAATGGTACTCGTATCTGTGGTGATTGAGTGAATGTGTCATTGAATAAATTGGTCAGAGTTGTTAAGGCAATGATCTTTGTGAGTAAGAAAAGTGTAAAAGTGACGTTTTTCGGTGTTTAAAAGCTATTTGCTTCTTTTCATATGGCTGTGATGAGTGAGTGAATGGGTCATTAAATAAGTTAGTCAAAGATTGGTTTTTAGTTGGAGTCATGTAAAACTGGGGTTCAGCGTTTTCTGGAATGCTTTTCGTTTCTTTCTTTAGGGATGTGATGAGTGAGTGAATGAGTCATTGAATAAGTTCGTCAAAGAATGTTGTTTGACAAAGAGTTGACTTTCTTTGTAGCCTTAAAAAGTAAGTGAATGAGTTTAAATTGGTAGCACCTTACAGTGTCAGACATTACTCAACTATCTTGAATTATTTTTGTTATTTTAAGGGCTACGATTATAATTAGTATAAAAAACATAAAAGCTCAGTAACAAGACAAGTTGTGAATTAAAACCCCAAAAAATAAGCAAGGAACACATATTTAACAATCAACAAATAGTTGAAGACTTATCAGCCGGCCATCTGATTCTGTAATCATGACAAATTATGTTGAGTTAAATCACAAGTACAGTTGACTCTCGATATTTATCTTCGATTTGAGCACAGCACTTGTTCTAGTTTCTTGGAACAGATGGAAGTAATTGTGATCCATCAGGCTTGGAGCTCATATTTCTTGCTCGCTCGTTAGTCGATTTCATAATCCAAGAGTTCCCCGCTCTTTTAGGAATACAGAGCATTTTTTTTCGCTAATTACTAATATGTGACGCTACTATTTTATATACTTTTACATACATATTCGTCACGTTCATATCCTTGAAAGGGCGAGCAAAGGTCGGGTAGCACTCAGGCCACAAAACTAAATCACTTTTAGACATACAAGTTATTATTACCTATGTATCTAAAAAAATACTTTTCCTTTATTTTTATCCCATATAGTAATTCACTTCAAAATACGAGTGTCGTAATCGTGTCTTTTTATAAGTCTTTAAATAATTATAGTATTACACATAAAACTCTAGAAATATAAGCTCGAATATCTCTGACACAACATTAAATTTTACAGTAGGTCTCAAGACCTACAGGCTTTTTAAAAAGCTGCTCCTTAAAACGATAGACCTCCTTTTTTATATTGTCTAGTATAGAACATTTTAGTATTCAAAAACACACATGCCGCCATTACCGGGAGAGGAGATAGTGTTTTTAAATATTCAAACCAGGAACGAGGGTGTGGCTTCCATTCCGGATACCGGGTTCATCCATCAAAGTGTTAGTTTTTCAGAAAAAAGAATAGTGCCTTTTTTTTAAAAAAACTTGACTGTGAGAGTTAGCCTCAGTTATCAGTCCTCTGGTATTGAATTTGAAATATATGCATAGATAACTTTTTAGAGTTCAGGAGCATGATTTTTTCTTTTGTTTATTTTCTACTAACATAATGATCATTATGACTGAAGATTGTTAACTTTCTTTTAAATTACATTACTTCTTTGAGTATTTATTTAATAATACTCAAAGCATTACTTAGAGAGACTTGTTTTACCTCTTCAGTAAACTGAGTGAGAGTAGTCTATACAAATTTACTCTCAAACGTATTCGCTACGAAGCGTAGCAATCCTCTACGTGCGTAGCTCTTTAGCTGCTACGAGGCACGTTCTACGCGCGCCACCGTCTACGAAAGTGCTCGTAACTTTTCGTGCTTGCAAAAATAGCTTCTTGGGTACGTGACCTTTTGTCTGGATTGAAGCCTGATTTATACTCATTGGACAAGATTCTGGCAACAACATTCTTAAGAAATTAAAAATATAACTAAACAGAAATTTTGTTCTTGAAAATAAATGGCCATTATTTAAATTCGAAGAATTAAAAGATACGGAAGCAATTTAACATATAGGTACTATCCAATCCATTTAGAGCAAAATAAAAATAACTTAAGTGCCGCTGTTCGTATAACTGAAAAAACGTTTCGTAACGCAATAATTTTGTACAAAACAACATTCCATTTGAGGAATACGAAAAATACGTTAACTAATTACACGAGTGTCCAGAACAAGGAGTGCAATGCGTCCAGGAGTGCAATGCGTCCAGAACAAGGAGTGCAATGCGTCCAGAACAAGGAGTGCAATGCGTCCAGAACAAGGAGTGCAATGCGTCCAGGGTTCATGTTTGTATGTATGTAAGTATCCTTATTCCACCATAACTTCTGCCTCAACAGAGTTGCATGTATGGGGTATCGTTAGATTCCTTACATCAACCCAAGTGACACTGACTATAATGTTTTAGCAGGTTAGTCGTGTTTATAATTTTAATATGATTATTTAAGATTTAGAATGTTGTGAAGACAGAATCATATCCAATGCGTTCACAGCCTAGGTTATCTCAACTTGCCCTAAATCAACCTATTGTTAGGCTTAGCCGTTTGTTTTTTACAGCGTTTTTTACGATTTCTCTCGCTTTGTGCCAAAGATTGTGTCAGCAAAGACGCGATAACAGTATACAAAATGAAGTCTGGAAATGTTTTAATTTGCCAGATGCGACGGATTGTTTTATGCGCACGCTATTCTAAAGATAAAATACTACCGAAAACACAACGCAAATACTCGACGTTTCGTAGAAAAGATGAATAGTAACCAATAAATTATCATTCAATCTGTAGGCTCTGGGTTTGAATCCCAATAACACTGGCAAACAAAAATTACTCTGGTATTGCCAGATACTCATAGTTAAAAATACTTAACTAATGTTGGGGTTGCCAACATGGACATTACTGGCTAGTAATCATCTTAAAATTATAAACACGACTACCCTACCAAAAAATTCTTACATCAGCCAGTGTCACTCGGGCTGATATGTAAGGATTCTTACGATACCCCTTACATCCAAATTTAGGAGTTAAGGTGGCCATTCGAACCAAGCGTCACTGTCGCCACCAGACGACGCGGCGACAGGGACGCAGCGACAGTGACGCTGCGACAGTGACGCTGCGACAATGACGCTGCGACAGTGACGCTGCGACAGTGACGCGGCGACAGTGACGCGGCGACAGTGACGCGGCGATAGTGACGCGGCGACAGTAATGCGGCGACAGTGACGACGCGACAGTGACGCTGCGACAGTGACGCGGCAACAGTGACGCGGCGACAGTGATGCGGCGACAGTGACGCTGCGACAGTGACGCTGTGACAGTGACGCTGCGACAGTGACGCTACGACAGTGACGCTGCGAGAGAGTCACTGCGACAATGACGCTGCGACAGTGACGCTGCGTTCAAATAGCGTTTCATACATTTGCATAGGGAAGGTACTGCCGCTCTGTCGCGGCGACACGGACCTTTATCGTGGAATTTAAAAAATCACATACATATTATATTACATACATGATCCCTGAATAACCCTTTTTTTTTGGGCAATCGTGTAAACACCTGATCGTCTCAAAAGTAAGATAACTCCGTGTTGCGGAAAGCATGGGAAATAGTCGTTACTTAAAGTTCTTTGAAATATTTGTTTTAAAATAACCGATATAACTGTGGTAACAAACCCGAAAAGAGTGACAATTTTAGTGTAAGTCTTTTGAAGCTCAATAACCTTATAACCCACACGATATTACAATAAAAAAACAAAATGAATTATACGAGCAATTTTTCTAAGCTGCCGATACGATGACTCAACAAGCGCCAGTAATTTATTAATGCTTCACGCTAAGAGGATTACGGGGCTGACAGGGACTTTACTGTTACTAATAAGTCTTGAGGGACCAGTGCGGGCGAGGGGTCTTAGTATTTCCATAATGCCGAATTGGAAATAATGTGTAGTGGGTTTTTGTGTTGTGATTTATTTTCATATCTTGATATCTTACAACGGTAAAAAATACTCGACTGGGAACATGCTCCAATTAACATTACATAACTGTAATGAAATATCGAAAAACAAACAATTTATCTAGTGTTATTTTTATTTGTTTCTGAGAACCAGTTGAATAATATTAAAACTTTGCGCGGGATTGATTGCAAAGTTTAATCGATTTTCAAAATGGGCAGAAAAACAAATAATTTTGTTTACTGTTCAAATATTAAATAATCATTTGTAGTTTTATTAGCTATCTGCCCGTGACTTTGTCTGCGTTGAATAATAATAATAAGATTAAGAGTTATTTTTATAAGGTGGACCGACGATCTGGTGAAGGTCGCGGGAAGCCGCTGGATGCGGGCCAAGCAGGACCGGACGTTGTGGAGATCCTTGAGAGAGGGCTTTGTCTAGCAGTCGAAGTTTGTTAGCTTAAATTACATTTGTTGGTGTTATTTGTTTTGTTAAAAAAAAAACAAGTTTCATAATACTTGGTCAGTTCGGTGTCACAGATTGTATAATAATAATAATAAATATATGTGGGGACATCTTCACACACGGCCATCTGATCCCAAACTAAGCAGAGCTTGTACTATGGGTACCAAACAGCTGATATACATTACTTAAATAGATAAATACATACTTATATAGATAAACAACAACCAGACCAAAGGCAAACACAAGTGCTCATCACACAAATGTTTACCCTGGGTGGGATTCGAACCCGCGACCCTGTGCGTCGGAGGCAGAGGAGCCGTCAACCAACTACTTTGCATTATTTAATCAATTATCACGTTGTATGAACACAGTTGGCATTAAAAATAAATATATGGGGACATTCACACACGGCCCTCTGATACCAAACTAAGCAGAGCTTGTACTATGGGTATCAGGCAGCTGATATATATAATAAACAATATCCAGACACAAGGCAAACACTTGTGCTCATTACACGAATGTTTGCCCTGGGCGGGATTCAAACCCGTGACCCTGTGCTTCGTAGGCAGGAATATTACCGACTAGGCTACGGAGCCTATCAACTGTACTTAACTTACTTAGTTTTTCGTGGTAAATCATTTCTCAAACATTGCCAGTTCTTAGATAACACGCATTTTTATGAAGCACCTGCAACAAAAATGTTACGGATAACCCATTGAACCCTGTTCGACAAACAAAATGATATCTAGCAGTTTTTTTGTGTTATTTTTATCAAGACAGACTTGAGTACGAGAGATAGGTACATAAAGACGTTATTTCTTCTTTAGATTTCATCTTACGGAGTTATTGCAACGAAAATGTATTCATATCGTATTTTGTGTTCAATTGTGTTTTTATACGCTGTTTTTCTATCATGTAAGTGTACTATAAATTGTGAATATCACGAGTATTTTTCCAGCTGCCGACGTGTTAAAATAATACTTGCAATTTTAACAATATTCATGAGAACAGCCCTAAAATAAAGTGGATTGAGTACAAGGCTGTTTAAATTTTTATACGAGTACGTAACATTAAAAATGTAAAAATTTATAATTTGCGACCCCTATGGACTATTGCCAAAAAAAACCTACAACCTGTATATTATAGAGTGATATAGATCTTTTTACTTAATTTATTCTGAGTTGTCATTTCTTCAATTTGTGAACAGATGGAGAACCCAACAAAACTTTCCGAGATTACTTCTACATGGAGAGTACGGGAAGCTTTTACAAGTTCCATGACAGTCGACACCGCAGCTGGCCCGCTGCCCTCGATGTGTGCATATCCGAGGGTGCCACCCTGTACGTGCCTCAAGATGAAGCAGAAGCATCGGCACTCCTCAACAAGGTGCAAAAAGAACTAGAGCTAAGAAGACTCCCCAGTATATGGATTGGAGTGTCCAACTTGAAATCTAACGCGCTGTTTGAAACAGTTGATGGTGAGTCATTTTTCAACTCGTGTGTCTACGCTTGGATGAGGAAAGCGGGTGATCGTGCGCTTTGGCGTGCCCTTAGGGAGGCCTACGTCCAGCAGTGGACTGCAATAGGCTGATTGATTGATTGATTGATTGATGTCTACGCTTACGAATATAGGACGAGTCAACTTTATATAATGTTTTTCCAAACACGATGCAAAACATCGCAGCAGATAACGGATAGCTGGTCAATATTTGACAAATTGTAGGCACTGTTGCCTTTTCTTTAAAAAAAAAGTTTATCCTAAAAGAACTAACACTTTATTTTTTGTATTTACATATTACGATATATTACAGCACGTCAGTAATGCGCTAATTCATACTTCGATAGGTATTAAGTTATCACTTAACTCACTGAAGTAGGAACAAATTCTTTATGCTTCGGAAGGCACGTTAAGCCTTTTGTCTAGGCATGTCAGTCTAGCCATGTCAGTAGCCTTTGGCGGCTCTATCTACATCTCTATCCACACTAACATCATCGATTCGTGAGGTCGGTTGTCGACTCACAAGTCACACGATGATGATCATGACGTCATGACAGTAATACAATACAAAGATAAAGATAAAGATAAAGATATTTTATTTGCGATAGATATGGTAGATACAAAGATGTTAGTATGATTAAAAATCAAGCACATATCTAGCCTAAGTTTAAAGCATGCAAATGTTCATTTACTTACAAACTAGTACAATTCTGGCATAATTCAATTTTATGGTCAATAAATTCTTTTATGGAGTAAAAAGTGTGCTGCATTAGCCAAGATCTTACAACTTTTTTAAATCTACGTATTGGACTTGTGGATTGAAGACGACATGGTAATTTGTGCCACATTTTTATGCACGTAGCGTAGCAATTTTTACGGAATCTTGTACTTTTTGGAATAATGTCATAAACTAGTGCATTAGGATCCCTAAGATTTCTTGTAGTCTGGTAACAAAACAATACAATACTAATAATAATACTATATAATACTTTTTTTACAGGTCGTCCCATAAACGAGGTCTACAACAAATGGGTCAATGGGTACCCGAACAATACAGAAACAGAACACTGCGTGTATATGAATAAGGACTTCATGCTGAGGAACTACCACTGCATATATACATTTAGATTTTTCTGCAAGTATACGCCGAAAGATAAAACAGACTACAACTAATCCCCTTCGGCCGCCATTGAGACTAATATAGAAGGCGTACACTTGTAGAGAACGGGCCATCTTGCTTTGACGTCAAAAAATTATTTTTGTTAAATCTTACTTCGTATAAAGACACTTTTATCTTTTATCTTAACTGAGTGTCGTAACCAGTTGCGATCGAGGTTGTTCGAAACCAGTTGCGATTGAGGAGGTTTTGTTCCTCGGTCGAAACCAGTTACGTCCGAATACTTTTTACAAATAGAGCGAAAGAGAGCGTCGGTGGTCTAGTGGCTAGGGCCGCTGCCTCCCGTCCGGGAGACGCGGGTCCGATCCCCATCATGTACAAATGTGTTTTGGAATTCATATGTACGTTTATTCGACGCCCTTACGGTGAAGGAAAACATCGTGATGAAACCTGCACATTCCTGCGAAGAAATTCAAAGGTTGTGTGTGGAGTCGACCAACCCGCACTGGGCCAGCGTGGTCAACTAAGGCCTAATCGCCCTAATTCAAAGTAGGCTCGAGCCTTTCAGTGGGGACGTATATGAGCTTTTAATAAGTATAACACATGAAAGCTTTGGAGTTTATTAACAAAAAAGTTTTACTTTTAATAAATCCTTGAACGCAGTTAAAACCATAGAGTTCCATAGGAGACTCAACTCTCTCTTTCCTCCTTCATAAGGGATGTATTTCCAAAAATCCCTTCTCAGTACCCTTCTCAGTAGGCAAGTATGCCTTAGTCAGAAGATAAAGTTAACAAAATTAAGTAGGCAAAGCTAATTCATTGTTGACACCTGTATAATTAAATCAAGTCATAATCAAATTAGTATTAGGATAAGCAAGTGACAATACAGAGTATTATTAAGTAGATCAAAAATAATAAAGACAGTGATGTAGAAAAAGGACTCTAGAAAGTAAATAGACGATATCGGGTGCCTTTTGATAAAGGCTGTTTCACAACGACCGATTGTATTAACTCAATTCGTGTTAGTGACGTCATGTGAATTATCTCTTGGAGTTTTCTTTGGCTAATTTTCTCCACACACTGCGTTAGTAAATTCGCAAAAGAAAAAGAAAAAAATGTACGAAGCTAATGTAATCTAGTCAGTAATGAGACATCCAAAAGCGAAACACTTTATTTTAATAATCATATCTAATGCTTATTTAGTTAGCATATTCTTTTTATTTTTTAGCTTTCTATATTATTTTATTTAGTCATTCAAAAGGCTACGCCCCTCCCATCAACATACTTAAACCACCGCACTACATTTTTCTTTTTTTATATACTGCATCTTTCTGTATATTCCTTAGAATAGAATAGAATATACTTTATTGCACACAAGGGTATAGCTTGAAAGTACAAAAGATACAGATAGGCGGCCTTATTGCTAAGGTAGCAATTTCTTCCAGGCAACCTTAGGTTACAAGAAAGCTGCATTAGAACTGTGGGACGGTGCACACAAGAAAAACAGAATAGGATAAGCTATTTAATACTATTAATCAAAGTTACATAAGTGCAAGTTCCTTGAGTGCAATCTATTATATTCTAAACCTCAACATTCTCTACTACCAAATAATAAGTAAGTAAATAAGAAGTCCCCAATTTATCGCCAAGAATAATTAGAAAAAAATAATAATAGAAAATCTATTTTTTGGACAAAATATGTATTTCTAATTTATATCTATCGAACTAGCCTAACCTAACCTTAAAGCAAACTACCCTAGTTTAATCAAATAAGAAAGAAGTCGCGGAATCCTGCGCTGGTATAATTCAATCTGGGAAGATGGCGTGAACAAAATGGCGCCCGATAAAACAGAATGTTTCTTTTCGCGACTCCCCGGCGGCGATAACGAAAGATCTGAAGGTTCCCTTTTATTTTACCGAGGAGAAAAATTTAGTAACCCTCACACTGATCTTGTAGTTTCATTTTTGTTGTTAGAAGCTGTTTGAAGATTATAGTTGCAAAATATAACTTTTATTCAGATCATATAAGCCCTTCCAGAGCAGATGGAGCCAACCCTGAATTAAGATGATCAAGCCGTAGTCGACCGCACTAGCCCAGCAGTGCGTGCGAACTGTTAAATTCGAAATTTAAAAACACATTCGTGCGTGTTGTAGGGTTCTACAAGGTTCAGTACAATATAGGGCTGCTACACCTCCGACGCTCTTCAACTATTTCCAGTCGTACACACGCCGTCATTTCACCAATAGGGGATCGGACTACTTTTTTTTATAAACCCAAACTTCTTAGTTTCTGCTATCGAACACTTAAATAATTTTTGCTCTATCTTTAAAACTGACCGAGTTATAAAGGTTTGATTCAAGATTAGACAGAGAGGCACATACCCACTTGTGACATCATTTGTTAGTAACACCATATAATCTCCATACAAAAAATCGTTTTTGAAAGAGACAGACATATTGAAACTTTAAAAAATCACTGTAAATTCGTTTTTCAACCGATTCTGTTTTTTTCTTCGCGAATCGTCTGCTTCTAATCTATATTTTAAAAATAATTCATAAAATATGGTGAACAGTCCGTACCCCTATTACATAGCACAGATCACGTCGTCATAACAAGGAAACCTACATGTGCTACAAAAATTGATACAAATTACGCAATTTTTCACTAAACAGAGTCACAGTCACGGGATGTTACACACACCGTGTCGCGTTGTTTGGTCCCGCGGGACCACCGCCGCCGCCCGCTGAGTTGAAACAAATTGTCTACATTAGCCCCGCAGTCCCTTTACGACCATTAATTTGATTAATACGACTGTAACTGAGAATTTTATGGATTTTTCGATGCCGTCGTGATTGATTTGTGTAAACAATATATATTGTGTTCAACCACAGATATTTAAACAAAAATTTTATATTTATTTTTTTAATATCAGTCCAAAATCAAGCGATTTAAATCTTAACGTTTTCGTAAATAGTTGAAAAACAGTGATTTATGTGGCACATTTAAAAATAATTTACTAAGCTTCCATTGTATAGAGAGGAATTTTACCATGGCAATTGCATCAAATAAACTCTCAGTGATTTCCCCAAAATTACTCTATTATTATTCAGTCGTGATTAGTGGCGATCAAACTTTGATGGTGTAGTGGGGACGCTGTCTCCCGTCATGTATGCCATATTGTTGGTTTATTTTCAAAACAGGCTTATAGCTAAATTATTATGTTCTTTTTCTCTTATTCACTACGTTAAATAGGATTTCTTTTTATTACACTCTGTATAGTATTCACGATTTAGAATAGGTTTCGTTTCATCAAATACACACGCTCTTCACAACATTATTACATTCCTTACTGTCTTATGTACAATATAGACAGTACCGCACCTGGGAAATTAACACAGAAAATCTATTTTTATTGACATAGTAATTCTCAAACTTTGTGGCATAACATTAAAAAAAAAACAGTTTACGTCACCAATATTAGTAGGTATGCTTTTCAGCTGTCTGAGAAAGTCATTTACCGCGTCAATGAAATGAATGCCTTGTTATTTTTAAATCATAAAAAAACAGTTACTTGTCATACTCATTACTCTATTCGAATTTTCTTTTTCCATAGCCCTTGAAAATGATGCATGAAATATAAACAAGCAATTATTTTCCTAAAACCTTTTCTATCCATTTACGTAGGTTTAGTGCGTTTCTCTCTGTCAGTAACACAACAAAAGTCAAACCTACTACACCTACACGATGAAGAAGTCAACTGAAGCTCTGGTTGAGAGCTTGATATTACAATGCTTATTACTATGTTATAAAATCCGAAAGACGTCTACTGCTAAACAGAACCTTCTTCAAATAATTTCCACGGGGGTCTTTTGTCAGCATCTGACAATGGCGGACGTGTCTTCGTTTTAATTTTTTTATTTTAGTTTATTGAAGTGTTTAGAGTATAATTTCGATAGTGTATTATCCAGTGAATGTTTCGGGACTATAAACTTGAATAAAACAATTGAATCGCTTACACTTTGCTGACATTTTTAGATGATGTCAAGAGCCTTGTTGTGGCTTCAGTAATTGTACTATCACATTACTGAACCCAATTCACCGAACAATCATCCAAGGATATATATCTTAAACCTACAAATATCACTCGTTAGATGTGTCGCCATTAGTTAGGAAGAAGAAAAAAAAAAAAAAAACCACTACGATCCAGCGGCTTCCCGCGACCTTCGCCAGATCATCTAACTACGCTTTTGGGGGGAATTAATCTTGTAGAAGTTATTCAAATTGAAGGTTGAGAACCATAGGCTGCAGAATGTTTTCGTATGAAAGGCAGGAGAAGCGTAACTGTCTGCGTAACGATAATGCTCCCATATAGACTGAATGCAATGGTAATGTCCCGAGCCTAATACACAGTGATATGGAAAAAGGTACGGCGTTTTGTCTAGGTAAGTAGAAGTACATAATGTGAACGTGTAAATATATACCATACGGTTTGCTTTTGAATGTGAAAGGGATTCTTTTGTTTTATTCTTTTGTAAGCTTTTCCCATTGAAGACCTACCATTCCAGCGGAAAGGGCCAAAACAAATGTACGCAGATAAATAAAACTCGACGTGGACAATTTGAGAATACGATCTGTCGCTAATTCAGCATATTGCATCTAGAATAGAATTGAAAAACATTTATTTAACGTAGTACATAACATTTAGACAAACATGTATAACAATAATATCTCCTACTACGTTAAAAGGGTCCCGACTCAGCATAATGTCGCATAATCTAAAAGTAAAATTCAATAAACTTTACTTAGTCTTTAAAGTTCTGCGTATGGCTTAGACTTTTACTGTACGAGTCTAATCTAATAATATTCTATACAAAACCTAATTTGTTCTTTGTTTCTGTCTTCGTGTGTCGGCTGGCACCTATTGTAGCGCCATTTGTTCAAATTTAATTATTTTTGGCCGTTCGTTTAAAAAAACGCATATTTTATTAATGGTTAATCAAATCCCGCCGTGTGGTGACGACAGAGTAGAATACATTTGTCACCATCCCCTACTCTTCCCGTGGGTGTCGTAAGAGGCGACTTAGGGACTACACGTTGAACAGGGAACGGGCAGCAGCGCTCTCTGATACAGTAACCTTTTAATCTACGATCTCCAGCCCGCCTGCCAAGCGTGGAGATTATGGCAAAACCCTCCACTTAAGTGGAGGAGGCTCATAGTCCAGCAGTGGACTGTAACGGGCCGTTGATAATCAAATAAATAAACGATCTTGACTTTTTCTTTCATTTATGTTTAGCAAGTAGAATATTTCCATCACATATAGGTACGTCACTTTAGGTGGTCCCGCTCTGCTCTTGCTATTTTTTACCTGTTTTCTTATCCAAAGGTTGCCTGGAAGAAATTGCTACCTTAGCAATAAGGCCGGCAGCTTGACTCAACCAAATGTAAAAACGAATTCTAAATGTAACTGTAAGTGGTTTCAATAAAGAATATTTTGTATTGTACTGTATTGGGACGTATATGAGCTGTTGACGATGATGATGATGATGATTGTATTGTGGTTCCAGGGTCCTCGTCTGCCACAACGGTGGTCCTCCACTCCCGTTCTGCCTAATTGGCCACTCTATGCTGAATTGCTTCAGTAGACACGACCCCTACTATTGGTAAACTGAATTCGAAACTAAAACATTTTTTTTTTTCACTTCAATGGAAGCTTATACCGACGACCTGTGAGCTGAGCTGATGAAGGCTTTTAATTTAACAGAAGAGTCGATGGTACAGTACAGCGACTTGACCCTTGGGTCATTCTACTATCCCTAGAACAACAACAACAACAACATGTTCACGCTCATACGGTAAAAACTACAACGTAAAAAACACTTGCCTGAAAATAATTCTAACTTAGGTGAATAGATAGATAGATAGATAGATAAAAGCTTTATTCAAAAATCTACATAACACATGTACATACATTTAGAAAAAAGATACACATAAATGAAATAACAAAAAAAATGTGTATTTTAATGTGCGTTTGAGGGTTTGATCGCACTATTCAACAACACGTCCAGTACGGGTTGGTCGATTTCACACACAATCTTTGATCTTTTTCGCTGGTGTATGTAAGATGAGGAAAAAATAAATTTCATTAAATATGTATTATGATTGTGTATCCCATGTAGGGGATGATTCATAGCGTGTCTTGGAGAATCGAAGTGCCGTCTATCGATGCATGGATCAAGTAATGAGCTCGTAGTTGGAAAATCTCAGTCGTAATTCTGCCATTATTTTTCCTGTTTATTCAACTAAAGTTCAAAAACTACAATTTGATTACATTGCGTAGCTGATATAACTAACAAAAAGATTACGGTTTAAGATTCACGCTAATTGACTACGCAACGTAAATTTTATTGTAACTCAAAGCACTCCTCTAACTGGTAGGATGCCTACTACGTCGTAGTCGTAATCTACGAATTTTCAATTAAGCGCTACGTTTTTACACATACATAATTATGCAGTTAGAGAGTAATTAAAAAATCTGCATTCAAAATGAAAAAAATACAGTTTAATGCATTCATACAAAAAGAAGTAAAATGCTATCTCTGTGTTGGAATTTCCGGAATCGTACACCAACACCAAGGGTGTGTTTTTATTAAGGCAAAAGTTCAACCTGTCGTAATTTTCTTTAGTCAAGACTAACGTCAAACGCAAACTGTCACTTATATAAAAAAGTGATCAAAAATGCCGAAAATCCCCTAAAACTGTACAAAAACCTTTTCAAATAGTAAGGCTATTGCCAAAGCTCATAAAATATCAATTTTGTTGATCTATTTAATGCGTGTGGCCGTGTGACTGAACTTGCGTTTGATCGGACGAGCCTGTCACAGCAATTGGCTATTATAGCCGGCTGATGCCTCTATTGAAAACCTGCGGGGAGCGAATTCTGTTTTCATTGAATTTCGATCAGAATTTCACAATAATGAAGGCTAGCTTCCATTAAAATTTCACCAAAACTCGTCTGGGTTGTGAAAAGGTCAAATCTAGAATGTAATTTTCAATATTTTTCTTTATTAGATTGAGCTTCGAGGTTTGGGGAACGTTATTCGGTTTTGTTGGACGCAAATATTATATTTTATTCAGTGCTGGATTTCAATTCTAAAAAATTAAATAGAAAAATGTGGATTTGACCAAAAACCTTTGATGTGATTCGCGTCGAAGTTTTAGCTGTGGGGTTTTATTACGCGTTCGTTCCTATACAGAAGAAAATGTTTGTTTCAAAAGTGAACGTACTAATTTCAAAGTTGAACTGAAAAAAATATTCTCTCAATGGGGTATGATAAAAAAACTGTTTTTTTATATATTTTTAGATGATAATTTACACTAGATATTTTAAGAAACTCATATGACTGTTTTATCGTTCAGATCATTTATCATTTTTAAATAATGGCTTTAACTTTTTTACCGTGTGACGTCATACGACCGACGACCATACTCGTAGATTTGATTGTCGAAAAAAATACGAAAATATCACTCTTTCTAAAATCAAATCGTCAAACGTAAACAATGTACAAGGTTTTTTTGAAAAACTTAGATTTGTGCAGAAGATGACGTACAAAGGTCATGGGTCATTTGGTTTTTTGGTTTTTTTATCTTTAACTTTTTTCCGTTAAGACTACGAAAATATAGTGCAAAACCATAAAATCTCAAAATGGTTTTCGTATTTCTATATAAGTCATCAACAGCCCGTTACAGTCCACTGCTGGACTATGAGCCTCCTCCACTTAAGTGGAGGGTTTTGCCATAATCTCCACGCTTGGCAGGCGGGTTGGAGATCAGATTAAAAGGTTACTGTATCAGAAAGCGCTGCTGCCCGTTGCCTGTTCAATGTGTAGTCCCTAAGTCGCCTCTTACGACACCCACGGGAAGAGTAGGGGTTGGTGACTAATGTATTCTACTCTGCCGTCACCACACGCCCTATATAAGTAGTCAAGAAATTTTAGCATACCCCATTCTAAATTAAATATAAAAACTCAACAAATAGCAACACTACGGTGCTGTTTATTGAAAGTCTTTATTTTGTTTAGTATCGTTCTAATTATATTTTTATTCTTAATTAAAAATTGTGCGGATAAAGATAATATTTCTGTATCGATGCGTGATTGGCAGGAACCACAACGCTTATAAATAAAAATAAAAGTTACATTAGTAAGTTTAAACTTTCGTATAATTAAAAACAAATCTAAAGCTTTCGAACGTAACCTAACTAAATGTTTTTGTGATCATCAATATCACCAACAGCTCATATGCATCCCCACTGAGGATGAGCTCGAGCCTACCGTGAATTAGGGCGATTCGGCCTCAGTCGACCACGCTGGCCTAGTGCGGGTTATTCGACTTCTTTCACAACGTTTGAATTTCTTCGCAGAAGTGTGCAGGTCTCATCACGATGCTTTCCTTCACCGTAAGAGCGTCGAATAAACGTAAAATTTCAATAAGGTATCGGTATCTGACAGATCGTTCTGCAAACGAAAATAATCTTTGTTGTTCTATAATTCGCAACTGACATTCAACCTTAGGGAGGTAAACCAATTTATTGGTCGACTATACATATGAATTCGAAATTCTAAAACACATTTCTACGTGGTGGGGATCGAACCCGTGTCTCCCGGACGGGAGGCAGCGGCCTTAGCCACTAGACCACCGACACGCTCTTCCTTAGGGGAGGACGTTTTTGTGATAGTTTAGTATTTCTTTGAGGATATTTGAGGAGGAGGTATATTTTGTTCAGATAGAAGATTATTATCTATGTTCGATTTAGTATATGCAAATAGTGCCTAATCTGCTCTCAAAATAGGTGAAGGTTAACACCTTAAGGCAATTATATACCGTGCCTAGTGGCCTGCAACAAATCACCCAGAAGAAGCCCAGCAATAACTTCGCCTTAAAAGGCTGGGCGTTTACGAGTCAGTGATGTAAACGTGACGATAATTTTGATATCGATAATTTGGTTGACCATTTAAATTTTTACTTAAAATCGACACACAATTATAAAGCCATCAGAGGAAAACAGCTCCAGCGGTAGACTTGTAAGCTGGCAACCCCCATAACTTCGTAATTTTTTTGAATTTCCAAAAACTAACTTGACAAAAATATTTATTAATTTATCGAACCTGCTCACAAAAATTCACGAGAATCGGTTGAGAAACGCCCGTAGAGTGGAACAAACAGACAGATGGACAGACAGATAGACATACAAAAGCAATTTTGGCCAAGCTGAAACAGAGACGCTACGCTCGCTTCAGTCGCTTGGTCAATAAATGATTTATTCAATTTAAATAAATCAATTAAAATAACTATCTCAACTAAATAAATAAAATAAATATTACACAACTAATTAATTCATCCAGATAGGCTCATATTTTATCATATTATGTACTGCCATATAAAAGTAACTTACTAGTAAGTATGCTATTTCATTAAAATGCATATTATTATACAATTAAGTACAAACCCACATCGATCGATAGTTTCCCATCACTATTCCTGTCAGGGCTCATAAATCTCTTTAATGCCAACATCGATAGGCTATGGCGAACAGTGTAACGTTGATATTTTTACCACCCGTGAAATATATCGCTTGCAAAACATTGTAAACAAAGTTTTCATTTTAAGAATTTACCGTACAGTGAGTGAGCTTGCTAAAATTACCAAAACAAATAAGTTAACGCATGAATCGTACGTTTATCTTAATATCAGAAATACACATGTTTTAACATTTTCGTGGTTGTTCTCTCTCTATCTATTATATTTAAACTTGTTACTATAAATATCGAGGTAACAATATTAAATATAACCGTGGTAATAAACCCAAAAATTGTGACAATTTTAATGTAGCTGAAATATAGGTACCTACAAAAAATAGATAGTTACATACTTATATAGATAAACAGCATCCAGACAAGGCAAAACAATTTTACTGTTTCCCTTGGGCTGCATTTGAACTCGCTACACTGAGCTTTCTATAGCACGATAAATCTGCCAATTCGAGCAAAAATCTGCATACAATATGATACATACAATATGATGATAAAAAAAAAATGTCAATGTAAAATAATGGGTTTATTTTAAAGGATATCAATTAAAAAAGCAACTCAAAATTGATACGTGTATTCTACACTAACGTTTAACAAAGAAGAGAGGGGCAGGGCCCGAGAACAATAGGCTTATAGAAAACTAGTGCCTGCTAAAAGTAGAAAAGCAATTACGCACAATATAATATTTCTTATTACTATGAATTAAAATATATGTAAATCGTAGGCGTTTCCGACATGCCCCCCGACGTTGAAAGGTTCTTCTTTCAACCAGAAGCATCAGAGCATACAGGAAGTGGACAAATCTTGCTGAAAGATCTTCTCACGACGCCAGTAGAGGTCTTGATGTCAGCTACTCTGCTGATACCATCCGAACCAGGGTGGACAGTTACGATACGCCCCATTTTCCATTTAAGTGGAGGCAGATGTTCTTCCTTCAGAAGAACGAGCGTGCCAATCTTCAGTGGGTCGTTGCTGGATCTCCACTTTGTTCTGAGCTGCAATTCAGACACATATTCGGAACTCCATCTCGACCAGAAATGCTGGCGTAGCTGTTCGATTCGTTCGAATCGGGTCAGATGATTGATTGAACGATCTTCGAGATCACGATTTGGTAAGGCTGTGAAAGGGCGGCCAATCAAGAAGTGGCCGGGTGTAAGAGGCGAGTAGTCTTCAGGGTCAGATGAGAGTGGTGTAAGTGGTCGCGAATTCAAAATCGCCTCTATTTGAACCAATGTACTATACAATTCTTCGAAGGTTAAATGACATTGACCCAACACTCTCTGTAAATGGAATTTTGTTGACTTGACACCTGCCTCCCAGAGCCCTCCGAAGTGAGGTGAGTATGCAGGGATAAAGTGAAAATTAATGCCGTCATTAGCCATTGTCTCAGTAAAAAAGTTGCAATTGTTAGTTAAAAACTGTGATAAATCGTTATAAGCTCCTACAAATGATGTGCCATTGTCTGAATAAATGTCGCAAGGTTTCCCTCTTCGAGAAATAAACCTACGAAGTGCAAGTAAAAAATTATTGCTAGACAAATCTCCCACTAACTCCAGGTGTATAGCTTTTGTAGTAAAGCAAATGAAAATAGCGATATATACTTTCACCATCCTACAACCACGACCTTGACGACTCGCAGACAGCAAAGGTCCGGCATAATCTACTCCTACACTTTGAAAGGGGTGACCTGGAGTGACTCGCTGCAAGGGTAGATTACCCATTAATGGCGAAATAATTTTTCCTTTCGCGCGAGCACATTTAAGGCATTTATGATAGCATGCCTTAGCTAGGTTTCTACCACCGATTGGCCAGTAGGTTTCCCTAATAGTCGATAGAAGCAACTGAGGGCCCGCGTGCATTAATTTATTATGTTGATAATGAAATAGCAATTTTGTAAATTTATGAGTGGACTGTAAAAGAATAGGGTACTTTTTATTAAATGAAAAATTAGAATTTCCGAGTCGTCCTCCAACGCGCATTATTTGATTCTCATCCAGAAAAACGTTAAACTTTAGTAACTGACTCTTTTTCGGTAAATCACGGTTTTCTAATAGCATCACATATTCTGGAAAAGATTCACGTTGTGACGTTTTAATTATGAGATTCAACGCTTTGCTCAATTCTGCCTCAGAGATGTAATCAGCAGTGATTGTTTGTTTTTTACAAGCGCTTATGAATCGAAGCATGTAAGCAATCGCACGATTAAGTCTTAAGAAATTTGAAAAACGATCGAAAGCAATGAAAAATTTAATATCATCAATTGTTGATGCATTAGCAGTATGCAAAGAAATTTCTTTACTACGAATTTCTGGCAAAGTAGATTCTAGGCTCCTTTTAGGAGTAGGCCAGGTTGATTCATCTTGAGACAAGAATGTGGGCCCGACCCAATACAAGTCAAGTAGGTGAATCGAATCAATCCCAACGCCACGAGATACAAAATCGGCTGGATTTTGTTCCGTGGGTACATGTCTCCATTGACAGTGACCTGTAACTTCCATTATCTCCGCAACTCGATTGCGAACAAAGGGTTGCAATTTATTGGGAAGCATTTTTAACCACCCTAGTACAATCATAGAGTCTGTCCAGAACGTCACACTGTTTATTTGAATGCGTAGAGAATTTTTGGCCTTTTCATATAAACGAGCTCCGAGAAGAGCGCCACACAATTCCAACCTCGGGATCGTTGTAGGTTTTAACGGAGCCACTCGAGTTTTAGCCATTAATAAACGGACCATCACTTCGCCGTTCTCATTACTAGTGCGCACATACATACATGCACCATAGGCGCGCTCGGATGCATCCGTAAAAATGTGGAGGTCTAAGGATTTATACGCATCACATACAGTGATTCTAGGAATCCGTAAATTTACCAGTTCTGGCAGATGACAAATGATTTTAGCCCAATCTTGATTTATTTCCAACGGCAACTGCTCGTCCCACGATAATTTCAATAACCACAATCTCTGTAATAGCATTTTCATACGGATCACACAAGGTGATAGTAGGCCCAAAGGGTCAAAGATTTGTGCAATAACAGAAAGCATGTCACGTTTCGTGTGTTTATTAGAAATATCAGTGCCAATCGGAAAACAAAGTTCATCAGTATCTACTTTCCAGCCTAGTCCTAAAACCTTTCCAGGTTCATTGTTACCAATATTTAAATCCACTGATGATTGTACAGTTTCAGATACAAGCTGGGGTTCGTTAGATTTCCATTTGCGTAAATTCATGCGCGCAGAAAGAAGTTCAGATGACACCTTTTGTCGAATTCTTTCAGCTTCTTCAATGTCATCACTGCCCGTCAACAGATCGTCAACATAGAAGTCGTGGATGATGATATCTGAGATCTTATCATCATCACACTCAAGACCAATCTGTTTAAGACAGCGCGTGGCAAGAAATGGCGCACTCGCAGTGCCATAAGTCACTGTGTTTAGTTCATAGATTTTAACCGTTTCTGATGGAGAATTACGCCAATAAATTTGTTGCAAATGACGATCGTCTGGATGTACCATAACAGTACGATACATTTTTTCTACATCTGCGGATAACACATACTTATAAAATCGGAAGCGCATCAGTATGGACAGAAGATCGTCTTGCACCGTGGGTCCTACCATTTGTAAATTGTTTGAAGATATTCCTGTATTCGTCGGGCTGCTGGCGTTGAATACCACTCGCAACTTGGTAGTGGTGCTGCTCGCACGTAACACACCGTGATGTGGTATGAAATAAGCAGTAGGCTTCACAACCTTGGTACTTTCGGACATATGACCCAGACGCTCGTACTCAGACATAAATTCTCTGTACATGTCACCAAAAACTCCATTGAGCTTGCGCTCGATTGACGCAAAACACCTCAGTGCCTTATGACTAGAATCCCCTAAAACATCTGGATTTTCTTTCAATGGAATCTTCACACAAAAGCTGCCGTCCTCAAGACGCGTAGTGTTTTTAACATAATGTTCTTCGCATAATTTTTCCTCAATCGAATAATCCGATGACTTAGGGCAAACTTCGTCAAGTTGCCAGAATCGGGTCAATTGATTTTGAAGTGCATCGACATTCGCAAAGTTACACTTGATAGGAAAATTATGGCAATCACTAGTCGGTCCAGAAACTACCCAGCCTAATCTCGTCTCATGTAATATTGGTTTACCTTGGCCAAGACTAACATGTTGTGCTCCTATAATATCCCAAAAAATGTCCGCACCGATAATTAAATCGATCGGTGCCGGTAAATAAAAATTGGGATCAGCTAAACATAAATTAGTCGGTAAATTAAGACCTGATATGTTTATTTGACGACTAGGTAAGACGTCGGTGATCGAAGGCAGAACAAAGCACTGTATTTTCCTTGAAAACTCGTCATTCAGGGATTTCATGGACACATTACACAGCTTACTTACGTGTGAAACAATATTATTTATACCTAAAATAGATTTATTTATATAGGTAGTAGATAGATCCAAGATCTGTACTATTTTCTCAGTTAATAAACACGAAGTGCTGCCAGAATCGAGGAGAGCGCGCACGACGTGTTCATGATTGTTTTTATCACATAATTTTACTAACGCTGTAGACAGCAGTACTTCACCTTTCTGTGGAATGTGAACGCTCGCTGATAACGTAACCGGTGTCGCAGGGATCGAACTAGAACTCTCAGGTGGTGGTTTGTTATTATCAGTAGGCGAGCGCGGAGGCACTAACGACGGATCATTTAGATTAGTAACATGAATGAGCGTGTTGTGCCTACGCTTGCATAATTTACATCCTGGTTTACTACAGCGGTTTGCGTAGTGACCGGAGTGCAAGCAGTTGTAACAAACCTTTAGTTTAGGTAATATTTGAAGCCGAGATTCATTACTTAATGCAAGGAATTTTGAACACTGTTTTAATGAATGATTTTCATGACAATGGGGACATGTTTTAGTATCAGTATCCGTGTTATTATTAAACTGAGTTGAAACCAACGTTTTATTCTTAGATTTTGTACTAGATTTATGATCCTGATTACGCAATCCTGAATATCCCGGTTGATTGTTAGTTAATTCTAAAGTTTCAAGAAAATCTGCGCGTTGTTTCAAAAAAGTAAGAAATTTATCAAATTTAATAGATTTTTCTTCTTCTAAAGTACCTTTATATTCCTCCCATTTACTGAAAGTTTTTGAATCTAGCTTCTGAGTGGCAGAATAAATAAGCAGTGTGTCCCAACTGCTAGTAGGCTCCCCCAAAGCCTTCAGTGACCGTAGATTCTTGTTATATTGATCAATCATCGATTTTAATACAGATGAGCATTCTTTTGTAATTTTAGGAATGTTAAATAAAGATGCAACATGATTGTGTATCAACAAACGATTATTATTATAACGTTCACACAAAGTAGTCCACGCGTTAGAATAATTGGACGCACTAAATTCTACCTTTTTAATAACCTCAGCAGCAGACCCTTCCAATGATGAACGTAAATAATGGAACTTACTTATGGCATCATAGTCAGTGTTTTTGTGAACGAGGCTGGTGAAAGTATCCCTAAACTCAAGCCAGTTTTCATAAGACCCACTAAATTTAGGTAATTGAATAGGTGGCATTCTTACACTTTTACGCTTTATGTGGGATCTAGTAGTGGATTTACTACTAGTTGAGTCTGAACCATCTGAATCAGGATGAATGAATTTAGTTAAAAGATCATGAGCTCTAGCAATAACCTTGTAATATCGGTCTTCAAAACATACACGGTCTTCTAATTGAGATTCATCATTTTCCGACATACATTCTAACTTAGTCTGTACCTCGTCATATTTCTGAAATAAAAACTCTGTTTTATCTAACCGAAATTGCAACTCTTTTACCTCCACTGGTTCTAGGGTGTCTTTCAAGTTATCCATGTAATTTTCAAACATTTTAAGACGGCCTTTTACGTTTCCTCTTGACCGAATCAATGCCTCCACTGACTTATCTCCATCGTCACTCATTTTGGAAGGTGTCAAACAACCTGGAATTTATTACAATCACAAGTTAAAGCAACGTTTTGTACTGTAATGTTAGTTAGATTTACATATACCTGTAACGTGAAAAAATTAACAAATATATAATTAATTACAAAATTATTAATTACTATTATATTTTAAGTTTCTGATTACTGAAGATTAGATACATAACCACTAATTGTTACCTAAAAACATTAATACCTATGAAAATACCTAAGTCGAGAGAGTGAACCAAAATTAAGTAGATTTGACCTATTAAAATAGTTTAATAATGTAGCTTACATGCCTACGGTACTTTTAAGAGTACAAATAAACTAATTTTAATTAAAATCAAGCCCAAAAATTCACAACAAAGGTACTAAGAACAAAGGCAAGATAACACGAGTACTAACCTTAGTAATTGAGTTGTTACATTAAAATACTACCTGATTGCGAGTGTTGGGTGATAAATAGCTGAAAATATTAAGAATATTCACTTAAAGTCCTTATATTATGACCACTTTTGACCAAATATCCTGAAGGTGACCTTGCTGTAACCTTCACACCCGCCACGGTAATATCTAAAATATCCTTATTTAAGCCCTTTTTCTTCTCACAAACAGCTGATCCTTGGTAATTTATCCGGCTCGTAAGGCCCAATGTAAAATAATGGGTTTATTTTAAAGGATATCAATTAAAAAAGCAACTCAAAATTGATACGTGTATTCTACACTAACGTTTAACAAAGAAGAGAGGGGCAGGGCCCGAGAACAATAGGCTTATAGAAAACTAGTGCCTGCTAAAAGTAGAAAAGCAATTACGCACAATATAATATTTCTTATTACTATGAATTAAAATATATGTAAATCGTAGGCGTTTCCGACAGTCAAGATAATAGTAAAATTAAACGGTCTGTAGCCCAGGTGGTAGTGTATCTGCCTCCGACGCACAGAGTCGCGAGTTCAAATCCCGCCCAGGGTAAACAATCGTGTGATGAGCAATTGTGTTTGCCTTGTGCCTGGTTATAGTTTTATCTATATAAAATATGTATTTATATATTCATGTATGTATATCAGCTGTCTGGCACCCATAGTACAAGCTCTGCAAGTTTGGGATCAGATGGCCGTGTGTGAGAGAGATGTCCCACATATTTTTATTTTTTAATAATTTGAAAGACTTTAGTACTTCTGAAACTGTGTTAGTGAAAATGTTGGTTATTTCTTAAGGGTCAATGGTCGTATCTGTGACGACGTTATAACTATTACACCGTTCTACTGTACTAGTTAAGGGACTGTGGTCGCGGTTAGCTTTGCTCACCGTATCGGAAAGTTATAACGAGTTTCCCATGGATACCAACCCAGACCGCATCGCTCGAGAATTATTATCGTTATGGTGATAGTAAATGGAAAGACAAGGATGAATAGGGAATTTATAGGTTAGTTATGGGGTTTATTTATTTATTTATTTATATTATCATTTATTGTACACAAGACCATTACAAAAACAGTAAAAATACGAACATAAAGAAAAACGACACAACAGGCACTGCTTATTTCTAGCGAAATGTCTTCCAGCAGACCTAGGAAGAGAGAAATCTGGTACAAGAAAGCGGTTAAAACGTGCACAATAATTTAAATGTAATATGATACATTACGTAATACAAACAATACAAACTTAATTTAAATACATTGAATATATATACAGAACAATAAACTACATATATAACTATATACACAGATACATATACTAAAATACCTAACCTAACACGGATTACTTGCACAGAGAAAGATAAAGGGTTTAGTGAAAGGAGTAACCGGCATGCTGACAACTATGTAAGATTTCTGTTTAACAATGGATGAATTAATGAAATTTATTCTATACAAACAAAAAAAAACAGTAATTAATGAGTAAAGATAGCACTACTGGTAGCCTTATTGCTATGGCAGCAATTTCTGGGCAACAACAACAACCGGGAACAATCGGTTGGTACCTTCAAAAGTGCGAAAAGTTCAAGAGCATTTTATCTACGTTTATGTATTTCTTGGATTCCCATCGGGGGCAATACCCCCTGGAAGGCGCTGAAGCCTTTAATTTATTTAGAGGGAATAATTGACCGAGTGAGCGCGATGCGTCTCCTTTTCAGCTTGCGCGAAAATGCTTTCGTATGTCCCAAGGATGTCCGTCTGTTCTCTGAATTGTCAATTGATTCTCATGAAACTTTGTGAGCAGGTTCGATATTTTTTTATGTTCGATATTCAGTTTTTCGTTTTTTTTTTTCAAATGGTGGATAATATGGGGATTTCATTATGTCAACCAAGTTCCATTTCGTTCTTTTTTCAACTCCCGACCTCTACAGTTCACAGAGCCACTAGTTTAAATATATCAATAAGTTTTTTATTTCCTACTCGCATGATTTTTTTCGTTGGTTCATAGAGGCATATTTCTAATGTATTTGGTTGGACGTAACGCAGTTTAGTGTAACTATTATCTAACCTCTAGTTTAGTACACAACACGTCACACAGTCTGTGCTGCCACACGAACTTTGGAATACTGTGGCTCAAGCATTATTCCGAGACTGCAAGCAAGCTGACCGCGCCAGATAGCTCAAACTTGCTCTTAGTTGGGATTTGAGTAAACATAAACTCGTAAAGGTGCGTTCATAAATAGGATCAAATATTTTGTATATGAGCTGTTAAGTTAATGATGATTCAATTACTGGCATTCTTTTTCTTCTTCATATCATGAGGGTTGTAAACTTGTAAACTCGATGAGCGACGCGACAGCGACGCGACAGATTCTGGAATTATTGAGTCACCTGACTCGTACTTTTAAAAGGTTCTGTTTACAAAAGTGAGTCATAATGTTCTGACGACGTCAAATCTAAAGAGTTAACGATTTGATACGAGAGCGGAAGATGTAATCGGACGGACTACTCGTACGTACTCGACGCGACGTAGTGTGAAACCGCTCTTATACGAGTATAAAGCTGCCAATGAAGTCATGATTCCGGTCGACGCATGCCATACATTTTGTTAGGTATGTGTACATACCTATACCTCTTTGCCTCTTTGGCTGTTGCTGGCCGTAAACATTTAGATTTATTTGAATTAGGAAGATAAGTTTTGACATGAGAAAAAAGAGCGGATTCTAGGTTAGACTGCGCGTGTGAAAAGATCTTAGCAAATGAAAATAAATACGTCTTTCGTGTAACATCTATCTTTTAGTTAAAATACCGTCTCCACCTACGCTTTACATTTTGACATACGGCACCGACGATATTTTCTTACCAAAATCTCGAAATCATTCCTTGATGATGATGATAATTATGCGTGTTAAAGTACGATACAAACGCCATAGTAAATGAAAGCCCCTTAAGTATCTATCAAAGTATTTAGACCTTCGGACTTAGAAGCACTTCTTGAAGGATTCTTGTGTAGTTTAAGAAAGTTCTTTCTACGCGAACAGTTTTTGGATCCGGGCGTGACGTGAATCAGTTTAAGAAAAATATGTACAGTCAGCTGCAAATAAAGCTTACTAGTTTTTTCTTTACACCATACTGAAATCGCTATGGTAATATTTCATAGTAAATCCTATTGGAATAAAAAAACTAAGTTAAGTTTCTTACTAACAACACCCAGACTTAAATAAGCTGTAGAAACACCACTACTTCCACTACCAGTACAAACTACTACCACTTTAAATTAAAAAAATATATATGTCGTAATTGTACACTTGGTTCTATGCTAAATAAAAGCAATTTTTTTTTTCTATTATACACTAGCTGACCCGGCAGACGTTATATCCTGCCATTTTTCCCAACATCTACCCTACACCTACCCTACACCTACCCTTGATCATTTTGTATTGGAAAACTAAATAAATTGTCATTTTATTTTCTGTTATTTATTATTTATGATTCTCACCGTTTAAACCTTCCCTGAACCCTGAACTTCCACAAATATTTCAAGATCAAAATTAGCCAAATCGGTCCAGCCATTCTCGAGTTTTAGCGAGACAAACGAACAGCAGTTGATTTATACATATTATAGTACACATTAGGTAGATTACGTTTTCGAACAAGCCTCTATTTAACGCTCGAAATAACTCATAAACTCATTTTACACCAAAATACCGAAGATTCAATTTCAAACAAATTGCTCACTTCCTTCCTTAAGCAATTCGGTCTCCGGTAGCGATTTTCTATACAATTTTAACTAAAATTGTATAGAAATTATGCAAAGGATACACGGCCGGTCGGTGTAGTAATAATGTGAAAAAAAAACAAAGAAAAAGACATGACATGTTTAAACAATATTAAAGCAGTGAGAGCCCAGTCGGTAGCTTGCTTGCTTGCCTTCCATTCCGAAGGTCTTGGGTTCGTATCCCAGCCTGTACCACTGAATTTAAAATTCATTTACAAATCTTTTCTAACCAGATTTTCACTTGCTCGGTGCTTTGGATGGCAACTTCCACTGTAGGTCCCAGTTTACTGCCTTAGTGGTAGACGTAAAGCCAAGCTCTTCAGGCGGCTTAGAAACTCCCGACAATAGATGGCGTCAGCCGTCACACAATGAAAGAAAGAACAATACTAAAAACATGTCTTACTTGATATTCCCTCATAAAAAAGTAAAGTATTTTTTTTTAATAAGTGCTATTAATCATCTTCTTCAAATCTCTTCATCCAGTTGCTGCAAGCTGTCCTGCGTATGTCATTAGTCTATCTAGTCGCAGGACTCCAACACTACGTTGCGGGCCGATCCACGAGATAGTCCGACAATAAATATTGTTTGTCTGTGATCTTAGGTATGATTTGCCCAATGCCCAGAAACTGCCACATCAGCATCCTGATTTGTTGAGCTATGTCGGTAAACATTTTATTGACAAAAGTAATGTAATCAAAGCTATACCAACCATAGCCTAGACGTCTAGTATTATGTAATGGCTATGGTTGGTATAGCTTTGATTACATTACTTTTGCTGACCAAAGTTGGCAACTGCAGTAACTTAATAACGCATTAGCGCGGTAATCAGGTTTGTCCGCGTAACTTATGCAGTTCCATCAACGGCCCGTTACAGTCCACTGCTGGACTATGAGCCTCCTCCACTTAAGTGGAGGGTTTTGCCATAATCTCCACGCTTGAGGCGGGTTGGAGATCGCAGATTAAAAGGTTACTGTATCAGAGAGCGCTGCTGCCCGTTCCCTGTTCAATGTGTAGTCCCTGAGTCGCCTCTTACGACACCCACAGGAAGAATAGGGGTTGGTGACAAATGTATTCTACTCTGCCGTCACCAAACGGCTAAACGCTACGCAGTTGCTGTAGCCGAAATCGGCTAGAATATGGTGAGTAATTGGTTGAATGAAAAATGTATAGAAAAATGACCTCGCCGGCCGTAAGCGCCGCGTTTAGCTGTCCGCATCAAATCATCGCAGACCCGAAACACGAACTTTCACAATAAGGCCCCGGACAAAACAATTTTGAATTATTGAAGATATTTTACTGAACCCCCAGCAATTTCTGGTTTATCCAAATAGCTTTAGTTCACAAAGGAAATCTGAAACTTTCAAACACCAGTTATTTGATGGAACATTGTGTATTTGTTTTGTAATATGCAGTGAAAGTTTTGGAAAGTGTGGTTTTTCGGTTAGGCTTTGAGCGAAATCTGTAAGATAATTTAAAAATTACTTAATACCTATTACTACTCGGATAATTCTGAACTTCTTGGTCAGAAATACGTCTCTGAAGTTGCCTTAAAAATTTGTTCCATATTGTATTGTGTCGAAGTTTATTCACCGAGTGGGTAAATCATCCTCATCCACAGCTCAAATACGTCTCCATCTCAGTCGACCACGCTGGCCCACTTGTCAACCTCACATAGTAGTGAGCTAAAGTAATTATGTTTTTTGATTGTTTTCTCTAAAATTTAACATAGTGTTTTTGTTTACTTTCTCTAAAGTGTGGTTTTATACTGTAATTTAACTTTGAAACCTATTTTTATGTACAGGGGACTGTAGGTTTACATTTATTAACTTGTGTAGTTATTTAAGCATTTGACTGTTTGTCTCTTAACAAAAAATAAAAAAATAAAGCTTTTTGGATAAACCAGAAATTGCTGGGGATTCAGTATTTACATTTCTTCGCAAAAGTGTGCAAAGTTTCCTCACGATATTTTCCTTCACCGTATATAATAAATACGTACAGTACATAATCAATTCTTAATTCGAAGATATATTTGTAAGTCTTGGGATCAAACCCGCGTCTCCCACGGGAAGCAGCGACCCTAACCACTACATTGATAAATCAATTCTAAAAGTCGTAGGAAAATCTAGGTCAACCCGTAACACAAAAAAAAAAAAACACATTAGCTATTAAATTATGCTCATAATTTCAGCTGTTTGAATGTAACCTGCCAAATAAAGTATTCTCTGAAACAGAAACACAACGTTAGTAAATTCCCGGGAGGGTATAATTTTCAACAGCATTTTACTACTGTATTTGATTCAGCTACGTTTGTTGATGGTAAACAAAAACAAATACAAAATATCTAGCATTTCAAACAGTAGTTCTACTGTACATAACAACAACCCAATTTTGAATTTCGAATGAGACTGGTGATGAAGATTCTGCGTGCACTATGATTCATTTTCAAAGCGCTAAGTTAGGTTAGGTTAGAAATTTACTGAAATAAATAATATTGTGTCTTTTTGTCTTATTGTGAAGACTGTAAGATTGACAGCCGAGTATAAACCCTGATCAATGACTAAATATGGCGTCCAAAGCACATAACCTTACTTTTCGGAAAACCTGGTGATTCAGTCTGTAATTTCCTAACCAAACAGGGATATGTCTCACAAAGTAATTGTGTTTGGCCCTATGTACAAGCGAACATCCTTAGACAACAACAACAGTAACCGGGATTTGAAGCTGGAACTTCCTTAATGAAAACCGAACGCTTAACCACTCGATTTTAGAGTTAAGACTATTGGGTTTGGGGATTTTAGAGTTAAGACTATTGGGTTTGGGGTGACTAATATAAGATTTGTTTAGTGATTTGAAAAAAAATGGTTTTGATATTAAACTATTAAATAGGAATGGTGTATACGTGCTTTCTGGAGCAGAGCGCGGTTTTTACAGGAAAATATAATAATCTATGCAACTCTAACTCATCTTATATGAAACAAAAGGCTCTTGTGATGTCAACCAAAGCTCATAAGTAAGAAAGAGACAACAAACTTATATGATAAGTTTGTAGCCCAGCAGCCGCCACGGAGCTGCTGAACACCACACGAAGAATGTTGTAGTGGATAATAAAATAAAGTGTGGCAAATAACCAGGGCACTGTCCGAAAGAAAGGTTTTTTGTATTTATATATTATTTATTTTATATAACGAACGTGGGAAATAGTACAAGGATAAGTTTACTGTTGGAGATCAGGACATGAAGTGAAGAATTTGGCAGAAAGAGGACAAAATCGAAACGTAAAAAATCTAAATTTGAAAATGAATCAAAAATGAAAGATAAAACTGCCAGCAAGAAAGGTGGTCATAAAACAGTAAAGAGGACGAATGCCTCGTTACAAGTTGAAATGAACAGATTTATTTTTGTTATATTCCAACATAGACATTTGGAGAAGCGTGTTCGTTGCTCTCCACTTATGAAGACTGAAGTCCCTAAATATAAAAAAAAAAACTAAAGGTGTCTTGGACTCTGCTAAGAACAATTTAAGTACGCCAGTTGACATTTCTACGAACAATCGTAGCTTAGTTTCATCTCTGAATGTCGCTTTAAGTGTACCTACTGTACAAACCAACAGAAGACGAACATGGGTCTTCTGTTGGAGCTTTGAGATCCGCCTCCATTCTAGCTGGAACATTAACAGCTCCTCCGGGACGACACAAAGCAACAAAGAGATGTTAACGGGAAATAGAATACTCGTAGGTAAAGAGTTTGTTTGGAGTTATTAATATTATAGGTATTGTGCCTCGGAGGGAAAGTCAATTGCAAAATATAGAATCACATCACATTACACTCACACTAATATTATAAATGTGAAAGTATGTTGCCGTGTGGTGATGGCAGAGTAGAATACATTTGTCACCAATCCCTACTCTTCCCGTGGGTGTCGTAAGAGGCGACTTAGGGACTACACATTCAATAGGGAACGGGCAGCAGCGCTCTCTGATACAGTAACCTTTTAATCTGCTATCTCCAACCCGCCTGCCAAGCGTGGAGATTATGGCAAAACCTTCCACTTGAGTGGAGGAGGCGCATAGTCCAGCAGTGGACTGTAACGGGCCGTTGATGAAAGTATGTTTGGATGTATGGATGTTCGTTCAGCTTTCACTTAGACAGACTACTGAACGGATTTGGATGAAATTTAGAATGGAGATAGTTTGTACCCTGGATTAACAGATAGGATACTTTTTACGGAAAAAATCTCACATAATGCGAGCGTAGCCGCGGATGGACAGCTAGTTGGTAATATACAGGGTGCAAGTGTTTCGGTCTCCAAAAATAATAAGATACATTCAGTCCATGATCTTGAATATCTTCCACCGGAATTTCTTTTCAGAATTAACCATCACCAACAGCTCATATACGTCCCCACCGAGGGGCTTGAGCCTCTCTAAATTATGGCGATTAGGCCTTAGTCGACCACGCTGGCCCAGTGCGGGTTGGTCAATTCACACACAACCTTTGAATTTCTTCGCAGAAGTGTGCAGGTTTCATCCCGATGTTTTCCTTCACCGTAAGAGCGTCGAATAAACATACGAATGAATTCGAAAACACGTAGTGGGGATCGAACCCGCGTCTCCCGGACGGGACCCTAGCCACTAGACCACCGACTCGGAATTAATAATTTCGGTCAATAAGATTTTTCTAGTTTTACTACAAAATTTCAACTTAATATTACGTTTTATTAAAGTCATAGGCCACAAATTAATTCAGAAAGAGTAGAACAACTAATGAAATGAAGTTATTATTATTTTCGAGTCTCTAAAAAATATCTGTAAGGAAATTCCTGTGGGATAGATGTAAAAGAGGCCTGTCACTAACACCCTATATAATACATCCATGTTGTCGCGCTCTTATGTCTTTGAATAAAGCTTCAGGTATATTAATACCGAATCATTTTGCTAAACTAAAGCTTTATTCAAAGACATAAGAGCGCGACAACATGGATGTATTATATAGGGTGTTAGTGACAGGCCTCTATCACATTTATCCCACAGGAATTTCCTTACAGATTTTTTTCAGTTTAGCAAAATGATTCGGTATATTATACGACCTACACAAAGGTACACCTTTCTTCGGTCGTATAATATACTGAATCATTTTGCTAAACTGAAGCTTTATTCAAAGACATAAGAGCGCGACAACATGGATGTATTATATAGGGTGTTAGTGACAGGCTTCTATCATGAGAAACTCCACAGGAAACGATGTATCGTTTTTTGTGTTTCTTAGCTTAGTGCACCTAAAGACAGATTGCCAGCTTATTGCTTAGTGACACCAATCCCAAGCACTTTAGTAGCCTTGTTTAATATTTTATACTTATTTCGAATATTGAACTAGATTAATTAAAGCTAAATAAACTTATCTTCATCTTAATCGTTATTTAAATGAAAAGAGTTAACGAAATCTCCAGACGTGATCTCAAATTAAAATACCTTCACAAAAGAGCAAGGGTGCGTAGACTGCGAAACCAAAAGGACTCAGTTTTTATTTTCACTGGCGAATCCTTACTAATACTATAAACGCGAAAGTTTGTAAGAGACCGCTCACACTGGCGTCTTACGAGCGTCGTCGTCTTGCCAGCAGCGCTCGCGCAGCGTCGAAGCGACGCCAACGCTGAGCCACTGCCGAACGTTGGTTTACGCAGACCACGGAGACAAATACAAAGAGGAGCTGCCCTAAGACGTTTTCTATATGATAGCGGGGATCGCCATTGGGAGGGGGTACGGGGAGATGAAGTTCTACTAACCATCTAGCGGTCAATAGCAAAACTAGCTTTGCAGCTAGACACTAATGAACCGTACTTAATTTTGCTATTACACACAAGATGTTCTGTTCGTTACGCTTTATAATGTTGCCAGGCAAGTGAAAAAACAAAAAATTCGGACCATTTTTTAAAAATTGATCTCTCTTCTTTTTTGTATTATGTAGTCGTTTTTATCGTAGGATTACCTTATATGAGCAATTGTGATATACAGGATGGCCCATTTAGGTGGGTCAGTATGGGTAACTCTGAAACTATAAGACATAAAAAGATCTGATAAGAAGATCTCTTAATTATCCTGTAAATTTAAGTGTGCAATAAAGAATATATATAAAAAGATCTGTTCAATTTTGACACGGGATTTCACGTAAGTCCTTTATCATCATCACTTACTTACTACCAAGTATAAGGAAACATCCTTGCCCGAAATGTGATATTTTGATGTCATGTATTCAATTATAAATATTGAGTAAGTTCATCAATATTATCTGCATTATTTAATTGTATGCTACAAAAATAAATATTTTATAAAAATATATTTTTTTAGATTCCATATCTGGCCACCCAGCTTACTATACAAAATACATTAATGAATGAGCATGAATGAAACACGTCATATAACCTTCTACAGTCAAGAAGTTATTCTACTTGGCGATAGATGGCGTTGCTATCGCCGAACTTTCTCGAAGGAATAAATTACGATCATTAAAAATTGCATTCAAAAAATTCATACGCGTGGAATTATGTCTTTTTTTTCGTTAGAAATAGTTGTAACACATAATTTTTGCGTCACTAATTTCAATTAAAATGGTTGTAATCAAACCAAGTCATATTCGTGTCGTATCCATAAAATCCAAAGTAACACTGAAAGAAGCGACGCCTGGTGGTTAATAGCTAGTAGTAAGAGTACTTAGACCGCTATGAGACGGGTCTAAGTTGCTTGTGGCACCTCCTCTTTGTATTTGTCTCCGTGACGAAGACGCCAGCGCAACGTTTTTTTAACAGACACCATGTGGATCGCCGAGCAGCAGCGCTGCGTAAACCGGCGTTCAGCAGTGGCTCAGCGCTGGCGTCGCGGTGACGTCAGGCCAGCGTCGCGTCGACGCTGCTCGACACTGCGCGAGCGCTGGCAAGACGACGACGTTCAAAAGACGCTAGTGGGGGGGTCTCTAAGTATGGGTGTATGGATGGATGGATGTTTGTAACTCTGTCACGCAAAAATTACTGAGTGGATTGGGATGAAATTTAGAATAGAGATAGTTTGTACCGTGGATTACAAAGGATACTTTTTACGGGTAAAAGTCTTATTGCCACGGGAAATCTTACACAACGCGAGCGTAACCGCGGGCGGACCGCTAGTGTGAAATAAAGAGTCTTATTTGTATTAGTCGTAAATCACTGCATGCTGGAAATTAAAAAATTGGAAACTCGCATTTCAGTATTTTTTATGTAATTTACAAGTTGATTTCCAATTACGTTAATTATGAAGAACTTTGAATCTGTTGTTCGCATTATTATATTTATCAAGAAAAAAGATAAGTTATTGTAAAAGGTTTTTTTTTTTGGGTTGGTGATAAGTCTAAAAAAACTTTAAATTTTATACTAGAGTAAAATCTTTGAGTTATAATAACACTGTAGGTACCAAAGCCGTGTCTACACAATAAATATTTTTTTAATTTTTTAATGGTAGTTAAAATAGTAATAATATACCATTTACGTATCAAGTTTTGACTGGTAACTATTTATAAAATTGGCATAATTTAGAAAATTCAATTAAGAAATATGTTTCTATAATAATTTGACTGATTTAACAAGCCAACGTGAAACATTCTAATTAGGTTTGTTATTACTCTTTTATATTTTAACTTTAAATATCTTTCTTACATATCTACAGTCGACATGTTTCATTTATATTGATGTCAAAAGTTAAAGCGTTTCGTCTCGTTTGGAATATTGAAATTTCCATTCAGTTACTGCTCACGTGGGATTAACCGAAGGTTGTATGTCCAGTAATTACAGCCATATAACCGCAAGCAATCAACGTCAGCATCGCGTCATCGTCCAGATTTTTAATTACTTTTGAAATTTTAAATGACTTGTTTTCTCCCTGTGGCGTAATTACAAAAAACGTTCTACCTTTTGTTTTCCTAGTTTTATTGAATACCAGGCTAGCAGGCTTTTTCGATATAGTATAATAAGCATTAATTTTGTAATTGACAATGTTTTATTTAAAAAAGGAAACGCAAAAGTTGCGACGACGACTGTGGAGTTCCTTCGGTGAGCTCTTCTCCACAGATTCCGCCATTGTATTAGTGAACTCACCCAAAAAAATTTAATGACGGATCTAAGTGATGTAATAAAATCCTATGGAAATAAATAATTTGACTTGACTTGACTATACTTTCTATTAATATAACTTTTAAGACCACTTTGTCCTCTACTTTACTACGGCTACTACAGCGTAGCAGTTTACTACAGGCGTAGCAAAATGCTACGGTTTCACGGGCAAACTTTTATAGAATACATAATAATTGCAATAATACCTCTTATTTTTGACGTAAATAGGGTATGGGTTTTAGCTTTAGTTATATCTTATTGGATCTTATTCTGTAGAAATACTTTAGTGGATCAGTCCTTGATAAAAGTTACCACAACAAATTTTCGTCACTCATTAACATCGCGGAACGTCCACTTATAAAAAAATCAAACGTCTGTAGCGTTTTCAGATCTGGACAGCCAGCCAAGTATTTGAGTAGGAAAACTATCAACGAGTTTGAGTTTGAGTATTTTAAACCGAATTGACCTAAATCCACACCGTGTTAGTAAAAGTTATCTTGGCGTGTAAACTCAACCAGCCCTGGTACAACTTCGCAAGGTGTTTCTAATTAAAACCATATATCAAGTTAACCCGCCCCTACTTTGCGGAGTTACTAAACTAGTGGATAAGGAGTTGATTATGGACGAACTGCGTCTTATGGCATGGTAATAGAGGTTGCAAATGTCGTTTTACGGTATTTTGGACGGTGAGAGGGCTTCACGAAAAGACTGAAATAAACAGTGCTAGTACCACAAAGTAGGTAAAGCGGCACAGTCAGTACTAAGCAGTGAGAAGAACTCTAAAAAAATTGTGTCACTAGTAACTACGTAATCTAACTTACTGATTGATTACTCAAATAAGTGTTTATATCTGGTATTAAATATAATCACTCTAAAAAATCGCCCGGTAATGGGATTATTTCCTTAATCAATGTCTTAATTTCAAAAAATTAAAGAAATCTTATATAGTATCAGAAAAACGCAATGTTACCGCCTTTTAAAAAAACTACAGCGCCATCTATTGAGTGTGAAACGAAATAAATTAAAGGAACTAGTTTACTGGTAGTGCCACGCGGTAGTGCCTAGGGGGGAAAGGAAAGGGTTTCTAACAAAGTATAAGTTTTCTTTTACCAAAACGCAATTAGTTACGAACCTGCGGTTTCGTACGCAGACGGAGGGAAACTATTAATTTTTATAATAAATATAATAAATATATTAAGGACAACCAGTGGTAACTATTTGAGACATTGAAACTAAGCGGACTGACGAACCAACTTTAATTTTTCCACTTTTTAGGGTTCCGTAGTCAAAAAGGAACCCTTATAATTTCACCATGTCCGTCTGTCTATCTGCATCCGAAATGTCTATTTGCGGCTAGAATGCAGTTCGTCTGTGTGGGTTGTGAGGTTGCCAACCGACCTCATCAACCCAGATGTTAGCTTATATAGAGCCACCAAACACTATTGACATTCAACATCAACATCAACAGCCCGTTACAGTCCACTGCTGGACTATGAGCCTCCACCAATTAAGTGGAGGGTTTTACCATAATCTCCACGCTTGGCAGGCGGGTTGGAGATCGCAGATTAAAAGGTTACTGTATTATAGAGCGCTGCTGCCCGTTCCCTGTTCAATGTGTAGTCCCTAAGTCGCCTCTTAAGACACCCACGGGAAGAGTAGGGGTTATGGTGACAAATGTATTCTACTCTGCTATCACCACACGGCGACGCTTTTATAAAGTAACGACTACTTCCTTAGATAGTAACCGGGACCCGTGGCTTAACGTGCCTTCCGAAACAGGGAATTATAAATTAATTTTAGACAATCAGTGACTCAGCCTATCCTTATAACTTAGTAAAAGTATTTTTTGTTGAATCTTCAAATAAATAAGTGCTTATATAGGTATCTGGTACTAAATATAACCACTCGCAAAAAACAGTTTTCAACGGGACCGTGAAGTATCTGTGAAGTATGTATGTTATGTTGCAAAGTATGCATGTTCATGTGTAACTTTGGTATGATATATCTTATATAGTTGCAGAAAAGCGCGACGATACCGCGTTATTTAAATTATTTTTCAATTATATATACTAATTGTTTGTTTTACTTTTCGCTATAAATCTTGCTAGTATACGTTTGTGTACACAAATGTCTAAACAATCTGTATGTTTCTGTCTGTGTGCAATAAAGTATATTTCATTAATTCATTCATTCAACAATAATACAATACAATACAATACAAATATTATTCATTGACAATGTATAATGCGGAGATTGATGTTGAGTCACCGACAGGTGGCGGTGAACAAACTGTCTTAATTTTTAGATCGCGGTATAGAGATTTTTTCTAATTACATGACCCCCCAACGAAGCCTTTGTTATAATATACACTTATACCATAAAAAGAGTGTTTCATTTACCTAGCTATCACTCGGGGACTAGGTACGTTGTTGGTCCTTCGAGCCGGATAGGAGATGAAGCAGCTCCTACAACTTCGGAGCCGATTGTCACTTGTTTTTCATCAAATGACAATCAGGTTTTGCTAGCCACGGCTCTGGTTAAAGCCAAGGCTAAAACTGGTGAACTTTTTATGGTTCGAGCCCTTTTGGATCAAGGCTCACAGGCATCATTTGTGACTGAAGCGGTTGTTCAGTCACTTGGTTTGAAAAAATCTCCTATAATCAGTAAGATTTTAGGAGTAGGTGGAGAAAACGGTTTGGTTTGTAAGGCTATGGTTAACATGGATATATCATCACGTTTTGATCCCAAGGTGGTCGTCAATGTGAAGGCCTATGTTTTAACATCCATCACCTCTCTTATTCCGTCTTATAAGATTGGGCCAGTGGATTGGGATGAACTTGCTAAGACGATTCTTGCAGACCCAGAGTATCATATTCTGTTGGGGGCTGAGGTATACAGCCAAGTAATCCAACAAGGAGTAAAAAAAGGGCCGCTTGGTTCACCAATGGCACAATCTACAATGTTTGGATGGATTCTGTCTGGTGCGGTTAATCAATCAACCAAGCATACCAAGGAAATACGAGTCATGCATTGTCAGGTAGATGAAAATCATCTATTGAAAAGGTTTTGGGAACTTGAAGCTGATGCAGAGTTACCAAAGGAAAAGTCGTTGAATGATGACGACAAATATTGTGAAGAGCTTTTTAAAGGAACGACTCAAAGAGATGAGGGTGGTCGTTATATTGTGCGTCTTCCTTTCAAAAGTGAACAACCCGAGGTCACCAATTCTTTCAAAATTGCTGAAAAAAGATTCTATTCGATAGAAAGGCGTTTAAATAATGACCCAGATTTAAAAAAGAAATATGGGGATGTGATAAACGAGTACGTAGAACTCGGTCACATGGAGTTAGTACCTGATGATGAAATTGTGAATCCAAATGCAATTTATTTGCCTCATCATGCAGTCGTGCGTGAAAATAGGGACACGACTAAGGTTAGGGTGGTTTTTGATGCTTCTTGCAAGGGAAGCAATCAAAAATCACTAAACGATAATCTCCATATTGGACCGCGTTTGCAGCCAGAACTGCGACATACTATAATGCGGTGGAGGCTTTCGCCAATTTGTTTGACAGCCGACATAGTAAAAATGTACAGGCAGATAAAGGTCGCTGACGAGAATGTTGATTTCCAAAGAATTCTTTGGAGGGAAGACAGTAAGTCAAGGATTCAACATTATCGCATGTTAAGAGTGACATTTGGGGTGGCATCAGCACCTTATCTTGCAGTGAAGTCTCTGCAGCAGACGGCTGTGGACGACGGAAAGGAGTATCCAATGGCTGCAGAGCGGGTCTTAAACTCATTTTATGTGGACGATCTATTAACAGGCTGCCAAACTACGAAGAAGGAATCAAGCTATACAAAGAAATGAATGATCTGTTAGGTAAAGCAGGATTTGAGATATCAAAATGGACAAGTAATGATGAGGAGTTATTGAAAGCCATGAAAGAAAGTGAAAACGAAGATGAAAAAAGAGTTGTAAAGGATGGGCTCCAAATAAAGGAAGATGAAGTTATTAAAATAGTTGGGCTTACCTGGAAACGTAACGAAGATTCCTTTCGTTATGCCGTGGATCTGCCTTCTCTGAAAGAAAAGGTTGTTACAAAGAGAAAGATCATTTCGGACATTTCCCGCTTCTATGATCCCATTGGTTGGGCAGGCCCCAGTATTATAGTACCAAAAATTATAATACAAAAGCTTTGGTTAGCTGGCCTAGACTGGGACGAAGCGGTGCCCAAAGAAATACTCGAGGAATGGCTTACCTATCGAGAAGAATTAAAAGACCTTGAAAATATTTCCATACCTCGTTGGATTGGTGTTAAGACTGACGATAAAGTAATAGAGCTTCATGGTTTCAGCGATGCATCTAAAGTAGCGTATGCTGCTGTCGTTTACTCCCGGGTAGTCGATGCAGAAGGTAATATTCATATTGCTTTAATTTCTTCAAAAACCAAAGTTGCTCCAGTGAAACAAGTATCAATTCCTAGATTGGAATTGTGTGGTGCTGTTTTGTTAACGAAGTTGTTGATGGAGGTTGCAGCGGTTATAAAAGTTGACAAAGCTAATTTGCATGCCTGGACTGATTCTACCGTGGTTCTGGCATGGCTGAACAACCACCCGAATCGATGGAAAGTATTTGTCGCCAATCGTGTCTCGGAGATTTTAACTCATTTAGACTCTCATAACTGGTCGCATGTTACTTCAAAGCAGAATCCTGCTGACATGGCTTCCAGAGGATTACGCCCCTCTGAACTTTTAAGCGATCAGATGTGGTTTAAGGGACCTGATTTCTTACATGCAGAGGAAATAATTTATAAAAGATCAAGGGAGGAAATAAAAAGAGAAGAATCAGATCTCGTCAATAAAGAGAGGGTAATTCAAAGGTCTTTTCACACAACTGTGAAACCTCAGTGGGACAAGTTTTCGTCTTTGACACGTTTGGTTCGGATTGTGGCTTACTGCAGACGGTTCTTGTATAATACAAAAAACAAAAGTAATAAAAGAAGTGGTTTTTTAACTACAGAAGAGTTGAAAGATGCGTTGATGGTTATTATAAAACAAGATCAGGCTGAGAATTTTGAAAACGATATTGCGATTGTTAAAAAGGGTGCAACTTTGCCAAAGAGTAGCAGTTTGCGATTCCTAAATCCTTATTTAGATAATGAGGGCGTGTTGCGGGTTGGAGACAGGCTTGCTCATTCTCAGTTGGACAGGAATCGGAAACATCCAATTTTAATGCGAAAGGATTCGCATTTATCTTACTTGATTGTGGCTAATGCGCATAAGCAGACACTTCATGGGGGACCGCAACTGATGTTGTGTTGTTTGCAAGCCAAATATTGGATATTAGGAGCTAAGCAGTTAGTAAAGGCTTGTTTTCGAAATTGTGTAACTTGTGCAAGGAATGCTGGTATTATACGATCACAATTGATGGGACAATTGCCTTCGGCACGTGTGACTCCTATGAGGGCTTTTAAGAATAGTGGAGTGGATTATGCGGGGCCAATTCTAGTACGGACGGCCAAGGGCCGAGGGCATAAATCGCAGAAAGCATATATATGCTTGTTTGTGTGCATGGCGACGCGTGCGGTGCACCTTGAGGTGGTGACGGAACTTACAACTGAAGGTTTTTTGCAAGCTTTCAAGCGGTTTGTTGCAAGGAGGGGGTATTGTTCGGATATTTGAAGCGATAATGGCACAAACTTTATAGGCGCAGCTAGCGAACTTAAAAAATTGTTTATCGCTGAGAAAAAATCAATGCTAGACGAGGTAGCAGAGGCTCTTGCAACAAACGGCGTTAATTGGCATTTTATCCCTTCAAGGTCCCCAAATTTTGGTGGCCTTTGGGAAACAGGGGTGAAGTCTGTTAAACATCACCTGAAACGGGTTATTGGTCAATCTACACTGACGTTTGAAGAAATGTCAACAGTTCTGGCACAAGTAGAAGCATGCCTGAACTCAAGGCCACTGTCGTCACTTCCTTCTGATGAGAATGGTGAGGTATCGGTTCTCACACCGGGCCATTTTCTCGTTGGAGAATCATTGATTTCTCCACCAGAAAGAAATTATGAATCTGCTAACGTAGGATCCTTAAGAAGATGGCAGTATACACAGAAAATATTGCAGGACTTTTGGCGACAGTGGTCTCAGGAGTACCTTACTAAATTTTATCATAGATATAAATGGTCTTCTCTGGGTCCACAGCCAAAAATTGGTGATGTTGTCGTAATAAAAGAGGATGGGCTACCACCATGCCAATGGATGTATGGCAGGGTGATTCAGACCCATCCAGGCTTGGACGATGTTGTGCGTGTTGTGACCTTGAAAGTTAAGAACGGTACTTTGAAAAGACCAGTGACCAAATTATGCCTTCTACCAATATCGGAATGAATTTTTGATACATTTATGTTTTACTTTATTTACAGTTAATTTCCGTGGTTAGTTATGAATGAGGGTCATGTTTTATTTTATTGTTGTTATAGTATGGTGTTCTATTTAACTCAGTCTAAAAACTCAGTATATAATGGCTTAAATGTACAACTTTAAGTTAAGATTCTTTATATTTTGTTCTATCTTTGGTTATGGTAGGCGGTTTTTTTGTTTTTTGTAAAGGACAATTGTCACTTTGTCCTTGGTAGGCGGAATGTATAATGCGGAGATTGATGTTGAGTCACCGACAGGTGGCGGTGAACAAACTGTCTTAATTTTTAGATCGCGGTATAGAGATTTTTTCTAATTACATGACCCCCCAACGAAGCCTTTGTTATAACATACACTTATACCATAAAAAGAGTGTTTCATTTACCTAGTCCCCGAGTGATAGCTAGGTAAATGAAACACTCTTTTTATGGTATAAGTGTAGTCCCCGAGTGATAGCTAGGTAAATGAAACACTCTTTTTATGGTATAAGTGTATATTATAACAAAGGCTTCGTTGGGGGGTCATGTAATTAGAAAAAATCTCTATACCGCGATCTAAAAATTAAGACAGTTTGTTCACCGCCACCTGTCGGTGACTCAACATCAATCTCCGCATTATACAGACACCAATCAAAATTACAAGAAAATATTTTACAGTTAGTTGAGTCAATTAGGCGGCCTTATTGCTAAGGTAGCAATGCAAATGGTAACCTATTACATTTCCGAAAAATTGATATCTGAATTTCAATATTCCGTAAACGATTCGTACTTTTGCAATTTCCATATGTATGACTTGACATATTGTTAAATGACCGCAATATCACTTTACAGAATTATTATTTCTCCGCATAACGTTATTCCGTTTTACGATTAACCTTTTTTACTTATTACCTTAAATTCACTCGTCCTTTTTTTAAACGCCAGACAATTTATTTGACATATTATTATGTTTGGAATTCCGAAGTATCATTTTTCCGAAAACTTATTTGTCAGCTATATTAAACTACCTAATTACTTAAAAAAGGTAACATTTCATAACTCCGAATATTTTTTACCCGAATTTTAATAGGCTGAAAATGTTTCACTGAATTTTTAGCTCCCATTTGTATTATTTTCCAGAACATCATAATCCTATAAATACAGTAACCAGAAGTATCATTTCCCAGAATAACTATAACCATATTCTTAAAACAACATTTTTTTGTTTGCTAGCTGTATCATTCCATATATTTTCATTTTCCATAAGTTTTAATAACCGAAGTTACTATTTCCATATGATTACACGTCAAAATCATGTTTTCATGTCATTAACTAATGTTCAAAATCAGGGCGGGTGCAAGCGTAGCGAGCACGGGAGTTCGGGGCACCCCGACTTTAGGTTAAAAGGGGATGGCGGAAGGAGCCAGGCGGGTTCGTGGCTTAAGCCCCCAGTGGTCGACGCCCCCGTGGTTTTCGCTACCGATTCCAATAAATTTAATATTAATATTTTTTGTGCCTTTGCACTTAGTACAGTGAACGAAAAAAGTGTTTCTTAACTGTGATTTTGAAATGTCAGCAATAGTCGCAATAAGTAACGAATTTCTGACTACTGAAATCCATGGGTGTTTTGTGCACTTCCAAAGAGCCATATATAGGAAGGTAAGATCTCTAGAATTATTGGAACATGAGGAGTATAGTATGTAAAAACTGTATATCTGCTTAGCTTATCTTCCTAAAGAAGATATTACAGACTTCCATAATGGAAAACAGTTAATTTAAGTATTTTTAAACTATTATTTAAACTTATCTAAGTTTAATGTTTTTTTTTTTTCAGTTTCTTTTCAGTATTCCAAACGAACAAATAACTAAATTCAACGATTATTTTCTTGAACAATGGCTTGAACCTGCTGAGATGATCGCAAAATGGTGCTGTTGTAAGGAAAAATCATAAAACCACAAAGGTAGAGACGTGGAACCAACGACTTATGAGCCACCTGGGGAGGAAACCGTCTTTACTATCGTTTTTGGAATCCGATCAAAATAGCACTTAATAATTAATATTTACGAAGTAAAAACTGATGATTTTGCATGTTTACCTACTGTTGTTGTGATAAAAGGTACTAGATGTATTTTAACTCTTGTGCCTCTCTATTTTTATGTATTTGTATAGTTGATTATTTTTAATTATTATTGTTATTAAAATTAAAAGAACTTTTAAGTAACATTTAAAAAGTTACTTAATAAAGTTATTTTTGAAGACTGTTGATTTTAATTCCTATTATATTACTTTTGAGACTGATTATTGTAATGATAATATTAGGTAAAATTATTCGCTTATACAGGTGCTACATTTTACATATAACAGTATATATATAAATAGATATAGTTTTTTACTAAATCTTATAATTGTACATTACACTACACATTTTTTTAAAAGAAAATATTTGGTTGTCATAAATCATTGTCATTAATAAATAATTATGAAATATTTTTGTAAAACATTTTTATACCTGCTTGTACATTTGATTAAAAAGCGCTTTGAATAAAATTAAACTGACCGGTGGCGAAAGCCACGGGGGCGTCGACCACTGGGGGCCTAAGCCACGAACCCAGCCAGGCGAGCTCGGCTCCCTCCGCCATACCCTTCGGGGTTAGGTTGTCTTGTGACCACCCATGCCTGCTTGCAGGCATGCAATATTACTAGGTATTTCTAGTTATAACAAAGGCATTTAGTAAAACTAGTGCTAACTAGGGAAACGCGTTATATTTAAAAACTGGTTTTAACTGTAACATAATGCATCCCTGCATGCTTGCATGCTTGCTTGCTTGCCTGCTTGCCTGCATGCATGCTTGGGTAAAATAAATATGTGGAATTCTGAATTATCTGCAAAAAGTTTCTTCGGAGATTCATCTTTGTGGTAAATCAAAACAAAGGTCAATTAAATAAAAAATGAAACAAACATCTGGGAAATAATAATATGGGAAAAATAATTTCGGTAAATAATTAATTGGGAAGGTGAAAAAAATGCAAAGTTTTTGGTATAATAATAATCGGTTTTAAAAAATACGGACAAAAGATAGGTAACCATTATATCATTATATTACTCGAAAAGCATAAAACGGAGAAAAGAAAATCCGCCTTGTAATATAATGGTAAATCGAAGTATCGGACAAGTAATAAAATGTTTAATGTTATGACGGATTTTCGGTATACCGGTAAATAGTTTAGCGGAAATTTGAAACAATGGTGAACAAGTAAAAAGGTCAATCAAAACGCGGAAAGTTAATACAAATGCAAACATATTTTAGGATTATAAAAAAAAGTCTAACTAAAAAATGTCAAAATGTTAGCGGAAAAACAATATTCGGAACAATAAAAATCGGAAATACAATAGGTAACCCTTTAAAGTAATCTAAGCCAAGACTGTCACACACACAACAACAACACGGTACAGAACAGAAAAATTTAAATTGCAATGCAATCTGAATGAATGGGGCAACCCTAGCGACCATTACCTTTTTATTACTTGGCTACCTGGGCGCCTAAATTACAACTAGCTTTCCGCCCGCGGTTTCTCCCGCGTTAAATGAAGTCCTATTCCAGGACCTAATCTATTATGTGTGTCAAGTTTCATCCCGAACCGTCCAGTGGTTGAAGCGTAATTGAGTAACAAACATCCAAACTTTCGCATTTATAATATTAGTGGGAAGTGGGATGCCTCATTCAATCAATAGCCCTGGAGAAATACCTATATATATATCAGTAGGGATTGTGTTTAGGTATAATACGAGTGGCAAATTTTTGAAAGCTATTAACGTAGTTCAAAAACTCTCGCGATCGTAAATGGTAATGCAATAACAATAATCCAAAAAAAAAAAAACCTCATCGTTTTGCGAAAAATTAAGGTACCTATTCAATTGTCGAATAATAATAATATTTATTTATTTATAATTAGTGACACTTCATGGCACATATAAACATATCTTAAATAAGTGACATTAAAATTGTACATATAGCCAATAACGAAGATCACATATTACATTTTATCAAGGGTAGTAGGGTGAAAGTTTTTTTTTAATCGATACAAACAATTAGGTAAAAGTATATAGGTATAAGCCGTGCGGATAAAGAATAGATCTGAAAATGGCGGCGGGTACTTATGGTACGGTGGCAAAACAAGTTCTCAAAAATCTATTTTTATTTTTCCTACTGACTTTTTTTTTTGTTATTTTTTATTTTTTTTATTATTAATAAATAAATTATGATCGGGACGGGACGGGTTGATTATTATTAACAATATTGACTATAAATATTAATGAAATAAATAAGGACCAAATATAAGAAAAAACAACATGGGATAAGTTCAAAATTATTTATCTTACATTATTATGTATGAATTCCGGAAGAATGTCATCAACATCAATGAAAATAATTATCTTTGTTTGCGAACACTGATTTTTGTCATTATTTTTTGCAGCGCGTACTTCACTGTGTGAGTATAGACAGCGATAGATTGTGAGCGAGTTAGCATGTGAGCGGACGCCATTTTCAGATCTATTCTTTATTCTTTATAAGTATGTACTTTATATTATGTTCTTTTTTTTAATATTCCTTAAACAAGATCAGCTTTTTTATCACATCATCTAAAACACACAATGTTGTTATCGATTTGGTCTAAAATCTAAGTTTTTTTTTTATGTTATGCGTATTTATACATTAGAATCAAAATAAATAGAAGACACAAATAGTAATTTAATTATGTATATATTAGTACTTGTTACATACCTATAAATGTGTACCAGACACAGGAAGGAATTTTCTAGGCGGAAAGGTTGTGTTATTATTTTACTTTTAAACTTAGAAGCCCACCCCACCCTCTTCATCACCCCATTTTTAATATACTTTGCCTATTGTAGGTATACGAAAACCTTTTAGCCTGACAAAAAAGCCACGTTTTCAAAAAAATCCATTTTGCAAATCGAATACGACTTTTAACACCTCTGCACTTTAGCATAGACCTTCGAACCTACAATACCTTCACTTTTGTTTTATTTTTAAAGGGTTCATTGTTTAAACGTGCCATTTTACCGGGTGTCCCAGGGTCGTACTAAGGAGTACGGGAGACTATGTAGGTACACTAATTGTAGGACCGCTTATTTTATTTTTCCTCACTGACCTAATCGTTATGTATAGGTTATAATCAAGTGCAAACTCGGGAACTCAAACGGGCATCAAATAAAATAAAATTTCAAGTCCAACTTCGATTCTTAGTCGCGCCGACAAGATGTTTGAATGATGAATATGAGGAATGCTTTTATTGTGTGTTTGTTTTCATGGCATCCCGAAAATCGAGTAGGTACCATAAAGATGCTAAACAAAGCTAGATTGTCCAGATGTTGTTTAAAAACGCTTAAAGATAAAGATAAATAAACATTCGAAGTAATATTAAACAAAATAATTTTTCGGCGTCTAAGCTAACTAATAAAAAAAAATAAAAAACTGTTTATTATAGCCTGAACACTTATACTGTAATACAAATAGATTGCTTAATTACTATGTAAATTATCGTTTAATAATACCAAGGACAAAACTGTATCCCTGGTTGGCTCGTTCACTACAAGTGTACGCTCATTGTGGAAACGAAAGAAAGAAAAAGGAAGAAAATAATTTACCATAACAAAATGAAAAAGTACACACAAATAATGATGAAATAAATAACTCATTTTAGAAGATATTTTCAAGTAAAATGTATTTTTAAAAATCAATCTCCAAATAATACCATTTTATTTGCTAAGCACTTCACTCGTTTGCCTATTATTACAAACTTCCCGCCATATTATTATTACGACATTATCACGGTGCTAAATCATAATTTTAACGTAGTAATAAAGTGTAACACATTTCTCGCCGCCATGTTCGAATAAATCAAAAAGGAATATTTATTATGGGGCGCAGTTCCACCTGATTACGATACTTTCTACTCGTAATTTAGGGAAAAATGCCCTCCCTAGAACGTATTGGGTTTAATCACAAATGGTTCTGCATAGTTAAAATACCCATAAAGTTGTTATTTCTTGAAAAAATTGTGTGTTACATATTCGTTATTGCAGACTTTATTTAAATGCTATTCTTGTAGTTAATGAAAAGGCGAGCTTATCTGTACAAGAGATTTCTTTCGTCGGGTAACAGAGTGGTGGAAAAGGTATTTAAAGCGAGCACAAAGATGTCCATAATTAATATAAAATTGATAATCGAAAAAGGAATAAAAGACAGAATTTATTCCTATAAGTTACAATACTTCTACAAGTTTTCATATTTATGGCAATATTTTAAAATTTTATCTCAATATTTACCCATCTATCTATCTAGCCCACATCCACCCACTGCTGAGTATAGGCCTCTTCTTTATTGCGCCATTTTTCACGGTCCTGTGCAGATCTCATCCAGTACTTCCCTTCCACTGTCACTAAATGAGGTGTAAATATTTCAAACAAGTGGGAGGTTGTAACAGTGTTTTGGCAGTTCCTTTATCCACGGAAGCTAAGGCATTGTATAAATTAGTTCGGTCGGGTTTGAGGGCAAGAAGCAGCTAATTGTGGCTGTTTCTTGGTCTCAAACTTGACAAGTAATTTTTTAAGGTCTAGTGGCTGTATAGAGCGACATAGTCGCTTAGTGTGACTAAGCTCTTTAAATAAAGATAAAAAAAAAAAAAACATCTGACCATCGGGCTGGCCTACCGAGCGTTTTTCAAGTCAGGGCTGCCACTCTGATTTGGTCCACCTTACGTCATCCCGCCGCGCTATGTGCCCCGCCCACGCCCACTTCGAAATCAGAAATCAGAAACATTTATCTGTAGGACATCACAACACAAAACACTTACATAAAGAATAGTACATAATGCAACAGAAATGAAATGAAAAATACAAACACAACATACTTACAAAATTGCACCTGTGTTGTGACACCCAGACAAAAAGGACCTCACTCAGCAAAAGCCGTAGCCTAGCAAGGTAGACGACGGCGGCGCTGATCTTCCGTGAGCCCTGCAGAAACGCGGCACGGACGAACGTCATATACCTATTTCTATTGTTACCTACTTAAGTTTAGTGATTCGTTTACCTACGTCCTCTACCTTGGTACGGTTTCGGATTTCAGTGTTCCGTACACGATCTTGAAGATTTATGCCGAGCAGTTTTACCTATCAGAGGGTGTTAAACATACTTATGTAGAGTGGAAAGTTGCTGAGTAGAAGAAGCTTCTACCACTTATCTAAAAGCTTGATAAATATTTAAGAGCATCGCCTTACACATTGTGCTAAGACCAACTGAGTTTTCAGCTTACTTGCGTATTATATTGTAAGAGCAAAGTTTTGAATGTATCTCTCTCTTAAGTTCTTGTTTTAAAATATATACCGTAGAGTTCCTATACTTTTTGCTTTGTCTGGGTGGTAATTCCAATTTTATAGATATAACTTTGGATTACCGAAGTCAAACAAAGTGTATATGTAGGTACGCAAAATAAGCGCAATATAGACGTCAGGTTGCGGAAAATGACTTATAGTGTAGCAGTTTTTATTTATCACGTCTATCTCATTTCTCTGCGAAAATAACTATACCTTTGCAGATATTTTTTTAGCTTCATATGATAGATTAAAAACTGAAGCACACTGAAACCCGCACGGTCCCGTGAGACCCCTAGTCACGGAACTGTAAAAACGTCCGCCCAGAAATAAATCTCGTTAAATATTAGGGCTGCGGCCTTGAACGGGCAATTATCAACGGAATGGCCCATCCAACTCGCCCGTTGTAATATACGTACCTAGCGGGACGAACTGACCGTCCATCCGTACAAAAAAGGTAGAAAATAAATAAAGTAAATAAAAATCGCCATTCGAGAACTTTTCTTCCCCATCGGTTATCAGTTCGTCGAGCTATATGGCCTGCCCATTGCCACTTCAACTTACCTATCCTGAAAGCTATGTCGATGACATTGGTCTTCCTACGTATCTCCTCATTTCTGATTCGATCACGTAGTGAGACTCCGAGCATAGCTCTCTCCATTGCACGCTGAGCGACCTTGAGCTTATTCATGAGACCAATAGTTAGCGACCACGTCTCAGTGCCATAGGTCATTACGGGCAATATACACTGGTTAAAGACCTTAGTCTTCAAACACTGAGGTATTTTGGACGGGAAGAGATGCCGCAATTTCCCGAACGCTGCCAGCCGAGTTGGATCCGTCTATTGACGTCTTTATTAAAGTTGGATCTACCTAACTGGAAGTCTTGTCCCAGGTTAAAGATTGATACATCTCTGCAGTTAAAATTATATTGATGTATATTAGGTCGCATTTAGTACGGTAAATTAGGACTGTAACATCAATGATCGGTAGTTTGAATCAAATATTTAGTAAGTCGCGTCGGTGGTCTAGTGGCTAGGGGCCGCTGCCTCCCGTCCGGGAGACGCGGGTTCGATCCCCACCACGTACTAATGTGTTTTCGAATACTTATCGAATTCATATGTACGTTGACGCTCTTACGGTGAAGGAAAACATCGCGATGAAACCTGCACAATCATACGAAGAAATTCGAAGGTTGTGTGTGAATTTGACCAGTACTGGGCAAGCGTGGTCGACTAAGGCCTAATCGCCCTAATTCAGGGCGGGCTCGAGCCCCTCGGTAGGGACGTATATGAGCTGTTTATGTTGATCGGTTGTCAACTTTGCATTGCAACCCACACGATGAGAAAGAATAAACTCTAATAGATAGCGAGGGAGGGATTCAACCCTGTATCTCTCCTGGATCCACCATTATTGGCACAGTCAAAAAACTAGAATAGCCAACAAAACAAAAATCCGTCGTTTCTTCAGCAATATTTTAAATTTTAAAACGACCGTTCGTTACATACAACCCTGCGACTGAAATATCATCCATCGTATTTTTACAACGTCATTAGGCACACGGCAGATAACGAGGGTAATTCACAACGATGTAAGAATCTAAATTGGAAAGTTCAAAATAGATTAGTGCTATGGATACCGCCAGACATTGTCAGTTTGGTCACGTTTGGCCAGACCTACAAACCCTGCAGGCAGAGTTTTCATGCCGCCAAATAATGGTTGTAAACAACGGCTTAACACGCCTTGCGAAGCAGGATAGATATTAAATGAAAGCCTCTAACAGTCATCCTTTGTTATTTGTGTCTGGTTGTTGTTTATCTATATAAGTATGTATTTATCTATTTAAGTAATGTATATCAGCTAACTGGTACCCATAGTACAAGCTCTGCTTAGTTTGAGATCAGATGGCCATGTGTGAAGATGTCCCCACATATTTATTTATTTATTTATTTAACCAGACGAGTTGTCTTGACCACTGTCTCGGTAGATTTCATGTCAGGAACGAAGATTAAGGTAACCACAAATATGGCTACGTCATGAGTAACTTGTGGTATAAGAATCTGGCGTGCTTCGAAATACACGTTAAACCCACAAAGTGAATGGTAATTTGGTGACTTGAATCGCGAGTGCGGGCGTTCGGCGGAGTGGGGTGTTGACGTCATACTTGCTCTTCGAGAACATGCGAGATCGTGTCTTGGTTGATGCCGAGCTCCATGTGGGTAGTCTTGAATGTTCGCCGCGGTTGGTTTTGATGCTACCCTCTGCGGTGCGAAGCTATGGAAGCTTCGTCACAACCTGTATTTTTTTTAGTCTAAGATGTAATGTGCTGCGTTAAGGTCTCCTATTTCTGCTTCCAACGTTCTAGAGCTTTTACCAGTGACCACAGTGACTGTCAACACTTTTCGAAATAGAAAGAGAAATCATCTCGCCATTGCTTTCGAGGTCTAACTCTCCCACATGGGATATTGTTGATTCATGATCATCATTTTCACCCCACATCCACCCACAGCTGGGTATAGGCCTCTTCTCGACTGCGCCACTCCTCACGGTCCTGTACCATCCGCATCCAGCCTGATCCTGCCAGTTTGGCAATGTCATCGGACCATCGGGCTGGTATATTATTGATTACCGCATCCAAATTTTAACGCTTCTGCTCATTGTATTCTGACATCGGACATGCTATCTTCGCAACTCGGATATGTTAATATTTAAACACGTTTCGCGTTTGACGACTATCTCCCGGGATTTAGGACATGATTTCACCTGCACGTCAAATGAATATATACACTCCGAGCTACCTGCGTATATTGAAAAAAAAATCTCTTTCGGTATGTAAATAATTTTCGAGAGCGATTTTCTAGAATAGACTTTGAATATTTCATGTAATTTTATATATAACCCACACGCTCGAAAACTACTAGTACCTACTAGTCCTAACACATAATTACTGCACTGCACATAAATCAAAAATATAACATAGCAAAAGAAGTGAATGAATGCACACACAGAAATAAGAACAGAGTGGAAATAAGAATTATAAACGTAATATAAGTATATTGGTTTAACTGCCAGCTCCGATATTACAATAAACAAGATATTAACTCAAAAAACATATATATTTGCACGCTCAAATTATCAGAACAAAAGAAGGATCAAATAAAAAAAAACGAATGTAACAATATACAATATTTATTCCCAAAACTTGGTCTCAAAGTCGACAGTTGTCATTCCTCCAGGGCCTAGGGATTTTAATCTCAGCTCGGTAAATAATGGACAAAATTAATCAGAACTCCATTACTTGAAGAGTAAGGGGGGGTCTGTCGGATGAGTAGGAATTACCAATGGGACCTCGATGGGTTCTCGAGACGTGGGTGTCTATATTTATATAGATTTTCTTTTCCACTTACCAATTCCTTCAAGCATGTAAATGTTTACATTACGTAAATTTAACGTCGTAAAAAAATTTAAGTAATATTTGTCTACTCACCGAAATCTAAGTAAACAGTTCTAGCATACAATACATGTTGCGATTTTCGGTACATATTATTTTCTTAGCGACGCTCTATCATAATTCAGATGACATACTTTATTTAGGTAACCTTTTACTTTCCCAAAATATATTTGAAATACTTATATAAAGCCTTAGAAGGTAGATACCTAAAAGCCCGGTCACCCAGGTGCTAAAAATACGTTAGTCTAAAATTCCAAACCTTATAAATAAATCATAGAGATGTATAGGTATATATATTTAGCTCCCTTATATCTGCCTTTTAATCTTATCCAATAGTAGGGGCTTAAAAGCTTTTCTCTGCTAAGATAATGATGTGAAAAGGCTCATTCTTTCAATCACTAAAGACTTTTCCTTCCAATGGAGACGAATGTCTTGGAATTCGGGCAATTTGGAGATTGGCTTCAAATATCTCACCAAATAACACAACAATTATCTTGATTTGGATATTCTTTCTTGGTTTGGCCCTAAAGTTACTCGTATATCAACTTACTGTATCCATCTTTTGCTGTCTTTTTTCGTCCAATATTGCAATGTACTTAACATTTAAGAAAATTGGAAAATGTTTTTCTTCTTACAAGAAATATTGTTCTTTTTTTGTCGTGTGAGTTGTAATGACTGTTCCCTGCTCTGACATTAATAAATTTTATATAAATACCGTGAGTTTTACTTATTCAGAATCTACATTATATTTAGTTTTTGAGTAATATAAATAAGTAGTTATAATATTTAAACTGAAATTTCGAACAAAGAGAGCGATGATGGCAGCCCCCGACGTGTTTTATTGGATTTGTATCATATTATTAGATAGATGAGTATGTAATAGTACCTAAATTAATAAATATTATTGCTGTGTCTATCTCTACGAGAAAGCAAAAGGTAAGTAGGTACGTAAACGTAAGGACTAAGGTCATAATTCGTTGTTTGTGTGGCGGATTTCGTGAGAAATCACTCTTTTTATAGATTTCTTTATTTTATATTTCTTATCTTATTTGACTCTGGTCGGGGGATTTCCAAAAATGTTATTTAATCCTTTTTATTCTAATATATTTAAACATACGGCGTGGGTTTTTTAAAATTTTCAATTTTGTTTTTTATTTGAATATGTTTTAAAATCCGGCGTGGGTTTTTTAAAATTTTCAATTTTGTTTTTATTTTAAACTTTTTGGAAAGTACGTTACTTTTGTTTGTTATCACTTAGCACACTAAACCATATCATTAAAAATTACGACATTTTGTTTTCTTTGTGTTTCGATATTGTATATTATGCTAGTAATTAAACATACATAATTTATTAGTATGCCTTTTTAAAACTAACTGGCGGTAATCAAAATTATGGATGTTGTTTGGATTTGGCAGAAATTTGGTATGTGCGATATTGAGACTACTAGTTACTTAGTGTCCAAGCGGCCACCTATCCTCGCTGTTGCAGTATTTCTTTATAGTCTACCGCCATGCGCCATAAAACATGCCCAAGAACCTGATCTGTAAAGATACCGGTTCAGTAGTTTTGAAAACTCCTGTAATGCCAACTTATCTGGCTACTGCAGGGGTCCCTGGTGGTCTACCGCCTCAAAACATATCCAACAACCACAAAATGAAGCCTTTTGAATGCAAAAAACCGCATCGAAATCGATTCAGTACTTTTTGAGAACTCCTGTAGTGCCAACTTATCTGGCTGCTGCAGCGCTCGTGGTCTACCTCCATAAAACGTATCTAAGAACCCGCTCCAAGATGAAGTCTTTTGAATGCAAAAAACCGCATCGAAATCGATTCAGTACTCTTTGAGAACTCCTGTAGTACCAACTTATCTGGCTGCTGCAGGGCTCCCTGGTGGTCTACCTCCATAAAACGTATCTAAGAACCTGCTCCAAAATGAAGCCTTTTGAATGCAAAAAACCGCATCGAAATCAATTCAGTACTTTTTGAGAACTCCTGTAGTACCAACTTATGTGGCTGCTGCAGGGCTCCCTGGTGGTCTACCGCCCCAAAGCATGTCTAACAACCAGCTCCAATATGAAGCCTTTTGAATGCAAAAAACTGCATCGAAACCAATTCGGTAGTTTTTGATAACTCCTGTGTTGCCAACTTATCAAGCTGCTGCAGCGCTCCCTGATGGTCTACCTACATAAAACATATCTAAGATCCTAAGTTGAAGTGATACCTTTTCAATGCAAAAAACCGGAACTAAATCGGTCCAGTGGTTTTCGAGATAGAAGGTAACAAACAAACAAACAAACAAACAAACAAACAAACAAACAAACAAACAAACAACCTCTTACCCCAAACGCATATACCGCCTCCGTTCCGTTCCGTCCGTCGTGGGTAAAAAAATAGATTAACGAATAAGTTTTTTTACACAAAGTTATTCATACTACTCAAGTTACAACTTTTGCCACGGTACCCAAAAGAAACTGTTCGTAATTAAATATAACGTAAATTAACATTGCAAATGTCACAACTAAGTTTTAACAGGCGTCTCGTCTTTGAAACTAAGTAATTCAATGAAGTTTACAAGAAAATTTGCTGAATTGTGTTTATTTTAGACAAGTGTAGCTTTATTTAGACCACAGAATAAATAACAGTACAGACACTAAGCTTGAGACAGTCAAAAATATAATACCAACAGCAGCGTGACTCGCCAGATAATTGATACCACTGATGTCCGCCGACAGCTTCGCTACGGTGAAAATACACCTTCTTATTTCTACTCTTAAAAGCTTATTTACTGTCAATGAATCTTGAAAGTCAAACAAACACATTTTCATTAATCATTTATTAGTAAGGATAGGTAAGGATGCTCGAATAAAGCTATATTTATCATAAAAATTTACTCGTAGACTCTCTTCTTGTTCTGTTTTATTTTTAGATTATATATTATAATATTTGCATGTAGGTCTTGTCCTATGAAATTGCCGTTCTGCCGTACTGGCCGTATTTCAAGTCCAATTTTTTTTCGCTAAGAATTCTAATTTCAAATTACTTTAATTTTAAAAATATGGAAATCTTTTTTGAAAATTAGTCATTTGTTAGATGGTTAGCGTTCTGTTTTTATCGCATTTGTACGTTTTTCGTCATCATGGATACGTTAAAATATCGAGTAATTATTATTAATTTATTATTTTCGTTAGTACCGTCGTGGCAGCAAAGCGGCAGAAGCGGCACCGCTCGTATTGGTTTGGCTGCTTCAGTTCTGGAAATTTCGACCTAAGAAATTAACCCCGTGGTCGGCCGAAAACTTTAGTCGACAATGACGAATTAAAGGCGATTGTGGAAGCCGATGATTCTCAATCTACAGCTGAATTAGCAGCAGCTTTCGATGTTAGCATCAAAACAATATTGGTCCATTTGCGTCAACAAGGTAAAAAGCTTGACAAATGGGTGCCCCACGAATTGAATTATAGCCAGCGTGAAGTATGCGTTGAGACGAGCCTTGCATTGCTCAACAGACACACAAACGAAGGCATATTGAATCGCATTGTTACATGCAATAAAACATTGATTCTATTCGACAATTGCAAGCGCTCAGCAAGTTGGTTAGATCCTGGTCCAGTACCTAAACAATGCCCCAAACGAAAACTGACCCCTAAAAAAGTGATGGTCACTGTTTGGTGGTCTAGCACCGCCGCCGGTGTAATTCAACTAATCGCCATAATATTAGTAAACCCTTTATCAAATACAAAACTCGCCATTTCAAGCTCGCCATCTATTCTCAAACCACTTTTGTCTCGTTACAAAGAAACGCAAATTAAAAAGAGGTCTTAATCAGGGTCGTTCAAAGCAGCTATTCCAGTATCTTTATTGGAGGGCGTAATATTTTGTAGCTAAGGGGGTAGTTAAGACCCGCTATGGTGAGAGCGCAGTTAACCAAGCCATCACCGCCTTAGAACGAGCCTTTACAATATAGACAGGGACTGACTCAGGACGGTATGGGTAAATTATCTTTAATAAGGTAAAACTAAGAGCGTCGGTGGTCTAGTGGTTAGGGCCGCTGTCTTCCGTCTGAGCGACTCGAGTTCGATCCCCACCATGCACCAATGTGTTTTCGAATTCATGTTTATTCGAAGCTCTTACGGTGAAGGAAAACTTCGTGATGAAACCTGCCCACTCCTGCGAAGAGATTCAAAGGGTGTGTCTGAAGTCGATCAACCCGCACTGGGCCAGCGTGGTTGACTAAGGTCTAATCGCCCTAATTCAGGGTAGGGTTGAGCCCACGGAGACAAACTCCGTACATGAGCTGACAAATATGAGCTGATGAATGTGTTAAATCGATTACAATTTCTTAATAATGAAAGTCGATTGATATAAAAAATCGAATAAGTAACGCACTATAGTAAACGCACCGTCCTGACAGCTGTCATACATGTACAATTTCTTTTCTGTCTCTTTTGCACCCATTTGGTTTTCATATTTCCTGCCTGCTGTCTGGACGGCATTCTTACGATGCGACAGGTATAGAACATCACTAATTGACTAGTACTGGACCGGACCAGTCAAAAGTAAAATAAATGGTTGAATTGACCCTCTTACTACACCCATGGGAAGACGGGTCGATTATTTTTTGCTTCACTAAAAGTGGTTAACCTTTCAAAATATTTTTTTTTTACATTCTAAACTTCATCATACTCACTCATGATACTTGACGAGTGGTAAGTAAAAACTAACGAGAAGGGTCGTTTCTTAAAAAAAATATAAACTTTGAAAAGTTTACATGGCCTTCTGACTCCATCCCTGTACGCCTAAGCGTCTCATTGAAACGCAAATTGGATCTCGGCCTGCGAGTGTCCTTTCCCTCAGATTATCACGAGAAAACCTCGTGACGTCACCGCCGCCGAAGCTCCCTATAACTACCTCCCTATTAGATCGGTGCTTGTAGTATGTGTATACGCATAGCGATATAGCCTGAAGGAATGGTCTTGATTTGATTGAACCACCTATGTTTTTGATTTTCGAAATCTTGTAAACTAAACTGCACACGCTTGCAAAGATAGTGGTGGCGATTCACGCAGTCACGCTCTAATCCTTAATTAAAGTTAAGTCCTTTTCACTTTTTATAAAATTATATAAAATTATAAAGATTAAAAAGGGACAGGAGATGGCCAATCTAATATTGGAGGTGTCAAACATCAATTTTTAACCTTATGGACGCGTTGATTGCACAATTTTAGAGAGCACGTAAAACATCCAACTTAAAAATCTCTTAATCTGACAGCTACGTCCTTATTTTAGGTTATAATTCATTCAAATCAATTTCATTCGTTCATCTGAATTCTTCACCGCTCTTTCATTAGTCTTAAAAACGAAAAGGATAGCTGGATTTTAAAATTAGAATTAGCATAACTTCCCGAATCGGGGCCAGTGCCTAAAGCGTTGAAAGGTGTGTAAAATTGACCAATACAGTAAATTATAAAGTGTAAAGTGTGTGTAAGTTAATTATATAGTGTGTTAGTGGTAGAGAGTACAGTGGGGGCTCAGAACAGATCGTTATGGGAACATAATTACTTGGTATAGTTTGAATTCCAACGTGTAGTGACGGCAGAGTAGAATACATTTGTCACCAACCCCTACTCTTCCCGTGGGTGTCGTAAGAGGTGACTTAGGGACTACACATTGAACAGGGAACGGGCAGCAGCGCTCTCTGATACAGTAACCTTTTAATCTGCGATCTCCAACCCGCCTGCCAAGCGTGGAGATTATGGCAAAACCAAACACTTAAGTGGAGGATGCTCATAGTCCAGCAGTGGACTGTAACGGGCCGTTGATTTGATTGATTTGAGAGTTTGACTTGAATTGAGACCTCCTAAACAGAAGACCACCCTGTTACACCCTGGTACACTATTGAACTGACTAACCAGTTAGGCCAATTTGTTTGAAAGCCTGAGGAACTCAATATAGGAATTATATTTTTAATCTAATCAGACAACGTCAACCCACTTCTGAAGAAGAGTCCAGGACAGCAGAATAAAGAAAAACATTGCTTTCTTTCTTTCTTCTTCTTCTTCTTTCTTCGAATCGACTCCAAAAAGAAAAACATTAATAATGAACAATGTCTTCATTTACCTTTATTTTCATTCGAACATTCATATAAAAATATGGTCCACTTATTCTAAATTCAGCAGTTGTTCTTTTAACAAATATTATAACTTATAAGTAATACTGCTAAAGGTAGATCACACTGTCTTATTGGTAAATAATTATATTCGTCTTTAATTAATAATTATAAATTAAACTCGCTCGAAACATGGTTAAAGTAAAAAAAAGACATTTGACAGATTTCAGGAATGTGAACTGCCCATAAAACTGAACAGCATTCCCAAAAAAAAAATAAGTTCAATAATAATTAATGAACTTATTTCTCTTTCGTAACTCCCTGCTAGAATTCCTTGAAATACTATAAAAACATGATAAAAAAATAACTGGACAAAAACACTCTTAAAATCGTTATTTCAAATGTGGCAGACCGATCATCAAACATAAAATAATTAAATAAGGAAAATAGATGCACTGCCAGCTGATTATTTTTAATATTTGGTTCAGTTGCATAAAAACACATCCTAAAACTTGTCAGACGATTCTAATATTTTTCTCGAGTAAGTACATTTTGGACATTATAAGTTTTTGACATTTGAATTACATTTTGACATTAAAAATTATATCTGAAAATATTAAAATTGTTATTTTATACTGATAGAGTTCTAACTACAGTTTAGTAATAATAAACAGGAACACAATGATTAATTTAATCACCAGTTCCATTGGTTAACAACAAACATAATAAAATAACAGACAATGACAAAAATGTGCAGAATTATTATAAAAATAAACTTGGATAACTAATTCTGTAATTTCTTATCATTGTCTATTTAATAAGCTCTAAAACTATTAGATAAGTGTTCTATATTCTACAATAGTAACATGAATAAAATATTATATACACTAATTATCACAATTATAACCCTTCGAAGGATTATCTCACCATAATATACACAAAATTGTATCTTAACTTTTCTAGAATGTATAAAAACGTTGGTTTATTAGAAATTATATGCCCATTATTTCAGAATACGGACAAGAAACTAATAATAATATCATTATATACCAAAAATAATTAAATCAAGTAGTTTTTACCGTTTCACTTTAATACCTACTCCAAACTCTAAATACTTTATAATAAAATATAAATTGAGTAACAATCTATCAATAAGCAACTGATTCAATTCAATGAACTCCTTGCCAAACTACCTGGGCTGATTGATAAATGGCCGAAACGACGAACTTAAAAAAATGATACGCAAAAAAAAAATATTACATTATATTTTGGCATCTTTTTGAAAATAGAACGCCAAATTTGAATTTAATCGAACTGGTGGAATTTGTTTGATAGGACGTAGAACTTTCTCTGTCGTAAATTTTCTTAACAATGGAAAGAAACGAAATTCGTGCGGTGATAAAGTTTTACGTTTTAAAACAGAAAATAGCAACCCAGATTAAAACCAAGCTAGACAGTGTTTTAGGTAATTCTGCTCCTGCATTGAGTACAATTCACACCTGGGTAACTGATTTTAAACGTGGAAGACAGAGCTGCGAAGACGCCCACAGGTCTGGCCGTCCAAATGAAGTCACGAATCCGGACATGATCAAAAAAATTCACAAAATTGTATTGAATGATCGGCGCTTGAAGTTGCGAGAGATAGTAGAGATGGTGAGCATTTCATCTGAACGCGTTTTTAATATTTTGCACCAACATTTGGGAATGAAAAAGCTTTGCGCGCGATGGGTGCCGCGTTTGCTCACTGTTGACCAAAAGCAACGTCGAGTGGACGATTCATCGGAGTGTTTGGCGCTGTTTAACCGAGATCCTAACGAGTTTTCGCGGCGTTATGTAACAGTCGATGAAACCTGGATACATCATTATACTCCCGAGACAAAAGAACAATCTAAGCAGTGGACTGAGAGCGGAAGACCTGCGCCGAAGAAAGCAAAAACGGTTTTGTCGGCCGGCAAAGTGATGGCGACTGTTTTTTGGGATGCTCGAGGGATTATTTTAGTGGATTATCTGCAAAAAGGAAAAACAATAAATGGAGAGTACTACGCAAGCTTGCTGCAAAAATTAAGTGAAGAAATCCAGAAAAAACGACCACATTTGGCCAAGAAAAAAGTTTTGTTCCACCATGACAACGCACCTGCACACACGTCAATGGTTGCAGTCGCCAAACTCCATGAATTGCGGTTCGAATTGCTACCGCATCCACCCTATTCCCCGGATCTGGTCCCGTGTGACTTCCACTTATTCCCAAACCTGAAGAAATGGTTAGGTGGCCAGAGATTTTCATCAAATGAAGAAGTCATTGTTGCCGTGGACGAGTATTTTGAGGGGTTGGAGAAAACATTTTATCAAACTGGTGTAACGGCATTGGAGAAGCGCTGGACTAAATGCATCGAGGTAGAAGGAAACTACGTTAAGAAATAAATTTATTTTAAATAGATTTTTAAAGTTTTTCTTTGTCGTTTCGGAAACTTATCAATCAGCCCTCGTAGTTAATTACTTTTGTAGTTTAGTTTTGGGTTAGATAGACAGTCAGCAAATACACTCCACACTTGTATACTCAATATAAAAAAGTTATTATCTACAATTTGCACTGAGTTTGAGTCATAAATATATTTCTAAAATCACAGCTTCGTTTTCTCTGGTACCGTTTCCTGATTTAATACAACTTCTACTTTACTACATTCACCTTTTAGTTCCTTCTCTGCTTTTGCAACCTCACATGTTTGAGTATCTTTCTCAACAACAACAGTCTGTTTTACATCAGGAACATCTTCAATAACTGTGTCTACTGTTTTTTCACTACCTTCTTTCTGTTCTTTCTTCTCTGCGGTGTAAGTTCTCTTTCTCCCTGGTAGTTTTCTTGCTATTTTTGCTGCGAAGGGGTGAAGTAATCGTTCGTTGAAAGCGTCACTTTCCTTGTTAGTGAGTGCTCCAATAACGATACCAACGATGATACAAGTTATTGTACCGATAACGGCATACCACATGTAGGAGACGGAATACAGGCCTTGAAGAGCAGTTGAACTGGAAATTAAATATAACATAAATTTATCAGACAATACTCGTAACTCACTCGCTTCCAACTGGAATTTCCTGGGTCGAAGCCATACAAAATACAAACATATAGCTAAAACAACACAATAGAACCAATTTTTTTTTTTTAAGAAATCATTTACTATTTTTAAAAATCGTATAAATCGTAAAAGCCGCTGCACTAAAAACAATTTAAAATCTTTGGTAACAATATAATCAGCTGATTCCAGTCGTTAACAACTCATAAAATGTCCCCTTCGGGCTTCGAGAACTTGATGACCCAACTAAAAATCGAAAACTTCAATTTTAAACTTTCGCGGTCATTATCATAACATTTTGTTTTTTAAGATTTTACTGGCTTACCGAAATATCGAGTCTCCTCAACAAAAATATTATCGCGGTAAGCCCGTTAAATGTCTCATAAATGTTACGAAAAATTCTAGCTTACTGTATTTGAACTTCAGATTTTGAAGTGTTCCACTCGTCGGTCTCCAACCTTTGTCGTTTTCTATCGTTATACCCTCAGAGGAAATAAAAGACGATCGCTTCTAGCGCGAGGCGACTCGCGTCTGAAATCTTTGGTTATACCAATCACCTTAGTGAATAAGATAATATTATACTCACACAATAGATTCGGTGTGATTCCGGGGCTGCAGCAGTGGAGCCAGGTGAATCAGGGTATGGTTCAGGCCAACTGGCAGCGGCTTTGGACTGAACGCGCTCAGATTCTCATTTGGACATTCCTGGAAAAAAGGAATTAGCTTGAAAGAAAGAAAGAAAGTATATTCAAAATAAGAATACGTTTTTCCATGGTTGGCATATCCCTACAAGCAGCTGCTTTGAATCATAAAACTACAATTATATACACTTTTATTTTCTAGATTGTTTCAACAGGTTCCACTATGAAATCATAGCATTAGAACAATTGAATGATTCAGTTTGATAGTTTGATCAGGCTGACTCTTCCTAAGGCTGACCACAATGTATCATAATGTCTTTAATGACATAAAAGTACAATCACGCTAGTATGTCTTTTTTCAAACTGTATAATATTGGTATATGACGGTGAAGCTGGCTCACCGGCTACATGTCACTCAGCGAGCTATGGAAAGATCTATGCTTGGTATTTCGCTACGGGATAAAATCCGAAACGAAATCATCTAGCAGAGGACCAAGGTGGTGGATATTGTCCAGAAATGTAGCAAGCTGAAGTGGCAGTGGGCTGGCCACGTCTGTCGCAGAACCGATGAGCGTTGGAGCAGACGGGTTCTCGAATGGAAACGCGTCTCGGGAAACGTAGTGTGGGACGCCCCCCTGCCAGGTGGACTGATGACCTGAAGAAGGTCGCTGGTGGTGGCTAGATGAGGAAAGCGGGTGATCGTGCGCTTTGGCGTACCCTTGGGGAGGCCTAGCCTACGTCCAGCAGTGGACTGCAATAGGCTGATTGATTGATTGATAATATTGGTTCACTAGATCTGTGTACTTTTTTATTGTAACATAAAATTTTAGATATCTTGTATCATATACATACACAGATTGAATCTTATTCCCATAAGGACAAAGATATACAAAACTTACATCAACCAACAGCGGCAGCATAGCTTTGCTCTTGTTCACATAGAGGATCCTGCCGATGGCCATCCACGTGGTGATGGCGTGTGACGTCAACATTCCCCACACAGCTCCCTTGCCGTTCGCTATCGGGAAGATAGCCGCCAGTAGAAACACTCCCAGCAAAGCTCCTGAGGTTGCAGAAGTGACAAGGAGAGCACTTTCCACGACACCTCCGACGAGTCCCACGCAAAGCGACAGGCACATTATAAGTAGCGCTGAAATGAGACAGAGAATACAGTTTATATCTCACGTGAATTAATGGATGTTTACCTATATACTTGTTTCGATTTCATGCTGAACGGATATTTTGATAGGCTTCTTCATACCGTGGAAAAAATCTCACATGAAAAAAACCCATAGACAGACAATTAGTAGGTAACGATAATTATAGAGCAACAAAAACTAACGCAAATATCTGTAAAGTTCTTTGATATCAAGGCAAATGATGAAGAGAAAAATTGTAACTAAAAGGCGATTGTACGCAAAAGGTGTTGATCTTAAATTAAGCATCGTACTGTACGAGTTGTATGAGACCATAATATAGTGTGGTACTGTTATCAATACTTTTAAGCCATATTTGGTTGATTAGCCTAAATGACAAATCACAAATAGCTAAAATGTAGAGCATTCCTTAGTTTAAAAGAAATAACTTAAAACTTACAGAATACAATTCCAATGATCTTGATGATGGTTAGCTGCTGCTTATCGCTGATATCTTTGAACGCCGGTGCAGCTGACACAAAATCTTCCCACATGACAGTGGCTAAGGAATTCACGTTTGACACCATAAAACTGGAACAAAATTAGTATGGATTAAATAACTTAACATCTGTTAAGAGTGCCAAGATAAACAAATACTGTTCTGTTATTGACATGTCAGTTCTATAAGAACCTGATCATTTCGCAGATGAATGACCGTCAGTGTTTTCAATTTGGGGTTTGATCACTTCCAGACATCGAAACTTTCAGATGAGATGGCTCTTAAACAATGTTTAGACGATATACATTCATCCAAATTTAAGAACTCTGTTGCATTTTACATGAAAAGTAGATATTTACCTTAACGCGCCATTGAACACACTTCCCAAAAACAATCCTAGCATCCCTGGTAAGAACCCAAACTGGTCTTGCACGTAGAACGCTAGTACTTCATCAGGGGCTGCTATTCTTCCCGAAATCAAAGGATCACAGTGTTGGTACAGGGCATACAAAGCCATGCCCACAACCCAAGAAAGACTGAAGAGGATAGCCACAGCAGGGACGTTGGCCAGGAGAGTCTTCCGGACTCGAGCTTCGCTGGACATTGAGCAGTAGCGTTGGACGAAGGTTTGTTGGCAGCCGTAGATGGAAACGGACATGAAGAGTTGACCAAACAGGGCAGAAAGAGTGTCAACACGGACGGTTGGGTCCCAGTGGAATCTGAAAGAAGACAGCAATTTATGGTTACAAATAGCTCAGAAGCCACAAATAACATGAATGTTCATGCTATTGGCATCACATGACTAATGATAATGACTACGTGACCAATTTTTGGCGACCTGCCATTCGTATTAATCCATGTATGAGGCGAAGGGGTTAGCACACGTAAAATGTGCATAGCTATTCCATCAGTAGTTTGGTTTCTTCTGTTTTACCAGTAGAATTGTCCTAAGCAAATCTTCCTCCAGCCTTTGTCATATTCTTAACAGAGATCTACACGAGAATAGTCGAGATCCTCACGGGACAATCTCTGGATCTCAATTTGTAGATGCCTAGTTAGTGTTTCTTACGCCATATGGGACTTTTCCTAAACAAATACTTACTGGAAAAACTTCAGTCTTCCACCCTCTAAATTATCTTCTAGAACCTTCTGGGGTCCCCCTGCCTTGATCGTTGCTTGTACGATGAAAGCGCCGCTCACCAGCACCATTGTTAAAGTCTGGATGACGTCGGCTCTGGAAATTTAAATAAAGACTGTTAAATAATATAAAATGGATCAAATGTTTGATATGTCTTCAAACCGAGTTACAGAAAGTACACAATACTGTTGTTTGTAAGCTTAGGCAATAATAAATGAAACCATGAGAATGAATGTCAAAATCATATTAATATCAACTCTTCATATATTTTGTCTTTTCTTTATATTCTTCTTACTTTTTCTTTTTATAGATCACTGAAGGCGATCAAAGTTTATTTTGCAGCAAAAAACATTGCACCATATAGTATTCCCTTCTGTCTGACTCATACCAGCGTCACATTTAAAAGCAGATACCTATATTATTTTTAATTTGAATGTGTAGTCTCTGATTACTCACGTTAAACTTGGTTTGCAATAATCTTTTATAGTAGTAATAATGTTCTTTTGTAATCTTTTTTTAGTAGTAGTAATAATCTTTTATTTTGACATACGGAGCCGAGACGTGGAACATGACGGTGAAGCTGGCCCACCAGCTACATGTCACTCAGTGAGCTATGGAAAGATCTATGCTTGGTATTTCGCTACGGGATAAAATCCGAAAAGAAATCATCCGGCAGAGGACCAAAGTGGTGGATATTGTCCAGAAATGTAGCAAGCTGAAGTGGCAAGCTGAAGTGGTGGGCTGGCCACGTCTGTCGCAGAACCAATGAGCATTGGAGCAGACGGGTTCTCGAATGGAGACCGCGTCTCAGGAAACGTAGTGTGGGACGCCCCCTTGCCAGGTGGACTGATGACCTGAAGAAGGTCGCTGGTGGTGGCTGGATGAGGAAAGCGGGTGATCGTGCGCTTTGGCGTACCCTTGGGGAGGCCTACGTCCAGCAGTGGACTGCAATAGGCTGATTGATTGATTGAGTCGTTACATGAGCCATGGCGGCTTTTGGTGTAACACAAGATTCGTGAGGTCGATCGCGGCCCTTACAATCCAAACTATATGAAGATTGCGATAAAATGCAATCAAATACTAGAGAAAAAAAGAAAGTCGTTGAAAGTAAGCACTTCGAATCGTTTGATATTTTTATACTGTACCTTATAGCAGCAGCTAGTCCTCCCAGCAAGTTGAAGACGATAGCGACTATCGTGAGGGCGGCTGCTGAGGCCCAGTGAGGTAGACCCATGACGGCGTGCAAGGCCACCGTGGGGGTGTAAACCGTAACTGCAAGGTTCAAGACTTGTCGGATGAGAAACGTCGCCGCTGCCATCCGCCGGACCCAGTTGCAGCCGAACCGCATCTGGAATTGGTGGCTGCAATGACTAAAACTAATCGGGCTGAGAAAGTGGAGACCATTCTTGTGGTCTACAATCATAGGTAATCATATTATATAAGTAGGTATAGGTTCGACAGAAGCCGATATTGGGGTAAAATACGCGTTTATTTAGATTTATGTTTACTTTCAAATACAAGATTTTGAAAAAATCTCGTACAATTGACCACACTTTACACCTGAAGGTGATTGAAGGTGCGTTGTGTATTTGTGCTGCACAATTTATGCTCTGCAAACGGAAACTTTCTTTCCAGCCTTCCCAGCCTCTTATAATAATCTGTAGTATAACGCTCACCTGCAAGTACTCATACACAGAGTTGGTGTGAAGCCTGTAGTAGACCGGTATGAAGATCCAGCAAACTAGGGGGAAGGCCAGCGCCATCCCATATAGAGTCTCCCACATCGATGAACCGTAGTAGACCATCTCTGATGGAAAACCTGGAAGAGAGGAAAATGTTTTATTGTTTTTGGGCTGTTAATTTTAAGTTGAAATCTTCTTCTTCTTCTTCTTCTTCATCGTGTTGTTAAGTCAACCACCAACTCTAGTGTCAGTTTTGAGCCGCCAAAGGTCATAATTGAAATAAAATGTAGAAAACCAATTTAGATTGTATATTTCTAGATAGACGCAAGTTATTTAGCATTAGATTACATAATATACCTACCTATACATTATCTATGATTTTGCAAATCAATTTAAGATGTCATATTTTGCACCGTTTTCGTTGACAAAATGTGCGTTATTCCGTTTGGAAAGGCCAAAGAAAACGCGCAACGTAATGTCAGACGTGTTTTACCGTTTGAAATACTTACAGGTATAAATTGAAAGAAAGTGCTTCTTCTTTTTTTCGAGTCGCTGGCAAACCTAGGTTGACTCAGCCCAGAAGTTGGCCACAAGAATTGCGCTCAAAAGAAGGAAAGGAGGAAAGTGGTTCATCATCTCTGAGAAACAAAAGACGATCGCTAGCGCGAGGCGACGACGCCGCGTGTCAGAAATCTTTGTTCATCATGTCGAAAGCCATCACCTATCATCAACAGCTCATATACGTCCCCACCGAGGGGCTCGAGCCTACCCTGAATCAGGGCGATTAGGCTTTAGTCAACCACGCTAGCCCAGTGTGGGTTGGTCGACTTCACACACAACCTTTGAATTTCTTCGCAGGATTGTGCAGGTTTCATCACGATGTTTTCCTTCTCCGTAAGAGCGTCGAATAAATGAATTCTAAATTCGAAATCACATTGGTACGTGGTGGGGATCGAACCCGCGTCTCCCGGACGGGAGTTAGCGGCCCTAGCCACTAGACCACCGACGCTCTCACCTATAGTCAGTAACAATTAGTCATGATGCAAAATAAACATTTATCCGCATTGACATAACTCTGTATGCAGTTTGTCTACAGGGTAATTAAGTCAACAAGGCAATCTAAACTAGACTTCCTCACACAACTGTTTACGGGGAATGATAAAAACAACATTTTATGAATTATAATGTTTGCCTTAAACATATAGTAAGGTAAACAGTACTCTATGCATCATTGAATAAATTGTAAACTCATCTCGTGACTAATTTTGACGCAGTATAATTCAATGGCTAAAAATTGTGATGTAGGGAGGGAAGATAGCTCTAAAACTAGGTCTGAAGATAGTTGACTCGAATATTTAGAGTCGCAATTGATCGGTTTTTTATTGAATGACAGAAAAAGTCATTATTTGAAGTAATATTTATTTTCCACATCAAAACTAGCTTATTACAAAAAGAAAATGGGAGATTTTCCGAAAGCTAATTAAAAAAAATAGTTCATAATTCTTCGATAGATGGCGTTGACGATTCGTGGATAAAGAAATCCGGCGAGTCACCCAGGGCTATAAAAGGATTTTAAAAAAAGAATCCACGAAATACACCTGGCGCCATCTATCGTCTTAATTAGAACTATTATTTTTATTTTTTAAAGTGCACAAAATAGGCTCATAAAAAAATAGGTCTCAGAAAATCCCATATTGATCGCTTTTTTATTGAATGACAGAAAAAGTCTTTATTTGAAGTAATATTTATTACTTCAAATAAAAACCTTCTTCGCTAGCGTAAGCAAGGAGTTTTTACATCAATGGCTATACCAAAGACAAAATTTTGTCACTAAAATTCCCCCTTACTGTGGAGAAGAACGGCCAAAAGAAACTCCACAAGACTCCAATAATACTCGTAAGTACTTTTTAAAATTTCCTTTGCCATGCCGGTTGTCTTACTTCTGATCATAAAAGTAAATGTGTCATACCCGAGAGGCAGAAGTTATATGGAAAGAGTAACAGCTTTTTTATGTATTTTGACCAATTATGAATTATTCCATTTGCATCAAGTTCCGGTAACATCGAGTTCCCTATATCCTAGTGGGAAAAGGGCCTACATCGGCTAAGTAGCAGAAGTTACATGACCACGTAGATTGATAATAATGATATTTCCTACTTCACTATTTATAATTTAAATTCTCTGCAGATAGAATAGAATATACTTTATTGCACACAAGAGATATACAGAAAAAAATAAGCAGTTCAAATAATGGTGTACATATAGGCGGCCTTATTGCTAAGGTAGCAATTTCTTCCAGGCAACCTTCGGGTACAGGAAAAACGCAACCAATACTACGGGATAGTGCTTTATATCATTTACGTATAAAAATAGTAATATAAATAGACTTATACACTATTACATCAAATAATTATAATTACATAACAATAATATGTATAATAACAATATGTACATAGATCATTATAAATAACACTTATAAATACATCCTTTAAATAGGTACATAAAATACATACATAAATACCATACCTACATAATAACAATATAGAGGGAAAGGAGATGGGCTTTCAGATTCTTTTTGTTGAATCAAGTGATGAAGCTTATCTTAATGAAGCAGGAAGAGAGTTCCAGAGCTTAATAGCTTGGATATTAAAGAGTAAGAATAGAATTGAGTCTTGTGAGAGGGCATAGATAGAGAAAGGTATCGAGAAGGACGAAGTGTACGACTGAGAGGGACAGATTGGTGTTCAAACCCAAAGATTTCAGACGCGCGTCGGCGATCGGCGGCGAAGACGATCGCTTCGTCTTTTATTTCCTCTGAGTTCAAACCGTTCTTTATAAGTTGATAGTTGCCTCGAATGTAGGCACTACATCTGTACAAACATCATTTGTAATTTATAAATTCATAATGCTATATTTGGCACAATACAACATCACATCAACTATGTTGTTAAATTTTTATTGTCATTTTATGCAATGCGTAAATAACAGTAAATGTTATTGATGGTGGTATTTTGCAATATTGCACTAAATAAGTTGAATAAGTTATGCATTGTGATAAAAACAAAATTCGATTGGAAAAAGTAACAAAAGAGTTTATTATAAAATTGAAAGATTGACACCTTGCAGCTGAACGCAGGAATGTATTTGATTCAAAGGTGTCTTACATCCTGTTTCAGTTTGCCTAGAAGGGATTACTATTTCTCTACAAAAGTCATCTTATTTGTAATAACCATCTTACAATCATCGTAACATAATGTAATATTTCCTGTGTGTACAGTAAAATATATTCAATAATTCATCAATTGTAACGTTATCCTGTATGACATATCTGTTAACAATTAAATTGATTCCAAGTAAACAATATATTACTATTCCTTCCGCTTTTCCTTCTTTGGGCTTTTTGCCAACTACCGTAGGTATTGTGTGTACAGGTGTGTAATACAGATCATGCCAATATCCTCCCTCCACTGGTAATCATAAGTTGAAAAGGAATGTCATAGAATAACAAAAATCTGCCCACGTGCGTGTCACACTCGCGCACTGCGGATTTCGTATAGCTTAGGAAAAAAGTTGCATTTTAAGACCACAGTTTTTATAAAGGTAAATTTAACAGATTTTATTTTTGTTTAGTTAGTAGCGCCATCTCTTAAAAACATTCTGTGTGGAAACGTTAAGTGTACTGACTCGATTTATCTTAAACTATACAAGATATCGAGAAACTGATTACTGATACAAAATACAAATACAAATACAAAAAAACTTTATTGATCCCATAATTTCTTATAAACAAGTCATTGGGAGCCTTCTTTTAAGCACTTTAATATGGTGCCTGTGACAGAAGAACTCCGCTCTTCACTTCCGTGACACTATAGGTACACATTAGATTAAAGAATAAAAGGAAAATAAAAAATATTAATATATTATAGTGTATATATATTAAGGGAGGGATTTGGATGGATACATACAAGGAGGAGTGCGATATATATATGTGTTTGTAGATGAAATGTAGCAATTGTGTGTTAGTGTGTGTATGGATGCGTGTGTGTATGGATGCGTGTGTGTAAGTGTGTGTACATGTATGTATGCGCGTGTGTGCGCGCGATACTAAAAGTGCCCCACGAGCTCTATCAAATGGTACTAATAACTATTAGTAAAATTAATGGGATATATAGAAAACATACGTGCGCTTTGGCCTACGTCCAGCAGTGGACTGCAATAGGCTGATTGATTGATTGATTGATTGATAGAAAATATATTTTTTGCTGCTCCCATAAATTTACTATAGAGTTAAAATATTAATTTCTAGAAACGTTGAGGAAAAGTTACTACAAAAATAATGACACAGTAAGTAAATAGATATAAAAATAGAATTGAATAATTATATTAATTGTTTACATGTACAAAGTTATCATAAGTGCGGTTAAGTGGCAGGAAGTGCAACTTCATAGTAAATGTATGGTGACAGCAAAAAACTATCTTTTCGATATATCCCATAAACGTTTAAAAAAGTTGTTTATACCATTTGATAGAGCTCATGAAGCACTTTTAGTATCAGTAATCAGTTTCTCGGTATCTTGTATAGTTTAGGATAAATCGAGCGAGTACTTAATGTTTCCACCCTGTATGGGCACAGAATTAGTATTAGGTCACATTTGAAAAATTGTGACAGTTTATAAAAAAAAACTCTTCTTTATTTGAGCTGTGGGACTGCTTTTTACCGATTCTTAATTAACGAACAGCACCTGTGCTGTGGCTTAAGTTTTGTTTTATTTTGCGAGATTCGGAGACTTATTTTTTACGGTCCAAAAGGATTTTAATTTGATAATTTCACGCATTTCTGAGAAAAAGCGTCTTGACACACGGACAACGAAGTAATCGTAGATAACTACTTCTTTTTGAGGAACGGAATTCTAAAAAGTACCAGTCGCTCGAAACCCCTGAAAATCACATTTGTATAGTTTGTAATAAGATAGATAATGGCCTCGATTTGGGATGTCACGCTCTAATCCGTAATTGAAGCTAGTCCGTCCTTTTTACCTTTTAAAGATTGAAAAGGGACAGGAGATGGCTATCCTAATATTAGAGCTATCAAAAATCGAATTTGAACCTTATGGCCGTGTCGATTGCACAATTTTAGAGAGCTCTTAAAACATGCGACTGAAAAATCTCTTAAACTGACAGCTATGCCCTTATTTTAGGTTATCATTCGTTCAAATGAATATCATTCGTTCATCACTCTTTCATTGGCGTACGGATGCGTACGCAGCCGTAAGGTGCCGTATAGCTCCGTCTCAGTTTAAAATAATTGTTGCACACAGTAGGTATACGTAGTATAGGTATGTAATAATATATGTTCTGTAATTCAGTGTTTTTGTTGCGCATTTGAGGAAACAATAATATAGTATTGTTTCCTGTTTATTTTCGAATTATTTCTAGTACTAGTTTTGTTAAACAATTTGATTATTTGTAGTAAAGTAATTTATTTGATGTAAAAATTATCGAATTGGTGAACATAAACTGATGGGTGATAAATTCTTTGATGTGCATCATAATTATGATGGGAAACAAATAAGTAAATACATTTATTTTCAGTATTCTAAATACTTGACATAAAATAATGATGGATGAGATTATGCAAGCAATAGTCAGCCAATGTCTACGGCTTATATTAAGGCATAATGTCATAATACTTTATATCCTATAAAAATACTTAAATAATCTTAAATAGAAACTGTTATATCTAAGATTATTTGTAAATGACAAAGTAATCTCTTTATATTTGACGGAAAACCGTTGCCAGCAGGATCGCACATGGTGGATGGATCCCCGAAATAATATAGTCTCTCCTTAGTTCAGACTTGTATTTCAACGTTAGTAAAATCACAACTCAAAAATAACAAATGATTGGCAAGATTTTAATGGATACAAAATACAATACGAAAACGTGAGAAGTTTGACACAGAGTAATGGCGTCTTCCCAAAAACAAGCACACAATCACTCATTTAAATAATATATATAAGATTATTTCAGTAAATAATGACAAAGCAATCTATTTATATTTGATGGAGGACCGTTGCCAGCAGGATCGCACATGGTGGATGGATCTCCAAAATAATGTAGTCTCCCCTTAGTTCAGGCTTGTATTTCAACGTTAGTAAAATCACAACTAGATAAAAATAATTTTAACAAAAAATAGAAACCTCCTTCAAATTGCCTTATATGGTTATCTCCACTAAAAAGTAACAAATAAAATAACATTCCAGATGGAACATGAAAAAAAATATTGCCAATATCCTCAATTAAATAGATAGGTAGTGTATTAAGTAAATATTTAGAATTTTGTACTTCCTTTTGGAGTCGGTGTCAGCCAAAAATTTAAGATGACGAAACTACGAGTATTAATTATTTATCCAATTAAACCCACCCGGACTTTCTTGGTAGTCGCTCCTGTCGTTATCCCTGCGTTTGGTCGGGTGCGGCATTGCATCCCGCGCAGCACAACAAAACATTTATATCATAAGCGCCCACTACACTCTCGTCCGAAGTTCTTCGACGAAGTCTCACGAAGTGTCAAATTGGTGTAAAAGTGAAGCCCGAAGTTGCACGAAGTGCCTCTCTATACTCTCGTCCTCGGCTTACTTCGATCAACTTCGCGAGTAGTGTAGTGGATGCTATAGACTATCAAAGAATTTTATTGATAGTCATATAGAAATATGTACTGACTTAACGACGACGACGACTTAAAACAGTTGCCCACGACTAATCGACGATTTTTTGGCTGGCACCGACTCCAAAAGGAAGTACAAAATTCTAAATATTTACTTAATACACTACCTATCTATTTAATTGAGGATATTGGCAATATTTTTTTTCATGTTCCATCTGGAATGTTATTTTATTTGTTACTTTTTAGTGGAGATAACCATATAAGGCAATTTGAAGGAGAAATATGTGGGGGGGCGACAACTTCACACACGGCCATCTGATCCCAAACTAAGCAGAGCTTGTACTATGGGTACCAGACAGCTGAAATACATTACATAATTAGGAGGTTTCTATATTTTTGTTAAAATTATTTTTATTTTATTATTTTAAGTGTTTTATTCAATATATTTTATGTAAGTAATTAATCCTAACCGCGACACATTTTCTATTATTTTTCTTCAATATTCAAAGCTAGGTTTTGTTATTTAACAGTTTCAGTACAAAGATATTATATTTTTGGTATTTGCTTAGTTTAGACTGCGTCTTTCGTGCTTTGCAACCGCGTTTAGTTATTTATATAATAGTTTCTAAAATAACATAAGTTAAACTGGGTAAGAGGCTACGAAGTAAGAGGTCATTTGGTAGTCCAGCTGGCCACTAAACTGACAATGCTAAGAGGAAAGAATAGCTTCGCGATCCTAACGAAATAGGTATTTAGGAAAACATTTGCTATCGCTCGTGCGCTCATACCCCCAGGAGAGAGAGAGCGAGAGCGTTGCAGCTCGCCGACAATAGATACTTTTCTTGATGAAATTCCCACTACGGGAGAAAACGGTTTCCAATTACTAAATTTCAACAAATCACTTTGACACAGTTTTAATAAAAAAAATTACGTTACTTGAGGTGCCTATATAAGTTTGAATCTATTGAGAATTTTGAAAAAAGCAAAAAATATAAACCTAGTCATTCATTGTGTCAATAACATACTAAAGAATCATGGAGATTGGAAAATATATATAGAAGTGGAAAAACGTTTTCTCTTTTTGTATGGACGAGCACGTACTATTCTTCCCTCTTAATAAGCTTAGTTTACCCCGATACTTGGGCTATTCGTAAGGAGTTTCAGGTTTGAGATGGTATCTTGAAAGTCTATCGTTAGTTGATTACAGATAGTGAACGTAGGCTGGCTTCTTCTTTTTCTTCATATTGTGGATTATAAGGTCGACAACCAACCTCACACACCCTGGTCACACAATTAATATAGTATTGGGCCCTTATCAAAACCCACTGACTTAGCTCGAGTAACGACGCCTTCTGTAGATATTAGAGCCGAGACACACGACTTAACGCGCCTTCCGAAGCACGGAATAATCTTTCTTTTCAGACAAAGAGGTGATTCAGGCAGCAATGTCCCAACTAAACGGGAGAAAGTCTCACAAGGACATTTTCGTTTAAGAGTGTCTTCACCGGGATTCGAACCCGAAACCTCCGTAAAAAGATTAAAACACTCGACCACTCGGCCATAGAAGCTAAATTATTTGTGATTTCCAATACAATATCCGAAGATTGCAGGTTCTTGTCCTGTCACGGTCGCCAATAATGTGATAAAATCAAATAAATGGAACAAAAGAAACGTAGATTTTCAGCAAACTGACAAAACAAATTTATTTCGTTGCCTAGCAACATTCCACCACAAACGGTATCGCGCGCGATGCATGTTGCTATCACTGGTTGAGGAGTTTCCGCTTTTATCTCTTATTCCATCATCAGATTTTAACAAAATTGGTATGGATCTATCCCTAAAGCACGTTCTATCGAATGAAAAAAGAATCATCAAAATCTGTTGAAAACTGACTGAGATATGACTAAAAGAATAGACGAATAACGACGCGAATGCTACATTTCGTTGAGGAATTTCCAAGTTTTACCTCATGTTCCACCATCAGATCTTGACGAAATTAATATGGGACCACCTCGAGAGTAAATCCTATCGAATGAAAAAAGAATTATTAAAATCGGGTAACAATTGGCGGAGATATCTAATAACATACATAAAAAAAAAAAAACAGACGAATTGAGAACCTCCTCCTTTTTTGAAGTCGGTTAAAAATAACAAATGATTGGCAAGATTTTAATGAATACAAAATATTTTGTACACTGTGGCACAACTTATCGCCGCCGTCCGCCGTCGATCGCCGTCGTTCGCCGCCGTCCGCCGTCGTTCGCCGTCGTCCGCCGTCGTCCGCCGTCGTCCGCCGTCGTCCGCCGTGAATCGCCGTGAATCGCCGTCGATACCTGCGGACGGTCGACCGCATTTTGTCGTCGGGGCGCGTACGCGGCGTCGATGCGAAAGGATTTCCATACTTTGTGCGCGTTTTGTATAGGCAAAATACGAAAGGCCGTCGATAAGTGTGGCCCGACCCTAACGATACCCATCCATATCCACATTTACACTACATATCCATAAATGGTGGAATAAAGAAACTCACATGCACTAACTGCACTTTATTATGTTCTATCTAGAAATCTTTATAGTTTTTAACTGAGCAGCTGTGACTGAGAGGCAAAACAAAATTCCCCGTTTTTAATTGTTTTTACGCAATGTATACGTGTAAGATTACGTAGTATGTATAGCTCGAGCCCCTCGTTGGGGATATTGTTGGCAGCTCATCATCCCCACAGAAGGGCTCAAGCCTACCCTAAAATAGGGCGATAGGTTTTAGTTGACCGTAATGGCCCAGTGCCGATTGGTTATTTATTATAATGAAAGAAAGAAAGAAAGAAAGAAAAACCATTTATTTCAATTTTACCACACCTAAATGACCTAATTAACGGTTACAACGACGTTACTAGAAATCGCTATTAACGATAAAGCCGCCTATACACACGTGTATGCGTATGTATTATGTGTCAGTAGGTATGCAATAAAGTGTTATGTATATTTTCTATTCCTTATTTCCTAGAAAATACTCCAACTACAAAAAAAGAGTACTTAATAGTTGGAATTAGGTATAGTATTTAGTAATTACTCATAATTTCTTGTAATAAGAAGATTCTACGAACCGTGATCTGTGTACTTTTTAATTTATAGTAGGCAAGAATTCATTGGTATTAATTTAACCACAACAAAACATGTGTTTTGGTTTTATTACAGGGAAGTAAATTAGACTGACTCATTCATTATTATCATTACGTATATAAACAAGTTGTAGTATATACCGTATATACAAGCTTTTATCTATCTAATACTTTAAACGAGCAATTCTTGTATATACCTATATATATATATATATATATGTCGGGGCGTAGGATACGTAGACCGAACTGGAGCGTGAGTTATAAATCTAGCAGCTCGATTCTAGCTCATGGATGAAGTCTTTGGTGGCTGTTTGGAAACCGCTGAAAAAGTATGAGAACTACTGGGCTATGGTATATTAGCTAAGTAAATGCGCGTAGAGCACGGTCGAACATATTAAATTACTTTACCGGCATATTGGTCGAAATGTTTTCGTACTAGAATTCCTCGTTATAAACGGGTAATTTAAATTAAACAATAAAATAAAAGGTACTATTGATCGTATTTAATTTGCTTGAGATATTTATTTACTTTTTAAGTATGAACAAGCAAGATTTTATGAGACAACTAAATAAAAAAGCCTTATTAATGTTAAGTTCCCTTTTTGTTAGATTCCATCAAAAACTTGATTTGCTAAATATAATAAACTTAACACTTCGCTTGCGTGGAGCGTACCTGTTATGACCATTCTACTAATACTTGACGTTCGGTAAGAGAAGACCGTTTAACTAGCTATCGAGTTATGGCAAACGTAGGCAGTTAAAGTGTTGAAAAAAACTATTTTAAGAAACAGTGACCAAAGTATGGCACGGTGCTTGAAAACGCAATCGGCGGGAAAGTTGAAAAAAAAGGGCTTTTAAAGTGCACTTGAACAAGGGCACTTGTGGCAGGGTGCCCTATTGCGTCATTGATTCGATAGATCGGGGGCTCATACTTCTCATAGTATAGGATAATAAACTTTTGTTTGGGCTTTGCTTTCGGTGGTGATGTGATGACTTACTTTTATTAATCAACATAATATAACAGAACAGTGAGACAGATTATTGCAGTTACTTTTATTAATCAACATAATATAACAGAACAGTGAGACAGATTATTGCAGAGATATTTTATTCTAAACGGAAACGCTCCAAAAACTGGTAACTTGGAAACTTTGTCTTCTAACGTTAAATAAATAACACGTTACGTTATAATAGTGGGCTTCGTTTGAACTGGATTACGGTGTCACGTTAAAGTTTAACAGGACGCTTTGTTAGAGTTATTATAAGAAAATACCAGTGAATTAAGACCACAATTCTCTATTGAGCTTCGTATAAACAAATAGGGCTACGGCGTAGTATTATAATATTCTAAAGTCACAGAAGACAAATGACACGGGCAGTTTCTTATTGCAGTAAACAAATCTTGGGCGGCAGAGTTGTGATATCGCTAAACGAACTTGGAACGTTTGCGTAGCACGATCAAACACTTCCGTCATTATTCGACTGGCCGAAAGTTTGCGTAGCACGATCAAACACTTCCGTCATTATTCGACTGGCCGAAAGTTTGCGTAGCACGATCAAACACTTCCGTCATTATTCGACTGGCCGAAATTTTATTGCAATAGGAGATTGTATGTATTGTAACTCATAAATGCGTTATAGTTAAAAAAAACTTAACTACACGTGTAGATACAGCGTTGGTGAGCAATTTTACAGTTGTTTGTTTCATAGTTTGTGTTTCGTAGACATTACAAAAAAAAGACGGCTATTAAGTAAATGCTTGTCTATGTCTATATGTCTAGTATTCGCATAATCATATAAAATTGCTTGTTTAACAGAATTAACGAAATGCAGACATTACAAGCAAAATGTATCGTTTCAACAAAGATACTGGCTGAGCAGCAGTAACGCGTTCATTATCAGGCTTAGGTATTGCTAATATTGTGTTTAGAATACTAGAGTGTGAATCACATGGGTGGCACAGTTCACATAGCAATCGTGCGTACAGTTGCAGTTGCAGTAATAGTTTTAAATAATTTGGTCTGTAATTAAGATTATTTGGAAAATCTAGACATTATCGATAATACATACTACGGAAAATAAATTTATTAGACACGTAGAAACTTTTGAATTTATTGTAGTATTTTTCAAATTTTTGAACTTTAGGTCTTGAAAAGTATCATGTTGCGCGCGTAATGAATTTAAGTATTATAAGAAATAGTTGCAAAACTTTGAGTCTTAGGTAGATTGGAATACGACCACGAGCATATATCCTGCAACAGTTAATGTAGATTTTGTTTTAAGAGGTGACCACTATGTGTGAGTTCATTTTGTATGACACGACTTGCAGGCCTGCTACCTACTGTGTATGGGTGTAGACTGTGAACCACTTGATTAAGCATATTTATGCGGAAATATTTAGTTTTGCGTAGCAAAGAGTAAGCGTAATTCAAATAAAACAAATTGCATCCTGTTTAGCGTAAAAGATCAACTAAAGCGAAACTTCAGCAAAGCGAGTGGCGTCATATGTATAGCGCGTTGTTTTATTGGAATTTTATAAGTGGTGGCTTCTTAAAAGAATAAAAAAAAAACACTTAAGAAACTGTTTCGTGAAAGAAACTAGACTAAATAATATAAGATCCAAAGATTCGTGGTTTGGTTAAAGTTATTGAATTACTTTACAGTGAAGATTACCTTTACAAAATCTTCGGACGTAAATTGAGCCTGCATGTATGCTCATTAACGTCAACATGCTATGTCACGTCCCCACAGAATTTGAAGTAGACTAATCATTTCAATTATGATGATATGATGAACAGTCAACGCGATTGAAATAGATGATAAAATTTATAACGAGATAACGTGATTTATTTCGACCTGTTCCCATTGTCCGACCGTAGGTTATATTCCTAACCCAGTTTAGCTGGTCGGAGACTGCGCGGCGGCAATGGGTTAACGTGGTTTACGTCGTTTATGACTTAATCCTGTTGGCCGATCGTAGGTCATATTCCTAACCCAGTTTAGCTGGTTGGAGACTGTGCGGCGGCAACGGATTAACTCGATTTATTTCGTTCACGACCTGTTCTTGTTGTCCGATCGTAGGTCATATTCCTAACCCAGTTTAGCTGGTCGGAGGCTGTGCGGCGGCTACGGGTTACGGGTGCGTGGATGTGGTGATGCACCTGAGGGCGTGGTGATGCGCTTGAGAGCGTGGTGATGAGCCTGAGGGCGTGGTGATGCGCCAGAGGGCGCGATGGTATGCCCCATGGCGGGCTTGGCTTGGTGGCTTATGGACTGGGTCCTATAGTCAGTGTGTGACTTAATACAGTCACTGTGGTTGCTTTGGCTTGCGGATGTGTTTCAATAGCCATGGTGATGTTGGTTAAAGTGATTCACGTTAATACTGTGTGTTTAAAAAAATCTAGTAAAATTAGACTGTTTTTCATTGAGGTTTGGTAAAATATTATTATTTTATGTTCTGATCTGTGGAGACTTGACATTCCGTATTCGTGGTAGTATCAGATTAGCCGTGTACGTTTTTGTAGATGATAACTGAGGTCATGTGGCACATGAGGACATGTGACAGTCAGGATTGCCGTGAACGCGCTCGACGCGACCGCGATTTTAGCTCATAACCACGCCGTATTTTTGGGATTACGATTATTAGTGCGCTTAATTTTTGGCATAATATTATGATGAGATCCTTGTTTTAAATTAGATGCCTATTTGATCAAATAAATATTGACCAGCCTATTGTAGAGCCGAGATCAGCTGAAGAGGGAACTTTCATAATCCCAGGTGACTGAAAGGCTTGCTTTCTAGACCAGTACTTTGTGAGTTGACTTTATAGAGGTGGTCTCAAAAGTTTTCAGATTTTATTTAAAAATGTGCGTGGTTGGCTTAGTGTAAGGCAGTTGTAAGAAAAGTGAAGCGATGCCATGTAGAAATGCGTTACATTAGAAAAAAAAAACAGAAAATACTCTAATTTCTTAGGCTGAGAGATAGTCGAATCTGAATTAAATAAAAAACAAAATTGAAAATTTTAAAAAACCCACGCCGTATGTTAAAATATATTAGAATAAAAAGGATTAAATACCATTTTTGGAAATCCCCCGACCAGAGTCAAATAAGATAAGAAATATAAAATAAAGAAATCTATAAAAAGAGTGATTTCTCACGAAATCCGCCACACAAACAACGAATTATGACCTTTCTTAGTCCTTACGTTTACGTACCTACTTACCTTTTGCTTTCTCGTAGAGATAGACACAGCAATAATATTTATTAATTTAGGTACTATTACATACTCATCTATCTAGTAATATGATACAAATCCAATAAAACACGTCGAGGTCTGCCATTCCCTGTTCTGACATTAATAAATTTTATATAAATACCGTGAGTTTTACTTATTCAGAATCTACATTATATTTAGTTTTTGAGTAATATAAATAAGTAGTTATAATATTTAAACTGAAATTTCGAACAAAGAGAGCGATGATGGCAGCCCCCGACGTGTTTTATTGGATTTGTATCATATTATTAGATAGATGAGTATGTAATAGTACCTAAATTAATAAATATTATTGCTGTGTCTATCTCTACGAGAAAGCAAAAGGTAAGTAGGTACGTAAACGTAAGGACTAAGAAAGGTCATAATTCGTTGTTTGTGTGGCGGATTTCGTGAGAAATCACTCTTTTTATAGATTTCTTTATTTTATATTTCTTATCTTATTTGACTCTGGTCGGGGGATTTCCAAAAATGTTATTTAATCCTTTTTATTCTAATATATTTTAACATACGGCGTGGGTTTTTTAAAATTTTCAATTTTGTTTTTTATCTCAATATGTTTTAAAATCCGGCGTGGGTTTTTTAAAATTTTCAATTTTGTTTTTATTTTAAACTTTTTGGAAAGTACGTTACTTTTGTTTGTTATCACTTAGCACACTAAAACATATCATTAAAAATGACGACATTTTGTTTTCTTTGTGTTTCGATATTGTATATTATGCTAGTAATTAAACATACATAATTTATTAGTATGCCTTTTTAAAACTAACTGGCGGTAATCAAAATGATGGATGTTGTTTGGATTTGGCAGAAATTTGGTATGTGCGATATTGAGACTACTAGTTACTTAGTGTCCAAGCGGCCACCTATCCTCGCTGTTGCAGTATTTCTTTATAGTCTACCGCCATGCGCCATAAAACATGTCCAAGAACCTGATCTGTAAAGATACCGGTTCAGTAGTTTTGAAAACTCCTGTAATGCCAATTTATCTGGCTACTGCAGGGCTCCCTGGTGGTCTACCGCCTCAAAACATATCCAACAACCAGCTCCAAAATGAAGCCTTTTGAATGCAAAAAACCGCATCGAAATCGATTCAGTACTTTTTGAGAACTCCTGTAGTGCCAACTTATCTGGCTGCTGCAGCGCTCGTGGTCTACCTCCATAAAACGTATCTAAGAACCCGCTCCAAGATGAAGCCTTTTGAATGCAAAAAACCGCATCGAAATCGATTCAGTACTTTTTGAGAACTCCTGTAGTACCAACTTATCTGGCTGCTGCAGGGCTCCCTGATGGTCTACCTCCATAAAACGTATCTAAGAACCTGCTCCAAAATGAAGCCTTTTGAATGCAAAAAACCGCATCGAAATCGATTCAGTACTCTTTGAGAACTCCTGTAGTACCAACTTATCTGGCTGCTGCAGGGCTCCCTGGTGGTCTACCTCCATAAAACGTATCTAAGAACCTGCTCCAAAATGAAGCCTTTTGAATGCAAAAAACCGCATCGAAATCGATTCAGTACTTTTTGAGAACTCCTGTGTTGCCAACTTATCAGGCTGCTGCAGCGCTCCCTGATGGTCTACCTACATAAAACATATCTAAGATCCTAAGTTGAAGTGATACCTTTTCAATGCAAAAAACCGGAACTAAATCGGTCCAGTGGTTTTCGAGATAGAAGGTAACAAACAAACAAACAAACAAACAAACAAACAACCTCTTACCCCAAACGCATATACCGCCTCCGTTCCGTTCCGTCCGTCGTGGGTAAAAAGCAGAGCTGTAGCAGTTTGCTTAGGAGAATTTTAAAAGTGTTGAACGTAAGAGAAATTTTAACCTTCGTCAGTTTTGTAAATATTCTTTGTTTGTAGAAGTACGAGCTTAACTTTCATTGAACTCAAAGAAAAAGTAGAGTTATCATAGGAATAATACTGTTTTTGTCAGAATAGGCCGAGCGGATTAAAGGCATTTTATAAACTCTAGAATTGTTTAACACACGAGGACGTGTGTCTCGCAGGATGGCCCTGTCGGGGCGTAGGATACGTAGACCGAACTGGAGCGTGAGTTATAAATCTAGCAGCTCGATTCTAGCTCATGAATGAAGTCTTTGGTGGCTGTTTGGGAACCGCTGAAAAAGTATGAGAACTACTGGGCTATGATATATTAGCTAAGTAAATGCTCGTAGAGCATGGTGCGACGATTTTTGAGAGGCAGTCTCGCTTGGACGCCCGCGCACAGCACAAGCCATAGAAATCATCTCTCCGTTTCGGCTCTACTACCTATGTTTACGTTTATACGCCACATTAAGGACTTTTCTTGTAGTTTTCCCACCTGATGTTTCCGTCGCCGCGTTCCGACATAAGTCGATCTAGCAAGCTTTTGTTTTTGGTAAAACAGGATTTCCCCATGTTTTCGGGCTTAAAATAATTTGTACGCCATATCATTAAAAGAGAAGGTTAATTTCGCTGCTGTCCATAACGACGCGGTGGCTCTGTTGGGGAACCGGGAGGCAATGAAACCGCAGGTCAGACGATCGAATCCACATGAAAGTACTTTTATATTTTTTTTTCATGTTTCTTTTTTTGTTTGTTTTTAACTTTTTAATTCTTTCATTTAGTTATTTAAATACAAAAATGACAAATAAAAATTTCTTATTTAGTACCTTATTTTTTCGTGGTCTAAATTTTTTCCAACAGATAGAGCAATTTTTATAGGTATGTTTTTTATTTATTACTTACCTAAGTTCTGCAACAGATGGCACTACAACTCACATAGTGACGAAATTTTCTTCTAAAAAGCATTTAAAAGTATTTTCAGTTATTTTTTCAGATATATAACACAGAAATGGAAAATGCTATTTTATCCACGGAAACGTTATTTAATCCACGCAACCTCAACAAATTCAATTTTATATTACTACTAGCGCTGCCTTTACCTCTGTTAGGCATGGGAATAATAATTTATTTTCCTTTCTGAATTCGATCCTAATTTATTGTCAATGCAGGGAAATCTATTTTTACTAAAAATTAAACCAAACTAAATCGATTTATCGCTCCCGAAACCCCATAATATAATGCTAAATTTCATCGAAATTATCCACGCAACCTCAATAAATGCAAATTTATATTACTACTAGCGCCGCCTTTACCACTGTAAGTTGGTAGGTTAGTTGGTATGGGAATAATTTATTTTCCTATAATAATCCTTTCTGAATCCTATCAAACGTCCCATCCTATTAGTTTATAATACATAATATATTCTTTCCCTCGTTTTACTCGGGCCATCTGATGGAAAACTTTCAGACCACCAAAAAATTTATCAGAAATTTTCTTTCATTTTTGTATTTAAATAACTAAATGAAAGAATAAAAAAAATAAACAAACTAAAAAAGAACAAAGAAATAAAAAAATATATTTGTCGAGATTCAAACTGCAAACTCGCGGTGTCCCGACTGAGCCAAAATTACCTTTCTATTTCAATGATATCGCGTATCAATTCTTTTAAGCCTGAAAATACGGGGAAATCTATTTTATAAGCTAGATCGATTTATTGCCCCCGAAACTAAATTGCGAAATCGTTGCAGCCGTACGTTTCCGAGATCCTTATTATTCTTATCTTGCTCGTTTAAAGTATAAGAGTGGTGCTACTATGTCTAGCCGCGTGTACTTTCTTCTGAACGTATGAAGTAGGTAGAGTTTATCGAAATGCGTAGGTGTCTTACAAAAAAAATAAACGAGCTAAGCTCGGTCAACCAGGTACTATAACTTTACTAGAGTCAGCACTCTCTTACGAGTTTGCAATATGTGCTGCAATCTGAAGATTTTAAAAAACTACAACTACGCTGATTGAAAAGTACCACAACGAAAATAAAACAGTCTCGGTGGCCGAGTGATCAACTCTCATTACGGAGGTTCCGAGTTCGAATCCCGGTGGGAGCACTGTCAAACAAAAAATCTCTTTGTGATTCTTTCCCCAGTTTGGTTAGGACAATGCAAACTGAATCACCTGATTGTTTAAAAAGAAAGATGATTCCTTACTTTGAAAGGCCGGCTCCTATCCACATAAAGTAATATGCATATATTTTATTAAATTCATTTTTCGAAATATTTCAAGTTCCAGATAAACACATAAAAATTATTTTTCAAATATCTTGCTCAGAAACAAAGTTACAAGGCTACAAAGTTGATGGTTAGACAGAGAGGTCCGACGTGACATGCAACGTCATATGTCACGCGGGCCATACATCCGCCATAGAAAATTTTGTTTTCGTAGGAGGGACAGATATATTTGTTTAATAATGTTGTATCTAGTTTGTTTTTCGATCAATTTCGATTCTGTTTTGACTGTCAGTATTCTATTTTTGTATACTTTCAGATGAACTATGAAAAAAACTATTTTTTTTATGTATATTACCTATTGTTACGCGAGCCATTTCTACAGTGGCCTTTGTCGGCTCTATAACACTGACACAGAGTTTATAAAGTCGTTTGTCGACCTTGCAACTGGAAACTAAATGATAGAGAAAATAGGTTTGAGAAAATCGTTTATTTATTTCTGATAAAAAAGACTCTTTACCTACAGATTTTAAAAGCTGAGCCGAAATCAAAACAACAAAAAACGTAACAATTAGAGTAGGTCAAATATGCAGTCAATTATAAAGAATCTTTTCCATTAACATTAATTTGGTATCTCAAAAATAAAATAAAATGAACAAAAAATTATTACGAGTATTATTAATTGAAATTTTTGTGCTCGTTACTATTCGCTTCTTTTCTAAATTCTCACTTCCAAGGTCTGCTGTAAGACATTTCTTTAGAAATAAGCAGTGCCTGTTGTGTCGTTTTTCTATGTGATCATTTTCTGTTAACTTTATTGTGTACAATAAATAATAATAAATAATGAAATTCATATGGCTAGAACATACAAACCATTTGGGCAGTAGCTCAGCTCATGAAACTGAATAACTCTAGTTCTACAAATTTTTAAAATTCACAAAAAATATTTTTGAACCTTCATAAAAGTTGACTCGATCAGCTGAGTTTGTCAGCCATTTGTCAACGGATACGGCTGACCCACGTGATTGAAATGACAAATCGTAAACCACCGCATAATATGTCAATTTTCCATAATGATCGGGATGATTGTAATATTTCTCGGTTTTTGCGATCCTATCACAGCTCTGGTAATTGAAATTTAATGACAGCCTTTGACTTAAAATGACTGCGTATGACTGGTTTGAGGCAGTTTGAAGATTATCTTAAAATTGTGACACCCTTTTACATTTTTAATGTAGTTACAACTACAAATTTTATTAAAATAAAAAAAATTGCTGTTGCTGTGGATTTAAATCAGTTTCAGTCATAAATAGATTCATAATCCTATCATACAAAAGCTAAAGTTTGTATGTTTAGGTGTCTATGACACAGCTGAATGGATTTAAGTATTTATTTTCGCACAGAAATAACAAATATCTTCTTTACTGCAATAGGGGATCGGACTGTTCACCATATTTTATGAATTTACCATATTTTATGAATTATTTTTAAAATATAGATTAGTAGCAGACGATTCGCGAAGAAAAAAACAGAAACGATTGAAAAATGAATTTACAGTGATCTTTCAAAGTTTCAATATGTCTGTCTCTTTCAAAAACTATTTTTTGTATGGAGATTATATGGCGTTACTAACAAATGACGTCACGTGACGTGCCTCTTTGTCTAATCTTGAATTTCAAACCTTTATAACTCGGTCAATTTTAAAGATAGAGCAAAAATTCGTTTAGTGTTCGATAGCAGAAACTAACAAGTTTGGATTAATAAAATAAAAAAAGTAGTCCGATCCCCATTTAAAAGACATTTTATTCCTAAGGGAAAAATCGAAAACTACGAGGGTTTAGTCGCAGACGGAAATCTGGTAATTTATACATCTTTTACCAAAACTCACAATATCCATTTCTAAGGCATAACCAAATTGAAAAAAAAATATTTTATCAGATCCATGGCAGTGTATTTTACGTTTGTAAAAACTGAAAATATAAGGTAAGAACCTGTTTTTAAATAGATACTACGCTTTCTTTTGCTCAAGGCTCGCTTTTTACTTGATAATCCTAATAACGGAAACAATAAAAGAAATTAGATACGTTAATGACATTTGCATCGTTATCAGTAATAGGAGCCACTCACTGCACGGACATTCTTGCTACTGTTTGCAAGGTTTTAGTCAAGATATCTACAATTTTCTTTGTTATAATGCATAATAATATGTACCGGGTGCATTTGTAAAACTGTTTGTTTGTTTAGGTAGCAAATTAACAAAAGGTACACAATTGTCATCGTTACCTACATCTTTTTATAGAAAAACACAATATGTTTTTAAATAAGTGGCATAATAAGCGATTAAATTATGATTACAGGTATTTCATTGCGCTATGTTGACTAATTACCTAAAATTATAATTTTAGGAGTGTATTTTTCAGTAAAAGGCCCTAACGGGGTCGTTTATCTTTTATTAAAGATTAGTACCTAAATAAACTTAAGTGAAAATTATTTATGTTTTCTTTGAAATATAGGGCAATACAGGTGCGTTTCGTAGGAAGATCAGTTTGCTGTATTTTTGTGTGCGCATGACCACCACAGCAGCCTCTGATCTAGGGGGAGGTCTAACTGGGTTACCCGCCCCGCGTGGCAGTTTTAGGGGGCGCCAAATTCATAATGTTTTAAAAAAATACAAGCATAGTAATTGAATATCTATGTTACTCTCAATATTTTAACTAATTAGCTTAAAAGTAATAAAGAGTGCAAAATTAAAGGATTTTAAATAACCAAATTATCGCTATTAAAACTGGTTGAGCGTGTCTCATCAAGATTTTTTTGTCTCATGCAACTGGGTCGAAGCGTCGTCGGGCAAGAAAGGTAAATCTATTTTATTTGTTACACCTAAATTATATCGTGGTTAGACCCGATAAACCAGTTTTAAAGGGTTTCAATTCTATCGGTCACATTAAACCCACCCAGTAAGCAAGTATATTTTTATGATTTTTTGATATAAAAGTTATCTCAAAGCTGGAAGAAAGGGTCTGGACCACAGTCACGCATTAAAATATTTGCCTACGTTATTTTTATAACGACATTAATGTTTCTATTAGCAATACTTATTATATTTTTTTTAGAAACACTTGCTGCTGTGCGAGTTATTTCTCCAACGCATAAAAGCGTGACAAAGCAAAAAATTTTCAAACAATTTTTTGTATTTTTTTATATATAATTAGGTATCATGATACATAACGATGACAATTTTTTTTTTATTCAAATAAAAATTATTTTATTGTGACGCGAATCGCAAGTTTAGCAAGTAAAAACACTTAATTGCACACAAAAAGACCAAACAAACAATGATGCTTAAATAAATTGCATCATTTGGTACTTAAATTGAAATATTTACAAATTTAATTGTTTTATTCTTATATCTGAAAGGTGTTTCTTAAGGAAAAAGCTAAGCAAGATATCGAGTTGACAAGATGTCCAACAGTAATCGTGTCTTGGAAAATGGCTACATCAGCATGAAAGCAACTACCGTCTATGAAAGTTTTTCCAACGTGATAAGGAACGTGACTAGTTTCCCTGTATTTAAAATGTTATTAAGAAAAAGTTCATAAGCCGATTACACGTCTTTAGACAGAAGCCGTCTAAGATCACCGTCTCTATAGTTTGGGAGGTAAATAAGTGTTTCACGTGACAAAATAATACCTATCAGAGACTAGACCAAAAACGTGCTATAATGAATTAGTCTTGCATGCATATGAAGTAAAGACGGCTAGGTCATTAATAGGCAATATTTCGCAATATTCCTAATATCTAATACATTTTTAAATCAGAACATAAAGAAATATAGACCCAAAACAGATACATTTTATCTAACGCCCAGGGAGTGCTCCCAGAAATGCAAATGAAGTAACTAATTCTAATTACATTTCTGTGTTTGAATCGCACTTCGTATGTAAATCAGTACTTACTGCAACAGAAATGCCAGGTAGTTAGCATCCGATATTTAGGATAGTATAATAACTGCTTCAGACTAAACAAAGTCAAAATCAAAGTCAGAATTTTTTATTCGAATTAAGATTTTTACAAACAATACGCACAGTAACCTTAAACTTGAACTCACCCGCAAATCCAGTCTAAAACACGCGCAAAATTATTTAAAAACATGTGGCAACAATACGGACTCAGGGTAGTAGGTGTTTAATAACTCGCGCAAGTAGGAAGCATGAACATCCGACAGCATGACGCGCGTCGATGTACAGCTGGGTATTTGCAGATCCTAGCTAATCTTGGATATGCTGAGATGTTGATTAGGTGGGTAGTGACGTACGTGACACGTGGGAGATACATGATAGACGATACAAGCTTGTATCGTCAGTATTATCTTGATAGTGGCAGTCTTAACAGAAAAATAAATTAGACAATATTAATTACCATGCATTCTCAATACTGAGAAGATACGGTGATTGCCATAGATATCTACGGAAATGGTATAACATTCCTTTAATACCGCAGATAAACTATGACTTTATTAAAAAAAAAATCGTGTAAACCGGACTTCCAGCATATACACTATTTGATATATATTATTAATTAAGCTTTTAAAAGTACAATTAACGGAACGTGACGTCTCGCCTTACCATTTGCTATGATTTTCCATTATTCACTGTTCAGATACAAAAAAAAAGCACAAAAAAAAGAATCACAAATTCTGACGTTTCGCAGCTCGATACTCGTTTTGTCTTGCGCACTTGCAATGACCTGTCGCAGACTTGTACTTTTTTTTATTTCCTCGAACTACATCAAGTATTCGACCAGTTGGATTTTTTTGCATTAACATAATAATAAGATATGGATCAACTTACCTAAAAACGATCTGACACCCAGCGTCCCTCTTGACACTGACAATATCATAGCCAGCGTGGACACCCCTCCTCCAGCAAAAATATACGCTCTTTTGGCGCCCCCGGGGGCGCTAGCGTCCTTGCGCCGTCGCCAGAGGGGCGCCAAGGACGAGGCACATACAAACACCGCAAATACTATGCATTCCCATGCTAGCCAGCCTGAGTTCATTTTGAATCTGGAACAATGAAAATAATATTATAGTTATTATTTATTTATAACGGAAACACTCACGTAAAAATGGAAACCATGTCTTCCAACGTTCAAACCGCAGCTAGGCGAGAAAATGAAACAAACATTAAAATATCGAAATATCCAAACATAATTTTAATTTATTCATTCATGTGATAAAAAATACGCTTTGGTCGGCTTACAGATGGCACGCAATGAAACCACGACTGGCTAGAATTCTTATTTTTATCAAACAAAGCTACACGCTTTCACATTCAAAGTCAAAGTCAAAATTATTTATTTCCATAGGATGTTATTACATCACTTAGAAAGAAAGAAAAGAAAGAAGATAATTAGATAGATTAATTAATTAGATCCGTCATTACATTTTTTTGGGTGAGTTCACTAACACAATGGCGGAATCTGTGGAGAAGAGCTTAACTTACTTGCTCTTGCATGCTTTCATATTAACTTAGTTGAATTTAAAAAAAAAGTCAGGTATCAAGACTATTTATTCGTTACATATTTGGGGATACCAAGCACAAATTTTCAAAATATACTATTTTTAGCTCACTGCAGAGTTAGCTTTGTCAGACTTTAGCTATAAATACATTTAAAATATTCCTACCGGTTTATTTTTACTTCATAAAGGTTTATCAATAGACAATCGGAAGGACAAGTGTTATTCTAAACACGTGTGACAGTTGCACGTCTATTGAATTTTCCGATATTATGACAGGAACAGGACATTGTCATGACATTTTGCATATAAATACAATCCTGTTATGATATATTCCAAAGGTTTTATATAACCTCCAGTAGTGAAAGCCGCAATATTTATTTTCTACTCTTTCTTCTAAAGAGTGTTCGTGTGTGAAATCTTTATTAAATCACACTAATAGTATAAAAATGTGAAAATATATTTGGATGTTTAGATGTTTGGATGTTTGTTCCGCTTTCACGCCTAAACTACGGGACGGATTTGGACGAAATTTGGAATGAAGATAGTTTGTAACCTGGATTAACACATAAGATACTTTTTACCGGGAAATCGACGAGCGTATCCGCGGGCAGACCGCTAGTTAGGGGCGACAGAAAACCAGCGTTTATCTCTCTGGAGATAGACATTTTGCTGAGTCGCTAGCCTTTTTTAATATTGCGTCACGTTGCACATGGAAGTACTATTTTAAATACTGTCATTACAATTGTACTCTTTATCTCTCGATGTACTTTATTGTGTAGTGTGGTAAAATTGAAATAAATCGTTTTTCTTTCTTTCTAGTAGTAAATATTCGAAACTAAATAAAAACAAATTTACGTAAAAAACAAATTGTGTTCATACGTACATTGTAATTACGATTGTAATGTCTCAACTCAACGCGTTTGTACAAACATACGAGCGGAGATCATCTGATAAGATCGGTCACATGATGTAAACACTATGTCATTACAGTGACACAACTGCACTTAGGACAGTTTTATCACAGTGCAATGATTACGCTAATCAGACCATTATGGTATTTGACTAGGTAGATATAAAAAAAAACTAAAGATAATTAAAAAAAAATACGACTTTTTAATAATTAAGTTTTATGGCCAGTGCCTTCTTTGACACTCTTAGAACTTCTAAACTTCCGTGAATAAAAAGATAATTATGTTATTTTGTGTAACATAATTCTAAAGCCATTACTGGGTATTTTAAGCTGTGGTATAGGTACTACAATGTTAGTCATTTCTATCAGAAGGCTTATATGTATATATAATACACCTTTTATGTGTACAAATAATTACATATTATAATGGTAGTGTCACTGGTATGATAATAATAGGTCGTGTGTGACATTTTGTTTTTAAGTACTTATTAGATATGTTCACAGTATAATCTGTGGGTATGTCAGAAAAATTGTTATATAGGTATGTTACATATCATAATGGCAACTCTGAGCTCTTTGAATCGTAATTATAATTTGCCTGGAAGAGATTGCTGTGTAGCAATAAGGCCGCCCAACTTTTATGTTATTATCTGCATTTTCACTGTGTGCAATAAAGTATATTCATTCATTCATTCAATTAACACGATATAAAAAAACTAAACAAAAAGTCTGACTCAATAAGAGGTCCTCATAAAAGTAAGATCCTTATGACTCAACTACATTGCACCATTATTATTTTTATATTTGTGTTTTGAATTGCTAAAAAAAATGTTATCTATCTATTTGTAGTTTTAGGTATAGTCAAAGTCAAGACTACTCACCCAACCAGTTTAAAAATGGGCGACGACGCTCTACCAATAATTCATGTACTAGCTTATTCTAGAAAAGACTAACCGACGCTGACCGTAAAAAGAAAAAGAAATTTAAAATTAGAATAAAATGATTGAGTTTGTGCTGTAGCACATAATATTGGTAGAACACATTGACCTTGGTTGCACATTATTTATTGTTTTAGCATTTATTGCCCACAAAAAAATTACAAAGACGACACAACAGATACTGCTTATTCCTATTGAAATATCTTCCAGCTTCAATATTGGTATTATGGTAGCTACTATTTTTATTATTCTGTTCTTCTGTTATTCAGAATGATGTTGTTAAAGAAGAATCTTTGCGTGTCGATTACAAATTTAATCTTTCTAGCCCAGAACTTAGCCACTTCGCCTGCACTATTTGTGGCGTCCATAATGGCTGGTCTACACGTATTAAGTTGTCAAGTAGCAACTAAATTTTAACTAAATTTTTAGCCACTAAATTTTAAGTAAGTGTTTACACGTCATTTTAGTAGTTAAGCTCTTTAGTTAGCCCAAGATGGACGATCAACAGCGAATTCAAATCTGTAATAAATATAATAAATAAAATAATGAAGTACAATAAAATATTTATTTTTATATAATTAATATTATAATATTTGTTATTTTTTATATTATATTATTTTTTTATTTTTTTAATGATTAATATTTAATATTAATAATATATTAATCATTAATGTTTTTATACCTATATAATAATATATATTAAAATATATCCAAAAAATAAACATAAAACACTCGCACTTAACTTCGCACTTCGCATTTAACTTAAAATTAACTAAATCGCGCCTTTCCAAACGTGTCAAGTGACAGGCCACGCCCACCAACTTACCCGAAAAATAGAAAGAGTTCTAATCTACTTGTTTACTTGCACACTAAATTTTAACTTGCAACTTACTACTAAATTCGCTGTTTACACGCATTAAGTTGCTTAAAATTTAGTTAAAATTTAGTTAACTACTAAACAACTTAATACGTGTAAACCAGCCATTAAGTCCTGCTGCGAACAGGTAACAGGGCAGGCAGGACAGGACACTAAATTAGCTATGGACTGCACCGCTCCACACACATAGTCTATGTGATATTGGGAGATGTATTTAACTAGTTTTTTCAACTGACAACTTTATGTTCCCTGGGGAAATCTTGAAATATTTCAAATTATTAAAATTTCATCTAGTAATATTTCAGCTTAGTATAAGTTTTGTAAATGTTTTAATTTCACCGCCACGCCAAAGAATTTCATTACTTTTATCGGTATCGTTTGTTATCGACCGACAGCAAAAGTCAAAAGCAGAAAATAGCATGTTGTTTTCATTCATTTTGTTCCATAACGTTTACCTTGAACTCGAGTTCATATTGTGATTTAAGTGTGGCTGAACTGAACGGTTAAGCGTTTGCCTATCGTTCCGGAATATCTCGGTTTGAATCCCTGGCTGGTACACTGCCGAAATGAAATCGCTTTATGAGACTTTCCCCAGTTTGATTAGGGCATTGTAGGCTGAATCGGCTTGTCCAAAAATTAGGTTGTTGTTGGTGTTGTGGAAAATTTAAGTCGTCTTTGGAAATAGTCTTGTAGATCCATCTTAATAACCCTGACACCAGGATTTGTGAAGGCGATTGTCGACATTTTTGTAACCCACACGCCAAGAACGCCAAAAGTGGTTGAGTTCCAGGCTTGGAAACTAGGTAGAGCAAGTAAAACTTAAGACTGGCGGCTAGAATTCTTACTATTATAAACGCGAAAGTTTGTAAGTATGGATGTATGGATGTTACTCTTTCACGCAAAAACTACTGAACGGATTGGGATGAAATTTGGAATAGAGATAGCTTTTACCCTGGATTAACACATAGGATACTTTTTACGGGAAAAAGTCTTATTCTCACGGGATAATCTTACACAACGCGAGCGTATCCGCGGACGGGCCGCTAGTAAATAAATAATTAAAAAGATAGATTTTTTTTCGGTTTGACGGTACGCGAACTTTTCTGTTTGGATTTGGAAGATTTGTATGTTACCGGAGAGCATGTCACGGAAACAATACACAACCAAACGACATTTAAAAAAGTTATGAATTGATAATAAGGCTATAAATATGTTTATTTTAAGTGATACCTAGACACAAAACAGGTATTTAAATAAAATCAAAATACCCGTTTAGATTAATGGTTGACAAACTTGTTTAGTTAAATTATGATTTCACCCTATATTTATCTTTCTCCGTCCTTGGCCTCAACAATCGAAGAACAGAGCGTCCAGTTAACAATAAACCCATTTACAAAACCGCAGCACGAGAACATGGGTCAGTGTTAAACGGTCGTGTAATTGCAGTATGTTTATTATTAGAACGAGATAGATGCAGGCAGACGCGTTTTGGCAGGCGCCAAAGGGCTAAGTCCAGTTACACGCGGAAAACATTGTCACACTTTCATTGAGTGTTCTTCTGATATAGCTACATGTAGTAAAATCAAAATCAAAAAGTATTTTATTTGAATTAAGATTTTTACAAATCATTTTTCGACGTCAAAGTTATCATGGATGGATGGCACGTTCACTACCAGTGTACGCTCGCTGTGGAGAAGAAGACCAGAAGAAACTCCACAGGAATCATATCTTTTCTACTTTTAAACATACATAAGTCATAATTACAATCTACTCCGCTGATTTGGAACAACAGTTGACCAGACGTTTTTATCATCTAAGTAATCATTTATTGTATAATTTTAATTTTAGATTTAAATAAAAAGCCTTGTAGAGCTAGGTAGAACCTGTGTGTACGGAGAAGTACAGACGATGGCCCACCTGACATCATGTCCTGCGTACCCTGCCACCTGCACACAGCACGATTTGATGGGCGCCACACAATCCTCCGTCCAAGTGGCCACATTCTGGGCTACAACATTATGAAATCCGACTTGCCATCGACTTGTTAAGAAGAAGAAGAAGAACTGTTCGGCTCGAGAAACAGTTATATTCTAGGTTGGAATCATCGCGACACTGTCAAACGTACAAAATTATTTGTGAAATTATCCCGGTTGGTTGAAACATTGCAGGCTGAATCATCTGCTTGTTCGAAAAGTAACATGATTCCAGGCTTCGAATGGCACGTTAGGCTGAGGGCTGGGGTTGTTGGTTTCTTCAAATGCAGAGGCCATGTTAGATCAAGATTTGTGTAATCGATCATTTGACGATAAAATTATTAAGATTATGAATAGAAAAATATTATTAAAACGTGTTAGTGCGTGCTTTTCGGAACACGTAAGGTGCTTAAAATACTACTATTTAAAATTTACCCATCCGCGGCAGACTTAGTGTGACGTCACTTGGCAAGTTTCTGCGAAGTATCGTAAGCAAAATTATGAACTCTCGATATGTCGTCATATTGCAGCTTTGAGCTTCAGATTTAGAATATCGATTTTAGAACATAATCAAACAACATAAATTCTGGAGTTATAATCTAGTTTCTGCAGCGTTTTTTTTTTACACCCATCTAATCTCAAATTAGAATTATCTTCAATTATTATTTTTTAAATTAATTATTTATTATTTAGAATAATTTTAATCTACTTTTACAATTCACGATTTGTAATAAAATTAAATTTGTAATATGCGTAGCCATATTGACATAGAGTTACTATAATTGGTTTCGCCGTTGTAGACTGAAATAAATAGACAGAGTGTCATTCCCATAGTACACAATGATTAAGCAAGTTTATTCTATGGGAAGTTAAGAATCAGCTGGATCCATAGAATCATAAACATCATTATCATTATTATTATTATGAACAAGAAAGTACTGCGACGCGTCAATAAACCCCGGGACCTTATTTTGACCAACAAAAAGAAAAAGATCATTTTTAGGGCACGAGTCGATCGATACCACCTGCTCCAAACTATAATGATAGGAAAAAATATTGATCAAACGAACTTACCTGTAGGTGAAGTTCGATCAATAATTATATGAGCAGCTTCATTATTTGCGATTTAGGTAGGTAAACGACACGTTGGCAGAAAAAAGAAGTCAGTGCTCAGAAATGTGAGGGGGTGGACAGAAATTGCCACCGTTAAAGCCAAGTTGAAGCAATGTGTTAGATATGAGTACATACCTATACCTCTTTGCCTCTTTGGCTGTTGCTGGCCGTAAACACTTAGATTAATTTGAATTAGGAAGATAAGTTTTGACATGAGAAAAAAGAGTTGATTCTAGGTTAGACTGCGCGCGTGTAAAGATCTTAGCAAAAATAATAAAAAAAGCATTTCGTGTAACGTCTAGTTTTCATTCAAAATACCACCTCCACATACGCTCTACAATGTTTCGTCTGGCAAGAAAGAAGAGCAAATATGCAGAGCTGACAGCCAACAGCCTCCAGTAGAAGAGGCACCACAAGAAGAAGAATAAGAAGAACTTTCATAACCGTTATACAAGGAATATAGTAAAATAAAACACGCAATTATAATTACGACTCATTCTTTAAACTAGTTTATACTGTCTGGTGTGAAGCATGATTCACGATCTAAATATAAGTTAAGTCAATATTTTAATAATTCATCTAACTATGTTATCTTTCTTTTGCTAAAATAAAGCGGGCCACACGACATTATCTAACTAAAAACTAGTGGCTCTGTGAGCTGTAGACTCAACTCATTTAAAAATATGTTTTTTTTTAACACGTTTTTATTAACTCGCTTTCTTGTCTGTCTGTTTGTTTGTTTGGGGGTGTGTTCGGTCCGAATCTTGCAACTCATTTTTGGAGCACTTGCTGTCATTCGATTGTGCTGAAATTTGGTACACTTATGTAACCCCGGTGACAATGCAATATTATGATACCATGGATCTGGCCTGATGATGGAGCCGGAAGGTGGCTATAGGAACTCCTAAAATACACAACACAAACTTGTCGTGTTTGGGCTCGTTGGATTTGTCTTGACAAGATCTTTAGATACACGTGATGTTCAGGGTCTCATGATGGAGCCGGAAGTTGGCCATAGGAACTCCTAAAAACACAACATAACCGCGACGTGTTTGGGTTCGTTGGATTTGTTTTGACAAGATCTTTTATAATACGTGATGTCCAGGGTCTCATGATGGAGCCGAAAAGTGGCCATAGAAACTCTTAAAATACACAACACAACCTCGTCGTGTTTAGGCTCGTTAAATTTGTCTTGACAAGATCTTTAGTCATAGGTAATGTCCAGGGTCTCATGATAGAGCCGGAAGGTGGCCACAGGAATTCCTCAAATACACATCATAATCTCGTCGTGTTCAGGCTCGTTAGATTTGTCTTGACAATATTTTTAGTCATACGTGCGTGATGTCCAGGATCTCATGATGGAGCCGGAAGGTGGCCGCTGTATTTTCTCAAATACTCAACATAACCTAGTCGTGTTTGGGCTCGTTGGATTTGTCTTGACTAGATCTTTAGCCATATGCGATGTCCAGGATCCCATAATGGAACCAGAAGTATGGCCAACTTCTGAACTTCAGAACACTCTCAACGTCGCAACATAACCTAGTCGTGTTTGGGCTCGATGGATTTGTCTTGACAAGATTTTTAGTCATACGTAATGTCCAGGGTCTCATGATTGAGCCGAAAGGTAATCTCAACGTAACAACATAATCTCGTCTTGCTTGGGATTTTTATTCTTAGCAATTTAGTCCTACGTGATGTTCAGGGTATCTTGCAAAATTTAAATACGCTGGACTAAAAAGCACAAAATAATTATCAAGTAAAAAATATTTTCTAACAACACGTTTTGACGCACTAAAAAGTATAAAATATTTTTTATTGAGATTTTTATTGGTGTTCATTGATTTTTAGTGGAATTCATAGCATGTTAAGTGTAAAAAATGTTACGTGTGTATATACTGTGCATATGAGAACACGAAAAAGAACTAAAAAGGCCAGAAATTGAAAAACACAAAATGGTTATTACAACATTCCAACGATTGTATAACCTGTTTCAAATTACAAACTGTTTTAAAGTAAGAAAAAATAAAGTTCCACATACTCAAGTCACCTTTTAGTTTTTTATTATATCAAATCATCAACAGCTCGTATACGTCCCCACCGAGGGGCTCGAGCCTACCCTGAATTAGGGCGATTAGCCCGTAGGCGACCACGCTAGCCCAGCGTGGGTTGGTCTCACACACAACCTTTGAATTTCGTCGCAGGAGTGTACGTCCAGGTTTCATCACGATGTTTTCCTTTTAGTATATACTTATTTAATATCATCTTCAACAGCTCCTAAGATACGTCCCCATAAAGGGGCCTGCCTCATGCTATGAAGATCAGCCTTTAGACAGGTCCAGAGCATGTTGTTTGACTTCACACTGAACCTTAGAATTTCTTCGCAGAAATGTGCAGGTTTGCTCACGATGTTTTTCGTGGTGCTTTTCACGGTGTTTTTCTTTACCGGAAGAATATGTCAAATATACGTAAATGAACGAAATTCAAATTTCGAAAACACGTTGGTATTTAATAGGGTTCAAACTTGCGTCTTCCAGACGGGAGTCAGCGGCTTTGGCCACTACACCACATGCTCTCTTACTAACGAACGTTGATTTTAAATTTTTGCGGCCACACCGTTACAATAATCTTTGTTTAACTCAAACAACACCCAGTCCGGAAAAGATATTCAATTGTAATACTGTGTAATACACAGTACACCGGCGTTAAAATCACATGTTATTTTGACGTTTACCCGAAAAACTTGACTCTTTTTTCTTGAAAGAAAAGAGAAGTAGTCCTTCGGGTAAACGTCAAAATAAAACTGAAATGCCCTTTGGTTTTGTTTTAAGTTCTATCACCGAAACCTTTAAATACAATAAAATATAAAACAAAATAAAAATACTAACTATTTACTGTAGTAAAGCTTCCTCGATCCAAAAATACGAACTTTGGCTGCAATCCACAATAATTATTATAGAACGTGTAGCACCACGCGACAGACGATTTTCCCGATCAAAAGCCGCGCAAACTCAACGTGTGCGCAAACCCAAGCCTAGGCCAAGACTGAACGCCGCTTACAGCCCAACTTGACATTATATGACGGCTAGATGCCGGCGAAACACATTATTTACATGCGGCTTCAAAACTCATAAGTAGAGTCACCATTTATCCTGATTTTCCGCAGACGCACAACTTCGGATTTTAGACGCCATGTTAGGTTAGGTTAAATGGTAAGAAAATTTACTATGTTTTTTGAAGATTTATACTCGTATAAATAGGCTACTAACAACACTATGTCATTAATATTTAAAATACATGCTATATTTATTTTTAAAATGTCTTTTTATGGAACTACTATATATCATAGAAACCAAAATTTTTTCAATAGTTGAAATATCAAAATGTACGATTTGCAGAGCTTAAGTTGGGTAATCAGCCTTGCTAAAACCCATCCCGCGTGCGCTGGCGTTGCGTGATAATCAATAAAGAAAGCGTTCATTTATTTTACCCTTACTTTTCCTTTTCAAAATGGTTACCCTACACACAAGTACAAACGCGAAATTTGCTTTTCGAAAACTGGATCATGATTTTCATGAGTGTTGCTTGTTTGTTCGTATTAATTATGTTTTTTAGATTTGGTTCACTTTGTTTTGGGGTTAACGTTTTTTGGTATATTCGGGCTAAGTATGTTTAAGAAGATTGTCAACGGGATTTTTGTCTTAAAACTGTCTCTGATTACAGTTTAGGTAAAATATAATTATAAAATTGCTGAAGTCTAAATCGAGTCGTAACAACGAAAAATAACATAGTCTTTGAATAATTGATTAGGTGTAAAATGAGCCGTATCTATTAAAGAATCATACATAACCCCACATAAGTCATTTTACCATGGACGTTTTACGATTATGACGTAGGCGTACTATGACGTTAATTAGGTATGTATGTACGTCATTGCACATTTCTGCAGGTGTAAGGTCGATATCATGAGGGAAGAAGAGCAAGCTAAGTACAAAAAAAATATTTTATCATTTTGATCATGGCCAGGAACTTAAATTTAAATTTTCTACAACCCTTTTACACATTCACACTCAATAAGCCCCATGAATGTAGTGTATGAAGTAATACAGGGGTACCTAGCTAGTGAATAGTCTTATTATTGTAAAAATGATTTTTTGTATGGAGATTATATAGCGTTACTAACAAATGACGTCACAAGTGGGTATGTGCCTCTGTCTAATCTTGAATTTCAAACCTTTATAACTCAGTGAATTTTAAAGATAGAGCAAAAATTCTTTTAGTGTTCGATAGCAGAAACTAAGAAGTTTAGATTTATAAAATTAAAAAAAGTAGTCCGACCCCCTATTAGTGTATAAAATGCTTTCGTATTTCCGGATGTGCGACGGATGTCCGACATTCTCCTCTACAGGTCGCATCTCTCAACCGATTCTCATGAAATTTTGCGAGAAGGTTCGATAATTATATTATAGTTTTTTTGTTGTCGATTCAGTTTTTTGAAATTTCTCAAAATGGCGGAGATGTGGAGGTTGAAAACATAAAAGACAACATTATTCAGCCATTCCAAAAAAACTTTATACTTGCTAGGTCTACAGCTCTCAGAGCCACTAGTAGTTTAAATGTATGTATCTCATGTCGGTATTGTCAAAAATCCTGTGACTGCAGGTTTTTGAAGTCAGTCGTCGACCCTACCCTTGGTTTTTACTGGTATTTTTGTCGAATAAATATAAATATTATTAATCTAGTGGGTGCTGACGAGGTTCTGACCACTATGGGAACTTAGATTTTATACCCCTAGTAATAAGAGATTTTGCTGCGGTAAAAACTCGTACATTAACTATCTCCATGGTTTTCGTCAAAATTTTTGGAGTCAATTGTAAAAACCCTCTTTTATTTTTGATGATTAACGCATTTCGTAAAGATTAATTAAGTTTTAGTGACATCATCAGCGTTGAATTCCGGAAAACTACCAGTGCTAATGTATTATTTGAACGCAAACAACTCACAAAAGGGTAAACTATGCTTAACCTAAGCCATTTCTAATCCATTGCACAAACACTGCAGCACTTGATAATTCATCAACAATAGTCACGTCATATTCAGAATTGAATAGATAAATATTATTATCAGCTTAAAAAGCCATGTCTAACGCAATTTGGAAAAGGTCTTAGGTATTAGTTTGCTTAGCCATCCATACAAATTCTTATTCAAACAATGGGTACCACTCATTGATGTCGTGTTATATTCTGCTTGGGTTTTTCATCTCCAAGTGTTAGAGCGGTTCTAGGTTCAAATACGCAGTACAAGAGAAATAAGTAACAGGAAGACGATAAAGTTAAGTACGATTTAATAGCACAGACATTAGTCTATCTGGGTTGCTACTATCAAACACCATAAATAGCCAAATAGGTAAGTTTTGAACCTATCTCTGCTCTTATTTTAATGGTTATTACTGTCGTTTGACAAATGTGTGTATAAATAAATAAATAAATCCGGGTAAGGACAAGTGGTTAAACAAAAAATTCTTGAAAATTGAGACTGTACCCAGTTTGGTTAGGGCATTGCAGGGTCAATGACCTGATAGTCCGTAAAGTAAGATTCCGTGCTTCGAGCGGCACGTAAATGAAGACGTCGCGCGTTGTTGTATCCCGTATCTACGGTAATATAGTACGCGTTCATGAGAAATGTCAATGGCCTTTGGCGGCTCAATTACTCTGTCATCAGAGATTTTAAGGTCGGTCGTTGACCTTTCAATAGCACACGATATGAAAAAGAAGAAGAAAGTAATGGTATTAGCACAGTAGACTGGACAACGTATTAGATAGGTAACCCACACAGCTAATTATATAATTATTCGTGTATGTGTGTGTTTCTTTGTGTAGTTTATTCTATTATTGATATTATCGATACTTATTCAATTTAAAAAATTGTTTACATAAGGATTTTATCTTGTTCTATTTTTAGTTTTTTCATTTCTACTGTTTGCCATTGTGGTAGTATTTTGAATAGTAAACAAGTGGAAAATTTTGGTTCTTAAAGATACAAATATAGCCTTGATCTACTTATGTATTTTATCTAGCCTTTTTAATATCTGCTTAATCGTTAAATTGAAGGTAATTTGACGTATTTTATCAAAATACATTTTGGACCTGAGATCAGAAGTAAAATAATAATAATAAGTAATCTTAAATAACAGTATACGGTACCTCTGACTCCCAAACTAGTATAAACTGTATCTTGGGAGTCAGTCTCTTCCTATGCGTCAAGAATTACAAAAAATGAAAATCATCCTAACCAATATGTATAAGGTGCCCCGTAATTAATGTCAAATATTTTCAGGGCTGAAATTGCTAATGAGACTGGTCTGGGCGTGAGTATTACTGTTTTTTAAGTAACAGTCACAATAGTCACGTAAAATCTACACGTTAGTTTAAAAGGTTTTTTTATTCTAACAAATAAAATCATCATTAAATATGACAAAAAGAGATCACCCTCTGCATGTACGCTCACATTACTCTAGATACATGTAAACACGCGTCAAATGCGTGTGTGCGTGCATGAATGCAAATGTAGTAGTGATCAGCTGGTCGAGGGTGATGTTTTTTATGTTTGTCTTAATTACTTGAAAACTAACGTGTAAATTGATCTCATTTTTGTATGAAGTGAAGATCAGAACTTCTCCTTTCAGCCTTGAAAATATTTGACGCTAATAACAGGGCACCTTAAATAATAAAGGGTGTAAGTTAAATAGGTATTCATTTCATTTCATTTCAAGTGACAAGTGTCCACGAAATGACAGGGAACATTTAGCCCTTGATACCGATTTTTAGTGGCTCTAGAAAATAAGAGCTTAATTTCTATAGCTGCCTTAACATTTCTGAAGAAACACTCACGTAATTTTCAGAACTTTCTTTTATGTGTCGCTGATCTACGTATTATACTCGTACTTATACTTACTTAATTCACTGTAGAAGTTTATGGAGAGCTTAATAAAAACTTAATCACCATTAAAGACATTTGTCCAGAAAGAAACAGTGGACTGTTCAGAATCAGAATGGAGTGGATCACAGATTAAAAATTCCTTCGCTGCGCGCTCACATCTTGTATAAATACGCCATGCGATGTATCATCTTCGCAAAAATAGTTTTTGTACTTATTTGTATAGTTTACCTCTATCTATTTAGATATAATAATAGTATGTATCACGCGCTTAACTCTAGTAGGTACTACGTCATCATAACGCAACGTAGCGACGCAATGATATTACCGTAGCAAGCACTCTACGAGGCAATGCACGTAAAGAGAATGTGAACCACGAATGATTGCTTAAGTCTGGGATTTTGACTGTTATTAGTAATGGTCTGTTTATTACACTATAAAAAATATAGAATTCGTATTTTTACTCATTATTCAATTACCTATATAAAGTTTTTAATTTAGCCATCATTCTTTCCACATTTGTGCTCCAACTATTAGTTTTAAAATCCTTACTAATATTATAAACGCGGAAGATTGTATGTATGGATGTTTGTTACTCTTTCACGCAAATACTACTGAACGGATTGGGATGAAATTTGGAATAGAGATTGTTGTATCCTGTATTAACACATAGGATACTTTTTACGGGAAAAATCTTATTCCCACGGGAAAATCTTACACAACGCAAGCGTATTCGCGGGCGGACCGCTAGTAGTTAGTAAAATTCCCTTTGTGTGGCTTTTTGGTTTGGTTAGGTCATAGCAGACCGAATCTCCTGATGAGAAGATGGCACGTTAAGCCCGGCTACCATCTAGTCATTACACGAGCCATGTCACTGGCCTTTGGCGGTTCTATAACACTGTTATAATATTAAGCTGAAAGAGATCTGTATTGTACGAAAACTTCGCCGTACGATGCGCTTTAAATCATCTTTTATTATGCGCACGGCCAAGGAGTGGAATTCTTTGTCTGCTTCTGTTTTACCGAGTGCTTATAACCCAAGAATTTTCAAAGTTAGGTACCGTCTGGGCGAACTCGTTCCATCATACCACATCTCGTCCTTCGCGGACCTGATTGTGGTCAAGAGTTAAAAAATGCAAAAGGACAAAAAGGTTAGCTGGAAGATATGTCGTAAAAATAGCACTATATTATTTGATTTGATATTTTTACAACATATAGTTAATGTTTTGCAACTATGCAAAACATTAACTATATGTAGTTGAATACTTAAATATCTGAGGTAAGAACATATCTATAACTTGCTTGACATGTACGTATATAAGATATTTACCTGTTATTTTATCATATCTATTTATTATGTAATAAAACCAAGAAAGGAGACAGTAGACTAGACGGCGTCTATGTGACGTCATAGACGCAATGACGTCATACCCTGATCATGAAGAGGTTTCCCTTGGCAAACAGCAATTGTTTACAAATTTTACATAAAACCTTTTATTGCTTCTTGAAACGATGTTGCCTGAAGCTAAACTTTATTATCAAGAATATTTATTTTCATTAGTTACTAATGCTAAAGTATCGAGTAGAGAGAGTGCAAAAAAGTAATTTTGTTAGTTGTACCTAAGTATATTTTTTTAAATCTACTTCAATACAATAAAAATAACATTACCCATATCTTTTGCCACCGAAAATATATAACAAGCAGAACCATACAGTACTACTTCTTAGTTGTAATATGTAAGTATCTTTCATACATACACCTCTCCTTCAACCTTTTTTTTTTTCTTTTATTTGGGTTAATAAACAGTGCACAATACATATAATATACCAAGGTACAAAAAAGAATAATAATTGTGGCACCAACACCATTAACCACGAATTATTATTTTATTTTAAGTGAGCACTTAATGAAAAGAACATTTCAACATTTTCGTTTTTACTTGGCTGCGCAATGACATTTCCATCAATGCATCCACACTTTTCTACCTACCCAAAAGCATCGATTTTTCAAAAAATCAAGCTTAGTCAATTATGCGGCTATTGTCCCGCTCTGCGTATGCGCAGTAGTTTTCCGGTTCGCAATAAAGAAAACCCCAGACAAATATAGAGAGCAAACAGTATAATCTATTTATAATCCTGAAGAAAATTTTCCTCTGGTAACAATACTGTATTCATATGAAGAGCACGCGACGCAGTCATGAATCTGCAGGCATTAGATCACATGAGTGGTTTTATTACTGGCAAGTTAGTTCAGTTTGGTCAAATCTGACACGTTGTTTAATTAAACTTTGTTGTATTTGAAAACTGATATAGGTTGTTCTTTTTTGTTTAGATGATTTTTTTTTATTAGGTCTACAAAACTGGATACAACATCCAAAGAATTTAAAGATATATAACATAGAACGCTTAAAAAATAATATGGACTGTAACCTTCTAGATGTAAACACAACATGCGAAAAACAAGTGAACATAAAAAATGTTTGTTTTTTCTTAAGGTATCTGGTGGTAACAACTAGAGTACACTATATTATTATATTATATAATAAAGAAGAGTGGACAGCAAGATGACACAGTACAAACCACAAGCTAGGAAACAACTGCCCATCGTCTACACTACAATAAGGAAGAAGTGTGCAACTTATTACGGAATAAGGCTAAAGAACCCGAAAAGATATCGATTTGATTTCGGATGCCATTATAAAATACGCACATACGATAAAGTGGAGAGTGCTGACCAAGATTGGTACTATTTAACTATGAACTATAAGTAATGGGTATTGTTACCTTGCATTCGATTATTTATTGGGCTAGTTTTTTTTTACTGGGCATTATTTGTGTTCGTATGTCTGACTGCGTTTATGTTTTAAGATTTTCGTGGTTGTTCACTACACTAAAATTTACATAATTTTCGGGTTTGTTACCACGGTTTTATCAAATCAAATCAAATATTCTTTATTGCACATAAAAAACACTCATACAAACACAGAATATCAAATACAGGAGCAGGAAATGGGCAGCCTTATCGCTTTAAGCGATTTCTTCCAGGCAACCATTGGGCGAAAAAGAAAAACAAAAGGATGAAGAGGCGGGTGTGCAAAAATTGTACCTACTGCTGATTATTTCCATTTAAACAAAATATAAAAATAAATACTAAACAGATCCAATATATTACATAAATAAATATATAGGTAGGTGTAGGTATATAAATACAATATATTTGCAACCGTTTCGAAATAACGAGGAAACAATATTAAATATAACCTTGGTAACAAACCCGAAAATTGTGTAAATTTTAGTGTGTGTTATTAAAAACTGCGTAGGCCGTTGCTATTAAACTAGAAATATTTTTGTCAACACCATCTCAGCAAAAAGACCTCTCGTAAGTGTCTTACTTAGTAATAGTATAAGTAATTACTTACTTACTTACTTACTTACTTACTTACTTACTTATTGCTGGACAAAGGCCTCCCGATCTCTACAACGACTGGAGTCCTACGCTGCCCGCATCCAGTGACTTCCCACGACCTTCACAATACCAAAGGTCTACCTTGTTGGGGTTGGCAGACCACGCTACGTTCTCCGATGCGTGCTTGCTACAATACTCAACCTTTCTGCCTCAGCGGCGGCGTGTCCATTACGCCAGCAGGAAAGTGCGTCCTAGGCTGAATTTAGTACAACTAGTTATTAGTGAGCATTATGCTGTAAATGTGCGCCAAATAAAAAAATAGTGCGCTTGATTTCTGCTTGAGAAACGCTCTTCCAGCAGGAAAATTCTAGACGAATGATCGGAGAGAGAAATAAAGTATATGGGCAGATAGCTTATATTAGTGCGTAAATTTGCGCCGAAAATAAAATTAGTGCGTCTTATGGTTTTAGAGATATAGCGTACCAGTTCTTTAACATTTTCCAACCTGCTGTATATATATTCTGCGTACAATTTTATCTAACTTTTCCTATTGAAATTGCATTGTTATTGACTTAACAATTTATTACCTTTCCTATTTTATTACTGGCAATTACAATCCTTCTTATCTGTGAGTATTCTTTACCTTATTTGTAAATGTTACGCCGTTATTATGACGCTAATTAGTCATACAATGGTTTGATGTGTACCAACTATTTGAAGGCTTTAAGAAGATTAAGCAGAAGGAAAGGAATGTATTGTTGCGCTGTCTGGGCCTTCCGCCCCGAGTGGTAGAGTTATCGGCTCTCATTGCTGAGATTCTGGGTTCGAATTCCGGTGAGGACACTGTGGACAAAGGTTAACCCCGACGGATCTCCATCAGCGCGGCGCCGGCTGTTATCTACGGAAATGGGTGTTACGTTGCATTACATGCGCATTGGTGGAGACTCAATAATTCTTGCACCAGGGTTAGAGGGGTCGGTCATCGACAACCATCCTTTATTGGTTGACTAGAAGAGTTCCCTCGTGGGATAAGTCCGCCTTTGCACCTTAAAAGTCTATTGTTTTTATTTTTGTTTCCTTCTTGTACTTCTATTGTGCAATAAAGTGTTTACATACATACAGACAATCGCAAGTATCAATCGTATTTACATACATACACCAACACTAAATAATAATGATAAGATCATATACTTCGATCCGAGCTCAAGCTTGGCCCAGTGCGGGTTGGTCGACTTCACACATAACCTTTGAATTTCTTCGCAGGAGTGTGCAGGTTTCATCACGTTTTTCTTCACCGTGAGAGCGTCGAATAAACGTACATAATGAATTCGAAAACACATTGTTACGTGGTGGGGATCGAACCCGCGTCTCCCGGACGGGAGGCAGCGGCTCTAGCCACTAGACCACCAACGCTCTCGACTCATTTGAGTTTCGACGTGCGGGAATGATCGGCCAAACAAGTGGACTTTAGGACTTTGATTGTTTTGCAAATTTTTTATCTCTAGGTAGGGGGCAACTGCACCCCCTTGGCCGCCCTTGACTTTATAAAATACGTAAATGAAAACACGAACAAGGGAATGAAGTGCTTAGGAGTTTTCCAGACACGTAGATCACATAGTCTTTGTACCTACCTATAGTTTCAACATCAACATCAACGGCCCGTTACAGTCCACTGCTGGACTATGAGCCGCCTCCACTTAAGTGGAGGGTTTTACCATAATCTCCACGCTTGGCAGGCAGGTTGGAGATCGCAGATTAAAAGGTTAATGTATCAGAGAGCGCTGCTACCCGTTCCCTGTTCAATGTGTAGTCCCTAAGTCGCCTCTTACGACACCCACGGGAAGAGTAGGGGTTGGTGACAAATGTATTCTACTCTGCCGTCACCACACGGCTAACCGGTGCGGTTTGGTTAGGTTAGCACACCTATAGTTCACCTATAGTTTGCTATACATCTATCTTTAAAAGCGATGTTATAGTAAGTTGGAAACAAACGATTGTTATTTCTCACGATGCGACGATCGGCGTCATAATATTGATGTGCGAACATTTCCACCAGTTTTGTATCAGTTTTAACAGAAGGAAGTCATACAAAAACAAACGTCCGTCCGTCTGTGAGATTACCTGTATGGAAAATAAATAGATGTTAATTTGGACCTACAAAATAATTTATATAATTAGCACGCCTGCGCGCAGGCTGCTCATATGGCACTAGGAAATTATGAGCAGAGAACAAAATACACCAAGAAAAACTGGTTTGATGAAAAATAACGCATTGGGAAAATGTGGGAATGGAACAAAATAAACCAAGAAAAACTGATTTTCAGAAATTAAGGGCCACATTCTGAACTATTTACCTTGACATTGTATGTATTTATTCTAGCAAATAAATAATTTATTTCTTTCTTTTACCTATGCGTTAGCAAGTTTGAGTTTGAAGAAACCTCCGTGGCCGAGTGGTCAAGCTTCAGACGCTCATTACGGAGGCTCCGGGTTCGGATCCCGGTGGGGACACTGTCAAATAAAAATCCCTTTATAGGACAATTAGTAGTTTGGTAAGGACCTAGGACGCTGCAGGCAGGCCGAGTCGCCTGTACAAAAAGAAAGACCAAACTCAAAGTCAAAATCATTTATTTCCATAGGATGTTATTACATCACTTAGATCCGTCATTACATTTTTTTGGGTGAGTTCACTAACACAATGGCGGAATCTGTGGAGAAGAGCTCACCGAAGAAACTCCACAGTCGTCGCATCTTTTGCGTTTCCTTTTTTAAATAAAATATTGTCAATTACAAAATTAATGCTTATTACATATCGAAAAAGCCTGCTACTCAAACCATCTATTCCCATGGACACCTGTCTTTTAAGTAATCAGATATCCTATAGTAACCTTTTTTATACAATTTCTGTTTTATAATTATTTTAAACTTGTCTAAAGGCAAGTTTTTAATATCAGTAGGGACCTTATTGTAATAGCCTTTAAAAGAATTACTAATTTTATGTAGTCGGCTGACATAAGCAACCAACTTGTCTTTATTTCTAGTATTAAAATTGTGTATATCACTGTGCTTCTGAAAATTACTTATATTTCGTTTTATAAACACAAGATAATCATAGATATATTGAGACACAAATGTCAGAATATTGATTTCTTTAAACTTTTCCCTCAGTGACACTCTAGGCCCTAATCTATAAATTGCACGAACAGCCCGTTTCTGCAAAATAAATATACTATTAGCATTCGCAGCGTGACCCCACAATAAAATACCATAGGTCATTAGACTATGAAAGTAACTGAAGTAGACTAGTCTAGCGGTAGCGGTGTCTACGTCGGTAAGGGCTCTAATTTTTTTTACTGCGAACGCTGCTGAACTCAGTCGGTTCGACAATTTATTTATATGAGAATCCCATTGTAGTTTGGCATCTAAAGTAATGCCCAAAAGACAGTCGAATCTACAAGGACCAATTTCTGTCCTTTTATAAATATATCTGTAGTTACCGGTTTCACATTGGGTAATACGAATTTAATACATTTAGTTTTCTTTTCAATAAGTAAGTAATAGATTATTAACAGTAAACCAATTCACTATACTAGAGATAGCATAGAGATAGACCGTGGCGGTTGTTATCTCTACAGAAGTCGTCGTAGAATTCAAGACGTCGAATCAGTTCCGTTCTGAAGATTGAGAGACCAGCGAAAAGCGGTTTTCAAGCTGGCCAAATATCCGATCAATTATCTCAGATTCTCTAGCGTTACAAAAACTGAAATAAGGGTTAGCCGTCATCTAAAATGGCGTATTGGCCTGACGTAGTTTATTTTGAAGAATAGGGGATCGGACTACTTTTTTTTTTATTTTATAAATCCATCTTTCTTAGTTTCTGCTATCGAATACTAAAAGAATTTTTGCTCTATCTTTAAAATTGGCCGAGTTAAAGGTTTGAAATTCAAGATTAAACAAAGAGGCACATACCCACTTGTGACGTCATTTGTTAGTAACGCCATATAATCTTAATACAAAAAATCGTTTTTGAAAGTGACAGACATGTTGAAACTTTAAAAAATCACTGTAAATTCGTTTTTCAACCGATTCTGTTTTTTTCTTCGCGAATCGTCTGCTACTAATCTATATTTTAAAAATAATTCATAAAATATGGTGAACAGTCCGATCCCCTATTGTCCAGACAGCATGAATTACATGTGTCACATCTGAAGCCTTTGGCGGCCAATACCTGGGTGGTTGTGATGTCTGTCGTCGAGCTTACCCTCAACTTGATCTCAATTCGATTATTTAAATTATTATTTGGTATTTGTATAACCGTGGACCAATATTGGTCCACGGTTATATCCTGCCTGGTCCACGGTTATGGTACATACCGACAAATATTAACGTTATCATTTTATCACAGTAGGTGAAGACCTACTTCCTTCTGTTTACTTACACTGCCGACACTATTTTTATTCTAATGTTATTTTAACATTATTTAAATTGAGTTGTATTTTTAGTTTTACCGTTTCGGTTCAGTTACTTTGTTATTGTGTTTTGTAGGTGCATGGATTTTCTAATACTTTCACTAAATTGTCAAGGTGTTTTTTTTTTCTATAGAACTGTTGTCCTCGGCAGTGGTATGTTAATGTTTTGTTATCAGCGCTCATAAATTATACGTCCGCCTAACCAGGACAGGGGGCTCGAGACCACCCTAAATTAGGGCGATCAGCTCCCCCGTTCCAAGTATCCCTACTGGCATATCCCTACTAGTAGAAATAGATAGATATTTTTCCCGCACTTTTTAAGTTTATCCTCAAAATTCTTTAACAAATTGGTACATGGTCAGGACTGAACTGCCACCTCCCAAACGGAAGCTAACGGACTTAGCCACTACTCCACCAAGCTCGAAAACCACACCAGCTCCTGTCTTAGAGAAAATCTACCGCTGATTTTAACTAAGTGAAATAAATGCCAATCGAAACAAATTAAAGATGATTGTAAATAAAAGCACAGTATAAAAAACCTAATCATTTATTGCTGGTAAGTAGTTACTGTCTCTTACAAAGTAAACAATTAACTACACATAATAATATACCTATATGTACGTACATAAGTTTTAATTTTTACTTTCCATCCATCTGGTGGTATCTATGAATATTGCTTCCGAAAAAGCTGATCAAAAATCAAAATGATTTATTCATACTTATTCACCTGCAGATTTCATGGATAGGAAGTAAAGCCCTCTGCAGACGAGAGTAATTTCTGTTCATGGATCGACTTAGGACGACATTCAGATGATGAAGACGGAAGCGCGCAGGACATTCAGATAAGCCAATCTTAGCCTTAGCCGAATCTACGGTAAACACGCTTGTCCGCTTAGTTTGGTATTTCAACTTTGCATATTCCCAGTCGGTTTGCCTGCTAAACAACGAAATAGTAGCTTCATATCAAATCGCGCAATAAAGCCTCGGCCGTACAGAGCGGGAGCGGCGCGGTCCGGGGCCGGGAAAGCGGGACGGTGCTACGCCGCGGCGTACAAAGTCCCGCTTTTCCGGCCCCGGACCGCGCCGCTTCCGATCTGTGTGGCTGAGGCTTAAATTTTAAGAACAAACTACGTATTACTACATAAACATTTAAGAAAATACATCATTTGTATGACGATCTAAGTGTCCGTTAGTTAAGTCGCTGGTATTGGCGACTTGGACTCTACTAAATTACAAAAATCGTACGTAATGTTGACATTTCTAAGAACAATCTCTGAATGTCGCCTTTAGGGTCAACGGATTAAGGGCTCGGTTCCACATTCACGGTTTACGCCGGACCCGCGCACTGGTCCGGCGCACGGACGCTCAGTAATGTATGAAGCTCTATGAAGGTGGTTGCAAACCGGACCGGCGTTGCTAACGGGTACACGTCCGGCGCAAACCGTGAATGTGGGAACGAGCCCTAAAGCACTATTCAATAATTTTATTAATACAATCAACTAATCAAATTACGTTGCAAATAAGTTAGTGAAGTACAATAAATTGCTCGTATACGAGGGCCGAAATATTAAAACCTTTAATAATATTATACATTAGTAACGAACAACAATAACAATACAACTATTTGGTGTCTTATGGCCGCGAAATTAAAGTACGTATTAAACTTTTTAGTTTTTGGAAGCACAATTTCAAATTGATTTTTTTTTCTTCAGCCGCAAAAAATATACACAGGTACTTCATTTGATTTATATTTAAACGTTTATAACTAAAAAATACTGGTAATAAAATTATATACAAAGCTCTTAGCGTCCAAACTGCTAGATTTAAATTATACATCTGAACAAGAATACAACTTACTTATCTAATTATGTATGATTTCGTTCTTAAAATTTTGATATAAAAAGTTTGTTCCATAAAGACGTAAGTACAGTTCTCGGCCGAAAATAGTACACATCGCTTTGTAGAGCGTCATCTCCCTCGCACGTAGCACTAACATGTTGATCTATTTCCAAACCCCGATGTGCTTTATTTACCGCCGGGAACTGCACCTACAGATTTTACTTAAAATAACAAGTCCATCTATCTTTTTTAGGGTTCCGTAGTAAAAAAGGAACCTTTACAGTTTCGCCATATCCGTCTGTCTGTCTGTCCGTCCGTGGTATAGCTCAGGGCTCTTAGTAGAAGGCTGTAATTTGGCATGGATGTACGTATTAATCATGCCGACAAAGCTAGAATATAAAATCTTTAAGAAACATTTCTTTTAGATTTCCTCTGGTACACACTTTTTATTACTGATATCTGTTTGTATACAAAATAATTGGTGTTTCAGATCTCTTGATCTGGTTGCTTTTTATGCTATGTTATAGTTCCGTGAAGGGTCCCCTTGTATGCGGCTGTCAAGATGTATTGACGCAGCGGCGCAGGCGACGCTAAGCGCCGCAGACAAAGGATTGTTACAATATCGCGCGCGCCGCATATTAAATATTAAGGGTCAACTCCTACTAAAAGAACAATTATCATTATCACCAGTTGCATAACATTTTGAATCTTATCTATTAGTGAAAGAAAGTGAAGTTTGACGGGCCGCTACAAGTCTCGCAGTCCGTTATATCATCGAAATCCAATAATCTTACATAAATAATATCTTGTCAAAGTCAAAGTCAAAATAATTTATTTCCATAGGATGTTATTACATCACTTAGATCCGTCATTACATTTTTTTTGGGTGAGTTCACTAACACAATGGCGGAATCTGTGGAGAAGAGCTCACCGAAGAAACTCCACAGTCGTCGCATCTTTTGCGTTTCCTTTTTTAAATAAAAAATTAAAATATTACAAAATTAATGCTAATTAAATATCGAAAAGGCCTGCCACTCAAGCAATCTATTCCCATGGACATCTGTCTTCTAAGTAATCAGATATCCTATAGTAACCTTTTTTATACAATTTCTGTTTTATAATTATTTTAAACTTGTCTAAAGGCAAGTTTTTAATATCAGTAGGGACCTTATTGTAATAGCGTATACAATTGCCTTTAAAAGAATTACTAATTTTATGTAGAAAAAGTATCTTGAAAAAGTACAATATTATTCAGGTAACATTTCGCACTTATTATTTATTACGTAATAAGCTTTTTAACATAATTACTTATGATAGTAAGTTCTTTTTAATTGATCTATGTTTATGACCTAAAAAAATACTTTGGAAAAATGGCATCATTTGTTGGTATCACAAAAATAATTATTTCTGAATTAGTATATTTTTTTTATTACACCTATACTTTACTCACTTGTGACATTTATGATAGCGTCTTTTTCTGGAAAGATTTTTTTATACGTAGATTTTATTTAATCACGTGCCCTGTTATTTATGTACTTTATAATGGTAATGCAATGAGGCAAATACGCGATTAGCTATACCTAAAAATAACTTTTAAATATAATCTTAAACATTATTATGTGCGTAAGTTAGTATGTGACAAAGAGCACCAAATCTTATGAAGTTGATGCAAATAAATAAAGCTTAAAAAGTTTTACGATCATACTTAAGCTTAAAACTACAATATAATTGGAATATTGGTAACCTCCATAGTGTAAGTACTAAAATAATATGGTGGGTACGAAATATGGCTAAAAATAACACAAAAAGCTTACTTTAAATTAAATATTATTATTACATTACGCCTCTTCCTAAAACAGATTATTTCTTATCAATCTCGATTTTGTAGATTTATAAATAGGAAAAACTAGCCCTTGGTCATAGGAAAAAACACAAGGAAAATAAACTTGTAGATTACAAAAAGTCGGGCCAGTAGTTCCATTGGCCAGTCATTGATGGTACAACTGGGACTAAATTATACCAGCCTGGCAACGTTAATCTTTAAACATTCCCGTAGGAAAGAATTACCTAGGTATATAAGAAAACTTCTGGAATATTCGCATCGTACACAAACTCACTATCACTATCAATATGAAATAGGTATATTAGTGAGGAATCTCTGGCATGAGTATTTCCTTTGGAGTATTTTCCGTAATTCAATGAGACAAAAAGTAATATAAATGAACGAAAAGTAATATCAATAATTTCCATAAATTGTGCACTTTTGATTTTTTGTTCAACTACCACCAACTTACGTAATATTTCGCTTTGGCTACGCTACAGGTAACTATTAGAATTGTAAACATATTTCCACTTATTACCAACAACAAAGTATACTATTCAAACAATATGAGATTTTCCGACAGCCAATAAAAAAAAAATTGTTCATAAATTTTCGATAGATGGCGTTGACGATTCGTGGATCCGCAGAAATCCGGCGAGTCACCCAGGGCCATAAAACGATTTTAAAAAGAATCCACGAAGTACACCTGGCGCCATCTATCGTCATAATTAAAACTATTATTTTTATTTTTTAAAGAGCTGTTAGAAAGCCCTCCATTGGCCGTGGAAAACACACAGGCGTTCCAAGCTGATTAAACATTTGATTTGATCCTTCAACAAGCATAAAGGGCCCCGGAGACGGTCAAACGGTTTGATTCAAACACGTAAAGTTTGGTTTGACTCAAACCATTTTGATCGTTTACAAAGGTGGTTTGAACGGTTTGTCAAACATTTACGTGTTTGAAGCATGTTTGATGCAATTTCATATTTCTGTTGTGTTTGAAGCGTCAGAAGTGTAATTACGACAGCGTACAAAAACAGACTGCGCAGAGCCGTTTGACAAACCGTTCAAACCGACCTCAAACGGTTTGATCAAACACGTAAGGTTTGAGTCAAACCGTTTGACCGTCTCCGGGGCCCTTAAGGCCTTCATGAAAGCGTTCATACAGTCGCATTATCGCGCGTTTGTTTCATATGCAGATGGTTTCCGCATCTTCATGAGAATAATTTTATTAAATGGCGCCACGAATCGACCGTACACAAGACGTGGTCATCGGCTACACAAATATCAGATGTGTTTTTGACGTTTCATTTTGTACAAATGCCCCTGATTTTGGTACAGTCGACCCAGTGGATATCATTATTAAGGGGCTACCTGACAGCGCACTAGCGCCACTTCGAAAAAAAATCATAACTCCGAAAAAACTAAATATATTAAAAAAGTAGGTACTTTAGTATTTTTAGAAATACTGAATTTTATAAAATCTTATACGGTGTACGTATACGGCCGTTTTTAGCACTTTCGCTATCTCTTATTACAATTGACAATAGATGACTGAATTTATCAATTCTAAAAATACAACAAGACTAATGAAACAATTTTATCGTTCATATTTTTGATATTTTGTGTTTTCACTAAGTTATGATTTTTTATCCAAGTGGCGCTAGTGTTCACATAGGGTACTCCCTTAAGTGCTGACCTTAACTTCACCAAATATTCTCAAGCGTTCCCGTGTTTCTTCTTCGGCGGCGGCGTCGGTGGTTTATCGACAGCGGCCGTATGTCTCCTCTGGGCTAAGGAGTTGTACAAGAATGAGCCTCTGGGCGACCACACCGTGTCGTAATTGTGTCGAGGGGGCAGCGGTGTCGAGTCGTTGTTGTTTTCCGTGTCGAGCACGTCGAGACTGCGGTGGGAGGACTTCTGAGGTAGTGGTGGTGGCTCTTCTTCGTCTTGGTTTGAATCTGTTGTGCCTGGTGGAGGAAAAGATTGGATGATTAGTATTTTTAGTCATCATCATCATCATCGTGTGGGTTCTAAGGTCGACAACCGACCTCACAAACCCTGGTGTCAGTGTTATAGAGCCGCCAAAGGCCACTGTCTTGGCTCATATAACGACTAGACAGTAGCCGGGACCAACGGTTTAACATGCCTTCCGAAGCACGGAATCATCTTTCTTTTCGGACAATCAGGTGATTCCCTCTGCAATGTCTTAACCAAACTGGGGAAAGTCTCACAAAGAGATTTTTGCTTGACAGTGTCCCCACCGGGAATCGAACACGGAACCTTCGTAATGGGCGTCGAAATCTCAACCACTCGGCCACGGATGCCATTATTATGTTTATTTTTAGTAACAAAACAATCACTTTGGAGACGGTTGTTTCAAGGAATAGATTTCCTATATAAAAATGGAATCTACAGTAACTCAACCCCGGGACAGTTGCACCCTGTATGACCCCTGGACTATTCCTCCCCGGGAAGTTCTAAGACATTTAAATCCCGATAACTCAACCCCGACAGTTGCCCGGGATTGAGGAGTTGAGGTGCCGAAAAAGGCTCTCATGTTATATTGATAAAGCCTCTGGACTGGTCTGAGTTCTGTCTCCTTAAAACATTTACCAGATTTAGGAGAATAATAGGCAGATGTACGTAACCAACAAAGGACAAACTCAATGCATAAATGTATAAAAGGATATACGGGGGCAAGTGTCATACCAGGACGGGACAATTCAATTTACAGGAAGTGCGACAGATATCCTTAGTGGTGTAATTTTTTATTAGGTTGGTAAAAACAAGCGACTGTGCTGAATATTAAAACGTTTTAATTTAGTTTTAAATTTAAATAACAGTTATTGTTGAACCTTTACTCTTTTGAATCTAAGCCACATTTCGTCTGCGTTAATACCTACTATAGGGGATCAGACTGTTTCTAAATTTACCATATTTTATGAATTATTTTTAAAATATAGATTAGTAGCAGACGATTCGCGAAGAAAAAAGCAGATTCGGTTGAAAAACGAATTTACAGTGATTTTTTAAAGTTTCAATATGTCTGTCTCTTTCAAAAACGATTTTTTGTATGGAGATTATATAGCGTTACTAACAAATGACGTCACAAGTGGGTATGTGCCTCTCTGTCTAATTTTGAATTTCAAACCTTTATAACTCGGTTCATTTTAAAGATAGAGCAAAAATTATTTTAGTGTTCGATAGCAGAAACTAAGAAGTTTGGAATTTAAAAAAAAAAGTAGTCCGATCCCCTATTTTGAACTCTAAAGTAATAATTACCCGTATTTACTACAAGCCATATTTAAAAAAAATACGAATTTAAATATGTAGTATTTTTACAATACAATACATTTTTTTATTATGTAAGCATTTCCTTTGCCAGCCACTTTCCTGACACCACCTCTTACGCTGGATTTTAAATTTCTCGATGTATTTTATACTAAAGTGAGATAATAAGAAAGTGGACATCTTTCGGCTGACGAATAGTCTTTATAAGTAGAAACTGCAATTTCAGCTTCGTCGCTCGTTTTCTACAGGATTCCTGCCTCATTGCACCAACAAAAGCCACCACAAACCACCCACTATTGCAGCACTGCAGCATCAAACAACACACTACCGTGAACCCTGTCAAAAACCTGGTTTTGCTGGAGAAGATTATTGAAGACTGCTCCAGCCCCTGCTGAACCGCCTTTTGCCGTCTGCAGATATTACTACGAGACGTGAACCTGATAATGACACTATCGAAGAAAGAAAGCCTATGAATTTCGGAAAATCACTCAAACATTTATACTAGAATTAATAGATCTTTATTTTTAGAAATTTCAATTTTTAAATAAATAGAGACATTGATTGTTGTAGGAATCCTTATCGGGCTCGAGCGAAGCACGACAATTAGAACGCGGTCCGAATAAAAATTAGGGCGCCAACAACGCCGCTAAAAATACTAAGATAACTAAAACAATGTAACTCATAAACGAAATCAAATCATCAACAATGTTAACATTTAATAAACTAGACTCGCACACGCGCACTTTTTATAGTGAATGGGGTAGTAGACAATGAGATTTTCTGACAGCTCTTTAAAAAAAATGTTCTGATCAAAACGATAGATGGCGCTGATAAATCGTGGCTCTTTTTTCTAAGGAATCAAAGGAATAAAGTGCAGGAAGGAGTTTTTACAGACCTATGACAAAATTTGTGAAATGGCCAAAATTGGAACTACGACCAAACTATGGAAAGGTCGCATTTTTAAACTATTTTACTTTTTTAATTAGCCGTCAAAAAACTCCTCATTAATACGCGACTGTTGTAAGGACAACTTACCCACAGAGTCCCTGTTAGAAGGTGGCGCCGATGACGTCAGAATGCTGGTTCTTTGCGACAGCCGCCGCTCGCGCTCCACTTCAGACCGCAGCGGGCGCTCATTCACTAGCTAGAAATAAATAAAATAGAACTGATACACCTTAGTCATATTGAAGACTTATTACTAGAAAGGTCGAAAATGTATAGACCAAGAAATGTACAGGAAGGAAAAGAAAAAGCTATACAAATGTGTAATAAAGAATGATGATTTTGAACTTGGCCTTCAGGACAAGCCCGTGCCGTGATAATATGTAGCTGACTTCTATCACAGATGATAAAGAAAGGGATAGAGTATACGGAAAATTCAATAACGCGTCGATGACGTATGTTCACAAGTAAGGATTTACTATTATTAATACGTTCGGTGAATTTTAAACTAACACGGGTGTCACTTACGCGATTGATAGGATTTATAAAGACTTCGAAAAGCTCGTAACCTAATAGCGAATGATGGTCTTTTCCGAATACGAAAGTTAGGCAACAAAGTCAAAATTATTTATTTCCATAGGATGTTATTACATCACTTAGATCCGTCATTACATTTTTTTGGGTGAGTTCACAATGGCAATGCGTCCAGGCAGGTCACAGAAGAAACTTCAGATGTTGCCTATGGATCTATGTTTGTACTGGTCGTTATTTCAACGGTCGTGTCGTTATTGTTGGTACTGATACTCACATATTTTAAAACTGCTGTTATTGTTAGTGATGTTGATATACTGTTGGTGTTGTTGTTAGTAATGTTGACATACTCTTGTTGTTGCTGTTAGTAATGTTGACATGTTGTAACACTGCCATTGTTGTTAGTAATGTTCACATATTGTAACACAGCTGTTTTAGTTAGTGATGTTGCGTACTGTTGTTATAGTTGTTAGAGATGTTGACATAGTGTTGTTGTTGCTGTTAGTGATGTTGACATGTTGTAATACTGCTATTGTTGTTATTGATATTCACATCTAGCAACACAGATGTTTTGTCAGTGATGTTAGCATACTGTTGTTGTTGTTAGTGATTGTTGTAGCACTGCTGTCGTTGTTAGTGATTTATCAAATAAATTAATAAAACACTAATGTCGACATTTTGTGACTTATATTTTATACAGCGAAATATGAATTTTGTGTAGGTTTGAGTTCTCAGTTTATGTTTCTCTGAGCCGGCAATTTATTCCTGTACTTGCTTATAACTGCTTTTACTTCTACCAGGAAACGCATAGCTAACTCGTTTATTTGAAAACTGTACAGAAGGATATAAGGATATTTTTAGCATTTTTTAGATTGTTTTTTTTAGATATTGATGGTCAGACTTTCGTTAGGTCGTTAATGCAGAAAATTATATCGTTTTTGACACCACATACTGGTGACACCAGGGTTTGCGAAGTCGATCATTAGTTTTCGAATTCACATTGTCTGTGATGATGAACTTACTTTATAAATTCGTCTCGATTTAACTAACTCGATGAAAATAATCCAGAACGGTTATCTTCATAATCTGGTCCGAAATAGAACTGATATTTTTATGTTAGTTAATTTACAACACATTTATAGTTGTTTGATTAAAACCTACCGCAAGAGACAAGCCTTCCAGTGGGTTGTTGATCATATACGCAGAATTAGTGGCAGCTTTCTAAATAGACAAGAAAAACGATCGTTATAAAAACTACATAAAAAAAATAACGTCACAAAGTTTGTTGTTGACGGCGTAGGTTAGGAATGGGCTCTGGGAATTTTATAATTAGTCAGGACTTACCATGATAGAAGACAAAGTTTATATAGTATGTTTTGTGCTCAATAGGGGATCGGACTACTTTTTTAATTTTATAAATCCAAACTTCTTAGTTTCTGCTATCGAACACTAAAAGAATTTTTGTTCTATCTTTGAAATTGACTAAGTTATAAAGGTTTGAAATTCATGATTAGACAGAGAGGCACATACCCACTTATGACGTCATTTGTTAGTTACGCCATATAATCTAAAAAAAACGTTTTTGAAAGAGACAGACATATTGAAACTTTAAAAATCACTGTAAATTAGTTTTTCAACTGATTCTGTTTTTTTCTTTGCGAATCGTCTGCTACTAATCTATATTTTAAAAATAATTCATAAAATATAGTAAATTCATAAAATATGGTGAACAGTCCGATCCCGTATTCCATACGAACTTACACAAATATTCGTCGTTGAGAACAGCCAGGAGATACTCGTACCTACTAAAAAGGCATATTGGACCATACTCACAATGAACGTGCTTGACATATAGAGTAATCTTTTGACGGTTGTGTGTTTTGTTATATATACAACGTGTAACAAAAAATACCAAAAAAAGAACATTCTCCATAATAGGCATTTAATTAAAATTTTCCCATCTCTAGTGTCAATTGACACCTAAAATATAAACTATCGATTCTCAGAACGGAAAGGTATTTGTACACCATTTATGCCTACATTTAGAGATGTACTTAAATCAATTTATGTTAGAAATCATTTACTTTTTTGCCTTAATTATCTTGTTCACGTATTTACAAACATAAATATTATTTTGAAATATTTAGTTCATTATTTCTTTAATTTATTATTTCGTAACAATAAGTTTAGCTTTTTTTTCATAACAAGCTTTTTTATTTATTAGTAATTGTTCTAATGTGAATGTTATGGTACAAGTAGTACGTAAACATTTTTAACCATAGCGGTAAAAATATGCACATTGACCTAAAATTACATATCTGGTCCGAATATTCTTTGACACAGCTGATCACTAGAGATGAGAAAATTTTAATTAAGCGCATTTGATAAAAATATTCTTTTTTTGGTATTTTTTGTAACACGTTGTATATATAGGAACTACAACATCAAACCGAAGCGCAAACGAATGCTCTAACGTTGCAGTAACGATTCACTGTTACTTCTTTCTTTTGAGACTTTTTTGATAACATTTGTTCTTCTAACAACGTTATTTTATAGTTATAACTTTGGTTCTTTATCACTGTTATTTTGTGACTTCTTTATGGCCAATTTCAAATCTTTGTTTTTTTTCTTAATGCACTATTTATACACATGACAATCACGTTCATTGCGAGTTGAGGCTAACTATTCAACCTACCTCTTGTCTCAGCTCCCTAAGGGGGGAAGCGGAGGGGGTGTCAAGTTGCGTCGCATTGCTGTTACTAATGTTGTTAATGAAGTTGATGCTGTTGTTACTAATGTTGTTGTTGTTGACGGCATTCCCGTTGGGGGTAGACGTCGTATACCACTGGCTGCCACTGGCTTGGGTGCCTACTTCACTCTGTATAATATTAAGCGGCGATATAATATGAAGCTTATTATAAACTTTATAATTAAAGCTGAACATTGATTTAAACAAAATATTGGTAATTATATAATTCAGTATTGCATAAATCGAAAAGCTGTGGGAAAATACTTCTCAAATTCTAGTTATAATAGAGATTATATTCCCTCAGCTCTCTAATAAAAATAAAGCTAATCGCACGAAAAATATACAGTATAGTTACACAAAAGCATTGACAAAAGTTTAGAACTTGACACTTATTTTAACGTAGACTTAAATTCGTTATGCTTCCTGCAGATTCTTAATTAACAAATAGAAAATTTAAATTGTAAATCTGTTTTATTTTTACAATACTAAAAAAATTTATATCTTTTTTTTAAATCATATTATCTGCAGCAAATATGAACAAGAGACAAATGCAAAATTTGATTTTTTTATTGGCGCTAGTTAAATTTAAAGCAAGTATTTGAGATGAGAACAAAATAAAATAGTATTTTTTTAATTCATCTTAGGATTTCACATCACTTCGTGACATCAAAATTGCCACGTTTTGTTACATATATGTAACTCCTCTCTCAAACCAGGTCTCTTTTTAAGGTCAAAGAACTCTCTTATTCTTCGGTTCATTTCACAATCAAATAGCACCATATTGTTTAAAATTTTGCATCGTGTTTCTAAGAGTCTCTATTATAGAAATTTCTTCAGCCCGATTGACGGTTATTTTCATGTTCTCTGCGCTAAAAATGGCGGTTCAATGTAGAAGAGACAAGGCACGTCAATCAGGCCTTAAAAAAGCTGTATGAAAACGCTCTAACTTCGAAGCATAAAGTTGTAAAAAGAATACCTTTCTGCCGTTTCGTCTCTTATTGTCGCGTCTTCTGGGTGACGTCATCGTGCTGAAGCCAAAGTTAGCCATCGCGCCGCTACTGTTTCTGAAATTACTAAAACATTAAGATACCACTTGGATATCAGATTTGTTTAAGCAAAAACGTCAGTTGTACCAATGTGTTTTGAAAGTTTATGCGACGCTCAAGTTAAAGAAAACATCGTTAGGAAACATGCACACACAAGGGTGAAAATAAATTCTAGGGTCGTGACCAATATCCGCACTTAGCCCGCGAAGTCGTCTTAACCTACTTGATTTATACTCCGTATTTTAACATAAAACGTTGATATTGAATATTCACCACTTGCACTATAAGACTTCAAAAAGCAGAGGTTATAAACATAAAACAAAACGCTTAGTAGTAAAATTCTACAAAAAAAAAGAACGTATTAGTCAATGATAAAATTATTCAGTATTTTCTTATAAAATACCTGGATAGAGAAGATTGTAGAAAAAGGTTTGCTACCACTGCTTCTTTATTTACATAATTTCTAATGTAAAAAAAATTTAATATAGGATCGGGAGAATCGTTTGGACGTAATACTACAAGTTCAATCAATCAATCAATCGGCCTATTTCAGTCCACTGCTGGACGTGTGCCTCTCCTTGGGCACGCCAAAGCGCACGATCACCCGCTTTCCTCATCCAGCCACCACCAGCGGCCTTCCTCAGGTCATCAGTCCACCTGGCAGGGGGCGTCCCACACTACGTTTCCCGAAACGTGGTCTCCATTCGAGAACCCGTCTGCTCCAACGCTCATCACAAGTTGAAGATGATTACTTACCTGGCCAATGGATTGATTGCACTGTTGAAACTAAAGAACTTTGACTTGGAGGCAGAACTGTAACAATAAAATACTACTGTATAGTTCGGCGTATTAGAATTACTGCTCGTTGAGAAAACAGATCACCAAACGAAAGAAACTACAATAGTTTTCAATATTTTTTTTCGACGTTACAAGAATTCTAGATTAGGTCAATTTAAATTTTATTTGCGATTAAATAGATATCATCTGTCTGTCATGGCCTCGTCATCACTACCCTTCAAGTGTGTATAATAGCTTATCGTGTGGGTTGTAGGCAACGAATTATCTATAGTCTAGAAGAGTAACTACGCTTCAAACTTGACCCCACCAAATGAATACCAAAGAAGCAAAACTATATCATACGACATTCGAATACACGGTACAATGATGTTTTATATGACTCGGTTTGTAAGAACGTCGAAAGTAAGCTTCAATGTACAGCAGCGACATCATCTGCCTGTCTGTCGTCGTCGTCGTCTGTCAAAATTAATTAGGTGCCATGTTTTAGCGGGCTTTGTTAGACGGTTACTCTTCTAGACCATAGATTATTCGTTGGTTGTAAGGTTGATCACACAATCTGTTACCTGAGTTATACAGAAGCCTATTCAGAGTAACTGCTTTTGTTGATTAATAGCCGGGACCAAACCACCAAAATAAAAGTAATGACCAAAAGAGAGAAACAACTAACAACAAGAACAAAAGAGATGTAACATCCTTTATTAAATGATTGATTCTTTCAGTGAATACTTGGAGGAGGAAGGAAAGGCCAATGTGCCTTTAGGTTAAGCACGGAACGTGTCTATCAATGAAGGAATGAAATATCTATGAATGAATGAAGTATCTATACATGAATAAATTTATAATTAAAAATAATTTATAACAGCCTCCGTGGCGTGGTGGAGTGGTCGAGATTTTGACGCCCATTACGGAGGTTCCGGGGTCGATTCCCGGTAGGGACATTGTCAAGCAAAAATCTCTTTGTGAGACTTTCCCCAGTTTGGTTAGGACATTGCAGGCTGAACCACCTGATTGTCCGAAAAAGAAAGATGATTCCGTGCTTCGGACGGCACGTTAAGCCGTTGGTCCCGGCTACTATCTAGTCGTTAGATGAGCCAAGTCAGTGGTTTTTGGCGGCTTTATGACACAGGCACCAGGGTTTGTGTGGTTAGTTGTCGACCTTACAACCCACACGATGATGATGATGATGATGACGATGATGATGAATGAATAAAATATTGATGAATGAATGAATGAAATATCTTTGAATTTAATATACTAGTGCAGTCAATGATATTATAATTAAAAAGGCGTAGATTACAAGGCAAACGGTGTTTTAACACGGCACAAAACTTAGACAAGGACGGCAAAACTATAAGCATAAGTGCGAAAAAGAGACAAAGCGACGCGTGACTATGTTCAGGTTGGCTAATTAGACAACTTTTGGTGTGCCGTTTTTTGAGCGCGTATGACTAAGGGTCGGGCCACACTTATCGACGGCGATCGACGGTTTGCCTATACAGCGGACGCGGCGAATGATGCGAAAGGATTTTCATACTTCGCGCGCGTTTTGTATAGGCAAACCGTCGATCGCCGTCGATAAGGGTGGCCCGACCCTTATCTACGCCTTTTTACCTAGTATATAAATGAGTGCAGTACTCACTCGTTGCCGGTGGAGATGTCGGACATGCGGTTGGCGTTGCTCTCGGGCTGCGGGCTGTCGCGCAGCGGCGAGCGAAGCTGTACCTCCAACGCTTCGGGTTCGAAGTCGCACATCTGGAAACGCATGCCATTTTTATTGTATTACTGAAAAACGCACGATACGCCACCAAACTTGGATGTTTACAAAAAATGACGACGCACGAACCGCTAACGAAGAGCGTCGGTGGTCTAGTGGCTAGGGCCGCTTCCTCCCGTCCGGGGGACGCGGGTTCGATCCCCACCACGTACGAATGTGTTTTCAAATTTCGAATTCATATGTACACCGTAAGAACGTCGAATAAACGTACATATAAATTCGATAATATATTGGTATGTAGTGGGGATCAAACCCGCGTCTCCGGGTGGCAGCGGCCCTACCCACAACACCACCGATGCTCTGACTCAGCTGTTACTTAAGAGGTATATTAAGTTTATATCAAGTTTATTGTGTCCTAAGGCGGTTTCGAGACTCACAGCAGGCATGGTATGTCCTGAATGCTCTTCTGCGGGGTCCAAACCTGGAAATAAAATGTCACATATCCAGACTTACCCTGCGTCCGTATCTATGGAGAACGTGATGCTGCATATTCCGGAAGCAGGACAGCAGGTGGGAATGCAGGTCTTGTAATGCTGGAGCAACTCGCTGACCGTGCACGTCCAAACCTAGTAGATAGATAGATAGATAAAAAGCTTTATTGCATTAATTGCACACACAGACACAAAGAAATGGGCATAAAACTTAAATCTACATAATTAACTACAGAAAAAAAAATTCGTGCACATGTGTAGTGCAATGATGCAAAAATACCTAGGGCTCAGCGAAATTTGCCCAAAATAGGGCAACACTGATTAAGTAGTTAGTAAGCAATATTCGTTATCATCTTCATCAAAATCATATTGAATAACTGCATTGAGTTGTTGTGCAGTCTAAAGCACGGTCGCCGAGCAGAAATAATTTCGTATGTTGACCTGTTATTACCTGTCTCTGTTACTCCTGCGTAAATATATTGCCGTCCCACCCGGGCATTGCATCTGTAGGAGTGGGACGGCAATATATTTACGCAGGAGTAACAGAGACAGGTAATAACAGGTCAACGTACGAAATTATTTCTACTCGGCTCGGCCTTCAGCTGCTTTTTCAGCACAACAACACAACGCTTAACGTGCTGAGTTGTAGCCTTTTAGCAGTACGTGATGGGATTACCACTGCGCTAAAATCTCTACTGCAAGATCACGGAATCTGTAATATTGCATCATCATACATATCACATGCCGTATGCCGTGTGGTGACGGCAGAGTAGAATACATTTGTCACCAACCCCTACTCATAACTACTCTTCCCGTGGGTGTCGTAAGAGGCGACTTAGGGACTACACATTGGACAGGGAACGGGCAGCAGCGCTCTCTGATACAGTAACCTTTTAATCTGCAATCTCCAACCCGCCTGCCAAGCGTGGAGATTATGGCAAAACCCTCCACTTAAGTGGAGGAGGCTCATAGTCCAGCAGTGGACTGTAACGGGCCGTTGATTTTTTGATACTTATCACACTAATATTATAAATGCTTTCACGCCTAAATTACTGAACGGATTTGGGTGACATTTGGAATGGATATACTCTGTACCCTGGATTAACACATAGGATACTATTTAAAGGAAAAAGTCTAGTTACTAATATTTAAAATGCTAAAGTAACTGTACTCTATTTGTGTGTCTATTACGCTTTCATACATAAGTCAACTACACAGCTAATCCCGATTAAATTTTGTACACAGAAATTTGGTACCCAAGGACGGATAAAGGCCACTCTTTACTGCAAGAAAATGTCTTATTCCCACACGGTGTAACAGCTTAATACAGTAAAATTGATACAACTAACAACGCCATCGATAACGGAAAAATAAGTAGTACGCATCTCACTCCGAGTTCAATACATCAACGATTATCTATAGCTTAGAAGAATAACTACGCTTCAAACTTGACCCCACCAAATGAATACCAAAGAAGCAAAACTATACCATATGACATTCGAATACGCGGTGCAATGATATTTTATATGACTCGGTTTGTAAGAATGTTGAAAGTAAGCTTCAATGTACAGCAGCGACATCATCTGCCTGTCTGTCATAGTCGTCGGCTGTCAAAATTAATTAGGTGCCATGTTTTAGCGGGCTTTGTTAGACGGTTACTCTTCTAGACTATAGATCAGGGGTTCCCAAAGTAGGTGCCGCAAGGGTATGTCAGGGGTGCCGCCAGCGTATGCCAACGGTGTCAACACATTCCACAATTTTCACAAAAAAAATGAGATGAATTAGTAGAATTTCATTTTATAATATGGCAAAATCATTATTATGCCGCGTCTACTACCTAATTGCTGGCAGTGGTGTGCCTAGGGTTTAATGGTAGGGTAGGGCAAGCCATTGATATATTTTCACAGGAATACTTAACTTTTTTTTATTTTCTTAATTTTTGACTCTCAAGTTTTGGTCTCATCATGCCGTCTGAAAGGCAGTTCTTGTTGTGCTAAATGACAAACTATATCTACTACTAGTCTCTGAAAAACACTACGATTGTTATCGTTTTCCTAAGTAGGCAAACCATTTTAAGAGTAGGTGTACCGCGAATTTTCTTTAGCGCAACAAGGGTGCCGCGGTGAAAAAAGTTTGGGAACCCCTGCTATAGATAATTCGTTGACATACATACCTAAAGTCACGCCTCTGGCCATGTTGGTTGTAGAGACAGGAAAAAAACACAATCAATGCCAGTAACTTATAAAAGGGTCTTACCAAACTTGAGCACGGGTATTTGGTCGGCGATGGCGTCTTTGAGCTTAGCGATGTGTTCGGCGTGATCTGGGTGCCTCGCTTCGTACGCCGGCGTCAGGAACGCTTTCTCGTAGTTCACTATGCCTCCTTGCACCGCCGCGTCTAGGACTCCTGGAATATTAGAGATATACGTCAATATGAGCTGACAAAGTGTAGCCAAGTTTACAATAGAGTTTATTAATCAGACAATAAAACAGAAAATGAACAATAAACATGTTTTTATTAATAGATGTATCCAGATTCTACCTTATTAAGGCTGGCTGCACACGCTCGGTTTCTTGATAAGGTTTCCTGATCAGGAATTCAGATTCGGAATTCCGCGTGACTAGCGCAAACATCCGTTTTTTTTTTGTATCCCGAACGCACGGAACGAATTTCAAAACAAACGTCAGGTTTTTTTCCGTTCGGAAATAGTGACAGAACAAAGAACGCGTGCGCCTTATTGAACATTTTGTATGTAAGCATTCCGGTTTTCGAATCTGAATTCCTGATCAGGGAACCTAATCAGGAAACCGAACTTGTGCGTCTAGCCTTGGAGATGATTATGTGGTTTATGTTTTTTATTGTTTTATCTGAATTATTGAAGTTTTAATCACACGGTTCTCTAAAACGATACAAAAAAAAACTAGATAATTAATAAACCGCCTAAAAGATTAAACCTCCTAGCCCCCACTGGATCCGCTACTATCGATCGATAGTTACTTACCCTTGATCTTCATAGTGAGAGGGTGTAACGACGCGTCGGGTGCGCGCGCCGCCATAGTGAGTTTGCGAATCGCTCTATTGTTGTCCTGCAACGCTTCTACCGCCGCCTCGATAGGCGACACCCAGTACGTCCGCACCGATACCACGGGAAACCATCTCAGTATACCTGAAAACAAAGATATAATCTACAACGTGTTAGCTAAATCACGCCAAACCTATCGTTCATTTGCATTTTAGTATACCCTAGGGTTGCCTGAAAGAAATTGCTACCTTAGTAATAAGGCCGCCCATCTGTGCACTATTAATTTGACTGTATTTTCTATGTGTTTCTTGTGTGCAATAAAGTATATTCTAGTCTGTTCTGTGCCTATTGTGTGTCCTTGTTGATGGAAAAGCAGCAGACTTATTACTCTTCTTCTTAATTTTAAGGTCAACAACTACTGACCTCAAAAAACCAGATGTCAGTGTTATACAGCCGCCAAAGGCTACTGACGTGGCTCGTGTAACGACTATTTTTCTAGAGACAAGTCGGGACCCATGGATTTCTTTCATTTCGGACGGTGCTTCAACCTGTAATGTCCTAAACAAACTCGGGAAAGTCTCTCAAAGCGATTTTTATTATCTCCGTGGTATTGTTTACCTGGCAGTGTGTCGCTTATCTCCAGCTCGGTTCGTTCCAGCCACCGCGTCGCGAACTCGTTCGTCGCCGACACTTCTTCCGTGCTACCATCTTCCAACTCCTCTGCAACAAAGAAAAAAAACCTAATTAGAGTAACGACTACAATAACTGGCACATTAAATCTCATTATCGGCCAAGTATAGAAAAAAAAAACTTTAAAAATAATGAAAAAATGGAAAAGAAAAACTACTTATAAAAAAGTAAACTATAACGGACGGATAAAGTTCTCACCACACTTTTTTAGAACGGAACCCTAATATAGACTGAGGATGAACCGTCTCTGAACCGGCTACGGTCCCAAGTTGGCCGCTGCAAGGACAACCTCTGCCGATGGAGTTACACTAATAGCAGTCAACGCCAGTGTGGTGCCACCCCACAAACAATGGCTCATTTATTGACATGCCCCTCGTGCCCTGACACCTGCACGCTACGAGATCTGTGGGAGGCGACCGACAATGCTCACCGGGTGGCTGCCTACTGGTCTACCAAAATATAAAACCATCGACTCGAAAAGAAGAAATGAACCTTATGAAACTTTGATAATTCGTATTTAGGTACCCTTTTATGCGGCTGTCAAAACGTATTGACGGCAAAAAATATATTGTAATACTATTTTTTTAATGCGAATAAACGAATAGACATTATTTAACATTATTTTTTTGAATAAACGTTTTGTCGATGTCTTTTTTGTCTACATTGCGGCTTACTCTCATTGTTAAATTGTAATCCTTAAATTACTTTCGTCTTTTAAAGATTGAAAGGAGATGGACACCTTAATATTAGATCAGTTTAACATCGAATTTTAAACTTATGGACGTGTTAATCGCACAACTTTAAAGTGGACTTAAATCTCTTTTTGATAGCTACGCCCTTCTTTTAGGTTATCATTCATTCAAAATAATATTATTCGTTCATTTGAGTTCATCCCTTCTCTTACATTGGTCATAAAAAACGTGAAGCTGAATTTAAAAATTAGGATTAGAGCTTGACTGTGTTAAGCCCGGTTTCCACTAAAGCGGAGAAAACACATCTCGTGTTTGAATAACCAATCAGATTTCATTATTTCCACATCTGCTCTACGCTTAGCTTCAAAAACTAAATCTGATTGGTTATCACACATCTCCTCTCGGGACTATTGACTCCATATAACAATAGGGAATATGCACATTTTTTTTAAATTCATTAATCGAAATATTAAAAAAAAAAAAAACAGACCATTTGTAAATCCATAGTGGTTAGTATATACATACACACTTAAATTGTTATGTTAGTACAAACACTTAGAGTTTTATTATAAAAAAGCGACCCTCACATGCCCTCCTTGCTAAGAGGGCCAGGACGCTGTTGGCGCTGGAGCGAATCCTCTGCATCGCTGCGGCGCACCGCTTGCGGAGCGTGGCCTGGAAGCCGTCAGTCAACTCGAGCATCCGCAAACATACCTGACGCGCTGCAGAAGCGCGGCAGCCCCAACAGCGCCCTGAACGCGTTGTTATACACATAGGGTTTTAAGCGATTGTTTCCGATAAGCAGTCCACAGACTACAAGTATATAAAGATGTACAAAGGCTCTAAATAACGTTACTTTAACTTGAGCTGAACAATACCTAAACCTGTGGACTATCATATTGGCCCTAACCGCCATAGCCCTTCTCTCCCTTTCAATATCATCATCATCATTCAATTCTTGAGTTACAATATGACCTAGGTATTTAAAGCTAGTTACTCTTTTTAGTGGTGCTCCGCCTAAAGCTATAACAGGTACATCAGTAGGACATTTACTTCCAGCTTTAAAGATCATAATTTCACTTTTGACAGTGTTATATTTTAGACCATGCCTATCAGCATAGCCTTCACAAACAGACAGTAGCTTTCTGATACCGTTGACCGATGGGCTCAGCAGCACCATGTCATCAGCATAGCTTATGTTATTGAGGCATACACCATCAATGTGACAACCAACATGCATGCTGCTGAGCTCACCGATCAGGTCATTTACATAAAGATTAAACAGTGTAGGCGAGGATAGCCCACCCTGCCGCACACCACATGATAAACCATAAATAATTGTTGCAAGTGATATTGGCCTATAGATTAGTTTTGATGAGATATCACCGGTTTTACTTTTAATAATCGGAACCACTACTGTTTTGGTAAGATCTGTAGGTAAGCAGAAAGCAAATAGCATGGCCAACACCCTTGGCAGGTGTGGTCCGGCATGTTGCAGGTGTTCAATGCTCAGACCATCCCAGCCTGGGGATTTTCCTCGTTTCATTCCCTTGATTACTTGTGCAATTTGTTTAGCTGAGAATTTCACCTTATAGTCCCTGTCTGTGACGGTCTCAGCACTGCACACCGGCTCTGATGTACCTAGTAAAGGGTTTACATTAAAATGATCCTTAAATAAGTTTGCAATACTGTGTGGATCAGTCACCCCTTCCACACTAACAGGAAGACCTTGTTTAGGACTCAACTTATTAGTGCTTTTCCAAAAGCTACGAAAGTCATTTTTGTTGTGGTGAGTTGCCAAGACTTCCATTTTTATCTGCTCTTGATGCACTTGACACCATTTGACCCTGGACTTAAATGCTTTACGGCTACTACACATGGAGTTGTAAATAGGCCCACCTGACGGATTTCCACACGAAACCCACTCTTGAAAATGTAACCTAGCCACTCTATGTACTTCCCTCACATGCTTGTTCCAGCCCATAAGTTGTTTCTTTTTGGGCTTGGCAGTTATCAATGACGCTTGGCAGAGAGCAGATGCTATTTTACTTAGAAAGTTATCTATAGTTATATGATGACTCGCATCACCACAACATTTATCACAACAATTGTTTAATTCCATAGGAAAGTCTATCTGTTTTAATAACCTATTACATTCCACTGTATACAACTCAATCTGCCCCACATCTCTATCTCCCCACACTACTCTATTCTGATTATTAAGTTTGCTGTTGAGAGGTTTAGGCCTACTCGTACTTAAGTTACAGTTCAAGAACATAGGATAGTGATCTGACCATGACACATCATGCTTGACATGGACACTCATGACAGTTGATGTAGTAGACCGCGTTGTGACACAATGATCTAGCCATCTATTGCAACCATGTATATTACTGGTGTAAGTATACTCGCCAGAGCCTATTCCCAACTGGTGAATGTCAATACAGCACCAGTCATGCTCGTCACAAAACACCAACATTTCATTACAAAAGTTTTCACCTGGGTGGGCGTTAAAATCACCCAACATATAAGTAAAATCCGCATCATTCCTATCTAATAATGCATGTAATTCACTTAGACAGCTAGTAAACTCTGCAAGGTTCACCAGTTTATCTGTTGGCATGTATATACTAAACACTATGAACGATTTATCACATAGTTTGACATTAATACAACTGAGACGAGGGTTAAAACACGGGATCACAGACACTTCACTTAAAGTTCCAGATAAACACATAAAAAATATTTTTTCAAATATCTTGTTCAGAAACAAAGTTATAAGGCTTCAAAGTTGATGGTTAGACAGAGAGGTCCGACATGACCATTGACGTCATTGGTCACGTGGGCCATACATCCGCCATAGAAAATTTTGTTTTCGTTGATGATGAAAAGAGGGACAGATATATTTGTTTAATAATGTTGTATCTAGTTTGTTTTTCGATCAATTTCGATTATGTTTTGACTGTCAGTATTCTATTTTTGTACTATATTTTCAGATGAATTATGAAAAACTCTAACATTTTTTATGCATGTTCCCTATTAATAGCCATGGCCGAAAATGGTCGGAAAGATCATTATCATCATCATCATTACAACTCACCGGGTCTGTGGAAGGGTCGGTTGAACACGAACTTGTCGACGTTGTTGTACTTGTAGTACTCGAGGATCTGTTCGGCCACGGGCTTGCCGGACAGCCGCTTCAGCTTGTCGCCCATTATCGGCTTCACCGAGTTTATTTGCAGGTCTGTTGTGTGGCGTTAAAGAAATACTTACATGGAGTCACTACATTAATAGGGGATCGGACTGTTCCTAAATGTACCATATTTTATGAATTATTTTTAAAATATAGATTAGTAGCAGACGATTCGCGAAGAAAAGAACTTAATCGGTTGAAAAACTAATTTACAGTGATTTTTTAAAGATTCAATATGTCTGTCTCTTTCATAAACTTTTATATGGTTATTATATGGCGTTACTAACAAATGACGTCACAAGTGGGTATGTGCCTCTCTGTCTAATCTTGAATTTCAAATCTTTATAACTCGGTCAATTTAAAGATAGAGCAAAAATTATTTTAGTGTTCGATAACAGAAACTAACAAGTTTGGATTTATAAAATAAAAAAAGAGTAGTCCGATCCCCTATTGTGAAATCTGATAAGGCGGAAATAGTTTCTTTATCGTTTACAGATTACTTTTTATTCACACAAAGTGACTCTGTCCGTTTGTTTATAGTTAGCTACTGAACTGATTTTGTGATACAAAGATAGTTTAGGCTACTTTTTACCTTGGGAAAATATGACAGTAAAATACTTTTGGCACCACACAAATGGCATACAAGGACGAGGCGTGGTTTAACATCCAAGGACTGATAACTAAGGGAGATTTTTATATTAATTATAAAGCAGAACACTCACCCCTTTGGGGGATTGGAGCGAGATGCATGTATGTGTGCTGAATACAGCAAAAAAAATCGGTAAACAAAAAACAAATCTATGTAGTTACATCATCAACAGCTCATGTACGTCCCCACCAACCCAGAATTAGGGCGATAAGGCCTAAGTAGGCCTATGTAGTTTACACGGTAGTAAAATATAGCATTAAAGGATACATTGTCCATTAGACTCGGTGATATCTTCCCCTGGCGGGTCGAGCTTGGTGAGCACTTCTGCATCAGGCCATTCGTCCAGCAAGCGCTCCTGGAACTCTCCCAGCTGCTCGTACTCGTTCCCGCGGTATATGAAGCCCTGGTACAATGAGCATCATTTCAAGCATACTTCCCAATAACGCCTACTCCAAAAAATATAAGAAACGAAAACAAGAGTTAAATGGTATACTATACATAGAGACACGCCAATCGTAGTCATATCATAGACATATTTATAAACTACAATATCTCGATATTTTAAGCATTATATGTACAGTCAAATGCAGAAAAATATACAGTAAACTACGCGATTGAGTTATTTTCAAGTTCGCTCACAACATGAGACAATAAAGCTCAAATGTTAGATAGCTACGTCTTTCGACGACTTTAAAATCTCTTCTCATTCTTAAGTTAAGTTTAGTTTCACATGTACGTTATATTCGTCACTGGGACAGTGTGTTATAAACGGTATCGGACCAACCACCCACTGGACACCACATTCTGTATAATCTACTAACAAACTAATTACGAACACGTTGTGATTGGTTCATCTCGCTTACGCAACGTATTGAGAGGTCTCATAATTGGTCGAAACTGAAGTGAGCCGCAAGGTATTGGCCGCCCAGAGCTATTTATATGTGCAAGCAAATGCACCTATGCGTTTCGGAAAGTTTTGCCCTGACATATTATGGTGTCCAGTGGGTGGTTGGTCCGAGTAAATGGTAGGTTTTAGTGATTAGTAATAATGTAGTAGCGTCTGACAATCCATCAAATTGGGATGATTGCTAATTTATTTATTATTCTTTCTTTTTTCTTTCAATAGCTAGTCTTAGTTGAATGGCTTGCCAAAAGGCCTCGTACAAATAGTCTTATAGACTAACAACTCACATGTTTCACTCTAAGATGATCCGGGAATCCTTTCCCGTGGTACTGCACGCGGTAATAGCCCGGCGGGGCGCGCGGCGTTCGTAGCATACATTCGTAGAGGCGCGCTAGTCTCATGTGTAGTTCGGCTAACGGAGCGTAGCCAACTAACTCTTCTTCGTAGACGCCGACCAACTCTTTGACGACTTCAACGCCGATCTCCCATTGGTGGCCTCGGTTTAGCAGTTCTGCGATCTCGAGGTAGAGGAATTCCTGGAGAAAAGTGTGCGATTAGACTGATCTTCATATTTATCGTGTGGGTTGTAAGGTCGACATTTCGCAGACCCTAGTTTCAGTGTTAAAGAGCCGCCAAAGGCCACTGATATAGTTCATGGACATATCGACCTTTTGAAGATAGCAGCCGGGACCCACAGCTAAATGAACCTTTCGAAGTAATTCAGCTCACAGCAATTTTACCCAACAGAAAGTCTCGGAAAGTGGCTTATTTGATTCGAACTCGGAATCTCCGTAATGAAAGACAATTTACATGCAACTTGAGGTCTGTGTCACCTTGAGGTCTGACTTACCTTGACGTCGGTGTTACCTTGAGGTCTGTATCACCTTGAGGTATGTATTGTGGTCTGTGTCACCTTGAGATCTGTTTTACCTTAAGGTCTGTGTCGGGTACGTATCAAAATGTATAAAATTAAAATACATACGGTTTGAATTCATAAAGTTAAAATACCGAAAATCAGAATAAATAATGTATCAAAATATATAAAGTTCTTTGACATAAGTTCGCAAATCCTAAGTTTGGAATGCATAATGTTTAAGATGTATAACAATTACATTTTATAATGGTTACGAGTCATAATAGTTGAAACTCCTACACTTACAATGCCTAATATTTAAAATACATAACTTAATAGTCATAGATATTATTAAAAAAAATATGAAAATAAACACAGCACGAAAATTTAAAATGTTTTATTGATAAATAATCAGATTCATATAGTATACTAAATTAGTAAGGTTTTTTATCGCTATTATAGATTACTACGTCCAGCAGTGGACTGCAATAGGCCGATTCCTTAATTTTTTATAGATTAGCAGCAATAGCTCGCAGGAACTCTGTATATGAGTATTCAATAATATTTTTTAAAATTGTATCAATTCTTTGTAATTTATGTTCGTTTTTCTGCTTCCTTCTCTTTGCTTCAGGTTCTCCGTTTTTTAATTTTTCAATGTACACATTATTAACTTTTATCTCTTTGATCAGTTCTGCTACTAAACGGTAAAATCCAACGTGTCGCTTAGCACAAATTTGGTTGATGTGGTGGTGAAATGATTCAGCACTATTTTGTGTGCGTGGAATATTTGGTATGTTGCAGCAACACCAAAACCTTGGATTATATTGGGGTGGTTGGTTATTCTTACCAATAACGTAATTTTGTCCAAACCATTTTGCAATTTTTTTTGCATCGTTGTCGGTCAATGATTGAATCAATGCATTAAAATAATCTGGTATATTCTCAGGGTGAATGTAGGTCAAAGCTAAAATACTTTTTATATCAATATTAAATGAATGATCATTATTATATTTAGTACTCAATCCTTCTTTTTGAATTTTGCGGTATATTATTTGGCGTAAATGAAAAAAACATCCTTTTACATTCACTGTTTCAAAGTTTTGTCTTAAGCTTAAACTTGCTGCTTTTTCAAAATCCATTATGACAAACGAGGGATTTAAACGTATGTTATATTCAGAGCAATACTCAATAATCAACTCAAACATTACGTCATAGGATGCTTTGTCTTTATGAGTACATAAAACAAATAATAGTGGAAAGGTTTTATCACTGTTTAGTACAGGACCATGGATGGTGTACAGTTGCTGGAACACGGTAGGTACAATCTTAAATGTTCCGTCCATGACCCAATACAAAGCTTGTCCAAGAAAGGTCATTAACGTCATCGTACTTAACAAAATCACCCTTTTGGTAGATCCAAAAATTTTATCCTTTATAACAAAGTTATCACCCCCCTCCAACATAGTGGCATCTTCTTGAAGTTTAAAGTCAAATGTAGTTGGTTCAGTGTGTGTGTTAAATAACTTCTTTTTTTCTCGATTAATAATTTGTCTCAATGCGTCTTTGGATGGTAATTTGTTTGCAATATCCGTAGAAGTAGACGCAATATGCTCCTGGACGATTTGACAAGTTTTAGCCATCCGCTGGTGTTTTGTATTTGATTTCAAATCACATATATTATTGGCAATGCTTGCTCTGATCGGGTTTGGTTCGTGATTATGTTCACCACTACTAGATAACACTGATAGTGATTCACCTTCCGTTAACGTTGTCAAACGAGCACGACATTTGTAAGTACTGTTATTGAGTAATTCGCAACACCAATACACTTTATTACCACACTGTCTGTTTTTTACGTATGCGAAACCGTTTCGCTGCACTTTTTGTCCTCCTTTTTGAGTTTTAAATAACTGAATACTGTCTTCTGCCATTATTTACAGCAACAACTACTTTTGACTTCTTTTGTTTTCACTAAACCGAACACAGTAAGAATCTACCCACAAACTCTCGAACTCAATCAAAACATATAATTACCCTCAGAATGCAATTTTATAAAATAAACAGGTCGTAATAATTTTAGTTTTCTTAGTTCTGATGATTTTATTTATTTATTTAGATCTTATTCCTTCTAACCATTATAGTTTATAAATGTATATTTTTTCAACTTAAATATTGTAAACATATGCATTTTGATAGTATACATTTCAACCGTTATAGAAATCATACTTTATGGATTTTGCTTGTTATTCATTCTAACCATTATATTTTATGAATTTATATATTTTGAACTTATCGGTTGTGAACTTATGTATTTTAAATTTATGCCTTATGATATGTACCCGTCTGTGTCACCTTGAGCTCTGTATTGTGGTTTGTGTCACCTTGAGATCTGTTTTACCTTGAGGTCGGTGTTACCTTGAGGTCTCTATGCGTGTGGTGCGGGCGCGCGGGGGGGTGGGGGTGGCGCAGGCGCTCGGGGAGGGGGGCGCGGCTCCACTGCAGGAGTTTGGCGTGTAGACGCAGCGCTAGGCCGGCCTCGGCCCACTGGCCCGCAAGGTGGTGCATTTTGGCTAGCTTGTGGACGTAGCTGTACAAACAGAAAATTTTTAAAAAACTTTAGTTTCGTTTTTGTTTATTTTTTATAGATATTGGCAGTAAGTAAAGGCTTAAAGCGGTTGCGCACTACGTCCGATCTGAATTCGAGAAAATCGGTCCGAAGTATTCGTAGGACTATTTGTATAAAGTAGGATTTTTAATTGAACGGAGTAATTTGACATTAGACAGAAAAATAATGTTGCCAGCTCCATAATCTTAGTGATGTTTTCAGTTCAATTCTAACTCAAGTGAGTTGAATCATTCACACTATTAAATATAAAAAAATGCTTGTTACCCCAGCCTATAAACATAGACTTCGTCTACATATCATGTAGTTCGCAATAGTTGGAATCCATCAGAATTGGTGAGTTGGTTTTAGTATTACTGGTAACAACAGTCAGGCTTTTTATGTAGGTAGGTAATAAAAGTAATTAGTGTTTTTTTATATTTCTAAGAGATAACTTGCAGCTGCGACACAAACGAATGACTCATCCATACAACTAATTTCCTATTGGATGACGGGAGAAGCGTCTATTTTTTTATTACTATTACTTTCCTATTGTTCGTCATTCGGCTTCTTACCTCCGGTCTGAGTGTTCGAATGTTTCTAAAATACGAGTAATACACCCTCATAAAGAAGAAAGTTAAAAGCCTTTAAAAATAAAAATAAATATGAATATTTTAATTTAAGGTAGTTGATATATGTTAGCTTAGGGTAAGTCTGAAAAGCAACAGTTATGCTGAGACTGCCTTTTCATACCTTTGTAAATATTTTTTTGGATGAATAAATGACTTCTATCTATCTATCTATTTAGCTTAAGCATACTTACTTTGACATAGACTTAGTTTTACATAATACAAATAAAAAAATGTTTTATCTCCACACCACAAAACTAAGTATGTACATTTCAGCACAGGAGATACAATTTTTGTGGAGGGCTGTTGCCTAAACTAAGTTTAAACCTGTGTTATAGGACATTAGTCCTTCCCCCAGGAGTCCACATTACTTAGTGACCATATCACCAGGGAGCCGTTTCATGAAGCTACAAGTTACAAATTACAAGTACAATTTGATGTACATTGCGTAGACAATGAGGTAAAACGATAAGGGCTTCCAGTTTTGGCGAATTGGCTACGCAATGAATATCAAATTGTAACTTGTTACTAGTAAATTGTTGCTTCGTGAAACGTGGCCCAGATGAGTGATTGAATCATATCTTTTTAGCACAACACTATATTTTTTTCTCAAAAAAGCGGCAACCCACCATATGTCAGATTACTCCGTTCAATTAAAAATCCTACTTTAGAAGGTCGTATTCGGATCGGACGTTGTGCGAAACCACAAGAGCGGTTTAAGTGTTATAATGTGCGTTCCGGAAGATATGTTAAGAAACGTATCTTCCGTTCAGTGTTCGGTCTATTAGGCCACGACGTAATTTGACGGGACTCTGAACTTCGATTGACTTTCCTGTGTTTCCATTTTTTGATACAATACATTTTAAGCATAGAAGTAGTTCAGACTCTTTGATTTTAAATTATATTTCATAATTAAAATATATACATAGTGATTTTCATAAACCAAATGCTTATGTGACTCTTGAAGCATGAAAGATACTCCAAATAAAACCCCTAACGATCACTTCAGTAACGCTTTACAAAAATGTTATATTTACAAGTACCTCAAAACCAACAGAAACCTTAAAACTAACAGTCATAACGAAAATCTGGCCACGGACTTTATACCAGAACATGGTCGTCGACGGCGAGGTAGACCTCGTAGACGTTGGCGGGACGACTTGGACGCTTACCTTAAAGACTGGACTATGTTAGCTTGCGATCGAGATGCCTGGCATGATAGAGAGGCCTTTGCCCAGCAGTGGGACACAAAATTGGCAGATAAAAAAAAAAATGAAAACAAGTTTCGTGCGGTACTTTGTTGATGCGGAAGGGTTGACCTAAGATCATAAGATGAGACGAAACAGAACCTGTCTCGCGATACAAGTGACAGCGATGCCCACGTCCGAGTGTAACCGACCAGGGAAATAGCCGCACGATCCCAAGAGGAACTGTAAATCATAACAAAACTTGTGCTTCCTTACCGAATATACATGTGCGGCCTCTCGATCTGCTCGTAGAAATGCAACACCCTGTTGGTAAGGTGCATGCGGTGCGGTGTTGCCGACCGTTGCGACGCTGTTCTGTACTGTACACGATAATTACAACAATTAGATTAGCAAATAAAAACATAGGCACACAGTTAACGGATAAATTTTGAAGCAAATTAAGAGTAGGATGGAGTGGTGAACTTTTACTTCTTATTGTGGTTGTAAAGTCGATGACCTTGATTGATTTGATAAGAAAGGATCGGGCAAAACAGACCCGATGACCATTTCGACCCGAAAAGGATCTATTGTGGTCAAAGCCGATGATCTTTCTCCTAAGCCTTTCTCATAAACTTTAATTAACGTCAGAGTTAATGAACCACCATAGAACTCTAACATGGTTCAGACTGTTTCCCTAAAAAAATTAAGGGTAGGTTCAAGGTCTTCTGCGGGTGAATATAATTAACCTTATAACTTAAGCGAGACAATCCGCCTTAAGCGAAACCAATAACATACTCTCTCTCACTCAACTCACCTGCAACAGTGTGTCCAGTTGTCTTGCAGCCGCGGCCACCAGCGCCAGCGCAGCGGGGCGGAACGGGGGCGGGGAGGCGTGGCATAACGCACCACACAGAGATACGAATCGAGCACGCCAGGATAAGTCGCCCGCGCCGCCTTCGACTAATACATCGATCTTGTCGATAAACTCGCTTTCTAACTCCCTTAGAGAGCCTTCACCTGTGAAACAAGGCACTAGTATCACAGCGGGTTAGAAAGAGAGATGTAGATAGAGAGAGCGTTAAGGGCAAGCGAGAGGAAAGATGAGGCATAAAGCGCCACATAGCGACACGAATCAAGATAAATCGCCAGCACTCGCTTTCCAACTGTCTTAAAGATCCTTCGCCTAAAAGAAATGAGACGTCAAAGTAGAAACTTAGTAAGTTTAAAAACCCACCATCTTAAAAAAGTTGAAAGTGAAGGATGACAATATTGGGTAGAAAAATTAAAAAACAAATTCTAAGTTGTCAGAAACTCTGAAATTATATTACACGGAGACCACAACCATCTAAGTGTCGCACATATTCAATCAACTCGCTAAGAAGAAGAATAATTTTATAAGACTTACCCCCATCAACCGTGGAACTGTTAAACTCAGTCTGCATCATGTCAAAGAAGAGAGGTATAGTTGTATTTCGTACTTCCTCTTCCCTCAGAAAGGATACTTCCAAGAACGGGCCAACCAGACACGGTATAAAGGCGCGTTTGTGTTCTTCTGTAAATAATTGGAGATAAATTATATAGTGGGAGTTGTAATGTCAGTCAACGACCGACCTGATAAACCTTGGTTGTTTGATTATTGAGCCTTTGACTGACATATCCAAGTCGTACTTAAACCTTAAATTAAATGTGACTTATATTTTAGACTTTATAAAACAAAATAGGGGACAAGATAAGACCATCTTGTTTTTTGCAGCTTGAACTTAAATTTTGACCTTAAGAAGCTAGAAATTGCACAGTTTTATGTAGAATTTGAATCTGGAACTGTAATCGAACTCTCTATCTAGCTACTGAAATATAATAATAAATGCTAAGACTTACCCAATTTAAACCACATCTCCTGAAGCTCAGCGGCTAATGTATGCCTCAAGTCTCCATACAAAGCCATTATCCTTTGCTTCCTCGCCACAGACAACGTTTCCAATTGAAGAGTTGGAGACGTGGCCATCGTAGTGATAGTTCTGAACCACTCCTGGAGCTGATGATGGATGATAGCAATAGCCTCCGTGTCAGATTCATCCGTATTGTGGAGACGATCGCGAAGGGTTTTTGATAGAAGTCTGTAAGAGATGATGTGAGGTTGAGGATCAAATAACCGAAATATTAAAATAGAACACTATAAAAATATATTTTAAAGGAGGTTGAAGGAAAAGCAGTAGACATTGTAAAAAAAGTCATATTTAACACTACGTGCCAAGTAGTCCTATTTTTAATACACACAAGTCCGTAGCGTAGGCAACTATGACGTTCACAACTGTTTGGATTACACTACACACAAACTCTATTGTTTTCTAAGTGTTTACATACAACTAAGATTCAAATAAGTCTTGGAACAATCAAGTCTAGATGGAGTGATAATCTGCCGAAAGTGGCTGGCAGCTATTAAATACATACACAGAAGATCGGACTAAGTGTCGCGCCTTGGGAGAGACGTCCAGCAGTGGACTGCCACAGGCTGATAATGATGACGATCCAGTCTTTTTGGTCCTGACTCATCTAGTGACTTGACTCATGACAAATTTCAGTATGCAGCATATCGGCCCAGGGCGGTCTGAACACAGGCCGCTCTAGGAATGCTAGTTAGCAAGGCTAGATCGTCTGACATCACAGACTTTTTCACTTTAATATGAGTTTGATTCAGACTCACCTTGTGGCATGACTTATGACCAGACCCTGTTATCTCTATGTAGCATATTGGTGTTTTTCAAATAAATTATTTAACAAATTAAGGAAACAAAACTTATATTTTTTGTATCGAATACATGAAATTAATGATAGATTATTTTTGTTCTAAATTAAGAGGTTAATAACTACGTGTTCTACTAAAAAAAACAATTTCTCTCGAATCTACTAGTAAATCAAGTAGTAGTCATCTAAAGCGAGGTATTTTGTGAAGCAGCCAAAGTGTGCTCTAAGGTGAATATTGACTCAAGACTCACCTTGTGGCATGACTCATAACAAACAGCTTGGTATGCAGCATATCGGCCCAGTGCGGTCTGAACACAGGTCGCTCCAGTAATGCTAGCATCAAGGCTAGAGCATCTGACACTAGCGAGCCGACGTTACCGACGTTCTCAGCTTCTAAAGACTTCACCACTATGTAGTATTGTTCTTTGGACATCTGGCGAACCATGTCGAGAAGGACGCAGATTATGCGACGCTGGAAAACGAAATAAGATTGTGTAGTGGTCGGCAACCTTCTGAGCAAATTACCTGCCTTCCAATAAATTACACACGTTTTTGCATTTAAGGGTGAAATAACTACTTGCAAGTGCTCTTTTAAAACATGTATGCGTACATTTTCCCCAAATGCCTTATTGTTTAAGTTGTTTGTCAGCCACTCTAATTTTAAATAAGAACTGACGATTATTTAAGTTTTTTCTCTATAAACAAGAATGTAGGTGGAGGTAAAACTGAAAGGAAACTTGTGCATTATTATTTTAAACAGAAAAGTACACGTAAAAATAAAAATCGAAAACTTAAGGGTGGATATCATGTTAGCATTTTAAGTCTAATGGCCGAATCGACTTGCCGTGTTGTGTTAAAATGGCTTCTAAATTAGAACATTGACCATCCGTGATCTACCCGCCAGACTTACAGTTGCACTTCATTAAAATATAATAATCATGTTATATCATAGTATTGCACCCGCTTCACATTTTCTACCTTAGCAATAAGGTCGCCTGTTGACTCTTATGTTTTTATGTTTCTGTTATGTTTTCCTGTTTTGTTTTCCAATAAAGTATATTTGTATTGTATTGCACACTTACCAGCATGGGATCATCAGTGAACCCATCGCTGTCAGTCTTCGCCCTATCCCTGAGCATTGACGCAGCTGTTCTCAACACGGTTGGAAGCAATCTCTTCGCAAAGTCCCCGCGATCTGCTTCTACCGGACCGACGTCGTCTCGCGCTAGCAGAGCGACTACCTCGCCTAGGGTTTCCACGCACAACTCCACCTGGGGATTGGTAGAATGCGATCATCATGATCATCATTTTCAGCAAAGTAAGGCAATTTATGTGTCCTCCATAGCACCATGCTGAGCTGGGACCTCTCTGCTTGCCAAATCGCAACAAATATAATTTTATTTTTGTTTTCTTTAATATTGTAATCAAATACGTTTTTTTTTTTTTCTTTCTTTCAAAGTCCTCCCATTAATACTTGGTTTACTGCTTTATTGTGCCATTCCTCACGGTCCTTACCATCTACATCCAGTTTGACAATACACGTATTGTCGGACTATCGGGCTGGTGGTCTGCCCACTGGCTTTAAGTATTGTACAGGGGAGAAAATTTTGTAGATTTCTTCGTGTATTGATATTAATAGATCAATTTAAAAAATGCATAAGGAGTTGGTTTTGTTATATTTATGGTCTTTGGAGTATTTGCAAATTGATGGAAAAACTAGCCACATTCATCGAACCTTCTAGTAAATTATGTACGAAAAGTTTACAAAAGTATACATACTAACCTTTGGAGCTCTTCAACGGCTGCACGAAATTATAATGTAAATGTTAGTAGGGACACTGTTACTATGTTATGTAATATAATAGCGCAGTCACAAGTTACTGATGGTGCACAATTTCCTATAGCGACCTAAAAAATTATATAAAATAGCGATGAGTTTGCAATGCAAAAGGATAATGCTGTGAATCCACTCTACTTTAAGGAAACAATGGAATAGGAAAAACTGAAAGTGATCTATTTCAATTTATTGCATTAATAAATAAATATAATAATTGATGCTAATTATAGCGACGCGGTAGCATAAGCCTGACCACTGACTGGCTAATTAATACGCATATTCCACTAGTACTACTTTAATAATTTTCAATGGTCTATTTATTTATTTTTCCAATATTAAAACAACCTTTTCAAATAATCATACAAAGAATTTTAACTTTAGCTATAAATAAACTTCTATAAAACAATATAGAAATATGAATACTCGTATAACTTTATTAGTTTAAATTACGAATGGAAAATAACACAACCTGAACATTTTAGAATGTGCTCTATGATAAAATTTGTAAGAAAATAACAATGGCTCTTTATAAAATAAGAAACGCTGTGTTTGGTGCGAGAAGGACGTTGCGCATACATCTGCATATATAATAATTTATGTTTAATATAACTTTAATGTGAATGCGCTTCATAAAACTAAACGAAGTCTTAATCTGCAACAAGCCATTTTCTCTATCAATCCACACGATGAAGGAAAGAAATGAAACTAATTGATAGAAATAATAATAATAAAATAATTTATTTCTCATCACAAAAAGCAGCTTAAGATAGTTACGCAACTAGCTATGAGTAATTACAAAGAAAGCTTGATTGTGAGAGACTGGTGCCTGAGATAAGTCCAGGACTTGAGTTACAGGTCACCAGGTTCCCACTCCACAGACATAAAACCTAAATTTTGAATTACAGAGCAATCAATTTATAATGAGAGAAAAAAAAAACAAAATGGCTTGATGCATATTAAGACTTAGTTTTATGAAGCGCATTCACATTAAAGTTATATTAAACATAAATTATTATATATGCAGATGTATGCGCAACGTTTTTCTCGCACCAAACAAGGTGTTTCTTATTTTATAAAGAGCCATTGTTATTTTTTTACGAATTTTATCATAGAGAGCATTCTTAAATGTTCAGGTTGTGTTATTATTTTCCATTCGTAATTTAAACTAATAAAGTTATACGAGTATCCATATTTCTATATTGTTTTATGGAAGTTTATTTATAGCTAAAGTTAAAATTCTTTGTACGAATATTTGAAAAGGTTGTTTTTATATTGGAAAAATAAATAAATGACGCCTGTAATGCACTGCACATTTAACCAATTTTCACTATAACTAAAGATCCTTCATCGTGTGGATTGTAAGGTCGACAACCGACCTCACAAACCCTGGTATGAAAATAACTGAAGATAGAACAACCCTTCTCATAAATGAAACCTCACATCATTCGTCATACAAACCGTTTTGCGTTCTACACCCAAGTGCTGTAGCGAGAGAATTGGAGATACATACGATCTGATGCGTGGTGGCGGTGTGATCCTGCAGGCGGTCGGTGGCGGCCCCGAGCAGGCGCGCCGCTTTGTCCACGGAGCGGACCTTGTGCGCCGCGTCCCGGTCCCACTGTCACACCCACAGCGCTAGTACCAACTCCACGGGACACGCTCGACGGACTACGAGTGTGGATAATGCTTGGAGAACGTTGCTGACAGTTGGTGAGGCTTTCAGTGTTTATTTTTTGTATAGGCTAGTCCTCCACTTTATTCTTGGACTATTTATCTACTGAAATATCTAATTTCTCCTGCACAAACTGCGTACGCTCATGAATGTGTCGTCATTTAGGTGAGGTGAATGCTAGTTCTGAGCTAGCTCTGAAGTCGACCAACCCGCACTGGACCAGCGTGGTCGACTAAAGCCTAATCGCCCTAATTCAGGGTAGGCTCGAGCCCCTCGGTGGAGACGTATATGAGCTGTTGATGTAATGCTAATCCATTACTTGAAAAGTAAAAACAAGGTTGGACGGTTTGTCATTCCCTTTTTTGCTATATCGTAAAGGAAACTCCTTCCTGCCTGGACGAACCAAGTATTTTATTCATCTATGACTGTACTTCCATCATTCAAGGATTGCGCTGGTTTGTTAACTTACTTATCAGCCACGTTCTCTTAAAGCCTTATCGCACTGTACTTTTGGAACGCGCCAGCGACATTTACAACGTTTTTTTAAGGATTTTTAAGATAAATTTAAAATGATCGTAGGCGTATTCAATAAAAGTATGAATGCCAGAAATACTTTAAAGATTATTTAAAAAAATATGAAGAACATTTTGTTGTCGTCAGCCGTTCGTCTCCAAGGTCGAGCGTGTCGCGTAAACTTGCACTAACATCAATGACCGATCATTACTGTGTACTCGTAATGATCAATCAATACTCACGAAGTGACATTTCGTCAAGTCAAAATGACAGTTCGCAAGTATCCAACATGCAACACATCAAGAATTTGCACACAATTTTAGTTTCATTATGTCAAGCGACACCGAAAGCTCGCTCGCAAAAAAGTCGCAATTTAAAAAAGGAACATCACCGTTATCGCTTTTGTTTTTGAATTTATAAAGTGCCTAAAAGTTTGTGGTATAGTAAAAGTTTTGTAACATAATAATATGAGACGTATCAAAATTAGAACATAAATAAATGACCTTACAAGGTGATACAAAGGTCATAAGTACATAAACATTAAACATTAAACACATAAACATTAAACATTAAACACATAAAAGTGAAATATACCAAAATACACAAATAAATTAATACCAACATGAAAGAAATAAGAAATGCGGACGATAACGAGTGACAGGAAAAAGACAGATTGTTAGAAAATATTAAGATATTAGTATCAATTACACTCCCACACATAAAGCCTACACACAAATCTTTTTAAATCTACGCCGTTCATGTCATGATAAAATAAAAATCCTGTCCAATCCCATCCCATTATCTATCTGTATATGATTCTCACTTTTTTTGTGGTAAGATTTTGGTCATGATATCACAGACGAAAATCTAAATTTAACAATCATTTATAAGACTTAACAGCGGCCAAAATGTGTAATCCCAAAATTTAACCAAAATAGGCGAACCTTGGTTTATGGATTATTTATTAGTGACTTCTAAAGTTTCTACATGGTACAAGTATAACCTGTACCAATGGATTTCCCCGAGGTATTAACGTTATAAAACAACATCGATATAAAACAGTGCTTCAACATAAAACACACAGACACACAAAAATCACAACATGCCCACACAAACACACAAATAAAAATTTGTAAAATATACAAATACACTACATAAATGTGCCAAATCAAAATAAAAGCTTATAATATAATGTGAAAATCTGAAAAACTTGGTCTATTAAATCAGTTCTTTTGTGATTTAAGTTAGAATTGTGTGCATAATCTCAAAATGCAGGTGCAACAGTGTTTAGAACGATTGTAGTCGCAAAAGCTTGAAATAATCGCATTATCAGTGTCGCAGTTTGAATAAATGGTTTTTCTTTCTTTCTTTCTTTTATCTGCGTAGACATAAGATATAATTTAAGGCGTTACTTTATGTCGTCTATGATTTTTAGCCTAAATGTTGATTCCATGTCACATTTTTTTAAAAAGCTGATTTTATTTTAAAATAGTGCGTTTATTTCCAGCCTGATTAGATTTTTGTTAGTATTATTATGATTTAAATGCTTAACAAATCAGGACTTACATTAAAGTTTAGATGGCTAAACTGTCTTAAATGGTAAGACGTTTCGTTACAACATTGGCATTTGTACGTCTAGCTACACGAAACTATAAATCGGTGTAGCCATCTGTTTAGAAAGAAATAATGTTTTAGTAACACCAACATCATTGTATAAGTCGACTGATATCTCCTGATTCGTTAAGCATTTGATATCTATATTTTTAAGTTGTAAGTCATTATTACCATTGTAAAGCGTAGGTGGAGACGCGCGCAGTCTAACCTAGAATCCGCTCTTTTTCCTCATGTCAAAACTTATCTTCCTAATTCAAATAAATGTAAATGTTTACGGCCAGCAACAGACACATTGTTATTATTTTTGTTTGGTCAAGATGTTTTCATTATCAGCTTTTATTGTTGTTGTTATTTATCATTGATGAAAGAAAATGGTGCCAGAACGGGCAACAATAATATTTCCACAAATGAGACTTAAAAGATCAAGATAATTTATGTCAAGCCAACAAATGCAGGTAAGTAATATAAATATTAAAAAAAAAAACAAAGCGATTCAGATTACTATACACTGTACGTACAATGTACCTGCATAAGCTTAGCAAACATTTATAATTCACTCCAAAACATAAAGGATGTGGAAAAAAACTGGAACTGAATGGCGCCACAGTCGACAGTTACCCAAATGTGCACAAATGGACAATAAAACGTCGAAAAATCGATCTAGAGCCACCATTTTTTTTTTTTTATTTATGTATGGTGTCTATCAATGTGGGATTTTCCGACAGCCAATAAAAAGTTCATAAAACTTCGGTAGATGGCGTTGACGATTCGTGAATCCAAAGAAAACCGGCGAGTCACACAGGGCCGTAAAAGGAAAAAAAAGAATCCACGAAGTACACCTGGCGCCATCTATCGCCCTAACTGGAACTATTTTTTTTTTTATTCAGAAATCAGACAAACGGTCATAAAAAACAATTACAAACAGTAGGAAAACATGTAGACCTAGTCTTCTTAATTTTAGGGTAACGTTGGTAATTCACTATAATACAAAAACAAAAAATATATATACAGACAGGTGCGCTTCACCAGAGGTAAAAAACACAAAACATAACATAAGCCACAAAAGCAAGTCCCTACGTAACGTTAATAATATGAATTTTTAATAAAGGTTAAAAAGGAAACTTTAGCTGCTGCTTGCCACATTGCACAAAGTATTATAACAAGCAGATTTAAACTTGTTAAGTGAATTACAAAATAAGTCAATTATTCAAATATAACCGTGGTAACAAACCCGCAAATTGTGATAATGTTAGTGTAGTGAACAACCACGAAAATTTTAACTGGAACTTTTATTTTTTAAAGAGCTGTCAGAAAATTCCTCATTCCAGTTTTTTATCGTTGAAATTAAAGCTGGCTCAGCTCACTACTATTATTACCGACTTCAACAAATGAACTTGAAAAGAAGAATGAGTAAGCGAGCATTTGTTAAAAAGGAATTTCAATATTTTTGACTTTTAAAGGATTGACAAAAGATTTTTAACGACGATAGATTTGGCGAAATTTTGAGATTTCTTTTTTCGAGGGTGGGTACGAGTAGTAACTTAAGGCTCCTACACACAGTGGGCCCGGCAGATTACAAAGCTATAACTGGCAAAAGCTGGTTCGGCTGTGCCGCCGGCATGTGTGTAGTAGCCTTATTTATATATCAGAATGAGTAATGAATATGATCCTTGTGCTAAAAGCAATGTTATCAGCGCGCTTTCTGTCGTTATAAGACTATTTTGTACTTCATTTACCGGATATAAAGTTAATTCCAAAACGACAGAAAGCGTCCACTTACAACACTCTTAGTACAATTTGGAATTAAGCATATCATTATTTGTTAGTGGTTGTCAGCATGCATCGACATGCGTGCTTACCTTGTTGGAGTGGTCGGACAACACAATCTGCTGCTAAGATAAGCGAGTTTTGGACGAAAAGCGATTTTTATTCCTGGCAACACTTTTTCTAATCCCTGCCACTTCCATTAGGTTTTTTACTACTGTGGTAACAAACTTAGTTCCATAATTCTTTCGTTTGCAGTAATTTTGCTCCACAATTTAAACCCATTTTTTACTTTAAGGAAGGAGCGGAAGGCTCAAACACTACTGTAATAATCCAGCATTGACAGATTTGCGGATTTTTTCTATTATGGCACTAGTTTTTGTGCCAGTGTCAAGTTTTAAAGGAAGGTCAAAACTGAACGCGTTAAACAAATATTTTTGGTTGACATGATGCAAGATTTCGTCCAAAGCCCGCTATCCCCACATCTGCTACAATTGGTGCGGTGCTTACAAACAAAACTTGTGTACCAAACTGTATTACTCACTGACACATATTACTTACACATCGGTCGCAAACTTCCATGTTACTAAGTACATACATGTACCACATTCGGTGACGTCACAGTTGTAGGTATAATGGGTGGGTGTCGATGGGTTTAGGTATTAATATTTCGATAATGGCTATGATGTATTAGGATTATTTATGAATTGCAAAGTAAATAAATTCCTAATAGCAATTATGTGTGTAATTATTCCTTTATAATAAGGTATATAATCACACGTTTTCACAGTTTACTTCTATACCGTATTTTTGTGAATAAATTTGCAGGTAAGCTCATATCGTTTTAGATTCTATAGATTTCTCTACATGCGCGAATTCATTTCTTTAACTTTTTTTAACACAATATTAGTCCAAAAATTGTGTGCAAACGCACTTGATTTGAAACAAAAAAATTATTAGAATTACATTAACAAATGTAAGTTTTTTTTTAAATACTTAGGTTTTTTGTCCCTGTAATAAGTATTTTTTTTTTATAATATATAATCCCACTATAATGTAAATATTTAAGAATTACTAAAAATAAATGAACGTGTCAAAAGTGGCAAATTAGTCCAATATTTTTATTTAAATATCCCACTTATAGTTTTATGAAAGGGTTTTTTTCTTTTGCTTTGAAATAACGTCCATAGGAGATAAAGTACGTATAGACCTTTTTAGAGGATGATTGCTGTAGAATCAGCAACCTCAGAGCATATTAGAGGCAGATACTGCCAAAAAATACTCCCTTAAATTTTTGTATCAACCTTAATCATTCTCCAAAAAAAATACACCTAATAAACATATCCGTCCTTATCTTCAAGTGTATAGAATACTCACTTCAGCCTTATCTTTAAGCAGAGCGCTCAACGTGGCGGCGGTGTGGTGAAGAATGGTGCTTCTGGCAGCAGGAACCGCGCAGAGCGGGCCGCGGACCAGCTCCAGCAGTGCCAACATGCGCTGCTTACTCAGGCGAGGCAGCGGGAGGGCTTCCAGCGCACGGACTATGTACTGGCTGCGTGGGGATTAAAACAGTGAATTGAAAAAAAAAACTTTATGCTGTCCAAATAAGGATTTTAATAGACCTTTAGGTCTTGAAAATTCTTACATGCTTTGCCTTATAAAGGATTTAAACTACTTTACTACACTTTATAGCACTAGATAATTGAAAAAAGTAACAATTCGAATAGAATATATTTGGAGCAGAATGTACTTGTACTCAAAAATAATCCAATCATATTTCGATGAAAATTATATTATTAGCTTTCCACCTTGATTTTTATAGAAAGCAACATAAAAGCGGAGATAAAATGATAGAACTACAGCAACACCACATTAACCGGCAGTGATTGGTTATCTAACGTCAGGAAATGGTATCTTCAATGGGTGCAAAAGACACAAACAACAGTTCTGCATTATGTTGACAGCTGTCACTAACATAAAAATATTATATGTATCAGATTATATTCACAAGGCACTTCTATGCTATGCCTGTACTACACGTGTCAATTCACAGTCGCTATTGACTTTTGTACCTTAATTCCAGCTCGGGATAGACTTTAACCGCGTGCGGCACCGCGTGAGGCAGGTACTTCAGCGCGCAGCCCTGGCAGGTCAGCGCGTGGTCTCCGCAGCGCATCAGCCAAACCAGCGCGTCCAGGAGACTCTGTAAACACAACAGTTGTACAAGTAGACAATACGAGAACTTGAGACATTTACGTGTTTGCAATGTGTCGACATATAGTAAAAACTATTGTGATTCAAGACAAATACGTGAACATGTTATTACTATTTATAAACAAAGAGCAGTCAATGCCAGTGTGGAGCCACCCCACAAACAATGGCTCATTTATTGACATGCCCCTCGTGCCCTGACACTTGCACGCTACGAGCCCTGTGGGAGGCGACCGACAATGCTCGCCGGGAACAGAAGAAGAACAAAGAAGAATTATATACGGATCAATAAACATCTTTTTAGTCGCTTCTTTTTTGAAATCGCTTTGTCTCTTTAGCAATCACATCGTCTCTTCATTATTCGTTCCTCTTTAGCAATCGTTTCGTCTCTAAAGCAATCGCATTGTCTCTTTAGCAACCACATTGTCGCTCCAATATTCGCTCCTCAGTAGCAATCGCTTCGTCTCTCTAATATTCACTCCACTGTTGTAATCGCTTCGTTTCTTTAGCAATCGCATCGTCTCTTTTGTATCCCGTAAGCGGATATGGAGGAGAACAATATCACACCTAAGGATGCCGATGACCGGGCAAAGTGGAGAAGATTGAGTAGGAAGGTGGACCCCAGCACTAGGCCGGGAAAACGATAGGACGAAGTAGAAGAATATGGCTTACCTCGAACTGCAGATGGAAGTGGTTGTTAGCAGCGCGGTCGTTGGGCGCCAGCGCGGCGCGCAGTTGCCGCGAGCGCGCCACTATGCGCACCAGGCTCTCCAAGCACTTCATACACTGAAGTAGACGCTTCGTTTCGCCGCCGTCGGCGCTTGTCATCACCCACACCATTACTGCTATCAGTTTCCTGTGTGGGACAATGATTTTATGTAAATTTTGGACATGGAGCATAAAATTAATGGCCTGTTAACTTATACGGGCCGAAAGGCCTGGGGAGGCACTTGAAACATAATATTAAGATTCCATTTTATTTGGATTTGCGTCATCGGTATCAATTCTCACAGTCACGCTCTAATACTTAAAGTTCGTCTGTCCTTTTCACCTTTTAAAGATTAAAATGGGACAGGAGATGGCCATCCTATATTGGAGCTGTCAAACATCGAATTTGCACCTTATGGACGCGTGGATTGCACAATTTTAGAGAGCATGTAAAATATCTGACAAATCACTCTGACAGCTATGTCCTTATTTTAGGTTATCATTCATTCAAAATAAATCATTCATTCGTCTGAATTCAAAAAGAAAACATTGTGATGAAACCTGTGTACGCTTGCGAAGAAATTGTGGTCGACAAGAGGCCTGATCGTTTCAGGGCAGGCGCGAGCCCCTCGATGGGGACGTATATGAGCTGTTGATGAAAAACAAAAGCGGAATGACTCACTCATAAGCCGCGGCGTCGCAGAAGCTCTGATCTATGTAGAGATGCAGTACGGGTTGGAAGTGGTGGTACTTGTGATCGGCGACCAGGGATATCACGTGCAATAGGCATTCCAGTACCAACACTCCGTACGACGATTCGGTGTAGCACTCGCCTTCCTCTTCCACCTGCGTGAACAAAATAAATTTGTATTGACAGTGAATTATGTAGTGTAACAGTGGTTTTCACGAAGCAACAATTTACTAGTAACAAGTTACAATTTGATATTCATTGTGTAATTTGTGTAATTCGCCTAAACTGTAAGCCCTTATCGTCTACGCAATGTACATTGAATTGTACATTTAAATTTGTAACTTGTAGCTCCGTGATACGGCCCCCTGATGGTATTTCCTATCGGTAACATATCAAGAACCTTTAGATTTTTATACAAATCCATCATCTATTATTATTTTAAATTTGGAAGACTTATTAAAGTCTTCCAAATTTTTCGTGTGGTGACGGCAGAGTAGAATATGTATTCCAACCCCAACCCCAACCCCTACTCTTCCCGTGGGTGTCGTAAGAGGCGACTTAGGGACTACACATTGAACATACAGTACTCTCTGATACAGTAACCTTTTTTGGTTTTTGTGTGGTAACAAGGCCTGCGACTGATATCCAGACTACACAGTGCCTGAACGATACTATAGTTAATCAACCTATAGTCAATCAACCTAGACGGTGGAGACCGATATCGACACCAAGAGAAAACTTAAGTACATCGACGACGCAGCGGAATAATTTTCTAATCCGTGCAACTAATTCAAATCTACCTGCATCCAAGCGAAAACAACAACGACGGACCGGTCGACGGGCTAGTGCCGCGGCTTCATCTGACATACGGTCGGTTAGTTCCGCCTGTATCACGAGTAGCCCCAAGACAGGTGACAACAACACGACTATTGTTGAGGACAGCTTTATAACAGTAATAAACAGAAAGAAGAAACAAAAAGCAAATAAGAACACAAATTTTAATCGACAGGGAAAAGCGCTACTGAATACTGACAAAATCAAAGTGGCCCCAAGATACACACATCTATATGTGTCTAGGTTTGACAAGTCAACTACAAAAGAAGACGTTTGTAATTTTATACAAGAGGCGGGAGAAACGGCAGTAGACGTCGAATTACTCACACCGTACAAAGAGACACCTTTCTCATCTTTTAAAATATCAATTTTGAAGGGCAAGGAGAATACATTCCTGAGTGAACAATTCTGGCCAGTCGGCATTGAGTTCAGATACTACAGGTTTAAGCATCAACCCAGGAAGGAGCAGAAAGATGTCGCCCTCTGACTTAAAAACGACTAGTTTCGTTAGTTTCAATTGCCGTTCAATAAAAAGCTCGTATCTTCATGTTAGAGAGCTGTGTAAGAAGTATGACGTCATTGCAATACAGGAACACTGGCTTCTTCCGGCTGACATTGATTTCTTCAATCAGATAGACACGGATTTTGACTACCACTGTTTTTCTGCCGAAGATACTACGGCAGGTATACTTAAAGGACGTCCGTATGGAGGTGTGGCGCTTATGTGGAGAAAGAGCAAGTTCCCGTGCGTCACTCCTATCGAAACCGACTCATCGCGCGTAGCGGCAGTGTGTATACGCCTCGCTGAGCGTAGTTTAATCGTCATGTCCGCGTACATGCCTACAGAGTGTGCGGAAAATGTGCCGTTATTCACAGAGTGTATGAGTAAAATCAGTGCCATAATAGCCGATAATCCCGTGGAGTGTGTTATTATCTTAGGTGATTTTAATGCGGATATAAACAGTATTTTTGGTCTAGAACTTCTAAATTATTGTAATGATCAAGATTGGGTATGTGCTGATATCTTGAGGCTGGGTGAGTCATCCGGCACGTATACATATCTCAGTGATGCACATGGCACAACGAGTTGGCTCGATCACTGTATTATGACGGCTGCTGCGTATGAAACTCTCACTGACGTTTGCGTGCTGTATGACTCATACACTTCTGACCACTTTCCCTTAGTTATTTCTTGCAATCTAGATACAATAAATCCTAAATCCGTTGGCCAATCAAATAACATTAAAAGTAAAATTATATGGGGTAACAGGGATTGTACACAAATAGACCGTTATACCGAACTATGTCAAAAGAATTTAGAATCATGTACTTGGCCGGATTTAGACCCAGGATCTCCTTGTGATACTTGTAAGTCAGATCTGGATATATATTATAATAATATTGTGCGGTCTATGACAAGGGCAGCAGTCTCCTCGCACAAAGGTATAGGTAAAATTGTACCAAAAAGCAAGGTCGTTGGTTGGAACTATCATATAAAAGAACTTCACAAAAAAGCAAGGCTAGCTTTCCGTTCATGGCAAATGAATCAATGTCCTAGACAGGGACCAGTCTATGAGGAAATGTGTAAGACGAGAAAGGAATTCAAAAATAAGATCAGGTGGTGTCAGAGAAATAGGGATAAAGTTAAAATGGACATCATAGCAATCTATAGATATAATAAAGATTTTAGCTCGTTTTGGAAGGAAACTAGTAAGTTGAATTACAAACGTAGTACTTCAGTGTCGATCAATGGTACGCAAGACAGTGCGATAATTGCAAACATGTTTGCTGATCAATTTAATGTTCAAAAATCATTGCAATCTACCGATTGTAACTGTAGGTGTATAAACTGTAGCCACCGTGGCGCGGCGGCGACGGCCTCGGCGCATGAACAGCCTAATGTATCTAGCCAGCAGCGTGAGTGCTCTGCTGTAAATAGCAATCAGCTTCTTATCAGCGCGGAATCTATATTTGGCTGTGTGCGAAAAATGAAAAGAGGTAAGTCGCCGGGCCACGATGGCCTTAGTATTGAGCATGTATTGTACGGAGGCAACCTGTTATTTAACAAACTTTCGTTATTCTATAATGCGTGTTTAAAGTATGGCTACTTGCCTAGTGATTTCATGAAAACTGTTATAATCCCAATTGTTAAAAATAAAACCGGGAATGTATCAAGCCTTAATAACTATAGACCTATCTCTTTAGCTACTATTCTTTCAAAAATAATGGAAAGATTAATAAACCCAGAGCTTAACAAGCACATAACACTTAGTAATGCACAATTCGGCTTTAGAGCCGGCTTGTCGACAGATCTAGCTATTTATGCTCTTAAGAACACAGTTAAATCTTATACTACTTCCGGTACTAGTGTTTATGCGTGTTTTCTAGACCTTAGCAAAGCATTCGACACTATTAATTATGAACTACTTTGGAATAAGCTAAGGGCTACCACTGTACAAGTAGAAGTTACAAATCTCTTGGAATATTGGTATGGTAATCAAATAAATTATGTAAAATGGGGAGAATCCCTCTCGGAACAGTATAAACTGAGTTGTGGTGTGAGACAGGGTGGCTTGACTTCACCTACCCTGTTTAACTTATACATTAACGGCCTGATCGAGGAGCTCAGCAGCGCCAGGGTTGGATGCCATGTGAGTGGCGAATGCCTAAATAACTTAAGTTACGCTGACGACATGGTGCTGCTGAGCCCGTCGGTCAGTGGCCTTCGGCAACTCATAAGTATCTGTGAGTGTTATGCTGCCAGACACTGTTTGGTCTATAATGTAAAAAAGTCAGAAGTCATGGTGTTTCGACATGGGAAAGGTCCTGACAGCATACCGCCCATAAACTTATCGGGAATACGACTAAACATTGTAAAAAAGTTTAAATATTTAGGTCATTTTATAACTGAAACACTAGATGATGATGATGATGTGGAAAGACAAAGAAGGTCGCTGGCCATGAAAAGTAACATGCTGGCCAGGCGGTTTGCACTTGCTTCTACTCAAGTCAAGATAACCCTTTTCAAGGCTTACTGTCAGGCGTTCTACACCTCACAGCTCTGGTCCAGGTATAAGCAAAGTACATACCACACTATACGTGTGCAATATAATAATGCGTTTCGTGCTATACTGGGTCTACAGTGGAGGTGTAGCGCGTCTGGCATGTTCGCAGAGCATAAGGTTGATGATTTTCATTCCGTACTAAATAGACAAAAGGTTTCCTTCCAGACACGTCTAATGAATTGTTCTAATCCGCTAATTGTAGCTGTCTTCAACAAATATATACGACTTTAATCGATATGATAGACATGCAGGTAGATCGTATGTATGTGTTACCGACTGGTATATTTGACATATAATTTGTGACGAATAATTAATAATAATAATATCAAATTTTAAATTTAATTTAATCAGTCATTAATTTCATTAATGTATTGTATTTTTATTATAATATGGGATTGTATGCTACTTTGTAGGTATATTATGCCTGAAATAAACAGATTTTAATTTAATTTTAATTTAATTTATCTGCGATCTCCAACCCGTCTGCCAAGCGTGGAGATTATGGCAAAACCCTCCACTTAAGTGGAGGCTCATAGTCCAGCAGTGGACTGTAACGGGCCGTTGATGTCTTCCAAATGATTCTTTTGCAGCACTCACCCACGTCATGTACTAAAGGAACTTGCAAAATTACATGCTTCTAAATTCTAAATTGTAGATTGTTCCTCTGTTATAGGCTGTACGTTGTCCGTCAATCAGTAAAAAGTGAGTGTTGCGAGTTTTCATCCTCTTTCGATCGTGAATCGATGATATCCAGCGTGATACGAATAGGTCTGATTGACGCTTTTACATTGCCGCAAATGTGGGTGGTTAATTCGTCCAAGGTTAAGAAAGAGTAATGTCCCTTATGTTAATGTACTACCTAGTATAGTAATTGTTCCCGCAGGGCCCCTGCGGCAGGGGTTTATAAGTGCTCAAAAAAAGTGGTAAAGATATTCTTCCACGCCTGTATACATACAAAATTTACGCAATGAGTGAGAAAGACAGGTATATATGTATACAGGTATATTCAAGGGCATTTTTTATATGCCGTCTACCCGCGACTACGGCCTATGCAACTAGGTCGAAATGTCGGGAGTGTAAGGTAATAACAATGTTTTGTTGACCTTAGTAAATAATATATCGTGATTAGACACGGTAGTACATATAAAAAATGTGTGAAAATCGCGAGAGTTTAAAACGTTATATTCAAGGGCAGCGCTCATAGCTCGTTGCGCGAGTACGCGCGATAGTATACACTATCTATGCATGCTCGTCTCTTTGGCTACGTTTGATTATGGCTGGTTTGACTTTGCGTTTTCGCTGTTTTGTTGACAGAAGACATTGATATAAACTCTTTTACTGTTCTGTGGTATAAACGGGGTACTTAAGCCCCCCCCCCCACTACAGTACTGTACTGACCTGCGTAAGTATACTAAACAGCGCGTCCAGTATGTCCTGCAGGAACTTGACTATTTCCTCGCTGGGCACGTGCATGAGCCGCTGTAGCGCCGCGCGTAAGTTACCCTCGGCGTGGTGGGTATTCCACTTCAATACCCCCAGGATCTCCTCTGGAATAAACAGGTTTAATTACGATTTGTATTAATACAGTATTTACATCATTATCGACTATCTAACTTAAAAAAACGAGGTTGTAAGAAACTACAACAGGTTGCATCAGGTTGTTGTGGTTGGTGGTTCTGGTTGGTTGTGGTTGTGATTTTGGAAATACTGACACTGGCGATGCGTCCTGCGTGCGACTTTACAAAGGCTAATGCATTTCGGTTTAGTTCGAACCATGCTGCATTAGGTTTTATTTATCAAAAATCTTGCAAAGACTAAACGATTTCGGTTCATAGTTTGACTCAAATCGCTTAGGTTTTGCTAGCAATATTCTTTTAAAAATGCTAAGTGACTTACTCGGTGGCAGAAGGTGGAGGTTCCCGTGCGCACTTTCCACGAAGCTTCTTGTAAAATATCGAGACGCTTTTGGATTTAGAGGTGGTTAAATGGAACTTTAACGGCCTAACAACGGTTTGAGTTAACCGCGTAGATTTCAGTTCGTAATAAAGTACACGCGATTATTGGTTTGAAACATTCCTTAACCTTCGAAGCCATGGAAGATTTGAAAAAAAGATTTGTTGATGACATCATAATACTTTATATATATAAATCTTTGCTCAAACACAGTCAAATTTTCGCTCGCGTCACAGGCAATGAGCGGGGCAGAAGATTAAGAGCTAGATAGAGAAACCATCCTTATATAGCAATAAACAGACACTTACCCCTCTGTGTGAGCTTGGTGGAACACAGCTTAGTGGACACAGTGAGCGTGTCCTTGTATATCAACGAGAGCACTCCTCTGGTGAGTCCTTTTTCGGAGGCGGTGGGCAGTTCGTCTCTTCGGGAAGGCAGGCCGAGGCAGGCCGCTGCCGCTTCCTTCAGCGCGTCCGGACCGTTCGCCTTCTTCGCGTCTATCTGTGAGGATAACATTATTGTTATTGTTATAAAAATATATAAGGGCCTGTCTAAGGTCAACCAAATTTTTCATATTTTGCTTTATAAATATGAATGTTATAAGGGTACAATCTTACCATGTACGGATCCTGCCAACTGTACCAAAGAGAGAGATTAATTATTTATTTTCTGGGGGCACGGCAGTGCCCCCGCCAAGTCGAGCAAAAAAGCGGCACGGCCGTACCATACTTTTCTCGAAGCAGTTCAGGCCATTTTCGACCCCCCTATAACTTCGTTGTGGATAAAACTAGAAGCCTGAGTTTTCAGTAACCAAGCAGGCATTGTATAAATACGGTATATTTCAAATTTCAATCAATTTGAACCAGTAGTTTATGAATTATAACTAGTCAAAGTTTCTTAATTTTGTCACTCACTGACTGACTGACCGATCATCAAAACTCTAAGGCACTTCTAGCAGACATAGAAGCTTCAAATTTAGAATGGAATTAGTGTTTAGTGTATAAACCAAGGAAAAACTAAAACATTTTGCAATTTCGGCCCAGTTTTCTAGATACATCATTTGCTAGATAACTTTGTAATCCCATATAAATCTTGGGGCATTATATAGGATTACAAAGTTACATTTGCAGTAAATGAATCAGTGTACCTGTATAATGGAATATAATTGAATAAGAGGTGCAGGGTAGGTGTAGGGTAGGTGTAGGGTAGGTGTTGGATAGGTGTTGGATAGGTGTAGGGTAGGTATAGGGTAGGTATAGGGTAGGTGTAGGTTAGGTGTAGGTTAGGTGTAGGGTCGGTGGAGCGTAGGTGTGCATTTTTACATTGTGTTTTCATGCGATCTACAAAAAGAAATGAGATGCCATCAAAAACATAACTTGTAAAAAAACCAAGTCTCGCACGCAACTTAGTCTACCGTAAATTCAGAGGTGCCAGCAAAATGCCAGGTGCGATTGCCAGGTCAATCTATGTATTTATTTAAAACATAAGAGATTTTTAATATTGATCTGGTCACTATAAGATGTTGTTAGGTGAGCTAATTACGTAATAACTTAAGACAGAAGGACTCTTAAGTAGGGACTGAATAAATTAACCGACTTGGTATTACATGGATCACACAACTTTTTACGGTAGACTAAGTTGCGTGCAAGACTTGGTTTTTTTACAAGTTATGTTTTTGATGGCATCTATTTTTATGTCTACATTTTAGCAAGCGATTGATGAACAAATATACGAAAATCCATCCTATGTCAAACAAAATCTATTCTCAAATCTTCTTCATCATGTTTTTTTTTTTATATTGTATGGGTTTGCTCTTGACCCCGATCCAGCCCGAGAGCAGGGATGGGATCTACGTTGTAGCGAGCTTACCCAGAAGGAGCCTATTCACTCTGTTGGTTGTAAGATCTTTAATTCTATTGATTCACACAGGTAGGATCTCGGACCAACCACCCACTGGACACCACATGTCAGGGCGCTACTTTCCGAAACGCATAGGTGCATTTGCATATATAGATATCTCTGGGCGGCCAATACCTCGCGGCTCACTTCAGTTTCGACCAATTATGAGACCTGTTAATACGTTGCGTAAGCGAGACGAACCAATCACGACGTGTTCCCCGCGCCCCCGCACCGCAACTTTTTCGTAATTAGTTTCTTAGTAAATTGTACAGAATGTGGTGTCCAGTGGGTGGTTGGTCCGAGACTAGGATAGTAAAAGAAATTTTTAGGGAGGATAATTATGGAACCTTTCGTTGCTAGGTTAAGATGGATATAAAAAATTAAACGTTTTGTAATAATTTCACGTTACCTTATAAACACAGAGATCATGTTGGCTGTCTGGAGTAGTCGTGCCCTCTTTCTGCATGAGTCGTAAGTATGAGAGTGCGAAGTGTTTCTCTGCGCGGTCTTTAGCTTCGTTTGAGCTGCGGTGACGACACAGGAACACCAGATGAGCTTCTTTAAACGTCTCTATGTTGAGGCACACCTGTTACAAACATTGACAGTTCTTTTGTTATGTGACTCAGGCTGGCTGGACAATTCTTCCAAATGAGCCGCGTTTAAGTAGGTCAATACACAGTTTTAGGTGACGGCTATTCATCCTTATTTCAGTTTATGTGACGCTAGGGAACCCGAGATAATCGAACACAAACGTGCCCAGCCAGCTTGAAAACCGCTTTTCGCATGGTCTCTCAATCTCCGAACAGAAGGGATTCTAACTATTTCTTGCTTATTAATACGGCGTCACCTAAAATTGTGACAGGCATCCAGTTTGAATTTTTGAGATACGTATAGCCATTTAGCTAAATAACAACGAAAAGCGTGGCCAGCCAGCCTGAACTTACGTATTAAACTTCTGGCTGGCACCTCTGAATCTCGACAACGAAAGCGTTTTCGAACAAGGTTCTTTTACTAGCATTTAGTGACGGAATTTGTGACAATCATAGCGTTTGTTTCATGACGTCACATAAAAGCGTTTACGAGAAATCGATGAAAACTCGGTGCCAACCAGCCCGATGTTCTGGCTGGCTGGCTCGTTATATCTGCGCTGTCGGATGGTATTGAGCCACATCTTTTGTTTTGTTGAATAAGGAATTGAGTTGTTATATTAATTTTATCATCTCGTGTTTATTGGCTTATCCTCCTTGCACGCACAGGGCAACAGATCGGTGTTATTTTTCGACATTCGACAGAAAAAGCTAGTTTTTACCACGGGAATTTCATATTAAGATTAGAATAGTTTTGAAATTTACACGTTAATTTTAAGGTTACTTTTTACAAGGGCTCCTTTTACCAAGGGAAGAATTCCACATTAGTATCAGAACAGTTTAGATATTTTCACGCTAACAAAGCACGGCGCCGCCAGTTTATAACAGAAGCAATCAAAAAAGTACCTTGAAAACTTCTTGCCACCGAGGCTTGTCGTCGTGGTAATAGACTAGAGACGTGTATTCATCTGCTAAAGGCACTCCTGCGCCGACTGATATAACGCCCTGAAAATAGAATTAAAAAATTCATCGATGGATGTTTACATAATATATAGTTAATTCGTATCACTAAGAAAACAAAAAGGTACCAAGAAAAATACCACACATAGAACAATTTAACGTTAAAATCTACAATAACTTAAAAATAAGCATAACTAGAAAACTACATACTATAACGGAATACAATGGGGTTATTGGGATAGGCATTGAGGCAAGGCACCTTAAAAAATTGAGAATGTACTATTTGGACCCAATGTATAAGTATGTATCTATTTATGTAAGCGGTATATCAGTTGTCTGATACCAATAGTACACCCTCTGCCTAGTTTGGAATTAGATGGTCATGTGTGAGATATCCGCGTTTTTTTAATACTAATAACTTTATTGCTTCAATTACTTTACAAAAGAATTCTTAACAAGGTAGCTTAAGGATAAAGAAAATACAAGTTTGTCTTATGAAAAAAATAAAACCCCTACTACCCAAACCAGGTAAAAACCTGTATCTCAAGGGGTCCACACACGGCAGCTATAAATGTACATTAATGTACATTACATCCCGGTATGTATAGCTTGATTTCTATGGAAAGATGTAATGAGATGTATCGACAGATATCGTGCTATAATGTACATATTTACATTATAGCTGCCGTGTGTGCACCCCTTCAGATGGTAGTGTTTTCGCCGTCAAAGTAGTCTTTTACATACCGGTAGCGGGTCGCCGTGTTTATCAACAACCCTGGCAGCTAGCTCGATGTTCCTTTCAGAGGACTTGCCGCCTCCCTTGGTGAAGGAGCCGGCTATAAGTCCTACATAAAGGTCGTTGCGCGCGTCGCCCGGCATTATCACTTCGGGGAATCCCATCTTGCGGGCCACCACTGTGTTGCCTACTACCAAGTGAGGGTTTTCTTCGCGAATCTGTAAGGAAGTAGTTTTTTTAGTTGGCAATGAATAAGTAATTTTAGTAATTCTCTAATGAATAAATACATTGTAATTGAATATACCTATCGTCATTCATTATAACATCCGAGAAATCCAAATTGAAAAAGAAGCGATGCAGTTGGCTTCGTTGATCGCTTGCGAGTTGAATGCAGTAGGAGTGAAAATTAGTATACATTGCAATAAGTCAGTAAGAAAAAATAATCGGCCAAGCACGTGTCGGGCCACACGTCGGGTGTAAAGTTCCGTAGTTGTCCAATACTACTTAAGACAGTTAACATTCATCAAAATATTTTTCTATGATATTTGTAGTACCAAATTTCTTACTTGTACAAGTACATTTCATAAGTTGGTCTATTTTTCGATATCCTCACACTATAAGGTAATCGTGAAAAAAGAATAACCCCCACTTAGGAAACAAAAAAAATTTTTTTTTTTTAATTTATTCTTCAGCTTTGTCGGCATGATTAATATATAGAAACAACAACCCAACTCAACCCAACTCTATATGAATTGCCTTCGTTGTAAAACAAACAAACAGAGCGATATAGCACTTGGATGTTTTGTAACCACGTCCCCTCCAGCTCCTTATCGTAAAAGGACCCGCGTAATCAACGCCCGTAGTAAGGAATGGAACTGACGGAGTCACTCGTGAAGCAGGTAAGTTACCCATTATTGGATTACTAGTTTTCGGTTTAGCCTTAAAGCACGTCACGCACTCGCGAGTCATCTTTGTAACTAAGCTCTTACCGTTTATAGGCCAGAAACGTTCACGTATCGTGGCCAACAATAATTGCGGTCCAGCATGTAGAAGTTTTATATGATACGAATTTACGATTAATTTGGTAAGTATGTGTTTATTATGTAAAAGTATAGGATGCTTTTTATCGTGTGAATAGGGAGAATTTTCTAGGCGACCACCTACCCTGATTAATCCATTATCTAGAAAAGGTTTTAAACATAAAATGCTAGAAGATGCTTGAAGTGGTTTGTTGTTACTTAACGTTTGGTACTCAATCGGAAATGACTCGATTTGAGCAAACTTAATAAGTTTATATAAAGATTCATTTAATTCATCTACTGATAGTGATAACAATTTTTTGTTTTTATTTTTTAGGTTGTAAATAAATCTCTGTACATAAGCAAATATTCGGTTTAGTTTATTCATATCAGACCATTTATTAAATAATTTATTAATAAATTAATTTTTTGTTACTTCCGCGGTAATACTACAAATTACTTCATTGTTTGTGTCTAGTATCGGATTGGATGTGTTGGTGTGTGTATAAATTGGCCAGTCTTTGTTTGGTTTTGATAACCAGCTCGGGCCCTGCCACCACAGAGACGTTTGAGCTAATTTATCAGCTGATATTCCTCGCGACAATAAGTCGGCGGGATTATCACTAGTTGAGACCCAATGCCAGTCCTCTTTATTAGTTAATTTTTGTATATCGGTTACGCGATTTTTTATAAAGTTTTTAATTTATTCGGTTCTGTCTTCAACCAAGCCAGTGCAACGTTAGAATCTGACCATAAGTATTTTTATGTCAGATTAAGCTTCAAAACACCTGTTACTTTATTGAATAAGTTAGCCAATAAATGAGCCGCTCGTAATTCTAGTCTAGGAATAGTTTCTTTTCGAGCAACTCTCGTCTTTGCACATAGCACACGCACTAAAATATTTCCATTATTATCCATTGATCGCAAGTAAACAACTGATCCGTATGCAATCAACGAACTGCCGGCAAAGCCGTGCATCTCAACGGTTACGTAATTACTGATAAGAACCTGTCTCGGTATTGTAAGCGTGTTGAGTGCTGACAAATTGCTATAGAAAAATTGCCATTTTTTATACAATTCAGTTGGTATTATTTCGTCCCAACCGGACTTATTTTGCCATAAGCCTTGTATGAAACACTTCGCTATAATTAAAATTGGCGCTATTAATCCAATAGGATCAAAAATTGCAGAGGCAGTGGATAAAATCTTTCTTTTCGTTAATTTATCTGGCATTGGTTCCGCTATAAACTGGTAAGAAAGAGTGTCACTATTATTACACCACTGAAGCCCTAATATTTTATGTGTGAGGTGTGGTTGGTCGTGTGTAGGTGTGTGCGCCGCTGATGAATGCATGTTAGTGTCACTATCATTACTCACTGCATCACAGATTATTGACGAGTTTGACTTCCATTTTCGTAGGTTAAAGTTCGCGCTTTTTAATATTTTACGTACTTGTACTGCTGTTGTAAGTACCTCTTCTTCATCATCACCACCATACAAAAAATCGTCCATATAAAAGTTTTTATCGATAGCTTCGGCTGCTGTTGGGTAGTGGGTTCGATGCTCGGCGGCCAGTTGTGACAAACAACGCGTAGCAATATACGGCGCGCTCTTTAACCCAAAACTTAAGGTAGTTAAAGTGTAGGTAGATAACGGATGTGAAGGATGATAGGCTGCCTCCTTGTCACTGGAAGCTAGGACGTATCATCCAGAACCACGACGGGCCAGATGGAATGACTAGAGTAGCTACGATCAAGACTGCCAAGGGAAACATCCGTCGAGCTTTCAATAATATTTGTCCGTTACCATCATCTACGTTATCAAATTAAATTAGTCGCATTCTTTTGAAATTTAGTTTAGTACAAATCAATTTTATTGTATTGTAACTTATGTTTACTTAATAAATAGTTTTTTCTTGTTGTTTAACTTATAAAACACAAATGGAAAGTGAACAATATCACTAGTAGCGACCTATATAATATAGCTTTATTATCCAAGATATTAAAATCAAAAGTTATTCAAATATTTCGATGTTCACTCTCTATTTTTACATAAACAACTGCCATTCATATATTTATATTGATTTTATTCAGTAGTAGGCATTGTTGATTTTTTATTGAATAAAATCAATACTATCTAAGCCACTTTGTGGCTGGCAGCATGTTAACTTGGTTAACACAGCGACATCTATCATTTGGCCTCTGAACTAACACACTAACTGTTAACACAGCGACACCTATTAATTTATCTCTGAACTATTACACTAGCTGTATCTCACCAATATCGAGCGCTCCTTTGTGCGCTATTTTTAGTGCTGGTTCGGTTGGATCCTGATGGATGGCGCTGTAGTGATTAGTATATTTTTTACACTGTTAAAAAACTTGCAAATTGTTTTCGATCATTCCATAAACGATCTCCTTTGTCTAAACACGTATCCTGTGGTTTTACTCTCGTCACCCAAATTTACAAGTACCTGGTACAAGTACCTGGTTTACAAGTACATTTTTTTTGTAAGACACCTACGCATTTCGATAAACTCTACTTACTTCATACGTTCAGAAGAAAGTACACGCGGCTAGACATAGTAGCACCACTCTTATACTTTAAACGAGCAAGATAAGAATAATAAGGATCTCGGAAACGTACGGCTGCAACGATTTCGCAATTTAGTTTCGGGGGCAATAAATCGATCTAGCTTATAAAATAGATTTCCCCGTATTTTCAGGCTTAAAACAATTGATACGCGATATCATTGAAATTGAAAGGTAATTTTGGCTCAGTCGGGACACCGCGAGTTTGCAGTTTGAATCTCGACAAATATATTTTTTTTTATTTCTTTGTTCTTTTTTCGTTTGTTTCTTTTTTTTTTATTCTTTCATTTAGTTATTTAAATACAAAAATGAAAGAAAATTTCTGGTAAATTTTTTGGTGGTCTGAAAGTTTTCCATCAGATGGCCCGAGTAAAACGAGGAAAAGAATATATTATGTATTATAAAATAATAAATAATAGTAAATAATAAAAATAAAAAATAATAATGGGTAGAGACAACTTTGAGCGTGAAATCGCAAGAAGAGTACAGATGGGCTGGGCAGCATTCGGAAAACTAAGTCATATCTTCTCGTCGCCGCTACCGCAATGCCTGAAAAGCAGGGTTTATAACCAGTGTGTCCTACCTGTTTTGACATACGGAGCCGAGACGTGGAACATGACGGTGAAGCTGGCCCACCGGCTACGTGTCACTCAGCGAGCTATGGAAAGATCTATGCTTGGTATTTCGCTACGGGATAAAATCCGAAACGAAATCATCCGGCAGAGGACCAAGGTGGTGGATATTGTCCAGAAATGTAGCAAGCTGAAGTGGCAGTGGGCTGGCCACGTCTGTCGCAGAACCGATGAGCGTTGGAGCAGACGGGTTCTCGAATGGAGACCGCGTCTCGGGAAGCGTAGTGTGGGACGCCCCCCTGCCAGGTGGACTGATGACCTGAGGAAGGTCGCTGGTGGTGGCTGGATTAGGAAAGCGGGTGATCGTGCGCTTTGGCGTACCCTTGGGGAGGCCTACGTCCAGCAGTGGACTGCAATAGGCTGATTGATTGATTGAAAATAATAGGATGGGACTTTTGATAGGATTCAGAAAGGATTATTATAGGAAAATAAATTATTCCCATACCAACTAACCTACCAACTTATTAGCAGTAGTTCCAATTTTGGCCACTTCACAGATACAGTGGTAAAGGCGGCGCTAGAAGTAATATAAATTTGCATTTATTGAGGTTGCGTGGATAATTTCCATGAAATTTAGCATTATATGGGGTTTCGGGAGCGATAAATCGATCTAGTTAGGTTTCATTTTTAATAAAAATAGATTTCCCTGCATTGATAAATTAGGATCGGAATTTGGATAGAATTCAGAAAGGAAAATAAATTATTATTCCCATGCCTAACAGTGGTGTAAAGGCAGCGCTAGTAGTAATATAAAATTGAATTTGTTGAGGTTGCGTGGATTAAATAACGTCTCCGTGGATAAAATAGCATTTTCCATTTCTGTGTTACATATCTGAAAAAATAACTGAAATTGCTTTTAAATGCTTTTTTAGAAGAAAATTTCGTCACTATGTGAGTTGTAGTGCCATCTGTTGCAGAACTTTCGGTGTAAGAAAAACGAAGTGATTTTCTGTAAAGGTATTTTAATTGAACTAAGTAAATGAAAAAATAAGTAATAACAACGACGACGACGGTAAGTAATAAATAAAAAAAACATACCTATAAAAATTGCTCTATCTGTTGGAAAAAAATTAGACCACGAAAAAAAAAGGTACTAAATAAAAAAAAAATATTTCTGTCATTTTCGTATTTAAATAACTAAATGAAAGAATTAAAAAGTAAAACAAACAAAAAATAAAAAAGTACATTCATGTGAATTTGATCGTCTGACCTTCGATTTCATTGCCTCCCGGTTCCCCAACAGAGCCACCGCGTCGTTATGGATAGCGGCGAAATTAACCTTCTCATTTAATGATATGGCGTACAAATTCTTTTAAGCCCGAAAACATGGGAAATCCTGTTTTACCAAAAACAAAAGCTAGCTAGATCGATTTATCGCCCTCGAGACCCCCTATATACCAAATTTCATCGAAATCGTAGCAGCCGTTTCCGAGATTCTGATTATATATATATATATATATATATATATATATATATGTTTAGTGACTGCATTAAACATGCACTCAGACTTAAACGTAGTCTAACTGTATATTTTATATTTATTTATTTTTTAGTTTTTTAATTAAAATGGGACTGGGCTAGTCACGTCACCCGAATGCCTAACGAACTGTGGGCTAAAAAGACCAATAGTTGGATGCCCCAGAACGCAGCAAGATGTCGTGGTCGGCCCCGCAAGAGGTGGCGAGACGAACTCGCTGCCTACTGTGGCGAGTGGGAAAATTTGGCCCAGGATCGGGATAAGTGGAAGAAAGCGAGGGAGGCCTTTGCCCTACAGTGGGATACCTCAGGCTAATAATAATAATAAAAAAATATTATTTTTTGAACAATGCTGCTAGACAAAAGACAAAAGTCTAAGTTCAGTTAGAATTTAATTCCTTTAAGGTTATATTAAATCAATTCCGATTGCTTTCAAACTATAATTTTGCACGTCCTACCTGTTTCAAATCCCCGTCGACGAGATGTAGCGAGACCCACACGCCTTGCGAGTGCTTGGCGTCCTTCAAGTCGCGCTGGTTGGCGATCACCTGCTTCAGTAGAGTATCCATCTTCTCTTTCTCGCACCTGGAACAACATTATCACGTCCCTATCAACGAACTACAATAGTCAAGAAGAGTAACCGCCTAACAAAGCCCGCTAAAACATAGCACGGAACATGCATAAAAAAAATATTAGTTTTTTTCATAGTTCATCTGAAAGTACAAAAATAGAATACTGACAGTCAAAACAGAATCGATATTGATCTAAAAACAAACTAGATACAACATTATTAAACAAATATATCTGTCGGTCTTTTCATCATCAACGAAAACAAAATTTTCTATGGCGGATGTATGGCCCGCGTGACCAATGACGTCAATGGTCATGTCGGACCTCTCTGTCTAACCATCAACTTTGAAGCCTCATAACTTTGTTTTTGAGCAAGATATTTGAAAAAATATTTTTTGTGTTTATCTGGAACTTGAAATATTTCGATTAATGAATTTAAAAAAAATGTGCATATTCCCTATTAATTTTGACAGACGACGACGACGACAGACAGGCAGATGATGTCGCTGCACTACACTGAAGCTTACTTCCGACGTTCTTACAAACCGAGTCACATAAAACATCATTGTACCGCGTATTCGAATGTGGTATAGTATAGATTTTTTTCCCGGCTTCTTTGGTATCCATTTGGTGGGGTCAAGTTCGAAGCGTAGTTACGTTTCTTGACTATAGATAATTCGTTGGTCTCTATACTTCATTGTAGCCGAGAGTTAGAGCGTTCGGCTCTCATCACGGAGGTTCTGGGTTCGAAACCCTGTGGAACAGTGTGGTCAAACAAAAATTACTTTGTGAGACCATGCCCCCAATCACCCCAACTCCCATTTCGTCAGGAAATTGCAGGCTGAATCGCACGATTGTTCGAAAAGTAAAATTGCTTAGTGCTTCGGAAGCCGCGGTAGCCTGTTGGTCCCGGCTTATTGGCGGAAATAATTGTAACGTGAGCCAGAGTTCTGAACTCGCAAATAATGCAATTTCTTTGTCGTGAACACCTGAAGTTTGGCTCTACTTTAAAACAAGATTTGCTTGACTAAACAAATCAGAGAGGGACACATATGGAGACACATCTCACTATGCCTGTGTATACTCAACAGTAGGATAAAGATAACCGCGGAGTTGTCGGCTTGTAAGTGTCGCGTGATGTCACACACACACACACACACACACACACACACACACACACACACACACACACACACACACTCACACACTCATATAGCCTGTATACTCACGGGTAGAAAGGAACTAGGATGTGTTTGTCGGAGTTGTCGGCTTGTAAGTATCGCGTGATGTCACACACACACACACACACACACACACACACACACACACACACACACACACACACACACACACACACACACACACACACACACACACACACACACACACACACACACACTCATATAGCCTGTATACTCACGGGTAGAAAGGAACTAGGATGTGTTTGTCGGAGTTGTCGGCTTGTAAGTGTCGCGTGATGTCGACGCACGCCACGCCGAACGGTCGCCGCATCACGCCCACTGACGCTGCTTGTGGAGAAGCCACCGCCATTGGCACCATTGAACTACGCCTGGAACGGAGAACGTATTTATAATAAGGTACTCAAAATTAGCTAAAAAGCCGCGACACGAAATCACAAGTACAGCTTCCGTGAAAACACCCAAAAGTGACCTACTACGCTGGTTCAAGTTATTTCGCTGCAGCTGGCTTAGGTGTGTTGCATTCAGTTTGTTGTAATTTCATGGCGAAGCGGCCAAGACGCAAGTGGCGTCGATTTCGAGTTTTATAGTCGCTTGCATTTTGACCGTTTTTTTTAACACGCTTTTATTAGCTTCACCTGTATGTTAAAGAATTATTTTTAACTTTTTAGTTTCATGTGCTTTAAAAGCGTGTTTTTTAGTTTTTTTAACTATATTTTACTATTACTATGAAGTTGTTGAAACGAAAGAATGAAGAAAGAACAACGGATAGCGCTGTGCCGCGAGATAACATTCGATATTTAATTTCATCATTATCAACAGCTCATATACGTCCCCACCGAGGGGCTCGAGCCTACCCTGAATTAGGGCGATTAGGCCTTAGTCGACCACGCTGGCCCAGTGTGGGTTGCTCGACTTCACATCTTTGAATTTCTTCGCAGGAGTGTGCAGGTTGCATCACGATGTTTTCCTTCACCGTAAGAGCGTCGAATAAACGTACATATGAATTCGAAATTCGAAAACACATTGGTACGTGGTGGGGATCGAACCCGCGTCTCCCGGACGGAGCAGCCCTAACCACCTGACCACCGACGCTCTTCAATTTACTTTGTATTAAATAAGATATCTTTAACACATACAAATAGGGGATCGGACTACTTTTTTTATTTTATAAATCCAAACTTCTTAGTTTCTGCTATCGAACACTAAAAGAATTTTTGCTCTATCTTTGAAATTGACCGAGTTTTAAAGGTTTGAAATTCAAGATTAGACAGAGAGGCACATACCTACTTGTGACGTCACTTGCTAGTAACGCCATATAATCTCCATACAAAAAATTGTTTTTGAAAGAGACAGACATATTGAAACTTTAAAAAATCACTATAAATTCGTTTTTCAACCGATTCTGTCTTTTTTTTCGCGAATCGTCTGCTACTAATCTATATTATAAAAATAATTCACAAAATATGGTAAATTTAGGAACAGTCCGATACCCTATTATTCTTTTTGATACAGTCATCTACACTAAGTTAGTAAGTAGTAAACGCAGTAGCAAAAGTATATACTTCTCGTGCAAGTTAGTGGTCACAATAAAAGCATTTGTTAAAAATAATAAATCAAGAACCATTGCAGTTATCGATATGCATGCTAGCTTGTGTTACCCACTCACCCACAATTGCCGTCTAGGCGTATCGAAGAAAACCTTCAAGAAAACGTTCATTATTAAATATTTTTGAATCGTAGAAAACAAACAAACACTAATAGGGTATTTGACTACTTTTTTTTATTTTATAAATCCAAACTTGTTAGTTTCTGCTATCGAACACTAAAAGAATTTTTGCCCTATCTTTAAAATTGACCGAGTTTGAAATTCAAGATTAGACAGAGAAGCACTTACTAGCATGTGACGTCACTTGCTAGTAACGTCATATAATCTCCATACAAAAAAAAATCGTTTTTGTAAGAGACAGACATATTGAAATTTTAAAAAATCACTGTAAATTCGTTTTTCAACCGATTCAGTTTTTTTCTTCGTGAGTCGTCTGCTACTAATCTATATTTTAAAATTAATTCATAAAATATGGTAAATTTAGGAACGATCAAATACCCTATTCCTTCCAGCGGGGTTTGAACTCATGTCTCCGGCCTTTACGCAGCCAGTGTGCTAACCATTACACCATGGAGAGTGTACTGGAAGCCGGCGAATGTCATTATTGCTCGCTTTTTACAATGACGTCATCAGAGGCGACTTTTTTTCAGAAACATTAATTGGTTTTAGATAGTTAATATTACTAACACCAACCCGCTACCAAACATAGTAAAATTATTTATTAATACTACAAAGTATTCCGGTGTTAGAAAAAAATCCATTCACAGATAGAAATTAATTTTAAACCATGCAAGTTGAAATAATTATTTATTTACACCGCCAATTGTTTTTTATTATTCTAACTGTATATTACTCGCCCACCATACATAATGATTAGAAAACTCGAATGAATTTTATAAGATATACCTTCAATCAAAATAATGAAGTTAAACCCACACCAACTTTTAATTCAAACTCCATACAAATATTACAATTTACTCTACAATCACTTACCGATAATCAGCATTGGTGGCGTCCATTGACCCTATCCTCACTACATGGCACACTAGAAACAACTTCTCTCTCTTTATATCGCCGCCGAGATCCTGTAACAATGAAGAATATGGAATGAGGTCATATGATCATATTGTGTAGGTTGTGTCGACGACCGACCTCACAAACCCTAGTGTCAGAACTGTTGAGCCGCAAAAGGTCTTAGACAAAGTCCGTGGTCCGTGTAAAGACTATTTCCGTAAATAGCCCGGTCGAACGATGTTTTGCTATCATTACAGTAAAGACGACTTATGCTGCCGTCACGGCATGCGGGGGCCACAACAGGTGTTCCGTGAGCTTGTTGTGTATCCGAACACTGCTAATGTTAACTTACCGTAAAGACGACTTGTGCTGCCGTCACGGCATGCGGGGGCCACCTCAACAACAGGTGTTCCTTCAGCTTGTTGTGTATCCGAACACTGCTAATGTTAACTTACCGTAAAGACGACTTGTGCTGCCGTCACGGCATGCGGGGGCCACCTCAACAACAGGTGTTCCGTCAGCTTGTTGTGTATCCGGACACTGCTAATGTTAACTTACCGTAAAGACAACTTGTGCCGCCGTCACGGCATGCGGGGGCCGCCTCAACAGCAGGTGTTCCGTCAGCTTGTTGTGTATCCGAACACTGCTAATGTTAACTTACCGTAAAGATGACTTGTGCCGCCGTCACTGCATGCGGGGGCCACCTCAACAGCAGGTGTTCCGTCAGCTTGTTGTGTATCCGAACACAGCTAATGTTAACTTACCGTAAAGACGACTTGTGCCGCCGTCACGGCATGCGGGGGCCACCTCAACAGCAGGTGTTCCGTCAGCTTGTTGTGTATCCGAACACTGCTAATGTTAACTTACCGTAAAGATGACTTGTGCCGCCGTCACTGCATGCGGGGGACACCTCAACAGCAGGTGTTCCGTCAGCTTGTTGTGTATCCGAACACTGCTAATGTTAACTTACCGTAAAGACGACTTGTGCCGCCGTCACGGCATGCGGGGGCCACCTCAACAGCAGGTGTTCCGTCAGCTTGTTGTGTATCCGAACACTGCTAATGTTAACTTACCGTAAAGACGACTTGTGCCGCCGTCACGGCATGCGGGGGCCACCTCAACAGCAGGTGTTCCGTCAGCTTGTTGTGTATCCGAACACTGCTAATGTTAACTTACCGTAAAGACGACTTGTGCCGCCGTCACGGCATGCGGGGGCCACCTCAACAGCAGGTGTTCCGTCAGCTTGTTGTGTATCCGAACACTGCTAATGTTAACTTACCGTAAAGACGACTTGTGCCGCCGTCACGGCATGCGGGGGCCACCTCAACAGCAGGTGTTCCGTCAGCTTGTTGTGTATCCGAACACTGCTAATGTTAACTTACCGTAAAGACGACTTGTGCCGCCGTCACGGCATGCGGGGGCCACCTCAACAGCACGTGTTCCGTCAGCTTGTTGTGTATCCGAACACTGCTAATGTTAACTTACCTTAAAGACGACTTGTGCCGCCGTCACGGCATGCGGGGGCCACCTCAACAGCAGGTGTTCCGTCAGCTTGTTGTGTATCCGAACACTGCTAATGTTAACTTACCGTAAAGACGACTTGTGCCGCCGTCACGGCATGCGGGGGCCACCTCAACAGCAGGTGTTCCGTCAGCTTGTTGTGTATCCGAACACTGCTAATGTTAACTTACCGTAAAGACGACTTGTGCCGCCGTCACGGCATGCGGGGGCCACCTCAACAGCAGGTGTTCCGTCAGCTTGTTGTGTATCCGAACACTGCTAATGTTAACTTACCGTAAAGACGACTTGTGCCGCCGTCACGGCATGCGGGGGCCACCTCAACAACAGGTGTTCCGTCAGCTTGTTGTGTATCCGAACACTGCTAATGTTAACTTACCGTAAAGACGACTTGTGCCGCCGTCACGGCATGCGGGGGCCACCTCAACAGCAGGTGTTCCGTCAGCTTGTTGTGTATCCGAACACTGCTAATGTTAACTTACCGTAAAGACGACTTGTGCCGCCGTCACGGCATGCGGGGGCAACCTCAACAGCAGGTGTTCCGTCAGCTTGTTGTGTATCCGAACACTGCTAATGTTAACTTACCGTAAAGACGACTTGTGCCGCCGTCACGGCATGCGGGGGCCACCTCAACAGCAGGTGTTCCGTCAGCTTGTTGTGTATCCGAACACTGCTAATGTTAACTTACCGTAAAGACGACTTGTGCCGCCGTCACGGCATGCGGGGGCCACCTCAACAGCAGGTGTTCCGTCAGCTTGTTGTGTATCCGAACACTGCTAATGTTAACTTACCGTAAAGACGACTTGTGCCGCCGTCACGGCATGCGGGGGCCACCTCAACAGCAGGTGTTCCGTCAGCTTGTTGTGTATCCGAACACTGCTAATGTTAACTTACCGTAAAGACGACTTGTGCCGCCGTCACGGCATGCGGGGGCCACCTCAACAGCAGGTGTTCCGTCAGCTTGTTGTGTATCCGAACACTGCTAATGTTAACTTACCGTAAAGATGACTTGTGCCGCCGTCACTGCATGCGGGGGCCACCTCAACAGCAGGTGTTCCGTCAGCTTGTTGTGTATCCGAACACAGCTAATGTTAACTTACCGTAAAGACGACTTGTGCCGCCGTCACGGCATGCGGGGGCCACCTCAACAGCAGGTGTTCCGTCAGCTTGTTGTGTATCCGAACACTGCTAATGTTAACTTACCGTAAAGATGACTTGTGCCGCCGTCACTGCATGCGGGGGACACCTCAACAGCAGGTGTTCCGTCAGCTTGTTGTGTATCCGAACACTGCTAATGTTAACTTACCGTAAAGACGACTTGTGCCGCCGTCACGGCATGCGGGGGCCACCTCAACAGCAGGTGTTCCGTCAGCTTGTTGTGTATCCGAACACTGCTAATGTTAACTTACCGTAAAGACGACTTGTGCCGCCGTCACGGCATGCGGGGGCCACCTCAACAGCAGGTGTTCCGTCAGCTTGTTGTGTATCCGAACACTGCTAATGTTAACTTACCGTAAAGACGACTTGTGCCGCCGTCACGGCATGCGGGGGCCACCTCAACAGCAGGTGTTCCGTCAGCTTGTTGTGTATCCGAACACTGCTAATGTTAACTTACCGTAAAGACGACTTGTGCCGCCGTCACGGCATGCGGGGGCCACCTCAACAGCAGGTGTTCCGTCAGCTTGTTGTGTATCCGAACACTGCTAATGTTAACTTACCGTAAAGACGACTTGTGCCGCCGTCACGGCATGCGGGGGCCACCTCAACAGCACGTGTTCCGTCAGCTTGTTGTGTATCCGAACACTGCTAATGTTAACTTACCTTAAAGACGACTTGTGCCGCCGTCACGGCATGCGGGGGCCACCTCAACAGCAGGTGTTCCGTCAGCTTGTTGTGTATCCGAACACTGCTAATGTTAACTTACCGTAAAGACGACTTGTGCCGCCGTCACGGCATGCGGGGGCCACCTCAACAGCAGGTGTTCCGTCAGCTTGTTGTGTATCCGAACACTGCTAATGTTAACTTACCGTAAAGACGACTTGTGCCGCCGTCACGGCATGCGGGGGCCACCTCAACAGCAGGTGTTCCGTCAGCTTGTTGTGTATCCGAACACTGCTAATGTTAACTTACCGTAAAGACGACTTGTGCCGCCGTCACGGCATGCGGGGGCCACCTCAACAACAGGTGTTCCGTCAGCTTGTTGTGTATCCGAACACTGCTAATGTTAACTTACCGTAAAGACGACTTGTGCCGCCGTCACGGCATGCGGGGGCCACCTCAACAGCAGGTGTTCCGTCAGCTTGTTGTGTATCCGAACACTGCTAATGTTAACTTACCGTAAAGACGACTTGTGCCGCCGTCACGGCATGCGGGGGCCACCTCAACAGCAGGTGTTCCGTCAGCTTGTTGTGTATCCGAACACTGCTAATGTTAACTTACCGTAAAGACGACTTGTGCCGCCGTCACGGCATGCGGGGGCCACCTCAACAGCAGGTGTTCCGTCAGCTTGTTGTGTATCCGAACACTGCTAATGTTAACTTACCGTAAAGACGACTTGTGCCGCCGTCACGGCATGCGGGGGCCACCTCAACAGCAGGTGTTCCGTCAGCTTGTTGTGTATCCGAACACTGCTAATGTTAACTTACCGTAAAGACGACTTGTGCCGCCGTCACGGCATGCGGGGGCCACCTCAACAGCAGGTGTTCCGTCAGCTTGTTGTGTATCCGAACACTGCTAATGTTAACTTACCGTAAAGACGACTTGTGCCGCCGTCACGGCATGCGGGGGCCACCTCAACAGCAGGTGTTCCGTCAGCTTGTTGTGTATCCGAACACTGCTAATGTTAACTTACCGTAAAGACGACTTGTGCCGCCGTCACGGCATGCGGGGGCCACCTCAACAGCAGGTGTTCCGTCAGCTTGTTGTGTATCCGAACACTGCTAATGTTAACTTACCGTAAAGACGACTTGTGCCGCCGTCACGGCATGCGGGGGCCACCTCAACAGCAGGTGTTCCGTCAGCTTGTTGTGTATCCGAACACTGCTAATGTTAACTTACCGTAAAGACGACTTGTGCCGCCGTCACGGCATGCGGGGGCCACCTCAACAGCAGGTGTTCCGTGAGCTTGTTGTGTTGCGAGTATAAAGCCAGCAGCAATTCGGCCTGCTCCGTCATGCGACACACGAAGTTGTGTATCCGAACACAGACGGAGTACGTGCGAGCGGTGGCGGGCGTTGGCGGGGTGGGGGAAATTGGGGTCGTTTCCTGGAAGATAAATAAGATTAGGAGATATTTTTTTGTGAATATACATATACATGAAAATACATAAGATCGTAGAACGTCAGTGGTGTTGTAGTGGCTAGGGCAGCTGCCTCCCGTCCGGGAGATCCCCACCACGTAGTATTAGCTAATTCGTCAGCTGACTGTACATTGGTAACACATTGGTGTTTTTGAATTTCAAATTCTTTTTTTTTTTTGACGGACCTAATCGCTATTTATACCAGAGTGGTAATATATCGGGCGCGGACTTGCGAATTTCGAATTCATATGTACTTATATTCGACGCTCTTACGGTGAAGGAAAACATCGTAATGAAATCTGCACACCTGGGCTTGGGTTTAGTATCACGTTAGGCAATAGGCAGGCAACATAAGTGCACTTTGAAACAAAGATCCGAGTACTGAAGCTCTACTCACTATACGATAAGCAAAAATTATGTATTTCATTAAAATATTTGTTTTATTAACGTCGCAGTGTTGCAATTTTCTTTGTATCAAAATCTTACCATGTTTTTGTCTATTCGGAAGTTAGCTTCTTCGTGTAACGCGTTCAGTTTGTAGATGGACGTCCTCAGTGGGTCCACTAGCTGGCCGCCCGCTGTCCTTACTGCTAACTCCATTCCTAACGTTCTGAAAAAAAAATGTCAAGGTCAATCATAGAATGTGATAGTCAACGTCGAAAATAAAACGCACTGAAAGTCTTATTTGAACTACTTAAAAAAAAAAACAGATTGCAGATAATAATAGTTCTAATTAAGAAGATAGATGGCGCCAGGTGTAGATTCTTTTTTTTTTATCCTTTTATGGCCCCCTGGATGACTCGCCGGATTTCTTCGGATCCACGAATCGTCAACGTCATCTATCGAATTCTTTTAGATTTTTACAAGAACTGTATGCGGTCAAGGTTGTACCGCCTACTTGTTTGATATGGAAACGCCGAAGCTCCCAATATCGCCCGCAAGCGTACTTCTATAAACTTGAAGCAGTCGTCATTTGTCTGTATAAAAGTCAAGGTCAAAGTTATGATAGTTCTTACCTGTTCCCTTTATCAATAGTGAATGTGGCGGTGCGAGCGACGCGTCTCAGCTGGTCTTGTGGCAAGGCGCCTGAAGCCGCCTGCGCTCGGAGTTCTAGTAACGCTCGCAAGCGTACTTCTATAAACTTGGAGCGGTCGTCATTTGCCTGTATAAAAGTCAAGGTCAAAGATATGATAGTTCTTACCTGTTCCCTTTATCAATAGTGAATGTGGCGGTGCGAGCGACGCGTCTCAGCTGGTGTTGTGGCAAGGCACCTGAAGCCGCCTGCGCTCGGAGTTCTAGTAACGCCCGCAAGCGTACTTCTATAAACTTGGAGCGGTCGTCATTTGCCTGTATAAAAGTCAAGGTCAAAGATATGATAGTTCTTACCTGTTCCCTTTATCAATAGTGAATGTGGCGGTGCGAGCGACGCGTCTTAGCTGGTCTTGTGGCAAGGCGCCTGAAGCCGCCTGCGCTCGGAGTTCTAGTAACGCCCGCAAGCGTACTTCTATAAACTTGGAGCGGTCGTCATTTGCCTGTATAAAAGCCAAGGTCAAAGATATGATAGTTCTTACCTGTTCCCTTTATCAATAGTGAATGTGGCGGTGCGAGCGACGCGTATTAGCTGGTCTTGTGGCAAGGCGCCTGAAGCCGCCTGCGCTCGGAGTTCTAGTAACGCCCGCAAGCGTACTTCTATAAACTTGAAGCGGTCGTCATTTGCCTGTATAAAAGTCAAGGTCAAAGATATGATAGTTCTTACCTGTTCCCTTTATCAATAGTGAATGTGGCAGTGCGAGCGATGCGTCTTAGCTGGTCTTGTGGCAAGGCGCCTGAAGCCGCCTGCACTCGGAGTTCTAGTAACGCCCGCATGCTTACTTCCATAAACTTGAAGCGGTCATCATTTGCCTGTATAAAAGTCAAGGTCAAAGATATGATAGTTCTTACCTGTTCCCTTTATCAATAGTGAATGCGGCGGTGCGAGCGACGCGTCTTATCTGGTCCTGTGGCAAAGCGCCTGAAGCCGCCTGCGCTCGGAGTTCTAGTAACGCCCGCAAGCGTACTTCTATAAACTTGGAGCGGTCGTCATTTGCCTGTATAAAAGCCAAGGTCAAAGATATGATATTTCTTACCTGTTCCCTTTATCAATAGTGAATGTGGCGGTGCGAGCGACGCGTATTAGCTGGTCTTGTGACAAGGCGCCTGAAGCCGCCTGCGCTCGGAGTTCTAGTAACGCCCGCAAGCGTACTTCTATAAACTTGAAGCGGTCGTCATTTGCCTGTATAAAAGTCAAGGTCAAAGATATGATAGTTCTTACCTGTTCCCTTTATCAATAGTGAATGTGGCGGTGCGAGCGACGCGTCTTAGCTGGTCTTGTGGCAAGGCGCCTGAAGCCGCCTGCGCTCGGAGTTCTAGTAACGCCCGCATGCTTACTTCCATAAACTTGAAGCGGTCGTCATTTGCCTGTATAAAAGTCAAGGTCAAAGATATGATAGTTCTTACCTGTTCCCTTTATCAATAGTGAATGTGGCGGTGCGAGCGACGCGTCTTAGCTGGTCTTGTGGCAAGGCGCCTGAAGCCGCCTGCGCTCGGAGTTCTAGTAACGCCCGCATGCTTACTTCCATAAACTTGAAGCGGTCGTCATTGTTCTGAAAGCAAAGTTCATCAATGGTAACTTTATTAAGAAAAAATCTAAATTAGCAACGAGAGAAGGGGAAGGTTTTTTAGAGGTAGTAAATGTAGTTCACTTTTAGAATATTATTTTATTACTGAGATTTATACTTTTGTATCTGTAACTCTTCTTTGCTATGTAAAGAAGCCTGTATAAAAGACAACAGATCACAGACTAAAGAGGGGAGCAAGAGCAACAGCAACATTATTTTCAAGGTCAGATCACGTCATGTACCGGAAGATGCAACGTGGGCATACTCCTCACAAGAAAGACCAACGATATCTGGTAAAAGACGCGGGAAGTTGCTGGGGACATTGTAGGACAGGACTTGTTGCTTTGGAGATCCCTTTCAGATATTTCAGTTGATATGATGATACTTACAATGTACAATTTCTTCCAAAGGTGCAGCCAATCGCGAAGCGTTAGCGCTATGTCGTGAACTACTCCTTTACCGCCGGATGATGCTAGGAGTGTGTCGCCGCATCTGTTCAAAACATCCTTACATTAATACTTTCATATTTACACAGAATACTAAGTACCATTTAAATCATTGTAATGAATCGCTGCAATAGTAGTTGCTGCTGATGAGAAACCGAATCAATAAAATTAATTCAATATTATTTATTATCATCTCGTTTGACGACTATATTATAATATTGTTTGTTATATTTTTCTTTGTTAGAGTTGGCTACATGATACGAATACGATACATAAGGGAGTAGGTAGTCTGAAGTTTTATGACTTTTATCAATTTAAAAGAGAATATAATCCTATCGAGATTATCATCAACAGCTCATATACGTCCCCACCCAGAGGCTCGAGCCTACCCTGACTTAGGGCGATTAGGCCTTAGTTCACCACGCTGGCCCAGTGCGAGTTAGTTAACTTCCCCACAACCTTTGAATTACTTCGCAGGAGTGTGCAGGTTTCATCACGATATTTTCCTTCACCGTAAGAGCGTCGAATAAACGTACATATGAATTCGAAATTCGAAAACACATTGGTACGTGGTGGGGATCGAACCCGTGTCTCCCGGACGGGAGGCAGCGGTCCTAGCCACTAGACCACCGACGCTCTCGATGCTCTCGTTTCCGAGATTATACTTATAGATAAATAGCAATTGTACCTATAATTTTTAATAATTTTCTAAACAAATCAAGGACTCTTTTCCTGACTTTCCACGTCACTTCCTCGATTTCTCTAATATTTCCTGACCAAGGAGCTTCCCTGTTTCTTCAGAAAGTCACCTTTAACCACGGTAATCATAATCATATCATTTATTGCTTCATGTATATTATGTATCCAGAGAGTAATAAGCTTCTTAGTGCAAGGATCACATTTTGTTAATAAGTCTGTGATTTTATAATAATCTGGTAAATTATAATCCAATAAAAAAAAATCAACGGCCCGTTACAGTCCACTGCTGGACTATGAGCCTCCTCCACTTAAGTGTTTGCTTTTGCCATAATCTCCACGCTTGGCAGGCGGGTTGGAGATCGCAGATTAAAAGGTTACTGTATCAGAGAGCGTTGCTGCCCGTTCCCTGTTCAATGTGTAGTCCCTAAGTCGCCTCTACGACACCCACGGGAAGAGTAGGGGTTGGTGACAAATGTATTCTACTCTGCCGTCACCACACGGCGGAAATTATAATTATAGTATTATAATTATAGTATATATTATAGTATATATTATAATTATACTATAAAAAATGCTTCATATTTTATCTCACTAACAACGCAACTGGAGTTCGATAAGGGATAATGTTTCAATTAACATTTAACAGTGGCGACATGATTCATTCGATTATCAGAGGTCACCGCCCTGGTCAAATTAAGTTTCTGACAAATGGCAGTCGCGCGACCTGACCTATGGCAGATATCGTCGACTCGGAACAGAAACCCACTTGCCGTCTTATCTTATCTTATCTGCTTTTGGCATATTATATTGTGTTGCTATCTCTCAAAATCGCGTTTTGATTAATTACTTAAAGCAATGATTTGCTATATATAGTTCATCAACAGCTCCTACATGTCTTCACCGACCGACGGGCTCGAGCCTACCCTGAACTAGGGCGAACTAGTTGACCACGCTGGCCCAGTGCAGGTTGATCGACTTCACACATAACCTTTGAATTTATTCGCGGAAGTGTGCAGGTTTCATTACACCGTAAGAGCGTCGGTTAAACGTACATATGAATTCGAATTTCAAAAACACATTGGTAAGTGGTGGGAATCGAACCCGCGGAAGACAGCGGCCCCAGCCACTAAACCACTGACGTTCTCAAGCGCTATATAGTTAGCATCACGTAAATAGCTAATTCGTGTTGGTAAATACGCGCTTCTATGTAAGAGACTAACGTAATAGCAGTCAATAGTTACATAGTATGATTTACAACATAACACTCCTTAACAGTACTGTTCGTATATGGTTGTTTAAGAGGCGTAGCAGTAGTCATTTGTCAACATGCAACTTTCTCAATGCAAAGAGGTGACCAGAAGCAGTAGATTGCAGCTCGTAACGCAGCAGTAAAATTGTAGACGTTGTAATGTACTCTATCTACACAGAACAAGATACAGACATGCTATCTCACCTTTGCAGAAGTTTTAGCACGGATCTAACGGCTTTATTTACGTGCTGTCCGTAGAACGGAATTATCTTACATTTTGGAGAATCAGGTGGTCTTACTCTGATATATCTTTACCAAACCGCGATCAATCTCACGAAGTCATTTGTTTGACAGTCTCCTACCCGGACTTTGAACCCAGAACCTCCGGATCAAGAGCCGAACACTGACAGCTAGACCACCTTGTCTCAGAGTTATGATGATGAGCTCCTGATCGATTTCACCTGTCAACATTGCACTCCCTCTGCGCGACGTAGCACCTGGGGAAGGCGCCGGCGGCGTCCCTGCGGAGGCTGCGCCCCCAGTACCAGCCGCGGGACTTGCGCTCAATATGAGGTACAGACAGTCCGATAGAGAGAGAAGGACTCACCTGTCAACATTGCACTCCCTCTGCGCGACGTAGCACCTGGGGAAGGCGCCGGCGGCGTCCCTGCGGTGGCTGCGCCCCCAGTACCAGCCGCGGGACTTGCGCTCAATATGAGGTACAGACAGTCCGATAGAGAGAGGACTCACCTGTCAACATTGCACTCCCTCTGCGCGACGTAGCACCTGGGGAAGGCGCCGGCGGCGTCCCTGCGGAGGCTGCGCCCCCAGTACCAGCCGCGGCACTCGCGCTCGATGTGCACCAGCTCGCCCACTTCCAAGGACAGGTGAGGCACACGGGTACCCACCGGGTTGTAGTTGTAGATCGCTGGAGAAAGAAATTTATGCATTGAAATGCTAAGTTAAATGAGCGGCGGCGGTAGTGTAGCGTACCGTTTCAATTGTCGGTTTCATATATACGTTTGTTCGGGGCCCTTACGGTAAAGCGCGCTCCGCTCTTTCTACTTTTTCACCCAAAGGCTTTCTGGGAAAGATTGCTACCTTAGCAATAAGGACATCTATTGATTGATAAGCAGGAAATGATGAATTGAAATTATCTGTTTTGAGTATTCGAACGATTCCAGGAAATATGATAACAGAGAATCTGGGAACTGTAATTATCCATCATATCATATAGTATGCATGTTATAGTGTCTACGTCTGTTGTCTGTCTACAGGGTGTAAATAAATTAGCTGACTCCATTTTAAAGGATCAACCTACCCATGAAACTGATCAACTTTCCCCAAGAAACATAGGCTGTCGGACGACAAAAAAAATTGTCCCTTTCATACCGCGCGGCCAGCTAATCGATTTACTATGGAAGATGCATATTTTTTTCGTCCGACAGCCTATGTTTCTTGGGGAAAGTTGTTCAGTTTCATGGGTAGGTTGATCCTTTAAAATAGTGTCAGCTAATTTATTTACACCGTATTATAATATGTTTGTACTCGCATCACGCTAAAGCTATAATTTTCACAGTACAAGTTTTACAGTTTAGGCGAATTGGCTACGCAATGAATATCAAATTGTAACTTGTTACTTGTAAATTGTTGCTTCGTGAAACGGGGCCCTGGAAGTTAAAAACTAATGTTTTTTATCTTGATACGCGGCTTAGAAGCAGAGTAGAGAGACTTTTTCATTTTTGTACTTAAAAGTTAATCTCGGAGATAGAACTTTGATAACGCAAGCGAAGTCGCGGGCAGACGGCTAGTATTAAAGTTTGTATGTCTGTTCGACTGTCCCTGCTAATCTACTGAAATGGTTATGATAACTTTTTTCACAAATGGTTCACCCAAGCACGGGCATGGGCTCGTTTTTACCGCGTGTAAAATATCGTAAACTATACGGGCGCGCGTAATTATAATATAGCATGTAAATACGTGGATACGTACACGTCTACAATACAAAGTAGGTTCACACCGTTATCTTTACCGCGTAATGCGAATATAATAGCATTGTTACATCCTATGACCTAATAGACGCACCATATTTTCAAGCTAATAAGTAACAAAAATCATCAGCCTGAGCAGTTTCGAAAGCTATAAGTATGAAGCTTTTTATTATAGCGATCGCAGTTTTATTTTTATCTATTGACATGGAAAGGTAAAGAAAGAAGAAAGAAAGAAAAAACGTTAATTAGTGTTAGCAATACACACACATACAGAGTTCAGTAAACAACTAAGTTACAAGTCCGTATACCTCGTAGACAGAGAATATATCTAAAGCAATCCAACAAGATATGTCTGTGTACCCCCGCAACACAAAACAGGTCCTAACTCAGCATTATGCTGGGCCCAATATAAAAGGTGTTATTTTTTAACTTATTTGCGATGCAATAAATCGAAGAATTAGGGGGTTCATTGAGAAATTATACTACCCTATCCTTAATTGGGAAATAATGCTCTCCTTTTCTTTGGTTTGTTAGACAGCTGGATCCGGAAATAAAAATACGCGTGAGTGTGGGATTTTTTGCCAGCCTCTGTATTCCTAAGTGCTTACAATATACAGCCCCAATCTTTTAAATGCAGACATTTTCTGGGCTTCACTCTACCGTGGGCCTCATCAACTTTTCTTGTTTGAAGCCGAGAGTATGCCATTAAAAAAGCCAGATATCACACTAATATTATATCTCTAAAATAAATAAAAAAAAAAAAAAAAAGTATTATTATACTTAAATGTGAAAAAATATTTGGATGTTTAGAGGTTTGTTCCGCCATCACGCTTAAAGTACTCAACGGATTTGGATGGAATTCGGAATGCATATAGTTATAAGATACTTTTTACGGGATAAGAACTTATTTCCACGGAAAAATCTTACATGAAGCGAGTATAGCCGCGGGGGATCGCTATAGCTGGGTTATTATAGATGGGTTCAGACAGCTTCAAAATTTTTCATACGACGTTAACAACTTTTTTTAATAATATTCAGTTTAAAAACCATAATAGCTAAAATATTTAAAAAAAGTAACTTCACCTATTATTTTATCATTAAATAGTATGTAATTTTACTTAAGAAATAAATAAACGAAATAATATTAATAAGTTTTTAAAATTTTAATCTGTCAGAGCTCTTCCTAACCCAACCCAAGTATAGTTAAAAATTAAATAAAGACTATAAATAGCTCTCTGTGTGCCCGGCTTTTGGGCTATGTCGTCCTGTATCACTAGACAGCGAGAGTTGAATTTTGTAATTCACGCAATTGTTCGCAAACATTCATTCATTCATTCATTATTTATTGCAAAGTCACTTTCCTCCGCGAGTACAAGTGACGCCCTGCAAGGGCACGGCAAACATGAGGGGAAAATTAATCAAATTTATAGTAAACAGTTGATTAGTATTTATTATATTATATTATTCTTGGTGAATGAAAGCAAAAACACTTTTCATTTAATTGTCCCGATTTGTAAAATAAAATATAAAAACCTTTCTAATACTTATAACATTTTATACATAGAATACATTCGAATTTCATATACAAATAAATTATTTGGAAAATAATTCACCTTACAAATATGCATAAAAACACGCTCATATCCCTTAAAGAGTGAACAGAAGTTTCCCCAAGACCCGCCTCATCGAAACCGGATCAAAATGACGCATCGAACGGACCATTATGTCAGTAAATATGACGAACTTTCACTACTTACTGTCTAACTAACACTACACTGATCAATAAAACTGACGTACTTACAAGGAACAATTAGAAGTCCTCAAGGAATGCGTGATTCACTACACCACTCGCGCATGCGCACCAAAATCGCGCGCACCCAATTGCGTACGAAGCTTGAATGCTGAACAGTAGACCGCGAGATTAAGAAGGGATAGAGGTGTTCATTAAATAAGAAAATTATTATACTTTTCCATACTAAAGTCTTCTAATATCAAATTTTATGCATTTTAAAGACTTCTTGGCCTTTATCAGAGTCTCGGAAAACAAAATGTTCATTAGTTAGGTATTGACAGATTCTGATTTCGACACATTAAGTGGCCACACTTATTATGATGACAATTAAGTTTTTTTTTTTCTTAGATTTCTCTCTATCATTATTGGCCCACCCAAAATACCTATAGCGACGAGCTCAAGCCTTTACAAAACTAAATAGGTATATTGAACACTGTTTTCTTTGAAGATTATTATACTTTACCGACGGTATTCAAAACATGTTAAGTAAGTCTATCTCATATGATTATTTAAATAAAATCAAAAGAAAGTATCATAAATTAGCGGAAGGAGTATCTGCTAGATCTAAAACTCTGCTGGAACACGAGACAACATCGCACCTGAAACTCGATACCCGTAATGTAATAACTTGTTTATCTATCTGTCTGTATAAATTATTATAGCATGCACAGAGTACTATAATATAGCATGCACTATACAAGTACAAAAATCGTCGTAAAGCTACAAATTTTTTAGCACTTTCAACATTTTCCTCCCTTTCCAACGCTAACTCAATAACTACCAGTGGCTCTGTGAGCTGTAGACCTCGCGAGTCTGTATATTTTTTCATATTTATTTTTATTTTTTCTCCACAAACGTCCCCGACCCCTAATTTTTTTTTTAATTTGTAAACTTTATTTTATTTTATTGGTTAAGAAATGTGACCTGTAGAGGCAGCCTCAGCGGTAGACCTTGTAAGCTGGCAACACCCATAACTCCGTCATTTTTTAAAATTTCCAAAAACTGACTCGACAAAAAAATCGATAGATTTATCGAACCTGCTTACAAAATTTCACGAGAATCGGTTGAGAAACGCGACCTGAAGAGTGAAACAAACAAACAGATGGACATACAAAAGCAAATTTGGCCAAGCTGAAACAGAGACGCTTCGCTCGCTCGGTCTGTCACATTCTTTAAAGTTACAAACAGTATATTTTCTTCTTTTTATTGTATGGCTAACTTAGTAAGGTTGACGACCAACCTCACAGCTCTTGGTGTTGGTATCAGAGTTATAGAACCACCAAAGGCTAACATGGCTGGCTCACGTAAGGGCGTTTGCGCACTCATCCGTATCCGATTCTTATCCGGTCCGTTTTTGATCCGTAAAAAATACGGACGGTAATTTCACGTCTAGCGTTTGCGCACTCATCCGTATCCGATCCGGTTTTCATTCGTATTTGAGACGATATTGCATAATATTTTCGTAGTGATGTGCCGAGTCGAGCTGACTGACTGGGCTGATCTCGACCACAATGCTATAGAAGCAAGAAGCGTTCAAGGTCAAAGTGTTAACACTTTACCACTGACTGATGAGCAGTTGACTGTACTCGAGTATAGATTTCGGGTAGGTACTTATAGAATTCGAAAACTAGGTTGATCTTTTTTAATTATATCTACTTATGTAATGTAGATCCCGCAATAAAGTCGCTCACGTTACTCGTATAGTTCGTTTCACGTAAATAGAATCCTGGAGTCTCTTGTCTCGAGTGTGCATTCGATTATTTTTATAACGAGTACCAAAATACTTGTTTATCAAAAAATAGTCAATTTGGCACATCACTAGCAGCGCGAGCTTTCCCTTCCCCGTACCTCACTCTTCATCCGTAAAAAAATCGTGTAGTGCGCAAGCTTACGTACAATTTGTATGGCGGCCACTTCGACTCGGTTTTGATCCGTAAAAAAACCGATCCGGAGTGAGAATTTACGGATCGAAAACGAACCGGATACGTATGGGTGCGTAAGCGTCCATACAATTACTAGGATCAGAAACGGCAAACCGGATCAGAAACGGCAAACCGGATCAGAAACGGATAAGAATCGAATGAGAATCGGATACGGATGAGTGCGCAAACGCCCTAACGACTACTTTCCGTAGATAATAGCAAACTACCTTCCGAAGCACGGAAATATCAAACTTTTCGGACAAACGATTGATTCAGTCCGTAATATCCAAATTCTAACCGAATTGGAAACAGTCTCACAATTTGATATTTATTTGATGACAGTATTCCCGGGATTCCGGGTGGACTGATGACCTGAGGAAGGTCACTGGTGGTGGCTGGATGAGGAAAGCGGGTGATCTTGCGCTTTGGCGTGCCCTTGGGGAGGCCTACGTCCAGCAGTGGGCTGCAATAGGCTGATTGATCGATTGATTGATCCCCAGGATTCGATCCAGATCCTTCGAAATGAGAAAACAAAGCTCTGTCGCTCGGCAACGGGGAGGCGGCAATTACTAGCACTATGGTTAATGTATCCAACAGCATGTGCTGGCTACTGTACCTATTCTCTTCTTCTTTTTCTTCACTGCTGAACGGATGCCTCTTTCATGGTACTCCATGGAATTCTTGATGCGCCGATTCTGGTCCAGATTGGCTCAGCCGTCGTTTATATATCGTCCGACCGTCTGGCAGATGGCCTGCCCACACTTCGACTTCCCTTTCTGGGTCTCCAGAAAAGGAATCTGTTGCTCCATCTGTCATCTTCTCTCCTGCAGATAAGGCCGGCCCATTGCCATTATAATAGCGCAACCTGTCTCCCTACATCGACCACTTTGGTGCGACGGCGAATGTCCTCATTTCTTATGCTGTCCCTTTGATCTTTCCGTAGTCCTTCGCGCTATCCCCAACAGTAAACGTCCATATTTCGCAAATGTAAGTAAGTAATGGAAGCACTGTTGTATATACGCGTTTTTAGTGATTGTGGTATTTTTGATTTGAAGACATTATTGAGTTTTCCGAAGGCTCCCATCATCATGTATTGTTTATGTAAAGTTTATTTATAATTATATTAATCAGTGTGGTTTATCCCATATCGTCATGTCATGAGCATATGCTATGCTATAATAAATTACGCTACGAATATTACGACTAACATATCACTTTGTAATGTCCAAAAACCAAAACAGTATAAATGGTCAATGGTATAAGATATAAAATAGTAGTATCTTTTTGCGTATTTGCGTTGGCAAAAGAAACACAACAAGACTTATTTGAACAGTACCAGTATTTTTTTTAGGAAGTGGCGAGATTTTGCGTGTTGCAATGCAAAACCTATGGGGTAATAGTTCAGCTTATAAAACTGAACAACTTTTTTTCTACAATCACATGATTGTTTTGAAAACTACCTACAACCTAACATTGTTAAATCACACCCTAGGTTGTAATAATTTTAGTTCGTAATTTTCGTATGCCGAGAGTGGCTAACAATCAAAGTTTATACATATTTTATTAAGAAAATCTTATATTATTACCAATGGTTACGAATAAATATATTTTATTTGATTCAAAAGCGTCGAAAACATTTCCAACTATTAAAATTTATAACTGACTTTAACTTCATAGATTACTTGACTTTGGCTTGGCTTTTTCTTGGCTTTGCTTGTTGTGAACCTTTCAAGACCTACGAAAATCTTAAAACATGTTTTAATGATTTTGTTACTATTATTAATTTGCATGTTATTTTATTATTTATTTATTTATTGCCCATCCATAAAATAACAATAGGTGTTAAAGTAATTAATACACAGTCTTTTATGGATCCTGTTAATAGGGCACAACAAAAAATTCTGAGAGAGCAAGATGTATTTGTTGACATTATTATTTCATGACATAGGAAATTGTCGCCGGTTGGCATATTGGGAGTGCGTAATTGGACTTCCTCAGGTGCCGTGCGGAAGCTGCGGCAGGGGGACCCCAGGAGCCACTAATGTTGCCAGACACATAATAATATGGGTCAATGTATTCACCAACAACCAAAAGTCCAAACTCAAGGTTTGCCAACGGAACATGAAACGCAGCATACTTGGAGTCAAACAGATAGATCGAGTACGGAACACAACGCTGCGTTCCCAAACTCAAATCTCAGATGTAGCTCAGAAGGCCGCGTATCTTAAATGGGATTGGGCCGGAATTGAATGGGATTGGATGCCGTCCGACCTCTGGGCCAAAGTTACCACCGAATGGGTCCCCGCAAATGCTAGAAGACGTCGAGGTCGTCCAAGGAGATGGTGTGACGAATTAGACGTCTATAACTGAAGAATGGAATGGAAGAAAAGGAGAGAGGCCTTTGCCCTGCAGTGGGATATTTCGGGCTAAATCTAAATGTATGCACCAAATAACGCAAAACCATAAAACCTCTTGAGTGTCAGTCTGTTAAACTGAACAACTTTGGTTTTAGAACTTTTTAAATCCTTTATAATGTACTCTCTTTTCTTCTTCCACTTCTCCATTAACTCCTCTTTGTATGATGCATTCATCAACCAATTTGAACTTTGCAAAACAGCAACATTTCTTGACTTGAATTGTAAATGTATGTAAAATTATACAATTTCGCATTTATTATTCCTAATTACATGAACACGTGTTATAACCATTTGTATAAGAAATTTACCTGCTTCCCTGTCTGTGCTTTATTACTGTTATACAATATAATTGATGTGCCAGCACCAAAACATTAGATCACCAAATAAGACTAATATAGACATAAGGGCTGATTTTAAGTACATTTACTGGTAAATTGTACTTTATATGTTTGCAAGAATAGCTTGTTTAATAGTAATTCTTTTTTTGATATCAAGATTTTTCATTTTATCATATGGGTTCTAAAATCACAACCTAACTTACAAACCCTGGTAGTATTATTTATATTAGCTCGAAATATATTATACAGAAAAATACAGCTTGCACTGTTACAGTTGTTGTCTAAAAAGGAAATCCTACAAATAGCATAGGAGGTATAAGACTAATCTGTCATAGATAAGTATTTCAGTATCTAATTAATAATAAATATTCAAATTAATATAATATCCAATGGAATTAAAACTCAAATTAATAAAGATAAAATAAACCCATGAAAACACTTTATTGCACAATAAAAGTACAATAAGAAGTCACAAGAAAAGTTTACAGTGCAAAGCTGGACTTATCCCGTGAGGGATCTCTTCCAGTCAACCTTTGAGCATCCAGGAGGAAATATGTGAGTGGCAGGCACTGTACACAAAGTGCTTATACTGACATCACTGTGGCATGTCGCTGGTTAGTACTTACTCTATTGTGTCATGCTCATGTAATTATCAAGTGTTGTACTTAACTGTTTTTGTTCACCTTATAAATAAATAAAATAAAATAAAATAAAATAACTGATTGGCTACATAAAATAAAATAACTACATTCTAAAATAAAATACTACTACTATACATGATTCAAATAAATAAACACTTACTATACATATTAATATATAATGCATTTAATACCTATACATATCTATTTAATCGAAATATATAACTACTGAAATAGCAAAGAAAAAATAAATAATAATAATATATACATATAATTTATACTATAAAACCTAAATGTCCGAATCCTAACCCCAAGTATTTTTTAATTCAGTCTACATATATTATATTAGATGTTTTTTTAAATATGTAACTAATTTATTTAATACAAAACGCAAAGAAGTAAATATGAATATCCTTTCAATAAAAAGTGTTTCCTGACTAATAAACATGTTATAACAATAGTTATTGTGGTTATTTGAGGAAAAATATAAAATTTTAATAAAATAATGACACCAGGTAATTAATATGTACTCAAACTTATTATTATTAGCTATATTTAATAATCGAATCTGTACACATAAGTAAGTAGTATAAGTCTGTAGGTTGTAAGGTCGACAACCGACTGTGTTACAGAGTCGCCAAAGGCCACTGACATAGCTTGTGTACTTAGTAGTAGTAAATAAAAAATACATTAATTAAATAGAGTCAATTTGCTATTAAGTTTTTAGCTGTGAAAGCGTAGTAGGAAGACACTCATGATTATAATTTAGGTAGAAGGGATCGGGCAAATTATGTCCCAATGACCACTGCAACCTGAGAAGGATCTATTGTAGTTCGCCCTTCGGTGTTAAATAGCCTCCTCTAGACCAACAGTTTTGAAGAAGCTGACGGTCGATAAGGGGCTTAAAGCCTGGGCTTCCTGGATGGCAATTTTGGGTCCTCCCAGTACCCGGCTTCTCTTATTGACAAAGGCATCGCATTCACATAGGATGTGAAGTGGAGTCTCCTAGTCATCTGCGCAGATTCTACAGTAAGGGTTTTCTGATAGACCCATCCTATTTAGATGCTTATTAAGACAGACTTACTTTCGTGTTTATAATAATATCAGTAATGATGACAATTATGGCTATTATATGTTGTTGAGGCACCAAGTTTGTTGCGGTAACTAGTTTGACAAAAAGTTTATAGGGGTTTGAGCCATACACTCTCTCCTCATTACCACTTTGGTAGGTCAGTCAACAAAAAATTATGGCTTGCTTGTGTTTGGTGATGTTTTCAGTGTTTGAAGTGCTATTTGACTATGGATTGACCATCTATTAAAAACATACTAAAATCTCACTGTCATCATTGTTTTTAAATATAATAACACTGGATGGTATTGATAACTTCTTTGTGCAGACAGTTGTTTTTACAATCTCTTATATCAACAAACTAGTTGTGTAATAAGATTAACTTTCTCATTGGCATAAAGATAATAATAACTTAGATAAAAATAACAATGTGATAAAATATATAAGTGTAGTAATTATAAAAATACCAAAAAATATACTGAAATATACACATTATTGGGTACTAGGTATTAAAACACACAGAGATGTCTCATATTTCATGTATATAATTCAATGTGACACCATTGGGACAGATCATTGCCTACTATAATTGTTTTACCACTTTGGTATACATCCTACTATTCTATAAATATTATAAATGTGAAAATATATTTGGATGTATGTTCCGCTTCCGCACCTAAACTACTGAACGGTTTTGGATGAAATCTGGAATGGAGTTAGGTTGTACCTTGGATTAACACATAGGATACTTTCCATGGGAAAAAGTCTTATTCCCACGGGAAAATTTTACACAACGCGAGCCTAGCCGCAGGCGGACCGCTAGTAGCAAATATGCCAGTTAGGGGAAAAATACCAGTCATATTTCATGTAATTTCAAAGTCTCGTCACCAAAATTTTACTGAAAGTGCTAAGTTTCTCATATTTTTATTTTGTAAATAATTATAGTTATAAGTTTGTAAATTGAAATGATATGACCTTGGAAAGTAATACCCTCTTTGAATTTACATATACTTAATGAACTAATACAAATAACCATAATCATGAAAACAAGAGCAAATAAAAAAGATATTTTGATAAACTTGTTAGGTACCTATGACTAGTAAGTTAACATAGTTCGCTTCCGACATTTCAATAGATAAAGCTTTTGTAAGATAGAGATCATCTGAGTAGATGTTTTAAATAATCAATTGGCACTTCTTTGCTATGGGAGTGGCCAGTTCAATATAGCCGACATATAGAAAGCCTTTTATGCGTAAGTTGGGGCCGGAAATTTACAGGACACTTCTGATAGGAAAACCGAGGGCGTAATGAGACAATGTTTATATTTATCTAGCTTCGCGGGAGGTAAAAAACACTTGTTGGGAGGTGAAACCACTAGCAATAGACACATAAAAGTTCGAGGCCAAATAGCAATATCGAATAATATTACGTACCGACAGCATAGCACTCCACATTTTCTAATTTTCTCCACACAGTCATGCTGATAAAACCGAAGATCTTTCTATTAAATTATTATTTCTGAATCTCGTCACTCGTCATTTTTTATCGTATCGCAACTAACTAGCTAGCTACTGTCCGTCTGACACTTCTCCTATCAATCTGTCAAAACAGACCCTGCGTTCCGAGACGCGCTGAAATCAGTACCCGTAATCGCGTTCTGAATCACTGTCAGCCATACATTTTTTTACTTTTCTGATCGCTGACAGTGCTGAAAGTCTGACTCGGAATGCGCCCCTCATTGTCTATGGTTAATTGAGTGATAGGGAGTGCTGAAATTGGTGCACCTAATGAATGAAAAATATCGGTTCTTGAAAATAATAGCGGTTCGCTCATTTAAAGCAATAATAGGGGATCGTACTTTTTTTTTATAAATCAAAACTTCTTAGTTTCTGCTATCGAACAGTAAAAGAATTTTTGCTCTATCTTTAAGCGCCCACTACACTACTCGAAAAGTTGATCGAACCCTGCGTTCCGAGACGCGCTGAAATCGATTAAAGTACACATAATCGCGTTCCGAATCACTGTCAGCTATGGCTGGCTATGATCAGAAAAGCAAAAAAATGTATGCATTTTTTTGCTTTTCTGATCCCTGACAGCGCTGAAAGTCTGATTCGGAATGCACCCGAAGTAAGCCGAGGGCGAGAGTATAGAGAGGCACTTCGTGTAACTTCGCTCCGCTTTGGGCAACTTCCGTTCTGTGTCGGTTTTTTGCGTCCGAGTCAAAGGGCCCGAAGTTCGAACACGAAGTGTCACACACTACATTACTCAACTTCTTCAGTTTAATAAAAGTTTTTGTTAGCGCATGTCGTGTATGTCTGTCTCTTAGAATTATTACAAGGGGAATCTGTTATATGGGACGCTAAACATGCGGGACATAAAGATAAAAAAAATACTCCTATTATTATTATTATTATTTTTAGTATGTATTAGTATAAAGTTGAAATAAGCAAGAGAGCACAAAGCAGCGGCAGCTGCAATTTGCACGTCATCAATCTTAAAGATGGATGACGTGCAAATTGCAGCTGCCGCTGCTTTGTGCTCTCTTGCTTATTTCAACTTTATACGAATACATGCTACAAAAAAATTTATAAGAAATGGAGGAAAAAGAGATGGTGGTTACCTAAATTGCCTATTATTTACTGTACGCGATTACGGGTTATGATTACGGGTGCTTTAATCGATTTCAGCGCGTCTCGGAACGCAGGGAAGGCCACAATCTGCCATAGTCTACGAATAAGGAATATTCTAAACACGCACGCCCATACCATAGGTAGCTACTAGGAACCACTGACTAGGAACAAGGAAAAGACATGGAAACCGCTAGCAAAGAAGTGCATTATTCTGCACTCTTTTTACTTATGACGCAGTTTGCTAGAATGTAACAACTGTACAGTGTCCATTTCGCATTTGTGTAGGTCGCCAATAGGTGATGCTAAAGAACAAATATGGGTAAAAATGAATAAGATATTGTAAAATTAATCCTCCTTCCATGCCTTTTCCTTGTTCCTAGGGTAGCTGCACGGCTAGCGCATTGCACGGTAAAATCTCATTGATTACTCGTCGTCGTACAGGGTTGTTCTCGTTCGTTAATACCCCCGTCGTTAACACTATTAACGACTGGGAATGATGTGTTCTCACGGACCAAGGGTCCGTGTGTGTTCTTCTCGTTGAACGGGACTTTTTTTTCCCACTCGTTAATACCCTCGTCTCGCGTATAGTTCAGGAGTCAGGTCACAGAAAATAAAATGAAGCGTCAACATGGTATGATTAAATGTATGGAGATAGTTTGGTGGCTGGAGAGTGCTAAAGACTACTGTAGCGTTAAAAAAAGAAAGCTAGCTAACCTGTGGTCGACGACCACAGGCGAAACGTGAAATTTAGGAGAACAGTGAAAGAGTTAGTTAAATTTGTCCGAACGGTATAATAAAAATTTAAAAGGGCCTAGAAATTGCCAAAGTATCAAAAAGTGAGCCGAGAGCCGGGTCCTGAGGGGACTCCGTCGATATAGTGTCGCTGAACTAGTGTTGTGTTGAGAGAGTGTATCGATGCAGGAAGGTGTAAAGACCGCGGAGTACCCCGGAGAGTAATTGCCAAACGGGAACCAAAAAAAGGAGGGCCAGAGAAACCTAAAGGGCCTTTTTAGAATTTAGAAAGAATTTGGCAAGATCCGCATACAAAACTACAAAACTGATACAAAAAACAGGCTAAAAAAATCCGCGAGATGGGCAGTATCCCAGGGGGGACGCCGGTGCGCGGGTCTGCGGCACCCAGCTGGTACGGGCGCGGACGCACACTACGCGGGGATCCAGGCACGTCCAATGCCTGGTGGCCTCAGGTGTCCGGAACCACAGCGAGAGATCGTGAAAGGCACGCAGGGACCCTCGTGTGTGTGTCGCAGAGGCCGGAAATACACTGTAAAGATTGACAAAGAAATAATCGCCATCCAACCAAGACAAGGAAAGATGAAGGTGCGTCGATAAAAACCAGGAGGAAGACAACACAAGACTTACCCGGCTAGTTCAAAGTAGGAGCCTGTCCTAATATTTATTGTATTCCAAGGCTTATTATAGCGTCGTACCGGTTATATATTATTTACTTATATTCAACCAAGTTCAAGGAAAAAAATCGTTTCTATCTGATGATAGACGACAACTCAGAAAAAACAATAAACAATTTAGAAAAAGGTCAAACCAAGAAAATTTGAAATTTGAAAATGTGACATAAAAACCGGCCAAAAGAAAAAAGAATCATACCAAAAAGGTTATTAAAAACCTGCAGTAATGCTGCACTACCTTTTACCACGGGAAACATCTCATTCCCATGGGAAAATTTTAGGGTTGGGTACGTGCAGGGTACATTTACGGTACGTGTAGGGAACATGTAAAGTACGTGTAGGGAACGTGTAGTGTACGTGTAAGGAACGTGTAGGGTACGTGCAGGGTACGTTTAGGGAACATGTAGGGTACGTGTAGGGTACGTTGTAGGGTTGTAGGGTACGTCTCCGAACAGAAGGGATTCTATTTCTTTCTTATTAATACGGCGTCACCTAAAGTTGTGACAGGCATCCAGTTTGAATTTTTGAGATACGTATAGCCATTTAGCTAAAAAGCAACGAAAGGCGTGGCCAGCCAGCCTGAACTTATGTATTGTAACCCCACAACCCTAATGTAAAATAAAACTATGTCTAACAACGTGTGTCTGTTGAATGGCATAGAAAAAATCGAAATAAGGCTGAATAAAAATCATGGCGCGGAGCCGAAAATTTTATGTTTCCTAAAAAGCGAATTATTTATATGTGGCTGAGAGCAGACGATGCCAACGAACGAGCAATAGCTATCCCTGTGCATGGGAACTCCGAATACAAGGTTTAAAACCGTATTTGGACATTTTTCACTTCCGTTATACGTTCTTGTATTGAACTTTTTCGAATAACTCAAAAACTAAAAGAGATAGCGCCAAACTAAGAGCATATGTGTGATGCCGAGACCGACTTACATCTATATTGTGAGTTTCAGCAAAATTGGGGAACTTTGTTGGAAAATCCGTGTTGACCCTACGCGTACCGTCGATGCGACTCTCGAATATATGTATGGGGAAGGCAGCCGTCGGCCAGTGATGGTCGGAGGCGACAAGTATTAATGATAAAAATCATAATATGTTAAAGTTTGGATATTGACTGAAAAGTTCAATATAGGTTTGGAAAATATGAAAATATTTGCTATAACCAAAGTTACAGGCGCTGCTAAAAACTTCCCCTGTTCGTCTCTTACGCCGCCTAGCTTGAGACGACGGCATCCTGAGAGGCAAAGGGGCCACCCTTAAACCTTTATTGACTAATCCAAACTAACCAGTGTGGTCTGCACATCCTGGTAGAATATATTATGGTGGCTGAGTGGATGATGCTAGATAGCAGATACAGACGCCGGCTGGAGCCTATACCTCTAGAGTTACTTAACAGAGGACAAGCATACGTAGACCATCGGCCGCAACGCATTATGGATCTGGAACCTCTCACGAATCCGCGTTGTCTCCAATGCCGCTGTCCTAATAAGAACCACCTCACGTGTCGCCCAAGCACGCAGAATGGGGAGAGGAAATGGCAAAGGCCCATCCGCAATGTATTCTAACTATTAACGAGGGCCATGACTAGGGAAGAGGATTCGCGACCCTTTACCCCGGACATGGGCACTCAAAACCATGTCTGACGCTTGAAGATGTGGTATACCCGTCATTAGCTGATGTTGACACTGCATGCCCAGCTCTGAACCGCTGATTGATCGAGACACGTATAGCAACTTGAATACATCTTCGCCGATGGGACTTGTCCACATCTGTGCGCTGTGGACCTCAAGATGCTTAGTATCGATGAAGGTCTTTCAAGTATTACCCCCGGTAGTGGCATCGGCAAAGGCTAATGACTCCTCTGAGACGCAAGTCTGCGGAGCGACTTTCTGTGAAGTTTTCTGCTCTGGACGTGAAGCTGCTCGAGTTATGCTCTAATTAATGTATAATCACAAAGCAGAATAAGACCCGAATATCGTAAAGCGATATCAGTGCATATGATTGTAAATGCATCTGCTAAATGGGCTTTGGTGAATGAATCTATGACCACATGCTGCTGTGGCTTAGATCACGCTAGACAAGGGATAGTTATGCAAGCCCAAAAGAGTAGTGTCCCCAAAAGGACCGGGTGCATATAGCACCGTTCCCTTCAGAGAAATATTGTTGCACTCAGCGAAGGGAACATGGAGCATACTCGAACCAGTGGATCAGTTCGGCAGGAGATGAGCAGAGAGTTGGGAGTTATTTAATATGTTTAAATAAGTATTTAAATGTATATATAAGGGGTTATATTCCCTTCACTCCCATCGAACGCAATACGTCGGACACTTCGGTGGAAGACCAGGATTAGCCTCCTAAAAGGTTACCACAGCGGCTCAGCCGTATCGGGAACGCTACGGCTAGTATCGATTGGACGTAGTCCACTAGCTTCGGCTTACCACGAGAAGCTTATGCTTTCAACGAAGAGACTTTGGTCTCCAACCAACGCTTAAGGCGCACCGGTCGGACCAGAGTCCGCTGTAGACAATCTTTCGGGATTGTCTATTTTTTTAACCTTTTCCTACACCTCTGTGGTGAGGGGAGGTCAGGAGCGTTCTGGAGGACAGAATGGGCAGTGTCTCACAGAGAGCGCGTTGGCGGGGCGTTTATTCTCGCTCGCCTCGTAAATGCTTTAACAGTTGGTTTGCTGTAAAGGTGTGAGCGTATCGGGTCTTTGCTTCTGAGCTGTTGTCTTGCTCGGGATCTGGGGTCTAGCAATCAACTAGCTGAAGGAACTAAAACTAGTTCCTTCGTCAGGGCTGGATCTTGCTGGATCTTGCTGGATCTCTTGTGGGATGGTAGTAAGGAAGACACAGAGAGATTATGTAACTGTATTTTTCAATACGGTTGACATAGCTTAAGGAGAAGGTTGCCCAGGGCGAGGGCAAGGATGGCCGTCTCCGAGCAGTATCATTAGAGAGACTTGGAGCACGGCTATTCTGTTGAGGAAGAGAGACTCAACGAAAGTTCTTATGAGAACTAGAAGCTCATAATGAGCTAGAGCTTCCAAGGAAGCTCAGGTCAATAAAAGACCAAAACCAGGGGCGATACGCTATGTGGGAAATACATTGTTCATTCAATGATATTTCCTACTTTTTATAACTTCCCTGATGATCGAGCAGGGAGGAATTGATAGCTAGGAATTACATAGATGTTGTACAGAGACACTTTGTTTAATTTCGTAGTTAGAATGCCCAAGAAAAACGAGCTCACTGTAATCTTCTAAAAGAGCTTGGGTTACTCACACAAAGTAGTACGATTCCGCTACTAGATGATCATTGGCCAATTTTATTTATTATAGAGATCAAGTGTGCAGTTACAATTTGGTGCCTAGAAACCAGGATTTTAGGACCGTAACAAGAACAGTGGCCTTAAGCCACAATTTGTTGCTAGTGAAATGGAAAGAAGATTACAGTGTGGTTGTTGAAAATACCCGTAGAGATTTGTAGAACAAATTGGATTGTAGTAGAAAAATACTTATGTGCGTTTCTTTTGTTACAGAGTCTTGGCTGCAACAGAAATAAAGAATAATTAAACAGTGCATATAAACAATATTGACAAAGTCAAAAAAAAGTGTTAAAAGAACAATTAAGTGAATAGGACTTGGTGCATGACAATGGGCAGTAGATCCGATTATGAGGAGTGCCGCGAGGAGAGGGAAGAAGAGAGAATGCAAGAACCTCCTCGCAAGAAGGCCAAAAAGGCCAATAAACAAAAGAGAAAGGAGAGAATGGTGGTTGAGCCAACGGAGGACGTTGGCTCTAACAGTAGGGAGTTTATGCTCTTGTACAAACTCATGACAAAGACAACTAGAACTCTCACAGATAAGATAGAGGAGTTAGAGAAGGAAATGTCGCGAACAGCGACAGCGCACAAGGCGCTTGAGGTGGAAGTTCAGAAAGGAACGGGGGGTGAGGCCAGTAGTGGCACCCTATCTCCATTAGGGAACAAGAAGGAAGAAAAGAAAATTGTCTATAGCATTACCAATCTCAATTCTGAGAAACCAAAGTTCTCAGGAATTGGTAACAAAGACAAGTACGGGAAAATAGTGCACCCGGTTACATTCCTAGAAGATCTGACCGCGTATTTGCGGAAGATTCCTGCCCAAGGAAGAGAACTAGATATAGTTCAGGAATGTCTGATGGACCAAGCGAGGGATTGGTCGCGTATATACATGAGTCGTTGGCATTCTTTTGATGATTTTAAATCAGATTTTTTGGACACATATTGGAGTGAAGTGGAACAGAACAGAGTCCGTAGAGACATAGTCTCCAATAAGTGGGATAAAGGGAAATATCCCACGATGTTAAGTCATTTCCTAGGCTTAGCAGGCCAGGTAAACTTATTGACGTTTACAATCCCCGAAAGACAGTTGGTGGCTGACATAATGCGCCACTATCCCAAAGAAGTGCAACAACTATGGGCGCTGTCCAGAGAGGACTCTATACTGGCAGCGTCAGAATTTCTAAGGAACATGGATATGATCAATCAGTCAGAAGGGGAATCAGCCAAAATAGTGAGTCAGTCGATGAACTCCCATCCGGGAGGGAGACAGGACCCTAAACAATACAAGAGGAGATTCGAGAACTGGATTCGACCGAGAGGAGGGGCGCCACGCGACCGAGGCGAAGTGCAAGCAACGAAACCATTCGTCGCGACCAGTTCAGCAGCAGTCGTGGAGGTGGAGACTCCGAAGGGGAAGCCCAGTTTAAACTAGAAAGTACTATTTGTCCAACCCCCGGGCAGGTAGTCAATGTTATCAGAGACGGGGGGCTGACCGATTTGGACTCGACTTCGGTCGGTTATAAAATCATGTCAAAACAAGGTTGGAAGACAGGCCAACCTTTAGGAAAAACCTTTAAAGGAATCTTAAAACCGATCATAGCACGAGGCCAGAGAGGGAGGGCCGGAATCGGATATCATACTGGCGAAGATGAAATTATATCAGAGCTGATTACAGCCCGATTTGATTTGCTATCAATGGAAAAGGTCGTGGAAGCACATGCCACAACAATGACCAGTACGGTCTTTAATGATGACCAAAGAAATAAAGAACTTATGGAAGGGCTGCGGCCTGATATAATTGTGATCTGTGAAGGACTTAGAATCATGGCTTTGTTAGATACGGGGTCAGAGATTACATGCATCTCAGAGGACTTATATGTGGAATTAAAATCGAAAAATGAGAAAGTCCCCGTGGTACCAGTCAAAGGGTTCCAAGTAAAGGGGGCTGTCGGTCAAAGATCGTCAAAAATAACTATACAGGTTCATCTTAAAGTTGAACTGACGAAGGGGTTTGACATGGAAATACCCTTTTTAGTGGTGCCAGGTCTTACAAGACCCATGATTCTGGGTTTTGATTTTATGTGCCAATATCAAATCCGAATCTTATTAGATAAAGCCGTTGGAATGTATGTCAGACGTGGCGTGGAGCCAGTATTTGTACCGTTTGCACATTATAAAGAGAGTCTAGAAACGAAAAAGCTAAATTCATTAAATTCTAATTCGATTAAAGGTGATTGTTTTGAAAGCGCGAATTTGGACCGAACTGAGATCAAAACTGGAGCAGACATAGGGTCGGAGGGGATGGAGAAATTGACAGCTTTGCTGGACAAGTTTAACACGCTTTTTTCGGCAAAGTTGGGTCGAGCAAATTGTTATGAACATAAGATTGTTATGCAACATGGGACACCGATTGTTAAGCAATCGTATCCTATACCATACGCTTACAAAGCGAAATTGGAAGAGAAGTTAAATGAGATGGAAGAAATGGGGATAATCTCAAGACGATCAACGCCATACTCTAGTCCGTTGACGTTTACACTGAAAAAGGATGGTTCAGTGCGCGTTTTATTAGATGCGAGAGGGATAAACCAGTACATGGTACCCGAAACAGAAAAACCACCAATGCAATTGGATGTGTTGAACTCGTTTCACGGAGCGAAGTTTATTACTACCATTGATTTGAACAATGCGTATTTTCAGATACCAATAAACGAACAAGGGAAGCAATATACTGGCTTTACATTTAATGGGAAAAGCTATGTATACAATGTTTTACCGATGGGCTTAAGAACGTCAGTTGGAAGTTTCTCTCGAGCCATGGATGTGATACTGGGTCCTGAAGTTAGAGAGTTTTGTGTCAATTATCTTGATGACTTAGCTGTTATAACGACAGGGACTTTAGATACACATCTTGAGCACGTTGAAACAGTCCTACAGAAGTTGTTGAAAGCTGGACTTACTTGTAATTTACGGAAATGTGAATTCATTTGTAAGGAGGTAAAGATGTTGGGGTTCATTATTTCAACCGATGGGATAAGGACTGATCCTGACAAGATACGTGCGATACGCGAATTTCCAATTCCAAAGAAGGTAAAACAAGTTCGGGCGTTCCTTGGCTTATGCAACTTCTATAGACGGTTTATTCCGGATTATAATCGAAGTATAATGCCCCTCTGCGAGGTATTAAAAAAGGGACGCAGCTGGATATGGGGAGATGTTGAACATCAAGCATTTGAAGATCTGAAAAGGAGATTCATTAATACAATAATGTTACATCATCCAGACTTTTCCAAACCTTATTATATCCAAACGGATTGTTCAGGAATAGGTTTAGCTGGAGTGTTGTTTCAGAAAGATGACCAAGGAAGCCCAAGGATCCTGGGATTTAACAGCAAAGCTTTAAGAGGAGCCGAACTTAATTGGACCACCACGGAACAGGAGTTCTTCGCAGTTATTAGCACAGTCAAGAAGTTCGAGACTTATCTCAGAGGGGCGAAATTTTGTGTACTAACTGACCACAAAGCACTCTTGTTCGTGCAGAATATGAAATTATATAACAGCCGTATAACAAGATGGATATTATACCTAGAACAGTTTGATTATACTGTTGAGCATGTGGCGGGGCGATTGAACACAGCAGCAGATGTGCTCTCTCGATATTTGCCTAGTAGTGAGTTCATACAGGAAGAAAAAGCTGTATGCCCAGAGATAGCCTATCTGGGAACAAAACCTAATCGAGGTTTGAACGAACAAATCAAGCAACTAGATCGAATGCAAGAGGAAGATGAGTTTTGTGGCAAAAAGATCCAATTGACACAACAAGGCAAAAAGTCCAGATATTTTATAAAAGAAAGTAAATTGTATATTCAGTTTGGAGAAAGAGAGGTGATAGTGGTGCCGGAAATTATGAGAGAGGAGTTGATCAAACAAGTGCATCTAGAAATGGGTCACCAGGGAGCCTATAAGGTTATCAAGTACATTAAGGACAGGTTCTTTTGGCCCAATTTGGCAAGGCAAGTTAAGAAGCAAGTTAGAGGATGTCATATTTGTCAGTTAGCAAAATGCAACAATTTCAAATATGTGGGACCATGTAAATCAATAGTTACACAGAATATTGGGGACTTGGTAATGGCAGATTTGTATGGACCACTACCTTCAGGGGTGTTTGGTTTTCAGTACATTCTGGTTGTCCAGGATTCCTTCAGTAAATTTGTGAAACTGTTTCCGCTAAGAAAAGCTACGGCGAAAGCTTGTATTACCAAAATGTTGCAGTTTACGGAGATAATTGTACCCAAAGTAATCATGACTGATAATGGAAGGCAATTTAACTGTAAACTTTGGAAAGAAACATTAAATGGAATAGGTGTAAAGACCGTCTACACCACGATAAGAAATCCTCGACCAAACACAACTGAAAGGGTGAACAAAGAACTGGGACGGATGTTTCGAACATACTGTCATGAAAAGCATTCTAGTTGGGCCACTAGATTACCTGAAATTGAAGTACTATATAACAATACTAGACACGATAGCACTGGGTTTACGCCGTGTGAGATCTTGTATGGAAGATCGATCAACTTCTCATTTGACGAAGATCTGCAAGCCCAAAACTCAGCCTTAGATGTGGGAGAGATAAGAAATGAAGTTCGAATGAATTTGGAAAAGCAAAGCAAATATCGGAGAGAGAAGTTCGATAGGAGCCACAAGTTGATGCAATATCATATTGGAGACCTAGTCAAAATTCGGCGGCTAAATATTTCTAACAAGTTGCAAAAACACATAAGCAAATTTGATTTGTTATACGAAGGACCTTATCGGGTTGCTTCCGTCCCCTTCGACAATGTGTATGTTCTGGAGGATCTAGAATCGGGTCGAATTCGAGGAAAGTATAATGCTATACATTTATCCAAATATTATAAATAAAAATATTTGTCTTAACTAATTATTGTGAATTGGAAATGATGAAAATCAAACTAATTATTGTGAATTGGAAATGATGAAAATCAAACTAATTATTGTGAATTGGAAATAATGAAAATCAAATTGATTATTGTGAATGTTTAAAGTTGTTGTTGCAAATGATTGTAAATATTTACTTTTTAATGCCTGATTATTGTGAATTAAAATTGTGCTATAAGAAACTTGAATAAGTACAAGTGCACTGCGTAGTGTTATGCTAAATGTTAACGTGGTTAACATACACGATCCCTGTGATTAATAAATATTTAAATTGAAATGTCAGAATTATAAAGAAAGGCGACATGCAACGTCTTTATTGTATCAATTTACTTGGGAGTTTTGGGTTACAAAACCCCCAAGTACATTGAAACAATGGAATATGTATAACATATTCAAATTTGTACTTAGTAGGTAAGTGAATTGTAAAGATTAAACACTGAACTCAAGGTTGGTAAATCAGTGTCTAATCTAAGAGAAAAATTGTTTATAATAATAAAACAAGATAAAAAAAAAAAAAAAAAAAAAAAACTGTTGAATAAAAGGATAGCCGTTGGCGACAGGGAGTGGCACAATCAAATCGATTGTGGAAGATCGAATTTAGTACAAGTTGAAATAAGACTAAATTCGAGTAGCATATTAAGTAAGACAAAGGTGGGACTTATGTCCGCGTCTCACCAGGTCATTAGCTTGGACTAATGAAGATTGTGAAACAATCGAAGTGTTTGTTGGGGAAGGAGGCGGCCACTTAGGGAAGAGTAGGAAATCAGAATTAACAGGTTAGAATTTAGGATAGGGACGTAGAGTTAGGTACTGTAATGTTTTGTATTATTAGTAGATAGTTGTGTTTGTTAGGAAAAGGAATAGAATTTATGTCATTTAGGAATTATTAGTGTTATAGTATCAGTAGTTAGGTAGTCAAATAAATTTTATTCCATTTAGGGATTTTAAGAGTTAGATTTAGTATAGGTAGGGAAAAATCACGAAGGCATAAAAAGAGAACTATAAGTACCCTGCAAAGGGGAAACAGAAATAGTTCTCTATTTTTTGAGCTGAAAATAAATAGTGTCATTGTACTATAATAATAAACAATGGAAAAGCGAAATATTTGATGATGAAGATTGGGAGAAGGAAGACCGGAAACGGTCTTCAACATTTATTGTAACAATGTCGACTTATTTAGCGATGTCTCAGGGGCCTCTACGGCTTCGGATGTATATCACAAAAAGCTAAATTCAGAAGTCGTTTAAAAGCTGGGTGTCGAGCGTACTGACGATTGTATCGTTTACGTTTTCGATGCTCTAGCGAATTGCGCGTCAACTACAAGGTTAGTGGCGGTTTGTCATTTTAATGTGGAACTCATCTAATTCCGGGCGGAATCGTTTTTGTCTTGTTGATGGTAAACAAATGTTTTCAGTGAGTTCGACAAACTCGCAGGGTTAATTGGCTTAACACTTGGGTCGTTGCAATGGAAGAGAAGTAGTTGCAAGCAAGTGAATGATGCACATTGTGCACATTAACGAAGAACTTTTAAGTAAGTCTTCGAAAACTGATGAGGGGATCAGTAAGAAGAGATAGTTATTGTTCCACAGTACCTCGAGCGAGGGAAATAATAGATGGATCAATATTGATGAAGAGCGATGGTTATTGAACTACAGTACCTCGAGTGAGGGAAATAATAGTTAGTTCAAGTTGTAAAACAAACAATCCTATTGAATGAAATTTATTGCACCTAAGGGTTAAAAGGTAAACCTATGTAGAACAACGTGTGTCTGTTGTATGGCATAGAAAAGGTTGATTGGAAGTTTTAGATGAAGGGAATTTTAGCTATTTAAAATTTTTCTTCATAAATTCCGTCAAATTTTGGGGGCTGGATGTAACCCCACAACCCTAATGTAAAATAAAACTATGTCTAACAACGTGTGTCTGTTGAATGGCATAGAAAAAATCGAAATAAGGCTGAATAAAAATCATGGCGCGGAGCCGAAAATTTTATGTTTCCTAAAAAGCGAATTATTTATATGTGGCTGAGAGCAGACGATGCCAACGAACGAGCAATAGCTATCCCTGTGCATGGGAACTCCGAATACAAGGTTTAAAACCGTATTTGGACATTTTTCACTTCCGTTATACGTTCTTGTATTGAACTTTTTCGAATAACTCAAAAACTAAAAGAGATAGCGCCAAACTAAGAGCATATGTGTGATGCCGAGACCGACTTACATCTATATTGTGAGTTTCAGCAAAATTGGGGAACTTTGTTGGAAAATCCGTGTTGACCCTACGCGTACCGTCGATGCGACTCTCGAATATATGTATGGGGAAGGCAGCCGTCGGCCAGTGATGGTCGGAGGCGACAAGTATTAATGATAAAAATCATAATATGTTAAAGTTTGGATATTGACTGAAAAGTTCAATATAGGTTTGGAAAATATGAAAATATTTGCTATAACCAAAGTTACAGGCGCTGCTAAAAACTTCCCCTGTTCGTCTCTTACGCCGCCTAGCTTGAGACGACGGCATCCTGAGAGGCAAAGGGGCCACCCTTAAACCTTTATTGACTAATCCAAACTAACCAGTGTGGTCTGCACATCCTGGTAGAATATATTATGGTGGCTGAGTGGATGATGCTAGATAGCAGATACAGACGCCGGCTGGAGCCTATACCTCTAGAGTTACTTAACAGAGGACAAGCATACGTAGACCATCGGCCGCAACGCATTATGGATCTGGAACCTCTCACGAATCCGCGTTGTCTCCAATGCCGCTGTCCTAATAAGAACCACCTCACGTGTCGCCCAAGCACGCAGAATGGGGAGAGGAAATGGCAAAGGCCCATCCGCAATGTATTCTAACTATTAACGAGGGCCATGACTAGGGAAGAGGATTCGCGACCCTTTACCCCGGACATGGGCACTCAAAACCATGTCTGACGCTTGAAGATGTGGTATACCCGTCATTAGCTGATGTTGACACTGCATGCCCAGCTCTGAACCGCTGATTGATCGAGACACGTATAGCAACTTGAATACATCTTCGCCGATGGGACTTGTCCACATCTGTGCGCTGTGGACCTCAAGATGCTTAGTATCGATGAAGGTCTTTCAAGTATTACCCCCGGTAGTGGCATCGGCAAAGGCTAATGACTCCTCTGAGACGCAAGTCTGCGGAGCGACTTTCTGTGAAGTTTTCTGCTCTGGACGTGAAGCTGCTCGAGTTATGCTCTAATTAATGTATAATCACAAAGCAGAATAAGACCCGAATATCGTAAAGCGATATCAGTGCATATGATTGTAAATGCATCTGCTAAATGGGCTTTGGTGAATGAATCTATGACCACATGCTGCTGTGGCTTAGATCACGCTAGACAAGGGATAGTTATGCAAGCCCAAAAGAGTAGTGTCCCCAAAAGGACCGGGAGCATATAGCACCGTTCCCTTCAGAGAAATATTGTTGCACTCAGCGAAGGGAACATGGAGCATACTCGAACCAGTGGATCAGTTCGGCAGGAGATGAGCAGAGAGTTGGGAGTTATTTAATATGTTTAAATAAGTATTTAAATGTATATATAAGGGGTTATATTCCCTTCACTCCCATCGAACGCAATACGTCGGACACTTCGGTGGAAGACCAGGATTAGCCTCCTAAAAGGTTACCACAGCGGCTCAGCCGTATCGGGAACGCTACGGCTAGTATCGATTGGACGTAGTCCACTAGCTTCGGCTTACCACGAGAAGCTTATGCTTTCAACGAAGAGACTTTGGTCTCCAACCAACGCTTAAGGCGCACCGGTCGGACCAGAGTCCGCTGTAGACAATCTTTCGGGATTGTCTATTTTTTTAACCTTTTCCTACACCTCTGTGGTGAGGGGAGGTCAGGAGCGTTCTGGAGGACAGAATGGGCAGTGTCTCACAGAGAGCGCGTTGGCGGGGCGTTTATTCTCGCTCGCCTCGTAAATGCTTTAACAGTTGGTTTGCTGTAAAGGTGTGAGCGTATCGGGTCTTTGCTTCTGAGCTGTTGTCTTGCTCGGGATCTGGGGTCTAGCAATCAACTAGCTGAAGGAACTAAAACTAGTTCCTTCGTCAGGGCTGGATCTTGCTGGATCTTGCTGGATCTCTTGTGGGATGGTAGTAAGGAAGACACAGAGAGATTATGTAACTGTATTTTTCAATACGGTTGACATAGCTTAAGGAGAAGGTTGCCCAGGGCGAGGGCAAGGATGGCCGTCTCCGAGCAGTATCATTAGAGAGACTTGGAGCACGGCTATTCTGTTGAGGAAGAGAGACTCAACGAAAGTTCTTATGAGAACTAGAAGCTCATAATGAGCTAGAGCTTCCAAGGAAGCTCAGGTCAATAAAAGACCAAAACCAGGGGCGATACGCTATGTGGGAAATACATTGTTCATTCAATGATATTTCCTACTTTTTATAACTTCCCTGATGATCGAGCAGGGAGGAATTGATAGCTAGGAATTACATAGATGTTGTACAGAGACACTTTGTTTAATTTCGTAGTTAGAATGCCCAAGAAAAACGAGCTCACTGTAATCTTCTAAAAGAGCTTGGGTTACTCACACAAAGTAGTACGATTCCGCTACTAGATGATCATTGGCCAATTTTATTTATTATAGAGATCAAGTGTGCAGTTACAGTATTAAACTTCTGGCTGGCACCTCTGAATCTCGACAACGAAAGCGTTTTCGAATAAGCTTCTTTTACTAGTATTTAGTGTCGGAATTTGTGACAGTCATAGCGTTTGTTTCATGGCGTTACATAAAAGCGTTTACGAGAAATCGATAAAAACTTGTATCTGCGCTGTCTGATGGTCTACGGCTATGTGACTCAGGCTGGCTGGACAATTCTACATTGGTACGTGGGTGGTGGGGATCGAACCCGCGTCTCCCGGACGGAAGGCAGCTGCCCTAGCCACTAGACCACCGACGCTGGTAATAGTACATTACGATATAAGGATCGTGGGTGCCATATTACAAACGAGGTGACTTATTGTCAAAATGATCCTGATTCCTGGCTGAATAATAATTTTGATTTTTGTAGGAATAAAAAAAAAATCGCAATAGTGCGGTAAAACGCATTTACCGCACAGTTTAATGCCTTCGTAAGTTCAATTTTCGAGCAAGGTGTATTGAAAAAATATAAATCAGCAAAATTAATCTTTTTACAAACTGCGTAACAATTAGGCCCTTAGTGCGCGAGTCGGACTTTCACTTGGCCGGTTTCTTTAAATTAATTCTCTCAGTTTAAATATAAATAAATAGATAAGTATGCCAAACTGTTTATTTTAATTCTTTTACAGATTGTACATAATAATAATTATTATTATTTTGTCTTAATTTTTATACAACAGACTTATAATTGTATATGGATTTGATATATAAAGTAAAATAATTATTCATTAGGTTTATACCTAACTATATCGACGGCGGCGCCTAAGTAGACAAAGACAACTACATTTTACAAAAAAGAATTTTTTTTCATAAATGTTGTCTAATTTGCATACATTTTAACCCTGCAAAAATAAAAATAAAAAAATATCTATAATTACTTAAATAAATTAACGTAGATGGAGATATGACAAAAAAATCTGTTAGTTTTATTTTAAATGGCTGTCCTGAAAAGTTTGACATACCGCAGATCCGTCACTGTTCTACGATCATGACGATATGTACATGGTATCGCAGGCGCTAAGCAAAGTAAACGCGGTCAAATTACTTCACCGCATTCACACGGGAAGGCGCGCGAGACGAGCTCAGCGAGCTGTCACTTGTCTTGTTGCAAACGGTCGAATGGTCTATGCGCGCTTGCGATTTTTTATGATTTAACCCGCGAAACTTTCAATTTCATCGTAATAAGTTAATTTACAACTATGAATAATGAATACCCAACGTAATAAGTTGTTGCTAAACTTGGGACAAGCTGGGAAATAACGTGATGTTTTAGCAAGTGAAGATCTATTCTTAAGATTTATTCTTACACAAAATATGGCAAAAACCTATGAAGGTAAGTATTCTGGTTCATTAAATATTAAATATAGATTATATTTAGTTACTTACATCATGTATTTTTGAACAATTATTAGAAATTTGATGTTGAGGTTATCTGAGATATGTGGTACTTATCCGCTTTTACGTTGGAAACATAAATGAGCCAAGTGCAGGTAACCGTTTTTACTTTAATTTCAAAACTGAGACATGTGCCCTTTGTCTTTTTATGCGTATTAATAATTGGAGAGTTATATATGCCACTAGTTCGCTTCGACGTTTTAAACTTAAAATAAGTCAAGTGTCATATGACCGTTTCTATGTATATTATCTAAATGAGATATCTGCCTTTTGTCTATAAATGGTGTAATGTATAGGTGAGATAAATGCCACTTATTTGATAAATTTTTGACTACTAAAGTAAAAAAATAAATATTTACGAGCATCTTGTTCACCACGTATTTCATAAAATGATAATAAATAGTGTTTTAAATAAATATTGTTTAGCATTATACACAAATTAATATTATTTAAAAAACAGTTAATCTAAATAATGATGTCTGCAAGTGTTGCAATACTTCAAGCTTATTGTTTTTTTTTTATTGTTCACAGAAATAGCCATCGATCAGGAATCTTTTATAAATCAACTACAAAATGAAGAACCAGAGACAAATTTGTCAAAAATCAGCCAGAATAACTCATTTGATAAAGACTCATTCAGAATTATTGGTGATAACACCTTTCAAGACATTATGCAAGATATTCAACAGACAGATTTTGAATTCAAATATATTAACACATCATGTCTTGACGAGGAAATCGCGGCATATTCTTCAAATTTCATTAAGAATCTTGATCCTGATCAATCACATCTAGCTGGGCTTTTATCACCAAAACTTAATGTCATTAAAAATCTTGCTCATGTCCAGTGACTTAGGTCCTTATCCCCTACACTTACAAAACTCAAAAACAATGTAGATGCTTCAAGCAAAGTCAGAGCAAAATTAGCACCTCCAAAAGTAAACACACATTGGCTGCATTCTGCACTATTACTGAAAGAAGGATCATCTGTAGGTCGGTATTACATAATATGATTTAGATTCCGATTTCTAATTCAGTAGAAGGTAATGTTAGGTTGAATTTGGTAACTCCTGAACCCAATGCAAACATAATGAATTTAGCTTTGAGTCCAAGAAGTGGATCATCATCATCAATAATAGATCCAATTTGTGTTAAAAGCTATTTTATCACAATAATTTTCCCTGATGATTATTCTAGAAGTTGATTTTAAGTTTGAATTAATAATAAGTAGAGATGTAAATTATTATGTTCAATTAAGATGACAACTTTTCTTGATGGATCTAATGATGACGCTGTGAAACTGTCGTATAACAACCCGTTATTTGCTAAAAATAAACTCTTATTGATTTAACACATACGATTTGTTTTATCTCTTATCAAATATCCTTTTAATTTAATAGTATCTTACGACTATCAATACGTAGTCATAGTCACTACCTAGTTATACGTTTATGTGGTAAATAACTCTTTCTACGTGTAAATATGAGCGACGTAGAAGGAGACATCTACATATTTGGTCAAAATTTTACTAATTTGGCTAATATCTTAAAGCTGTTGTAGTATAAATTGTTTTTTTAATATATTATTCAGACATTCACTGCTGAAAAAATAATATCAATGAAAATTTCTTAAGTTAAATTTTTGATGTAAAATAAGTTAAGTGGCAGATGTCTCACATTACGTTTGATTTGAAACAAAGTAGACAAAGATATCTACAATAACTCTTAGAATAATGCAGTTTCGACAACTTTTTGTCATTCGTATCCTGAACAGTAATATTTTAAACCACTTTACCAAGTTTCATTGAAATCCACCGAAAAACAAAGAAAATGTTCAATAAATTACCTTTAATCTGCTTTCCTGTAAAATTGTCTTTTTTCAGTTGTCCGTAGGTATCTACTTAGGCGCCGTCGATATATACTCACCGGCACATCTAACCGCCCACTCTTTATTTCAGGGAATACTCGTGATTCTTTATAATTCTATTAGTTACAGCTGATGTCAGTTAAAAAGTTGTTAATTTAACGTTTATTTAAGTGTGTTTAATTTATCGTGATCACGAATGGATACCTAAACTCCAGAAAATGTACAAGCGCATCACGACAAGAAAGAACCTTTAGGTAGGTCTTTGATGTCACACAATTCTATAGCGAACTATATGCTAAAAAAGAACCGTACTTAACAGGAAAACAAAAGAGCAAGCAATGTTACGAAACTACAGAAAGTATACCAGAAATCCTACAATGCGAAGTCGAAAAAGCAATAAAGAGTCAGAAGATGGAAAAATAGAAGAACTGGCCCCTATTCTAACAAAAATATTTAACGAAATCTTATCCAGTGGAAAGATTCCAAAGCAATGGGCAAAATCTCACATTATCCTAATACATAAAAAAAGTGACAAAGAAAATATAGAGAACTACAGACCTATTAGTCTGACTGATGTCGAATGTGTAGGTACAAAATTTTTGCTAAGATCATACTAGACAGAATCACAGCGAACTTGGACCAGGAACAATCAGCTGAACAAGCAGGCTTTAGGAAGGGCTTCTCAACAATCGACCACATCTTTACAGTCAAACAGATTCTCGAGAAATATACTGAATATAACAAAGTCAAAGTCAAAATCATTAATTATTTCCATAGGATGTTATTACATCACTTAGATCCGTCATTACATTTTTTTGGGTGAGTTCACTAACACAATGGCGGAATCTGTGGAGAAGAGCTCACCGAAGAAACTCCACAGTCGTCGCATCTTTTGCGTTTTTAGGGTTCCGTAGCCAAATGGCAAAAACGGAACCCTTATGGATTCGTCATGTCTGTCTGTCTGTCTGTCCGTCCGTATGTCACAGCCACTTTTTTCGGAAACTATACTGTTGAAACTTGGCAAGTAGATGTATTCTGTGAACCGCATTAAGATTTTCAAACAAAAATAGAAAAAAAAAACAATAAATTTTGGGGGTTCCCCATACATAGAACTGAAACTCAAATTTTTTTTTTTCATCAAACCCATACGTGTGGCGTGTCTATGGATAGGTCTTCAAAAATGATATTGAGGTTTCTAATACCATTATTTTCTAAACTGAATAGTTTGCGCGAGAGACACTTCCAAAGTGGTAAAATGTGTGTCCCCCCCCCCTGTAACTTCTAAAATAAGAGAATGATAAAACTAAAAAAAATATATGATGTACATTACCATGGAAACTTCCAACGAAAATTAGTTTGAACGAGATCCAGTAAGTAGTTTTCTTTTAATACGTCATAAAACGAACTACAAGAACTTTTATGTAACTTGCTGCTACGGAACCCTTCATGGGCGAGTCCGACTCGCACTTGGCCGCTTTTTTAAATAAAATATTGTCAATTATAAAATTAATGCTTATTACATATCGAAAAAGCCTGCTACTCAAACAATCTATTCCCATGGACATCTGTCTTCTAAGTAATCAGATATCCTATAGTAACCTTTTTTATACAATTTCTGTTTTATAATTATTTTAAACTTGTCTAAAGGCAAGTTTTTAATATCAGTAGGGACCTTATTGTAATAGCGTATACAATTGCCTTTAAAAGAATTACAAATTTTATGTAGTCGGCTGTAGTTGAATTTTGCAGTGCCCTTACAGGGTCATGTGTGCACAATTTTTTATATGTTACACCTATGTATACCACATGAAGCAATAAATGATGATATGATATGATATGACATAAGCAACCAACTTGTCTTTATTTCTAGTATTAAAATTGTGTATATCACTGTGCTTCTGAAAATTACTTATATTTCGTTTTATATAAGTACACAAGATTGTCATAAACATATAGAGACACAAATGTCAGAATATTGATCTCTTTAAACTTTTCCCTCAGTGACACTCTAGGCCCTAATCTATAAATTGCACGAACAGCCCGTTTCTGCAAAATAAATATACTATTAGCATTCGCAGCGTGACCCCACAATAAAATACCATAGGTCATTAGACTATGAAAATAACTGAAGTAGACTAGTCTAGCGGTGTCTACGTCGGTAAACGCTGCTGAACTCAGTCGGTTCGACAATTTTTTTATATGAGAATCCCATTGTAGTTTGGCATCTAAAGTAATGCCCAAAAAGACAGTCGAATCTACAAGGTCCAATTTCTGTCCTTTTATAAATATATCTGTAGTTACCGGTTTCACATTGGGTAATACGAATTTAATACATTTAGTTTTCTTTTCATTAAGTAATAAATTATTAACAGTAATTCACTATACTATAGATAGCATTGTTTACGTCGTCATAGTTTGATTGTTGTCTTTTAACTTTAAATATCAAAGAAGTATCATTGGCAAACAATACTAACCCATGTTTTGCTTTAACAAGATAAGGTAAAACATTAATATATACTAAAAACAATAAAGGTCCAAGAATTGAACCCTGCGGGACGCCCATACTTATTGAAGATCCGGGTGATGTTTTCCCATTAACATCGACCATCTGAACCCTATCTGTTAGATATGACTCTCTATGAATCTTTTACACCATAATGGCGTAGCTTCCTGACAACAGTGTCATGATGGACGCAATCAAAAGCCTTGGATAGATCGCAGAATACACCTATGGCATCCATTGCGTCTTCCCAGGCACCAAAAATATTGTCAATTAGTTCAACACCAGCGTCGGCTGTTGAACGACCCCTTGTGAAACCAAACTGAGCAACATGAATTAAATTATTGACATAAAAATGACTCTGCAATTGATTAAGTATGAGTTTTTCAAATATTTTGCTAAGAGTTGGTAGTATTGATATAGGTCTAAAATTTGTGGGGTCTGATGTACTACCGGCTTTGAATAAAGGTATCACTTTACTTAGTTTCATCAAGTCAGGATAAATTCAAAGATATATTCAATCTATATTGCCTTTATCGACTACGCTAAGGCCTTTGATAGCCTAGATCACGAATATATATGGGATAGCCTAGAGCAACAAGGGGTTGCAGACACCTACATCAAAATTGTAAAGACAATCTACTCTAACAGTAAGGCGAAAATTCAATTTGAAACCTTAGGAAACGAGTTCTGCATACAAAGGGGCGTGAGGCAGGGAGACCCACTATCACCAAAACTGTTCTCGGCCGTACTGGAAAGCATATTTCGAAACTTAGACTGGGACAAATACGGTAGGTATCAACATAAATGGGTCAAAAATGCATCACTTACGTTTCGCCGACGACTTAGTATTATTGGAAGAAAACCCAAAGAATCTGGAAGGCATGAAATTAACACGAGATTAAAATTAATGAAATCAAAGGACCTAGGAATGTCACTAAAGAGAAAAACTTTTAACACCTGTATACTGCCATGCTTGACTTATGGATGCGAAGCTTGGGCCCTCACAAAAATACTAAGAGAAAAACTTGCCATATGCCAGAGAGCTATGGAGAGGAGCATCACTGGTTACAAACGACTGGATAAAATAACTAACATCGATCTTCGTTCTAAAACAAAAGTAACCGATATACTGTCCCTAATAGACAAACAAAAATGGAGATGGACGGGACACATGATGCGTGACACAAAGGGAAAGTGGAGCAAGAAGGTTGCAGAATGGTACCCGAGAGATGGAAAGAGAAGCCGTGGAAGGCAATATGTGAGATGGGAAGACGAGATAAAGATGACAGCAGGATCACTGTGGAGAAGGGTTGCCCAAGACCGACAGCAATGGAAAGATTTGGAGGAGGCCTTTGCCAAGAGGCACACCAAACTAAGGGATATAATTTGAAGTTGAGACTGTACTACAAATTCGGAATTAAAGGGCTTATTATTATTATTATTATTATTATAATTTATCGTAAAATTATCAACAAATCAATTGTAATGTATAAACACAATAAGCATAGTTAAAAATTAACCCAAAATACAAGGGTGGCCGATTAGATGTGCCGGTGAGTGTAGATAGCATTTTCGTTATGTGTATTTTCCAAAATACCATCTCACTGACAAATAAAAACTACTTTTGCTTTTATAATTTAAATTCTGATCCTTATTGATTCTCAACCAACACCCATCATCTTTGTCATCTTCTAAGTATATCTCAGATTTCTCACCTTCAATGACTCCTCCAACAATCCTAGGTAAAGTTAAAATTATCATTTTGCACTAAGTTTTATAATCATCTTCTTGATGAACATAATTAATACCAATATGAATCACTATCAGCTTTACAACTTTTTAATTTTTATTATCATCCAGTTTTTTATAATTTCCAGAGTGATGTTATGATTCTTTGTGATAAATAATCAATCATTGTCCACTAGGTTCTACAAATGTATTATTTTCGTATCTTCGTAGCCTTTGATGGACATATTATCACCAACATGTTTTATTACTTAAAATTCAGAGAACTTTTTAAGTTGATTCTCTTCATTCATCATTATCTGTATCTTCCAGGTCCTCATTGTAATTGTTGATAAACATAAAATCATCATTAAGACCCACTTTAGGCTTTACAATTGAGGTGTTCTGTGGGCTTGTGCTGGGCAGATCAATCGATTCATGTACTATACACGAAGGTGTTTTAGGTATTACTACACTAACTGGCATAACAAGTAATTCTCTCCATTTCACATGTTTCTCTGGTACTTCTACACGATCGTGGTTTTGCAATATTTCACGAGGATCATTGGACAGCAAAATAGGCCATAAAAATAATGTATTGAATCTTTCCATATATATATGGACTAAGTCTTTTACTAGAACATTCCGATGCGTAAATTGATGTAAAGTCAAGGACTTGCATTTTTGAGCTGCACTACTAGCGAAAGACATTAGTCTTCTGAAACCAGTAATTGTAGAATAATTTGGTGCAAGCACATATTCATTTGTTGTCAATAGATTAGTACCATAAATGTCTGGTGGGTTAATAAGGCCTCCCACATTTAGAATATTAGTGGCTGCCTTTTTTGAATATGATTTTACTCTGAGTGTGACGCACTCATAATCTGGCTGTTTTAATCTTGGATATTGTTGTAAATAATTGCTTGACTGAAAGCGTTTTTTATTTATTTTGGCTTTTATAAAAATTAAAAATTTCCGAAGATCTATTTCATTAGCATTAGGCTGGGATGGTAAACAATCAGGAAGGTCATAATCATCATAATCATAATCAGTAGTATTTTGTTTTTTAGTCTGTTCATCTCTTACACATTTGGTAATAACAAATGCAATGATTCCATGATCAATAACACTATCAGGTGAGTCTTTTGTAATTTTTTTATACCTCTTGGTTTCTATTTCGGATTTAATTCTCTTTTTCAAGTTTTCAACTGCCAAGTTTATGTCTCCTTCTCCTTTACCATGAATTAGACGGCGAGCACCTCTTCTCGGTGCACCAAGAATGTCTTTGTTTGGGTGTTTCTTCATCCATTTTACAAGTGTTACATATCTAGCTCTTAATTGGGCTCTGTCTTTGTCTGGAAAATCTTTCGTTAGGTTCGAATAATTTGTGAACTGATCGTCTTGATTAGCCATCATTTGTATGAGCTTCTTGTCTTCTTCAACAGTCCAGACTACTGATGTACGCATTGAAGTATTCAGTACATTGTATCGATTACGCAACTGGGCAGCAGAACGTCCAGGAATGAATTTAGCTATCATTTTAAACACAGGTCCGAATTTGTCCACTCCAGTCAAAAGGACTGAATCTTCTTCAGGAAGAAATCTGCCTTTTCTCATTTCCATTAGCCGAGCATATTTGTTATAAATTTGAATTTTTGTCCTGTTTTCCATTGAAGCAGCAACTTTACCCCAAGGTATGTAATTACCTTCCTTGTAGTATTCAATAAGCCTCCTCAAGTATTCTTCCTCTTCCTTTGACCATTTTTGTCCAATCACAGAATTACCCATGTTTGTACGGTAATAAACAAAACACTGATAACCGGTTCGTCCAGTATTCAATTCTGCAGCAATTTTATCCCAGTCTTGTAATTGGTTGGCAATAGCAATTCGTTGTAACTTTGTATGTTCTGCTTTATCCCAATTTTTTTTGTTTATTATTGGGTGTACATACAGCTTCCAAAGGGCCTGGTATTCTTCAGGTGAATGTCTATAATTTAGTGAATTTGCTATTGCTTCCCAGTCATACTCTTTATCAATTGGCAAAGCTAAGTCTACAGTCAGTGGCAAATTACCAACATTACTAATTTCTTTTTGGAGAGCAAGCATCTCATTCTGAATATTTTTAGAGTCCTCTCTTTTAGATTTTCGTCTTAAGTCAGCAAGTTTAGATTCCAACTCTTGCCGTCTTATTTTCTGTGAAAACTGTTGAACTTTTTTTCGGAAGTCACTTTTGTCTTTAACTGTCCAACCAGATAAGCCTGCAGCATCTGAATAGTCATACATTCCAGATTTTTCCATCGTGATAGTATCCTCATTATCAGGTGGTGGAAAATAGTCCCTGTCTTTGAAATAGGGCTTCCCACAGAAGAGAGATCTAAAGACTATTGCTTTATCTGACTTTTGTTGGTGGTTTGTGTAAGAAGTTTTATGAATTTCATTCAAACGCTCTCGGACCTCCCGTAACCGAGCAATTAATACTTTCTCCAGTCGCTGTAGCTTTTCATCTGTTTGCTTATTCAATGATAATGCTGTCTTTACCTTTTCGTATTCCACTTCAGCTGTCCAAGGGACCTTAGAATCTTTTTCTAGCACTACATTGAATTTACTAATATCAGCCTCTAGATCTTCGTCATCCGAAGAACTGTAGTCGCTTTCTGTGTCACCCATTGTAATATATCTATCTAGTATTAGTAAATTACAAACAATTATTTTCGAATAAAAACAACGAAGTCGAAATATCGCCGAATTGTCGCCAAGTTTTTTTTTGTAATATTTCCTGGCCTGGAAACTAGTCCTTCGACCGAATAAATTTCACTTCAAAAATCACAAAAAATTTCATTGTGGTCGTTCATTCATTCATATTTTCTGTTAGTAGTTTCACAGTTATACACTATACATCAAAGATATAGTATACTATATCTTTGCTATACATACATAATAATTATTCTACTTTCTTTCGCTTTCAAATCTTATCCATTTTTTTTATATAATTGGCCACGAATAGTGTTGCCAACTAGGCTAACACGTTATATGCTAAAGAGCTATTAAAAAAATGCTTAAAATATACTAGTAGATTTGTATCAATCAGTATTTTTCTTTATTCTTCAGGCAAAAAACCCATAGTAAAATACATAACTAAAATGAATCCAATAGGGATAAAAAAATAAAGAAAAAGTAGTTCAACTGCAGAGCAGTACCTCTTTTGAAACTATATATTAAGAATAACAGGGCCCCGTTTCACGAAGCAACAAGTTACTAGTAACAAGTTATAATTTTATATATATTGCGTAGCCAATTCGCCTAAACTGAAAACCCTTATCGTTTTGTCTAATCGTCTACGCAATGTAGGTCGAACTGTACTTGTAATTTGTAACTAGTAGCTTCGTGAAACGGCCCCTAGTTTATCGTTTCATTTTATGCTAAAAAATATGCTATAATATGCTAAATGGCAAAATAATATGCTACACAGATAGAAAATCTGCTAAATTTAGCACAAATAATGCTAAATTGGCAACACTGCATGAGAGGGTCAAAATGACGTAAAATGTTAAGGGGTTCCGAGATGAGCAAGCAGCTTGGCGTCAAGCACGTAGTTCTAGTTTTCTGTTGCTTGCTCAAACAGTTTGATGCCGCGTTATTACTTATTCCCCACCTTATTTATTCCCCGAGGGTACAAAAAGGTACTCTGTGGAGAATGAAATCTGGTGATATCAATATTAGGACCGTAAGAGACAGATACAGGTTGATATTTTTTGACACACCTCGTACTATGATGTATAATAAAAGCTGTCTCGCTATGTGCATCAGAATTTACAATAAAATACCGAAAGACCTAAAAACTGTTAATTTAAGAACATTTAAACGCAAGCTATTTCAATGGTTGAGTGATAAGGGTTTTTATAGTGTTACAGAATTCTTGACATTGTGAGCTTACCAAATTATATTTATTTATTTCTTTGAAATTTTGTGACAAAATTTGCATGCTAATCAATAAATTGGCTAAACATCATTGTTCTTGTAAAATATTCTTGACCACCATTACTTCAATGTTTTATGCAAATAAAGATTATTTCTATTTCTATTTCTAATGGTGGAGGGTACCGATCCCCGAGCGAGGGACGGAGGTTCACGATTTGTAATTATTTCTAAAACGTCGATTAAAAATCAATCTTGCGGTATTATCAGCAGAAAAAGTGCTAAATCTAATTTTATACGGCATACAATGGCAAAATTAGCAACTCAACGCGCTTTATACTCGGATTTTTTTAAAGACGTACTAAAGTGACATTTAGAGTGTTGCCACTTTTGCGCAAATTAAAAATAGTGTTGTACCTGAGTGATCCATAGTTCAATTTTGTGATTGAATCAATTTGCTCATTGAACTTGATTGTTCAACAACACTGTTACACTCAAAACTAATTGTTCAACAACAGAGTTTCGATTACCTATTGAAGTTTGATATTTAAACATAAAGTTCTTATTTGCATGCTTAGTTAATTACAGTTTTTATTGTTGTTATAGATTGCAGTTTTACTAGTGTAAAATACTTTCATGTTTTGTCAGAAAAATGGCGTGGCGTTTTAACAACAATAACAACAAGCAGGCACAAACTTAACAAACAAATGAATAACGTAACATGGAAGAAACAACGGAAACTTTACAGAAAATAACAACAGAAACAAGCGTGGGCAAAACTGAGAAAATATTCGTGCAACCGATCGCGAGCAAAGTAGGGAGACGAATGACGTGCGCGACTCTGGTTGCGATGACGTATAGGTAGCGGCACGTATCTTAAGCGCTGAGCGAGCGGTGGCTCTCTTTCTCGCATGGAGTAAGGGTGGGGTGACTGAGAGAGAGGTACCGCTCTAATAGATATCGCAACAAACATTCAAACTTTTTCAAATAATTGACCTGAGTAATTTTGATTTATTGAGATATAATATGTACGCCCAACAGTAAAATTAACCCGACTTATTTTTTTCGTATACGCGATGATAGTTTCCTTACCTTTTATAACTCGACACTGGCACAAAGTACAATTAGTGCTATTAAAAAAAAAACAATGACTCAAGTCATATCGATACAATGAATAACTTGAATTGAATCATTAACAACACTATTTTTCTATAGGTGGCAACATTAAAAGAAAAATAATCCGTTTGCATCTGTCACTTTGGTACATCTTTATAAAAATCGTAGTTATAGTTGAAAGTTCAACCGACGCACTACAGAATGAAATAACGTGTATATTAGCGTTCCATATACAGGGATATTGTTCCACAGACATTATTTGGTTTCACACATTTTGTAAAATACTGACCGTGGAGAAAAAAGTTTTCAAAATCAGCAAAAAATGGCGGCCTCACCCTGAAAACGAAAAAACTATCGATAGTATCGATACCAGATAGTGGCCTTCGTCATCGATACTATCGATAGTACAAAACTATCGATAGTTTATGCAATATTGAGGAGCAATACTATCGTTTTTATCATAGACATAGACATATATAAGTAACTATCGATATTGGACTATCGAGCGGCAACACTAAAACAAAAAATAATAAAAAATATTCAAAAATACAGGACGACGCGCGGAAAATGACAATGAATGAATACAAGTCTTGTGGAAAATTCAAATAAAATATGGCTGAACCAGGAATAATAAAGAAATTGAGTGAAGAGGTTGTGAATCGTATAGCAGCCGGTGAAATAGTTCAGCGACCAGCAAATGCGCTAAAAGAATTGATGGAAAACAGGTTAGGTTTTTTTATAAATGTTTCTGTTGAATGAATAGAACTATTTATTTTATACGAGCTCAATGATACGTACCACCTACTGAAACGCCTCCACTCCAGACGCATAGCAAGCACAGCAACTCTCTTATTTCGTCCACCCACCCATCGTTTCATAGGTGGTAGGTATGTATATTTTATGCACGAATTAGTTACCTTCAAGATGAACCTTTATTGCACGTAAATTACCGTCTTCTTTTTCTTTTGTTACCACCCTTAGCTGCCATCCATCCACTATAAGGTTTTTAAAGTAGATAAGTAATTATTTTTATTTAGATTATTATTGTATCTGCAGAAAAAAATACACAAATAAGTAAATTTTATATTGTTATTCGAGTACATAATCTGTATTGCAGTTTGGACGCTCAGGCTACGAATATCATAATAACAGTCAAGGCAGGCGGGCTAAAATATCTTCAGGTGAGTTATACAGTAAAAAGTTTATTAGGTATGTCTACTACAACTGTACCACACCAAAACATAATTTGTGGTTGATGTTTATTTAATTGTCACCATTGTGAGCATTATTAATTTACAATCTGTGTCGCAATATAATAAACTATAGTTGGGTTATAATAGGATGAGTTCTGACAGCTTCAAAATTCTTCATCCAACGTTAACAACTTTTATTTATAATATTCAGTTTAAAAACCATAATAGCTAATATTTAAATAAGTTTAATTAAAAATCCTTTTTAAACAAGCTTTTAAAGCCGTGGAGTAGAGTATCCTTGTTAAGACAAATCCAACGCACCCAAACATGACTAGGTTGTATGTATGTATGTCTTATGGGGGACGCCTGCGACGGAGCGCAGACGGACGGACAGACGTGACCTGCTCTATGTGTAGAACCATTTCACCCCTAATTCCCAGTTCGGTTGTCGCCCTTCGGACTCGCGGTGCATCGGACATCTCTCCCTGTTCCCTCGCTCTCCCCGGACGAGTTCTGCCCCCACACGCCTCCTCTCCCACCGCTCCAGGTAAGCGCTTGCTGGAGCATCCTATCCGATTCACCCTAGACAGAAGGGGGTACCACTCCGCATGAAGGGAACCCGGAAGTTCCCCCCCGCGGAGCTCCCCCCCCGACCAAAGTTCCTCGGTAGTGCTCCCACACTTCCTTAGCGTGGGATCCTCCGGATCGCAGGGTGTCACACAACTCGCCCCCTTCGGCGGTCCAACAGGTTAGTCCTCGCCCCGCTATTCCTCTAGGAGGCAACCGAGGAGCACTGGTTTTACTGGTGCCCCGGCAGCGTCGACCCCTGGAATCTTCCCGATGCTCTGCAAAGTCTGATTATATTCCCTATTGAAATGTCCCTTAACTGTTCCCTATCAATCCTATCGGTCCCTAGTATCTCCCATCTTGGTAGAGAATACATAGGGCATTCCGCAATTAGGTGAATGCTTGTTTCTTCTTCCCCACGTTCGGGACATGACGGATCTGTGGCTTTCTTCATAATAGTGAGGTGTCTGTTTAGTGCACAGTGTCCAGTAATTATCCCTGTGACCAGGCTCGCCTCATTTTTCTTACATTCTAGTAGTCTTTTAGTCTGCTTTTTATCAATCGCCTTAATGAACAGTTTTGACTGTCGGAGACCTTTTGTCTCCCTCCATCTGGCGTTTGTTTCTGTGGTTATTTTCTTTTTAATCACTCCAATTGTTATTCTTTGAGGTATTGGTAGCCGAGGTTCCGGACCAGTGAAGGTTTCATCAGCACCCGTTCTGGCCAGTTCATCCGCTATCTCGTTACCTTCAGTGCCTTGATGACCAGGCACCCACGCTAATGTAATATTTCTTCTCCTCGATAGTAAGTTTAATGCTTGTTTGCATTCCTTTACCAGGGCTGACATAGTTTCTGGCTTATCCAGCGCCTTCAAGGCCGCTTGACTATCGCTGTAGATGATCACATTGTCTTTGCAGCCAGGTTCCTCAGTTTGGAGTTGTCTGGTGCATTCTAGAATGGCAAATATCTCAGCCTGAAATACGCTTGCAAATTTGCCTAGTCTTTCCGATATCTTTACAGGAGTATTATCAGTAATGTAGATACCAGCACCAGATAGTCCTGTTGATTCTTTTCTTGACCTGTCTGTGAAGCTGTGAAGGACTAGGTTGTGGTGTGTATTTAAGGAGTTCCTATGGCCACCTTCCGGCTCCATCATGAGACCCTGGACATCACGTATGACTAAAGATCTTGTAAAGACGAATCCAACGAACCCAAACACGACTAGGTTGTGTTGTGTATTAGAGGAGTTCCTATGGCCACCTTCCGGCTCCATCATGAGACCCTGGACATCACGTATGACTAAAGATCTTGTTAATACAAATTCAACGAGCCCAAACACGACTAGGTTGTGTTGTGTATTAAAGGAGTTCCTATGGCCACCTTCCGTCTCCATCATCAGACCAGCTCCATGGTACCATAATATTGCATTGTCATCGCGGTTGCATAAGTGTACAAAATTTCATCAAATTCCAATGCATGCAGCAAGTGCTTCAAATTTGAGTTGCAAGATTTTGCCCGAACATACAAACCCACACTCCCACCCACCCACATACAGTGCAAGCTAATAAAAAGCTTGTAAAATAAAGTAACTTCACCCCTTATTATATCATTAAACAGTATGTAATTTTACTTATATTCCGTCCGCCCATTTATTTTACTTTTGACATAAGCACGCCAATTAAGTTCCATAATTATTGGCAGGTAACCGTAAACAAAATAAACAAACAAACATAGGTTTTTTTTACAATAGTGAAGTGACGACGCTTTCTTTAGCAGAGTTCAGACATCTCGCTTTGCTCTCTAAAAATTGATTATATTATCGAAGATTATTAAAGTAGATTTTTTCATAGTATAATTTTTCGTTTAGTTTTCTTCAAAATTTTAATATTCACTTTCGCTCTCTGCGAGGCGAGATTTGTATCTCTCGAGTGCAATTTACGGCGGCGTGCATGTAGACACGGCAGTTTAAATAAATATGGATATTTATCAAAAAATAAAACTTAATTACTTAATAATAATAAATATTTGATACTTTTTATATTTTTTATTTTGTAATTAAAACATTTAAATTACTCTAGTACTACAAAAAATCGTCGATTACATAGTGCTAGGTAAATTTATAAAATAATAAAAAAGATATTTCTTTTATAAACAATAAGTAATTAAAAAATCGATTAAAATTTCTTCATAATGAAAGTCGATTGATATAAAAAAATCAAATGAGTAATGCACTAGAACATCACTAATTGACTAGAAATTTGATGTGTCAAAAGTAAAATAAATAAGCGGACGAGGTATATTAAATAAATAAATAAAAGAAATAATATTAAAAAGTTTTTAAAATTTTAATCTGTCAGAGCTCATCCTACAGTAACCCAACTATAAGGAAAAATTTGTGAACTGCAATGCAACCAACCATTTACAATTTATTTAACATATTATTTTTCAATACTAAGTTTAATATTGAAGGCACAGACAGCCACATCTAGTAGGTACATTCATCACTCAACTGCTGAAAAAAATTGACTCGAACTGCAGTTTATTATTTTCAACAAATAAATTTCTCTACTTCAGATTCAAGACAATGGCACTGGAATTAGGCATGACAGCCTCGATATTGTATGCGAGCGATTCACAACTTCAAAGCTTAGAGAGTATGAAGACCTGAAGCAGATATGCACATATGGCTTCAGAGGTGAAGCACTGGCTAGTATCAGTCACATAGCCCACCTTACTATTATGACAAAAACAGCTGCGGATAAGTGCGCTTACAAGTAAGCCTCTATATAATAGGTACATTGTTAAGTAGGTATGGTATTTTATGTAGCTACTGGGCAATTCCATATGTGACTGACACTACATCTGACCCAATTTTCGGTTTGTTTTATCTTATATTACAAATACCACTATATTTTTAGTTTCAATTTAAGTATAATTGCAATGCAGATGAACCAATTATTCCCTCTAGAAAAGAAATACGATCTATTACATTGCAAAATATGATTTACGAGCCAGCGTTTTTATAAAAAAATATATTTTTACCCGAAGTACATGAAACATATTATTGTAAAATGGTAAAATAATAATCTTTTGTTTTTTAGAAAATTATTTATTGAGATAACAAATCGTGACTGACACTACAGCCCAAAACGTGACCGACACTACCGTCACTTTGAAGAGCGAAATAGGTGTATATTTAAATAAAAACATAAAAATTAAATCACTTGTCTTAAAATATTAACTTTTAAGTACGTTTTAAACATAACAAATTGTAATTATAAACTCCAAAAATGCATTTTTTCTACAAAATTGCAACATGATGAAAATCAATAATAAAATGTTAAAAATTGTTGGAAATCAGCACTTAAACCGACATAAAATAATTCTCAATAACATAAAAAATGGAAACCAACACTTTAAAAAAAAAACACAAAAATAAAAATAAAATATTAACTTAATCCCATAGCTTTCAGCTTCTCCCTCTGCTGTCTCTTCCTTTCTGCAGCTCTTTTGGTCATCTATCAGAAAAAAAGACAAACAAAAAGCCATATTTTACTATGATACAGGCCATCATGACTGACTCTATGTACTGCGTGACTGACACTACATAAATGTTTCCTTAAATTTATTGATTATAAAAAAAGATAATAATTTTTTAACATCGTCATAATTTGAGTTATCCTATCAAGTAAGAAAAAATAACTTCTTTCTGACAAAAAATGGATTTATCTTAAGTTAGAGAGAAAAATCTGTTTATTTTGTTACCGACACTACACCTTGACACTTTGGTCTTACAAATGAAATATCTCTTATAACCCAGTGTTTACATGAATTACAGACAATTTATCGGTAATTCATTGCTTAATTGATCTGTACGTAGCAATTCTTATCAATAATTTGAAGTACTTCCCTTAAAAATGCTATTAAAACTCCACCCCAAAATCCACTAGCAGCTGTTACTCACAATGCCATATCGAAAGTGACAGTGTTATTCGAAAAAAAAACTAAAACAGTGTTGCATTATAAAAACTTGAAAGAACAATAGTGCTGCCACCGTACTTAAGTATTTTTAATACCAAAGATTTGCGTGGAATTTCCCTACTTATTTATAGTATGTAATTATTGTGTCTATTTCTATTTATACTAGATTAGATTGTATATTGCACTATCTCGCAATATTTATTGTACTTTTTCCTGTACCCCAAGGTTGCCTGGAAGAAATTGCTGCCTTAGCAATAAGGCCGCCCACTTGTACACTATAATTTTATTAAATGTATTTTTCTGTTTCTTGTGTGCAATAAAGTATATTCTATTCTATAAAGTCACTCAGTTCTAGACAAAACATTATATTATTAGGTTACTGTAATTAGCACATTAATTTTATTATAGTAAAAATTACTACCTATGTATATGTCACCGTAAGATTGTGAACGCCGTTAGTTTATATTACTCGCGATATTATATTGTTGTCGTAGGGCTAAGTTAAAGGATGATTATTGATTTTATTAGTAATATTCATTATGTCTCTTCTTCTCTTCTTAGTGGATGCTGTCTCCTAGTGGATGATCAGACATACCGATCCCAAGACTTGTTGTCATAGGGCTAAGTTAGGGTATACTGTCTAAAACAAAAATTATTATTGATATTATTAATAATATTCATTACGTCTCTTCCTAGTGGTTGCTATCTCCTAGTGGATGTTCAGTCATACCGATCCCAAGACTTGTTGTCGTAGGGCTAAGTAAGGGTACCTATTTTGTCTATACTTTGCATTTCTGTAACATAAACATCTAAAGCGGAAACTACTCTTATCATTCAGTTTACAGTGATAATATTCTTACGTATACAAAAACTTTCTCACACACACGCACCCCCATACACTCACACACACATACTCACACACACCACACAAACAAATGCTATGAGCCTATGACCCATTAATAAAAACAACAAAAATAATCATCAAACACATTCTTTGGCGTATATTTTCAAATTTGCATGTAATATTTATAATACTATACTTTTTATATCTACACTAAATTTAGTATTTCTAGTGCACTAAGTTTACTATGCTGTGAGGGAAGGCCTGATGACCTATAATACAGGTTTATATATAAACCTAGCTTAGGCATCAGCCCTCCACAAGAACACGACATTGTTTCTGGTGTATGTTAAAATTATTTTTCTTGTGGTGTGGAAATAAATAAAGTTATTATTATTATTATTATTATTATTATAAACTTACGGAAAATTGTGAACTGACACCAACTATTTACAATCTAACGTATTATTTCCCATTAGTTTATAAGCTAACGATGTCAAACCGTCAAATTATAAACAAATGTGCAGAGATCATAATCTGTCGGGTTTTATCACCCGTAAAATTGTGAACAGTTCCTGATTGGTCGGCAACGCACTTCAACGACTACAGAATGACAGCCAAGAATAGCTTCGCTGGACACGTCACACGTTTAACCAATCAGCTTGCAAGGTGCGTTCGGTCGCATGCCAATTTTTAATCAGTTCACAATTTGACGGTTTGACATCGTTAGATTATAAACTGACGGGAAAAAATACGTTAAATTGTAAATGGTTGGAGTCAGTTCAAAATTTTCCGTAAGTTTATAATATCACGAGTAAGATTATAAACTAACGGCGTTCACAGTCTTACGGTGAAATATACATTGATTATTTGCTAAAATAACTCCTATGTAAATTATATCAGTAATCTTGGTCAGAACTTGAACCTTCATCTCCTCAGCTATCTGAAATAAAACTTGATAAAAGTCATTAATCAGATAAGAGTGTATTTTAGGGCCGTCTTATGACTTTGCAGTTAAATCAACACAGACAAAAATAAATAAATAAATGTTTTTAGGGCGTCTTATGAAAATGGAAAATTGAAAGGTCCTATCAAGCCTTGTGCCGGAAATAACGGGACCCAGATTACAGTAGAGGATTTATTTTATAATGTCATTGCTCGGAAAAAGGCCCTGCGGAGTCCTAGTGAAGAGTATTCGCATGTTATGGAGGTAAGTGACGAGAGGGAGAATATAAAACGCCAAATGGATCAGTTTTAACACGTTTTTATTAGCTTCACCTGTATGATTGTTTGTATGCTTGTATGTTACCGACTCCTTTGTTTGGACTCGATTTGGACCCACTTTAAACGTACAGATTTAATTGAAACTTTGTACACTACTTATCAAGAACCGATGACAATACAATAATTTGAAAAAAAGATACACACTTTCACAGTACATCAAACTAGAAAGTGAAAAATAAAATATAGTTAAAAAAACTAAAAAACACGCTTGCACATCAAATTAAAAAGTGAAAAATAATTCTTAATATAAGCTGAAAACAATATGACAATAATGAACGAAAAATACTAGTAGGTATTATTGTGAAAAAAGCGTGGGGTGCTTTGTGCCATATTTTTCGTACCTATATCGAGCAACCCACGCTTTTTTTTCACAATAATACTAGTATTTTTCGTTCATTTATTGTTTTCAGCTTATATTAAGAATTATTTTTCAGTTACAAAATACAAATAGTTATGTAGTTAGTTGTGTTAGTTAGTTAGTTTTAGTTTGATGTGCTTTAAAAGCATGTTTTTTTGTTTTTTTTAACTATATTTTTTTGTGGTGACTGGTGACTATTAGGTCGGACTGGTTGCATTAGCCAAATCTGGATATTCGTAAGCCATATCCTAATAATCTGATTGTCGGACTGGTTGCATTAGCCAAATCTGGATATTCGTAAGCCATATCCTAATAATCTGAGCGTCGTCGGTGGTGTAGTGGCTAGGGCCGCTGCTTTTTGTCCGGAAGACTCGGGTTCGATCCCCACCACGTGCATTTGTTTTCGAATTTTGAATTCAACGCTCTTACGGTGACAGAAAACCTCGCGAGGAAACCTGCACACTTCTGCGAAAAAAATCAAATGTTGTGTGTGAATCGACCAACCCGCACTGGGCCAGGATGATCGCCTAAGGCCTGATCGCCCTATTTCAGGGTAGACGCGAGCCCCTCGGTGGGGACGTATATGAGTTTTTGATGATATTCTAATAAATTATAGAATCTCTACTTATAAACTACACTGTTGTCTTATATTAGTAAGATAAACAAATGAAATTGTTTTCCCTTTCTTGCCCGCCAGTCTTTAAAATTAACAAAAACCCCGATTGTTTGATATGTTATATTACACTTACTTTCCTTTTTATTCTGATCCAGGGTTTGAGGTTGGTTGTGGACCTCACAACCCACACTGTGAGAAAAATATTTTTTTATAATATTAATGCAGTCACTCTTCATAAATAGGTCGTCGGTGGTTACGCAATTCATAACAGCCATGTCGGGTTCACTTTGAAGAAATTCGGAGAAAATACAGACATAAAGACGCCGATCAATTCTTCAGTCATAGAAAATGTCAGAATTGTAAGTATTTCTGTCAGAACTGTAAGTATTTCTGTCAGAATTGTAAGTATTTCTGCCTGGAGCGAAGCGATCGTCTTTTGTTCCTCTGAGGTATTTCTCGTCCTCAGTTTGGTCATTTGTCTGCATCTGCTGTCTGAAGAATTAAAAAGAAGATAAAAGTTTAGTAAGAAAGTATGATTCCGTACATCGGAAGGCACGTTAAGTTGTTGCGTTGGATCCGGTTATTGTCTACGGAAAATGCGCTCGTTGAGCCATATCAGAGACCTTCGGCGGCTCATAACTCTGTCACCAAAGTGAGCTCGGGACCTTACAGCCCACGAAATATAAATAATACCAGCGGTCCGCCCGCGGCTTCGCTCGTTTTGTGTAAGATTTGCCCGTGGGAATAAGACTTTTTCCCGTAAATAGTATCCAATGTGTTAATCCAGGTTACAAACTATCTCCATTCCAAATTTCATCCAAACCCGTTGAGTACTTTACGCGTGAAGGCGGAACAAACATCCAAATATAGTTTGCACATTTATAATATATTATTGTGATGTGATGATTGAACAGGGAACGGGCAGCAGCGCTCTCTGATACAGTAACCTTTTAATCTGCGATCTCCAACCCGCCTGCCAAGCGTGGAGATTATGGCTAAACCAAACACTCAAGTGGAGGAGGCTCATAGTCCAGCAGTGGAGTGTAACGGGCCGTTGATTTGATTAATTTGATTGTGATGTGATGTGATAGTGTGATTTGCTGTATTACAGATCCACGGCAACTCAATAGCTCGCGAACTAATGGAGATAAAGGCGGAGGAGCCCGTGTTGAAGTTAAAACTGCGCGGCTATGTCACCAATGTAAACTTTTCGCATAAGAAGGGCGCCATGCTTCTATTTATCAACCACCGATTGGTTGATTCGCAGTGTAAGTTTTTTTTTATGTTTTTTTTTTTTGTTTTGTGCGAGTCCTGTTCAAGATCGAAAAAATTTATCATTTTTCGCTTTATAATTATTAAGCTTTTTTCGATTAAATTAGTTATAGGGGATCGGACTGTTCACCATAGTTTATGAATTTACCATATTTTATAAATTATTTTTAAAATATAAATTAGGAGCAGACGTTTCGCGAAGAAAAAAACAGAATCGGTTGAAAAAGGAATTTACAGTGATATTTTAAAGTTTCAATATGTCTGTCTCTTTCAAAAACGATTTTTTGTATGGAGATTATATGGTGTTACTAACAAATGACGTCACAAGTGGGTATGTGCCTCTCTGTCTAATCTTGAATTTCAAACCTTTATAACTCGGTAAATTTTAAAGATAAAGCATAAATTCTTTTAGTGTTTAATAGCAGAAACTCAGAAGTTTGTATTTATAAAATAAAAAAAAAGTAGTCCGATCCCCTTTTGTAGTCAACCTCCATAGCCGAGCAAATAGTTAAATTCGGGTTATTGTATTTTCATGACGAACGAATCATATGTCATATAATGTACAAAGGACAGCACATAAAAAAAAATGTGGGGACATCTTCACACACGGCCATCTAATCCCAAACTAAGCAGAGCTTGTACTATGGGTACCAGACAGCTGATATACATTACATAAATAGATAAATACATACTTATATAGATAAACATTATCCAGTCACAAGGCAAACACAAGTTCTCGTCATACGAATGTTTGCCCTGGGCGGGATTCGAACCCGCGACCCGGTTTATAGCATATAGCTTGGTATGCTGTTCACTTTACGTTTATCTAACGCTCTTACGGTGAAGGAAAGCATTGCGAGGAAACCTGCACACTCCTGCGAAGAAATCAAATGGTGTGTGTGAAGTGGCGTGGTTGACTGTCCTGATCGCCTTAATTCAATGTAGGCTCGAGCCCTTCGGTGGAAACGTATGTAACCTATTGATGATGACGATCCTTGAACACATTTAAAAAATGCAGTTTATTAAGGCGAGGCCCTGTTCTTAGGGCCAGCGTATCGTAAGGCGGTCGCCTGCGGGGGGTGAGCTCAGTATATGCTGGTGCGCACCCGTTTAGCGTGCGTTCAATTTATGCTGGTTGGAGCTTAAAATCCTAAAGACCAGCATATACTGAGCTCACCCGCCGCAGGCGACCGCCTTACGATGCGCTGGCCCTCAGGCCCCTTTTTTAACTCGCGTATCTCACGTCTCGAAATTATATCAAATCACAAAAATTACAACCAACAGAAGAGCTACGTAACCAAGTAGATTTTACTAATAATCAAGGAAAAAAATAAAATCACCCCACATTCAAAATTTACAAATCTGTTTTCTCAATATTTTGAGCGACACCAACATATTTTTTTGTATTTTTTGGGTGGCTATTACCACAGAGTACTAGCTATTACTAATTGGCCGAGCGAGCGAAGCGTCTCTGCTTCAGCTTGGCCAAATTTGCTATTGTATGTCCATCTGTTTGTTTGTGGATTTGTTTGTTTGTTTGTTTCACTCTACAGGTCGCGTTTCTCAACCGATTCTCGTGAAATTTTGTGAGCAGGTTCGATAAATTAATCGATTTTTTTTGTCGAGTCAGTTTTTGGAAATTTTAAAAAATGACGGAGTTATGGGGGTCGCCAGCTTACAAGGTCTACCGCTGAGGCTGTTTTCCTCTACAGGTCACATTTCTTAAAATAAAATAAAACAAAACAAAATAAAATAAATTTTAAAAATAAAAAAAATCAAGGCGTTGGGGATGTTTGTCGAGAAAAAAAAAATTAAAAGATACAGACTCGCGAGGTCTACAACTCACAGAGCCACTAGTGGTAATACCTAAAAGACGAAACCAGCTAGTTTTTTAATTCGTCCTATATTTTGATGTTTCAGCCATACGTAAGGCAGTGGATTCAGTCTATTCGACGTATTTGCCAAGGAATACTCATGCTTTTGTCTATCTCAGCATTGAACTTGGTGAGTATAGCAAATATGATAGATTATTATTGTTACTGATTACGTCTAAGGCTACCTGGCTGCACACTAGCGCCACTTCAATAAAAAATCATAACTTTGAGAAAACAAAATATATATCAAAAATCCGGTCGGTTATGTTGTTCTAAAGGTCGTTTAGTATTTTTAGAACTGATTAATTTATGAAAATGTTGTTAATTGTAGTTACAGGTAGCGAAAGTGCTAAAAACTAATGCTATCTGTTACTACAAATAAACACATTTTATTCAATTTGTCATTTTTAAAAATACAAGCACAACCTTTGAAATAATATAACCGACCGGTTTTTTGATATATTTTGTTTTCTCGGAGTTATGATTTTTTATTGAAGAGGCGCTAGCGTTCAAGGTCATTGGCGTGGGGGAGCCCGAAATATCCAATAATTATAAAGCAAATGAAAATTTTGTCGATATTGGACAGGACTCGAACCTGAATTAATAGCAAATATGATCCGATGAAAACTGAAAAGTCCTCAAATGAGGTTATGTCTTAGATCAACTGAACAATTTACTCCTAAATAACATAAACAAATATCAAAATTCTTACCAATATTATATACGCGAAATTTACTCTGTCTGTTACGTTTTAACGTAGCCGTTAAAACTAAACTATACCACTTTAATGTTTGGTACAAATACAGTTTTCCATTGAAGGACACTTACTACTGCGGGAAAAAGTCTTACTACCACGGTATAACACCTTATCTTAAGAATATTGCAAAAACTTCGGCTGTCGTCTTCTATCGGAACGAAAATATTTAAAATAATATTTTTTTTATATTCTGTAAGTGTAACTAGATGGCGCTGCTATTTACAAACAGGAAAAAGACCTTTAGCAACTCAAGCGTAGCCATGGGCTGACAGCTGGTCATTTATATTTTTTCATATCGAAGACCGTTTGTAAACCTGCCATTGAATTATCATCATTATTCGCTCAGCTAAAATGGTTTGGGGTACTAATAATACTTTGTCCCATAGTAAAAAGTTACTCAAGTATAACCAAATGCCTATCTTTTAAATGTTGATTGAGATTTGAATCTATCTACAAAATTTTATCCAAATCCGTTCAGTCGGAACGTCAAAGCGGAACAAACAAAAAAATATCCTTACTTTTACGTTTATAACAAATGTTATTAGTGATGTGTCGATTCTTTGTTGTAGACGCACCATTAGCTTGCGTTTTACAGATCCCAGAAATGTAGACGTGAATGTGCATCCAACGAAGCACGAGGTTCAGTTCCTTTACGAAGAACAGATCATAGAAAAGATCAAGTCCTGCATCGAAGGGAAACTGCTCAGTTGCAACTCTACTAGGGTCATGTACACGCAAGTAAGATCTCATTATACTATCTATTCACGTCTCGGGAAGCGTAGTGTGGGACGCCCCCTGCCAGGGGGACTGATGACCTGAGGAAGGTCGCTGGTGGTGGCTGGATGAGGAAAGCGGGTGATCGTGCGCTTTGGCAGTGTCCAGCAGTGGACTGCAACAGGCTGATTGATTGAATATATCTAAGATTAATCAATAAAAGTATATATTTATTCAATTGTAGTAAATCAATTGTCGGTGGTCTAGTGGCTGTTGCCGCTGCCTGCCGTCCGGGAGACGCGGGTTCGATCCCCACCACATACCAATGTGCTTTCGAATTTTGAATTCATATGTACGTTTATTTGACGCTCTTACGGTGAAGGAAAGCATTGTGATGAAACCTGCACACTCCTGCGAAGAAATTCAAAGGTTGCGTAATGAAGTCGACCAACCCGCACTGGGCCAGCGTGGTCGACTAAGGCCTAATCGCCCTAAGGGTAGGCTCGAGCCCCTCGGTGGGGGCGTATATGACCTGTTGTTGAAAGATTATTCTAATACTGTAAACGGTAGCATAGTGCGACATACTCAGAAACGAACACAAATAATCCCTAGACTCAAAACAGACATTACTTTGATCATTCAAATATCTGCCCGACCTGGAATCAAACCCGGAATTCAAGTTGATTACAGGATTTGTAAGTTAAATGATTACTTGTGATTGCCTTGTGTCTGGTTGTTGTTTATCTATATAAGTATGTATTTATATATTTATGTAATGTATATCAGCTGTCTGGTACCCATAGTACAAGCTCTGCTTAGTTTGAGGATGTCCCCACATATTTATTTATTATTATTAAATAAGTGTCCTATTTTATTTACAGGCCAGATTGCCAGGCGCAACAATGGTCGAAGAGACAGTGAAAAAACCAGACGGCACAAGAATATACGCTAACAACATGGTTAGAGTACAATCCGACACGCAAAAGATTGACAAGTTCTTCCACAGCAACGTTCAAAAACAAGTAGAAGAGAAAACTCGTGACGAAAACAAAGACATTGTCAATCATGAAAATATAACTGAAGCTATAGATAAAGAAAAAATACCAAACATAGTCGTAGAAGAAATACAAGATGTTCTAGAAAATTCATTAGTAGATGAACCAAAAGTAATAAACAAAATGCCGGAAATGTGGAAGTCGCACGCGGCTTCTGACCAAGCTAACGCTACTTACATAGACCCTAAAGAATCTTTCAAAACCAGAACGTTTAAATACGAAAGAGTAGAAACTAAATTGACAAGTGTAAAACAGCTCAGATTAGATGTAGAAAATAAGTGTAATTTGAATCTAAGAGGAATATTAGCGAATTTGATCTTCATAGCGTGCATAGACTGTAACAAATCCCTGATTCAACATTCAACTAAATTGTATTTGTGCAACACAACGAGAATGGCGTAAGTTTTTATCATTAATTAATCAACACCAATTCTGCTTTTATAAAATGCATGTTATGCAACGAATTATCTATAGTCAAGAAACGTAACTACGCTTCAAACTTGACCCCACCAAATGGATACCAAAGAAGCCGGGGGAAAAAACTATACTATACCACATTCGAATACGCGGTACACCTAGTGGCAAACTTCTTGAGCAACGACCTTGAATGCGCAGAAACAGAAAATAGGTCTCTTTGGTGGTGCGGCGCGGGACGAGGAGGCGGGGCGCTAGTTACCATGGCAACACGCACAGGATTGGTTGCTCAGTTGACACTTTGCGTCTCGCACCGCGTCGACGTCCCGCTGTCTCTTGTGTACACTCGCGTCCAGTGATTACGTGCAGATTTTGTTGAGTTTTTTTTTATAATTTCGTTGACTTTGTTGTTGTTAATTTTTTTATTATTTTATTCGTTGACTTTTGTGGTTTTTGTTACACCATGCCACGAAAAAAGAACATTGTTTTGAAAAGACAAGCCCGAACAATGGTGTACGATGTTTATTGCTTTTTGAAAAAAGATGCAAAGAGTTATAAAGAAGCCTTGGAGCGGACTTCAGAAGCCACGAAAACTTCTGTTAGCACAGTGCGACGACTTGTGGACGAAGTAAAGAAGTCTGGCTTACTAACCGTATTCCGGACTCCCGGTAAAAAAAGATCGGGGAAGAATAAGGTGACTGACATTGACAGTTTTGACCAATCGGTAATAAGGAGATGCGTCCACAATTACCAGGAGCTTCCGACCGTAAAAAAACTTCGAGAAAAATTAAAACGAGGCATTAATTTTACCGGATCGGAACGCAGCTTACGACGAGTTTTAAAAAAAGTTGGGTTTTCGATGGAAGAAAACAGAAAATGATCGAAAGCTGCTAATTGAACAAACTAATATTCGGTTCCTTAGTATTGAATTTCTACAAAAAAATCAAAAAGTTTAGGGAAGAAGGTAGGCTCATCGTGTACACCGATGAGTCTTATGTGGACTCATCTCGTGCTAGCACTAAGACTTGGTCAAATGGGCCAACCCAAGGTTTAAAAAAACCGATATCAAAAGGGCAGCGCCTTGATATTGTCCACGCAGGATCCGAGAACGGCTTCGTGCCCAATGCACTGCTTTTATTTAAAGCCGGCACGAAGTCTGGGGATTACCATGATAATATGAATTATGAAAAACGGCTGCGTTCCCAACTTATGCCAAATCTGCCACCGAATTCGGTTGTGATCGTCGATAACGCCTCATATCACAATAAACTGTAACTTGTTGCTTCGTGAAATGGGGTCCAGGTATTACGTAATATTCCCTTGTCAAAATAAATGCCTTTCGCATACTGGACAAAGTTTATCTTTCTTTTATTGGTGTCTAATTTCAGTGAAGAACTTTTTTACAATAAACAGAGTGAGGCAGCCCCCACATCCAATACGAAAAAAGCAGATATGCAGAAATGGCTCCGAGAATATATTCAATATCGAGAAAACATGTTAAAACCGGAGTTACATAATTTAATAAAATTAAACAAAGACCAGCACAAAAATTCAGCGTGGACAACATTCTGGCTGAAAATAACCCATTTTTCAGCCAGAATGGGTCCATTCCGTTCTCCGTTTGCCGCCCCTACCATCCTGATCTTAACCCAATTGATATGGCATGGGCACATATAAAAGGATATGTCAGCAGTAAAAATGTGACGTGGAATTTGGAAAAGGTGAAAGAGCTGGTGGACGAGAAAGTTACTGCAATGGGTCCCAGCGAATGGGAAAAACTCTGTAAAAAGGTGAAAGAAATTGAAGACGAGTACATCAAAAGTGATCATGTGGTGGATATGGACACTAACCAGTTTATTATTTTCGCTGATGACGAAAGTGACAGCGACGATGATGATGATGAAGATGATAATGAAACAACTGAACCCACCCCTGGCACCAGTTCGGCTTCGGCTTGTTCCGACATAATGTAAGGCATTCTCCCTGTTGATGACGATGATTAGCACAATTCGACGTACATTGCGTAGACGATTAGAGAAAATGATAAGGGCTTACAGATTAGTTAGGCGAATTGGCTACGCAATGTATATCAAATTGTAACTTGTTGCTTCGTGAAACGGGGTCCAGGTATTACGTAATATTCCCTCACTTGTCAAAATAAATGCCTTTCGCATACTGGACAAAGTTTATCTTTCTTTTATTGGTGTCTAATTTCAGTGAAGAACTTTTTTACGAGACAATGTTGTACGACTTCCAAAACCTGGGCTTGATTCGCCTGTCTAACCCACTGCCGCTGGAAGAACTATTCATGCTGGGACTCAGTACTTCTAATGATTGGAATCCAGAATTAGGTAAGTATTAGTTTTTGTGAAAAAATAATACCGGTCAGCTGTTGCAGTACTAATTTACCAAGATTAATTTTTATAGTCTTATTAATTACTTGTATGATATTGCAAGGATGTAGCCTGTAAAAGGGTACGGCCACGGGATATAAAACAAGAGAGGAATGGACAAGTGGGCGGGGTGCGTGTGTCATAACTATGAATAGGTCCGCATAGTTTTGTTTAGTTCGCCGAGCTTGCAAAAATTATTCCTATTTTCTTTAGGCTAAGGTATGTATTGGCATGCATCTTGTAGTATGCCATCTAGGTCAGAAGCGTTGAACTACGTGAAAATATACTTTATTTGTTTAATGGTAACGTAACATTTACATTTAGTAATGAAGTATATATAACGTTCTTCTTTGAAACGAGTACAACAGCTCTGATTAGTCAAATGCCTGATTGTCTTAGTCTGTGTGTGATGTAAACAGTGATATCTATGTGTGATTTTGGCGACATTGGTTTTTATAGAAAAAATTACGTTTGTCATTTCCACTCTTGTTTTATATTCCGTGGGTACGGCAGTAGACAATGGTAATCCTTAATTTAAGTTCGTCAGTCCTTTTCACCTTTTAAAGATTAAATAAAAAGGGACAGGAGATGGCCATCCTAATATTGGAGCTGTCAAACATTGAATTTGAACCTTATGGACGCGTCGATTGCACAATTTTAGAGAGCACGTAAAACATTCGACTTAATAATCTGTTAATCTGACAGCTATTTTAGATTATCATTCATTCAAAATACTATCATTCGTTCATCAGCATCCATCACCTCTCATTCATTAGTCTTTAGAATTAGAGTATGACTTCCCGAATCAGGGCCAATATTATTTTCTTACTTCTTTTCTTTCTCTTAATATAAGTACAATAAAATATTCTTGGCGCAGTTGGTAGGATATCAGTATTGTATCGAATCTTTAAACGTTTTGTATTTGATTTGATTGTTTGTAGGTGACATGCGGGAGCTGGCGAGTCAGATGGTGGAGTTGTTGGTGGGCAAGCGCGCCATGCTGCTGGAGTACTTTTCTTTCGAGATGAACGCGCAAGGAGAATTGCTTGCTCTACCACTTTTGCTAGGTGAGTTTTTAATACGTTACTTTTCCCAACATTCTTTCCTCGAAGTTCACTGTTCCGGTGATAATAATAAATTTGTCTCAATAGGGATTTGACTATTTTTTTTTATAAATCCAAACTTGTTAGTTTCTGCTATCGAACACTAAAATAAATCTTTAAAATTGACCGAGTTATAAAGGTTTTAAATTCAAGATTAGACTGAGAGGCACATACATATATATGTGATCGATCACAAGCAAGTAACGCCATATAATCCCATACAAAAAATCGTTTTTAAAACAGACAGACATATTGAAACTTTAAAAAATCATTGTTTTTTTCTTCGCGAATCGTCTGCTACTAATCTAAATTTTTAAATTAATTCATAAAATATGGTAAATTTAGGAGCAGTCAAAGACCCTATTGTATCATTGATTATTATAATCTTTGTCCGATAAATAATATTCTCAATCAATCAGCCTATTGCAGTCCACTGCTGGACGTAGGACTCCCCATCAATCAATAATATTCTGTATTGGTATGTAGGTATTATAAATATTATGGTGTTGTTCGCAGACGGACATACTCCGTTCCTAGGGGCGCTGCCGACGTACCTGGTTCGTCTCGTGTCTGAAGTGGACTGGGAAGTAGAGAAAGATTGCTTCGACACCTTCTGCAGGTATGATAACTAATACTTACTGGTTTAAGAACATAGAGTATACAACACGAAACAGACCAAAAATTTGGGCGCTATACAGAGTAAAAAAAAAAAAACTAAATATAAAAAAAAACTAAATTGGAACTAAATGGCGCTACAAGAGTATGTACCAAATGGACGATATAACAAAACGTCAAAAGATTCATCTGACATTTGTTTGCCTTTTAGCCTAAGAACAAGTATGCTTTAGTACTTGTTCTTAGCTTTTAGCTAAATAAGTTCAGGCGCCATTAAGTTCTAGTTTTTCTCCCTATTGGCAACACTTGATTTTTCAGCTAATAATTGCCATTACTAAATAATTTATTTTTATGATTATTAATTTATACTCTTTTGTGTTGCACTATCCCTGCGTTCCAAGACGCGCTGAAATCGATTAAAGTACCCGAAATCGCGTTCCGAATCACTGTCAGCCATACATTTTTTTGCTTTTTCTGATCGCTGTCAGCGCTGAAAGTCTGATTCGGAATGCACATTCAAATATATTTTCACATTTATAATATTAAAGTGTGATGTGATTGATTTTAAAATACAGTACACCACTGCTACAGTTCGCACTTTTTAACCAATCAGCACCTTCCACAGACAAACAGCAATATTCTACTCGCAGCCAAACCCCGACTCCTCCCCTGAAGCAATCAAGTCCGAGTGTTGGAAGCAGGAGCACGTGATGTTCCCGGCTCTGAGGAAGTACTTCCTGCCGCCCACCAGCTTCGTCTCCAACGGCGCCATCCTGCAGATAGCCAGCCTCGCAGACCTTTATAAAGTGTTCGAACGATGCTAAGTTTATTGTTGATTTGTTAGAGTAATAAAATTAATTTTATTCACTTATGGTAAGTTTTTATTTTTTCTGAGACCGTAAAAGAAACGAGTGGGTGAGTTGCTAAACGGGTTGCGAGATTGAAGTGCGAGTGGGCTGGCCATGTCGCCCGAAGCAAGGCTCGTGGTGTGACGCGGCAGTGCGTGCAGACCGCGAGGGAGACTACGGGTGCGTCGGTACGACGACATCGAGACTGGCGGGTACAAAGTGGTTGGAAACTGCGCAGGATCGGGATAGATGGCATAACCTGAAGGAGGTCTACACCTTAGCGGTTGAAAATGGCTGAAGAAGAAGAAGATGGTCAGTTTTAATTGAAAACGTCTAAACACAATTTTTTGAACTACAAGCGTATACATTTCATATTTTTTTAAATTACTTGTGACGATACTTAACCCGAAACTTTTTTTGTTTTGGATGATAGTGGTGGTGTTTTGGATGACGACGCATTCAAAACACCATTTCCTGTTTTACGACTGGCAATTTTTTCTTGCTGGCATTCTTATCTTTCATTTTCAAATTTAGATTTCTTACGTTTCGATTTTGTCTTTTTTCTGCTAAATTCTTCTGACATTCGAGACATTTGACCCCCATATTCTGTGTGTGGCGCAGAAATACCAAGACGAAGATATTTATACCTATATAAAAAATAAAGATTGTTGGTACTAAAAGCTGTCCGGTTTCACGGACTAAACCACCCGAAAGGATTTGCGTTACTTAGTTACCATGTTATAGAACAAAAGTTGTTAAAAAAGTTCAATATAAAAAAATCCAATGTATTCATTATCCTTACACTAACATTATAACAATAAAGGCGGGCTTATAATCAAACAATCTTATGTTCTCTACGTGTCGACGACATAGTTCGGGTGTACGACCAGCAATGGATCGTCCTCGACCTCCTGGTCCGACTTCTGCGACGCCTTCAGACCGGTAGTCGACAGGGGAATGATTACTTGGTCCTGGAAATAACAGAAATATAATCTAAGTATTGATTCGTAATAATCTAAAAAAAATATGCCGGGACAAACACAATACAATACAAATATACTTTATTGACACCAAAAACATACAGAACAAGATAATTGAAACAATGAAGGTCAACAGGCGACCTTATTGCTAGGGTAGCAATCTCTTCCAGGCAACCTTAGGATGCGGGAAAAGAGCGGGTTGGTGGCTAAAAATAATTTATACCCAGTATCATTCGGGCTGATGTAAGGATTCTAACGATACCCCACACATCCAACTCTATTCAGCTTCAGGCATTTAGAAGTTATGGCGGAATATAAACTCGCATACAAACACACATACATACATGAACCCTAATAATAATAATAATTTAATTTCAAGTAATCTTAATAAACGATCCTCTTGACTCCCAAACTAGTATAAAGCTGTATCATGGGATTCTTCCTATGCACCAATAATTACAAAAAATTACACTCCTTTCTTGGACAGTCGTGCAAAAAAGTCGTGTTTGAAAGAGGTGGGTTCACAAGTCCGCGCTCACTATATTACCACTCTGGTATAAATAGTGATTAGGTCCGTCAAAAAAAAGGTGGGTTCCACAGGTGGGTTCCTCAAGGTCAAACTAAGTTGCCAAACTGGTAAAGCCACAGATAAATCTAATTCCTCGTAGACAAACTTAATAAACTCTACATCCACTCCTCCATATCCACAAAGATCCCCGACCCCTTGAAATTTTTTTTTTTTTTTTTTTATATTTATTTTATTTTAATTGATTGAGTAACACATTACTCAACAGGTCACAACCTGTAGAGGAAAACAGCTTCAGCGGTGGACCTTGTAAGCTGGCAACACCCATAACTCGCGTAATTTTTTAAAATTTCCAAAAACTGACACGACAAAAAATTTGATTAATTTATCGACCCTGCTCACAAAATTTCACGAGAATCGGTTTAGAAACGCGGCCTGTAGAGTGGAACAAACAGACAGGTGGACAGACAGACAGACAGATAGACATACAAAAGCAATTTTGGCCAAGCTGAAACAGAGACGCTTCGCTCGCTCAGTCAATTAACACTAGGTAGGCACACAGCAATCCGTCCAAGTAGTGTACACCAGACAAAAGTTATTCGAATATTTTTTGTTCAGTGTTATTTATTATACCGACCTAAACTTTATTCCACGTGACACTTAAAAACTGTTGACACACAATCTTCTGAGCAGACCATTTTGTAAGAAAAGTTACTTTAAATATTTAAGGAAGAATTCTGCTAAAAAAGTTGTTCAATTTCATGAGCTCAAAGATAAAGATAAAATTGCGTAGAATACACGTATTACAGGATGTTATAAATAAATTAGTATGTCATAATATATTGCACCATTCATGTTATGCAATATTTCCATTAAAATAGGACATTTAAAATTAAAATTACAGTATTGAGAACCTATTGCGTTGTTAACACGCTGTATGAAGAGTATATGCAGTAACTCACGTGGTACATGAGTCGGTCGATGACCTTCTCCACCAGCGTCTTCCTCTCCAGCAGCTCGTCCTCACTCTCGATGTCCCCCCGACCCACCAGCTGTTCCAGGTACCAGCTCACTACTGCGCTTTTGCGCATGCCTGAGGATTCGCTGCCTGTAACAATCAATTATATTATAAGATAAGCCTCCGTGGCCGAGTGGTCGAGACTTCGACGCCCATTACGGAGGTTCCGGGCTCGATTCCCGGTGGGGACACTGCTGTATTCATTCATTTTACTGTCCTTATGATAAGAACATTCTCTTAACTTAACATTTTTCTAAGATTTATTAGGTTCAATCAATAGATTAATCGTGACTACGGTATAAACATCATTTCGAAAATTTCGAACATGAGAAGCATATAGTAGCGTAAGTATATTCTATTCTATTCTAGGTCGGATCTACATATTCGACCAAAATCAATTTTTAGCATGGTAGGCATACCAAAGACCTTTAATCATTGAGGCATACTGAAAGTCTCTGGATCTGGCCACTTGCAATAATAGAATGAAAATTGAATGAGATTTCGAAAATGGAACTCTTCGGAAACATGTTACGTTTTAATTTGCGAGACTGCTAAAAAGTGATTTAGGTCGGATATGAAGAACCGACCTAATGCTTCTCATGTCAAGAAATGTACTGGGCCTTCGGCGAGCTGTCGGTATTTGTAAGTGTTAATCAGCCTTTAGTAACTCACCCTGGGTCTCCTGTTCGGCCTCCTGCTGCCGCATGTAGACCACCAGCATGTCGCTGAGCGCGCGGTAGTCCTCGAACGATAGCGTCAGCTTCTTCTTCGGCGCCGAGTCGCCGGAGTGACCGTTCTCTGGAGTACGGAAGGCGAATCATTGTTAACTTTCGAATAGAAAAAGCTCAGGAGAATAAAGTAAATGCTGACTGTGTTAACATAATCGAACGGCAACAAACAAACAGGCAAGAAAGTGAGTAAATAAAAAAGTATTAAAATTGTTCTTAAAATTACAATAGGCCAAAAAATGGCTTACCACCTTAGCTGAATAGAAACTTACTAAATTATAGAACAACAAATATTATTTTTGTTTGCAGATCGATCTGTCAAATACCAACCCTAAAGGGCCCCGGAGACGGTCAAATGGTATGACTCAAACGTTATTGATCAAACCGTTTGAGGTCGGTTTGAACGGTTTGTCAAACGGCTCTGCGCAGTCTGATTCTGTACGCTGTCGTAATTACACTTCTGGCGCGTCAAACACAACAAAATTTATTTATTTATTAAAAACTAATAATTACAAAAGACGTCATCATTACAGGATTGCTCCCAATACGATGACGCCAAATATGAAATTGCATCAAACATGCATCAAACACGTAAATGTTTGACAAACCGTTCAAACCACCTTTGTAAACGATCAAAATGGTTTGAGTCAAACCAAACTTTGCATGTTTGAATCAAACCGTTTGACCGTCTACGCGGCCCTTAACCTTATTGAAAATTTCAGTAGGTATACTAATTAAAAAATATATTTACAATATTATGTACATTTACAAGCTTAAAGAAACATCTATTACAATAAAAAAGAAATAAAGAGGAAAAAAAATATACAAAATATTTACAAATAGTAGATAATATCTTCCAGTGCGGATAATTTTAGTAAAAAAATTGTAATGGTTGTCTTGGCTGCCTATACCTATCGTCCATCTTAAATATCGATAAAACCGAGCCGTTCTATAAATAAATACTATAATCCTTACTAATATTATAAACGCGAAAGTTTGTTAATGTTTGTTACTTTTTTACGCAAAAACTACTGAATGGATTGGGATGAAATTTGGAATAATAGAATACTCTTATTCCCGCGGGAAAACCTTGCTCAACGCGAGCGTAGCCGAAGGCAGACCGCTAGTACTATTACAACAATAAAACTCACGAGTGCCGTTAGTAGTGCCATTTGTGGTGGCATTGGCGGCACTCGGCAGGTCTTCGTCCACGTCCATGGTGGGGTCGAGTTGCGGTTCGTCCTCGTCCAAATGTATGTCCGGCTGCTCCACTCGGATTATAGATTTGTTCAGCAATCTGTAAGAACCATGTGTTTGAACTTAAACGGATTGAATACAGCATGAAATTTACATCGTTTTGTTCCCGCCGTGTAATGATAGTACCCGTCAAACTGAACAACATTTCACGAAAAAAAAAATTCTGTGACAAAAAAATTTTTGGTCTCTCCATACAAAATGGGTCGGTCGGAAGTCTCACTTTGTATGGAGAGACCAAAAATTTTTTTGTCGCAGGAATTTTTTTTTTCGCGAAAAGTTGTTCAGTTTGACGGGTACTATCATTACACGGCGGGAACAAAACGATGTAAACACGGAATTTTTATTTATTGTATCAAATAAATATATAGATTAAAAATGCTTACTTATAAAAAAATGCGAAATGCGAATGTACTTTCGTCTGCCTGTTATGCTTTCACAGGTACTAACTGAATGTGATGAAACTTGGTACAAATATTATTTTGGTTTCGGACGGACATAGACTACTTTTTAAAACTCTTGTTTTCGTGTCGTTTCGTGAATAGAAAATGTTAAGTATTAGAAATGGATCTTTTTCCTGTATCCTAACATTGCCTGAAAGAAATTGCTACCTTAGCAGTAAGGCCGCTCATCTGTACACTCTACTTCTTGTCTGTATTTCTGATGTGTAGGTGTGCAAAGTATATTCTATTCTTATAAACACTTTTAGGTTTTCGCGGTTACATCAACAGCTCATACACGACCCCACCAAGAGGCTCAAGCCTACCCTGAATTAGGGCGGTTAGGCCTTAGTCGACCACGCTGCTGGCCCAGTGCGGGTTGGTCGACTTCACACACAACCTTTGAATTTCTTTGCAGGAGTGTGCAGGTTTCATCACGATGTTTTCCTTCACCGTAAGAGCGTCGAATAAATTACATATGAATTCGAAATTCGAAAACACATTGGTACGTGGTGGGGATGGGTATTTCGCGGTTTATTTGAACCAAAATCGTAGTAAAAACGCGTTAGTCATGTGTGTTACTTGTATTCTTTTTCTAAATATCCAATCAGGTAGTTACCGGTAAGCTTCATTCACGTGTTGTGGGGTGACGTGTCCGCTGCAATGCATTTTCGCCATCGCCTCCGCCAGACGCACCTGTTTAATAAAAAATCATCATTATGCTTTTACTTTTTTTTGTAATGGCTATTATGAGGAATGTAATATCTCTCGGGGGTAGCTTATTTTTATGAAGCGTTCTTTTGTTATGCAATTTAATCATTCAGTTGACCGACTGTACGAAAACTTGAAAAGTGTAGTTTTTCAGTAAAAAATTAAAAGCTTTAGAACAAATGTTACAAGGTTTTATTACCTAAGTTGCGAGGTTTTGAGTTTGCAATGATATTTTAGTAGAGATGACGTATTTTCATACTGTTTTGTCTGTAATATTTTTTATCGTATAATTTTTTCTTTTTTCATAAATTCAATTACGACAATAGGGAATATGCACAATTTTTTAAATTCATTATTCGAAATATTTCAAGTTCCAGGTACACACATAAAAAAAGGCTTCAAGGTTGATCGTTAGACAGAGGTCCGACGTGCCATGTGACGTCATAGGTCACGCGGGCCATACATCCGCAATGGAAAATTTTGTTTTCGTAAGAGGGACAGATGTATGTATTTAGTTTGTTTATCGATCAATTTCGATTCTGTTTTGACTGTCAGTATTCTATTTTTGTATACTTTCAGATGAACTATGAAAAAAACGAATATTTTTTTATGCATATTCCCTATTGTCTTAATTTGACCGCTTCAGACACACTTTCTATAACATCATTGTGTCATTATCATCAACGGCCCGTTACAGTCCACTGCTGGACTATGAGCCTCCTCCACTTAAGTGTTTGGTTTTGCCATAATCTCCACGCTTGGCAGGCGGGTTGGAGATCGCAGATTAAAAGGTTACTGTATCAGAGAGCGCTGCTGCCCGTTCCCTGTTCAATGTGTAGTCCCTAAGTCGCCTCTTACCACACCCACGGGAAGAGTAGGGGTTGGTGACAAATGTATTCTACTCTGCCGTCACCACACGGCGTAGTTGATAATATTTCATAACCCATCATTGTGTATTGCATGTGTTTGTTCGTGCACTGACCATGGACTCGAGCTGCCGCACGGTGATGCGCCACGAGCCGGGCGCGGAGCCGTCGCGCGCGCGCAGGGCGCAGTAGTACTCCACCAGCAGCCGCCCCGCCTCCTGCCATACGCAAACAAACAGTTATACAAGATCATCACTAGCCACCAGATACATACAAAATAATAATAATAATATAAATGTTTATTTCCTTTACAAACAAGCTTAGTCATTAAAAGTGATCAATAAATTTTCAAATAGATACTTGTGTGTAGAGGCTGGTGGCTGGTGCCTAAACTAGGTACCCCTGTGCCTAGGTCACCAGGCCTCCACCTCCAGATGCTGGCTGTTACAAGTTTAACAAATATTGGTTAACATTGTAAAGAAATCAATTATAAACAAAAAATAAACGAAACTCAATTAGAGCAAATCAGTGATCGTGCGTGTGTGTGTGAGTGTGTGTGTGTGTGTACGTGGTGGTGTGTAAGAATGGGGTGAGTGTGAGTGCGTGTTAGGTGGGAGTGCAGAACTAATATAACATACAAAGAAAACATTATTATAAAATGTGCGCAAATATTACCCGACGGCGCTAGCAAAATGTCCCCAAAAATGGTTGCTACAAGAAAATTATAATAATTTAAAAAAATCTCACCTCAGTAATAATCGGCTTGAACGACTTCGCGAACGCGATATACCTCAGCAGATCTTCCCTAGTGTACACACAATCATACGTCTCCTCCTTGTTACAGTGTAAGTCCACAATCTTCCTGGCTATGGCGTAGTCGACCATCTCGCTGGACTCGTCGATGAGGATGAAGAACAGGTCGAAGCGGGACATGATGGGTGCGCTCAAGTTCACGTTTTGTTGCAGGGACTTGGCGCGGTCGTAGCGACCTCCGACGGGGTTGGCGGCGGCCAGGATGGAGGTTCGCGCGTTGAGGGTCGCGCGGACGCCTGCCTGCGGAACAACCACTTATTAATTACTAGCGGTCTGCCCGCGGCTACGCTCGTGTTATGTAAGATTTTCCCGTGGGAATAGGACTTTTTCCCGTAAAAAGTATCCTATGTGTTAATTCAGGTTACAAACTATCTCCATTCCAAATTTTATTTTTCGGGAAAGGGTCTAATTCACAACGCGAGCGGGCAACTTTTTTTTTTGAGTTATAAAAAAAAAACAAGAAGTTCCCTATAATAAAAAAAATACCACCCCAAATATGAATGAACACACTTTTATATTTAGGACTTGCTGTTCCATCTTATTGAGAGGGAACTATAAAGCACTTACACCAAATATGTACCCAACACATTCGCCCTAAAAACAGACACTTATAGGTAATGTAAGGCCTCAAGAAGAGGAACCGATTAGTTTGTTTGTTTTTCTGTGCCCATACCTTGGCAATAGAGATGGTCTGTTGCTCCATGGCCTCGTGGATGGCCACCTGGTCTGCGGGGTCCATCTTGTCGAACTCGTCGATACAGCACACGCCGCCGTCTGCTAACATTAGTGCGCCAGCTTCTATCACGAAGTCGAACGATTCTTCGTCCTGTGAACAGAAAGTTTTAATTATAAACACTTTTAGGTTTTCGCGGTTGTTAATATTAATAACACACGTACGTGGTAATAACCCGGTAGATATGTGTTTTACTTATTTTATCATTTCATTACAATTTTACTCACAATTTTATTTGTGATTTACAAAGGTCTTAATCCAAACTATTTTTTTTTCTTTATTAATTGGGGAACAATTTTGCTAACGTAATTCATATCCAATCAGAATTCCTCATTAATATGGGTGACTGTGTAGTGATTTTATTTAGAGCGTCTTCTATGCTTCGAAAGGTATATTAAGTAGTTGGTTCGTTACTATCGCATTTGTGAGGACAGTTGTGGACCTTCAACCCACACCGTGAAGATAAAGTGATCGTTAGACAGCCAAAGGCATGAAATCTTTGACATCATTCCCAGATGTAGATGTTTGGCCGTTGAGGGGTCGCTGTATAGTGGTTACCTTGACCACAGCTGCAGTGAGACCAGCGGCGGAAGAGCCTTTGCCGCTAGTGTAGATCGCTCGAGGCGATATCTCCGACACCTGCTTCAGTAGTTGAGATTTGGCCGTGGAAGGGTCGCCCACTATGCACACGTTTAAGTCGCCACGGAGGGTTGTGCCTAAAAAAAAATGCAAGTATAGACGATAGACAATAAAAGAAAGTTATTGAAGCGGATTTTATCTCCAAAACGTATTAAACAAAAATAAGCTCGCATGCTTTTCCACGGATAGAGATACAGAACAATCCGACCGCTATTACACTGAGAATGGACCTCTAGGATAGTTTAATTTTTGCGAATGTAATTTTACAAGCCAGAAAAATAAAAATAGTTGTACATACAGTACGACAGAAAAGAGTAGACATAAAATGAGGGCGCTGTACGGAGTTAATTGGCAACACTGGTGATGTTTCAGCCAATCATTGCAACTTCCTGTTGCTGGCTACCAATCTCTGCCAGTTTATCTGGTGTTTAGTTCCATCATTATTTAATTTCTACTCTTTTGTGTCGCACTGTAGATACTCAATATATTGATTGCATCCCAGCACAATAGGGAGCAACCAAAGTGGGCTTTACCTTGAACAGCCGTTTAATGCATTTAGCTGCCTCTATGGGAGTATCAAATTAAATATAAAAAAATAATGTTTTGTAAGACTTTTTTTTTTTCCGTTTTGGCATAATGCTATTTGCACATTGCCACATACAAAGTGAGGAAACGTAACGCGATTTAAAGTATTAGGAAAAACGGAATTCGGAAAAGGAATAGGATTGGTTTAATGAACAGGAATTCAATCGATTGATAACGCCAAAACTAGTGTTACCAAATACATTCTAACGAAAGTAATAAGAACTTTTTTTTACATTTTGATACTAAAATTCCAACATTTTTGAGAAATCCTTATTACAGACAACTCAAAACAGTCAATATTATAATAATATTTTTATGTTCATATTGAAGCCCAGAGGTCAAACATTTTGGTTGCTCCATTTTTTTCCTTAGCTGTAGTTACAATTTATTCATAAGTTTCAGCAATAGGGAACCTTACTGCCTTGTTCTCCTGCTAGAGGCGCCACTTAAACGTGACGTGGAAGTTGACAGTTGTCTGCGAGTGGTCGGTATCGTCCACGGAGACAACATTCGACTCCGTGGTATCGTCTTTAAATCCATACCTCGCTCCCTCGAGGCGACGCGCGTTAGAAATCTTTGATCCATACTTACTCACCACAACAACATCAACGTCATCAACGGCCCGTTCCAGTCCACTGCTGGACTATGAGCCTCCTCCACTCAAGTGTTTGGTTTTGCCATAATCTCCACGCTTGGCAGGCGGGTTGGAGATCGCAGATTAAAAGGTTACTGTATCAGAGAGCGCTGCTGCCCGTTCCCTGTTCAATGTGTAGTCCCTAAGTCGCCTCTTACGACACCCACGGGAAGAGTAGAGGTTGGTGACCAATGTATTCTACTCTGCCGTCACCACACAACAACTTGTACAATAGTTTAAAATTTTAAACCTACTTTTCGTTTATGCCGCATTTTTTTACTGCCTAACACTATTGCGTCATCTACGAATGGCTTTGCGTAAGCATCCCCATTGGGTCCGTCGCGAGTCTTTACCTTCAACAGTGGTCTTGGCGACGCCTCCGAACAGCATGAGGAGAACGCCTCGTTTGACCTCACTGTTGCCGTGGATGGACGGGAACAGAGACGCGATCAGGTTACTGTACAGGTTCCTGTCGCGAGACATCTCGTAGATCTGAATCGGAGAATGATTACTGGATGTTGGATTTTTCACAATTTGACTACTTTTTTTTATTATTATTATTATTACCAAAACACATACACGATAAATACATAACAGCAGACACTGCACTAAGCACAGCTTGTATCGCAGGGGCCCGAAGATCGAATACCAATTTAAAACATGTATGTCGGAAATACATTTCGAAGTTCTTCTGACTCAAAATTTTGATTAAATTACAGTAAAATCTTTAAAAGCTTATTAATGTTTAAGTTACATTTAGAATAATATTAAAAATAAAAGACTTGATATTGATAGATTATAAACTATTGAAAAATAATATGTTAACTAGCGAGCCGCCCGCGGCTACGCTCGCGCTATGCAAAATTTTCCAGTGGGAATAAGACTTTCCCGTAAAGAGTATCCTATGTATTAATCCAGGTTACAAACTATCTCCATTCAAAATTTCATCCAAATCTGTTGAGTACTTTAGGCGTGAAGGCGGAACAAACATCCAAATATATTTTCAAATTTAAAATATTAGTGTGATGTGAAGTGTGATGATTTTAAATGCTTGATTGCAGTTTAAAATTTTTCATCAGTTTATAAAATCGTCAATCGTAATCAGTTTAAAAAAATTATAAACTAACGATATGTTCACAATGTTACGGTGCCAGATATACCTTGTCCCACTCCTTGTCAGTCATCTGTTTCCTCATGTCTTCGGTGGTGAGGTCGTCAGTCGCGAACTCCGCGGCTGCGCCGAATCGCCGCGACACTGCCTGTACGCTGCATGCTAGGAATGCGGTCCTAATGACAACATGTAGGTTATTAGACTAGGACATATTTTTATAGTTTTAGACAAGCATCAATCAATCAATCAGCGTATTGCAGTCCACTGCTGGACGTAGTCCTCCTCAAGGGCACGATCACCCGCTTTCCTCATCCAGCCACCACCAGCGACCTTCCTCAGGTCATCAGTCCACCTGGCAGGGGGGCGTCCCACACTACGTTTCCCGACACGTGGTCTCCATTCGAGAACCCGTCTGCTCCAACGCTCATCGGTTCTGTGACAGACGTGGCCAGCCCACTGCCACTTCAGCTTGCTACACTTTTTCGTTTCGGATTTATTTAGACAAGCATAAGACACACTAACTCCCGAGATCTAAGCCGGTTTATACTGTTTTTTATTACTTGACCTGACTCGCAGTACAATCACACAAATTCAAAAGCTAACTAGAGTATAGGCTTTGAGGAGTCTATGTTTAGAGTAGCAATTACCAATGTGATTGAATAGTGTTGTTTGGTTTAGGACACTAAAAAAAACTACAGAATAGGTTCTTATTCTTAACACATATTCAGCTGCATTATTTTATTGAAACAAAAAGGAGAAATCTGAAACTGTGTGTCGTAGTGTCTGTGTGAATTGATCTATCTATATACTCACTTGTAATGCAACTCCCGTACTCCCAAGGCCTTCAATCCCTTGATGCCCTCCATCTGTCCGTCGTTACCCTGCCGCGTCCTGGTTGTGAGTTCCGCCTTGGAGCCCGGCAGAGACAGGGCGCCTACGTCCGGCACTACTATTAATGATCCGGTGAAGTCGTAACGGTCACCTGCCTGCAGATTGGTTAGGATTGTGGTGTTAGGTTGTCTGCTTAACGCTGCGCACGCTCATAGAAGGCGGTATAATCGAACTGCGATCAGAAAGCGCGTCATTATTGTGCTCGGCTTTTTACGTGCGCACAAAGAACAAATATTATATCTTACTTATATTATTGTAAAGTGTATTTCTTGGTTTATCCTTCTTTCACCCAGGCACGGAGCAATATATTCACGCGGGTTTTGGCTTAAGGATTGTGACATTTACATTTTTTTACAGTGGGAATTAATTCCTTTGTGGAAAATCGAAAATAATGCAGATATAACTGTGGCGGCAAGCAGCTAATGTTCTTATATAAAGGTCTTATAAAGGTCCCTCTTTTTCTTTCTTTGTATCGAATAAAAAATAAAATCTTTCTCCCTACCCTTGATAAAATGTAATATGTGATCTTCGTTATTGGCTATGTATAATTTTAATGTCACTTACTTAAGATGTGTTTATGTGCTGTGAAGTGTCACTAATAATAAATAAATAAATATACGTAATTAGCTCTTGAGCAGGTCAGGGTGATACAAAGGATCAAAAGAAAAGTTTTTTTTTCATATCCCATCTGATGCAATCCTTAAAACTTATATTAGGAGTGCCTTAAACAGACTTTCAATATTCACCTGAACAGATTCAACAGCTTCAGCTCTCAATATCACCTCCAGGGATCTAGGAATACACCCCCTGGGCAGTTCTGCCTGGGTTTCCTGGATGCGGATCTTTTGGAAATCCACAAACACAGATTTGTCTGTGTCCAGCATGAATCGTCGCCGGTTGGCGCACACTGGGTTGCGGCATATTGTGGGTAAAGTGTACTGGAAGACAAACAACCTGTTAATTTTTTTGAGGACAATTTCTATAGGTTGTATTTTAAATTTTCCTGTATACAAAGTTAAGAAAGCAATATTGGTTTGTTAAAATTAGCTCGACTCAGCCCAAATGTTGAAAAAGAAGTCTGTAGACTATAGAGGAACAATAAATTAACATAAGATTTGTTTTACTATTTTATTACCCACTCAGCTAAGATATTTGTGGGCTTCTCTATAGTTTAGTTGAGGGGTAGCTTTTAGCAAAAACCCTAACAAATCAGTCTTTCAACCTGCTATATTACCACTCAAGTAGAAATAGTGATTAGTCCATTAAAAAACAAATCTAGTCTTACCTTAAACTGTTGTTCAACATTTTTAATGACAGTTTGGCAGTCCAAGCAGACAAATGTCCCAAGTACCAGCTCAGGATGGACCGGATGAGTCCTGACGATCTGTCCTGTTATCCTAATCAATGTTCCAATCTTGGCTGTAGTTAGCTCTCTGACCTTATGCCTTGTTGGCACATCAACAAATGACACATAGCATTCTTTATCCTGTAGCTCTTTTTTCATACCACTATCTGCAAGGCTTCTGACATAGTTTATTATAGCTAGATTGAGGAATGGATATATTCGGTAATATTCTTCAATGATGGTTGTAGCGAGATTCTGATTGTACTTTTCTACATCATCGAAGCTGACTTCTAATGTGCTCAATTCAGGTTTTATAAGGTCTTTGGCTGGTTTCTCATATTTGATTTCATTGTCTTCTTTAAACCTTAAAAATAATGAGAATAAAATGATTAATTGAAGTGATTAGTGCACTTGTATTATGATATAGTAAAATTATCTTTTAAAAGATCTTCTTCTCTTCTTTTAAGAAGAAGATCTTTTATTTAAGGTGTAGAGAAAAGATATACCTCAGAACACTACATAAAGTAACTGATAATGTGTTCAATGAGCTTCAGCTCAGCTAGAACTCAAGGTCAAGTAGTTTACCAACATAACCTATCACGAATTCGAGGTAATAACAAAGATTCAATTCGGTTTCTAAGCACAAGAGCTTGCACAAAACTTAATACAATTGCGAAATCAAAATAACTACACAATACTTACTCCTCCAAGAAATCTTGGAAAAGCTTCTGGCATCGAACTCCAACTTCGTCTTTGACTTGACTTTGTGTTGCATATTGGTCAGCTACATCCATATTTTACACGATATTAGAAGCACACACTTGGTATTTATAAAAATAACACGAATTTTGGATGTAATTAATGTGATAAAATACAGAAATTCACATAAAAACAAAGAAATTGGACTCAATACACGCGCGAGATTTGACAGATTTTGACAGTACGATTTTTGGCGGGAGAAATGAAGTTTTTGTAGCACAAAAATACGGCAAAGGCCAATAACATATTTATAGAGCCAATTCCAAGCAACGAAAATATCTTTACATCGAACGGAACGTAATTTCACAATGTCAAATGATGATAAAAAAATAACCTCACTTTTTACTTTTTTTTGTTATCCTGCGTTTTGGTGCCCAGTTTTCTTTGTTTTAAGATTAAAACATGACTGAAACACAAGTGGAATTCCTTTTCAAAGCTGCTTCATCCTTACAACGGGCAGGAGACTTTAAAAATCTTACATTTCTAAGAAGCTACTACTTGTAAGTAAAGTTACTGTTTTGTTAGTGTACAAAAACTTTTAAATCTTTATTAATAGTTCCTAAAACCTGAAACCTTTACCAATCGGTATTTTCATATGCACCTAATTAATTTTTGATGTCATTGTGTTTACAGGATGCGTTGTAGAAATATTACTAAAGGTTATGGACTACCACAAAAGCACTTCTCGCCAAAAGTTAGGTGTTCTAAATGCTGTATTGAATGGAACACAGGAACAGAAACTTCAGTAAGTACCCCCAGGATACCCCAGTAATGATAGTTTGATTTAATTACATAGGTACCACATTTTAGTTTTACATTCTCAAATAAATGAATATGATATGAATACTAAGCAAACAAAATATATACCTATTCATATCTTATTAAAAGAACAGAGATACTTAACAGATTTTCACTAATACAAACTATCTTGTTTTTTCTAGGTGAAAGCAATTAAACTGAGCAAAAAACAGAGACACAGAATAAGATCACAAAAAGCTTCAAAGAACAAAGAATTAGTGGAGAAGCGGAAACTGTTGTTGAACAGCAACGAGATTGTAAGTAATCAAGTCACTTAACCTATTTGAATTAAGTATTTATGATTTAAGTCATTTTTAAATGATCTTTCTTTTGTAGATTCAGGTCTGCTCATTTTGCAAGAAAAGTACAACCACAACAGCAGTAAAACCAGAAAAAATAAAAGAACACACTGTTAACAAAGAAGCAAAATCTAAGAATGTGCAAGACAGTAAATCTGTAGCCACATCTAATAAAAAGAAACCAGAGCCAGCTAAATCAAAAAAGTCTGCAGATAGAAATTCTAAAGTAAATAAAGTTAAAGAAGTGAATATGTACAGTTTAGCTAAAGATATTTTCTTACTCAATAATCAAAAGAATGTTCTACCTAGTGCTAGAAAGGAAGAACAAAAAGTAATTCAAAATAACAAAAAGAAGAAAAACAAATATGCAGGCCTTTGTGAAAAGGCAGTGCTGGCTTCAGCTAAAATGAAAGAACAAAAGGATAAGCAAAATAAATTGAATTTATTCCTTAAACCATCAACATAACAATAAAGATAAGTATGTTTAAAAAAAAATCTTTTATTTTTTGTAGATAATAAGTAAAATTGATATCAGAAGTTAGAGCTTACTTGCTTTAATATGCCTTATTAAAATTAAATGTATATCCATTACATTGGTTCCAGTGTGTCCTGTAATTACATGTAAATTCCCACCATTAAACTCTTTGTAAAAGTTGTAAGAGTCATTGTTTTTCAAGTAGTTATCCACATTCAGATTTTGTTTTGTAGAATTAGACATTAATTCCAAATATCCTATTGCCCCAGCTGCATCTGTAGGTCCATCTATGCCATCTGTCCCAGCACTGAGTAAGTAGATATCAAACCCTTGTAGTCTGTCTTTCAGACCATGAATATTCTTTGAGAATTCCAAAGCTAGTTGCTGATTTCTTCCTCCTTTTCCTGTGCCTTTTACTTCAACAGTTATCTCCCCTCCAAGTATCAAACAAATATCTGTATCTTTAATATTATTTGTAATCTGTACATCCAAATTAATGTCTGGAATTGATAAAGCTTGTGAACATAGTTTCAAATCATTATATTTTAATTGACCACCCAGAAATCTACAAAATAATTCAGTTAATTTGGCATATTCTTTTGCTACATCTTTTACATTTCCTGTAATTTTGTTTGATATTTCTATTGGTACATAATTAAGATGTTTTGCTTCACTGACTGCAGCTGCTATGCTCAATTTATTGGAACCTATAACACGATTTTTAACATTGTCTTTTGGAAATTGCTTGGGCTCTTCAGTTTCTTTTAGAACTATTTGTATAGTGTCTGGAAGTTTGTTAAATATATTGTATTTATTAATGATATGTAGGGCTTTTGTGGTGTTATCATTATTTTCTACAGTTGGCCCACTAGCAATCAGATCTATTGGATCTCCAACAATATCAGAAAGTATTAGGGTCACAACTGTGGCAGGGTATGCATTTATAGCAAGTCTTCCTCCTTTTATATCTGACAGCCTTTTTCTCACAGTATTCAATTCTTTTATATCAGCTCCTGAGTTAGCTAGTGCTTTTATTAGTTCTGTTTTTTCTTCCAAAGTTATTGGTGGTTTCGGCAATGATAATAGGGCTGAACCACCACCGGATATTAAAACTATTAAAAAATCTTCCTTTGTAAGACTTTTAACCAAGTTTAGGACTTTCTTAGATGTATTTTCAGCATTCTTGTCTGGTAAATTATTTTTAGCCCCTTCACTGTAAGTAATTATTTTACTAGTAATCTTCAAACTGCCTTCAGGGACACTGATTATCCCTTGTTTTATTTTACTGCCTAATATATTTTCAACTTCCAAAGCCATATTACCAACTGCTTTCCCAGTGCCGACAACATAAACGTTTTTGGCTCGTAAATTGTAATTATCGCCACAAATATTTAGTTCTTCACTTACATGGTTATATTTCACATTTCTTTTAATTAGATTTTCTGGCAGCACCGCAGACACACTTTTCTTGAATATTTGAAGCAAATCACTAATAACAGATTTAGCCATATTGTTTTATTTTTATTCAAAAGATAAACTTAGATCTTCAATAAACTTGCTAAAAAGTAATAAGTTATTAACCTTATCTTTATCAGCGTTTTGATAGCAACCAAACCACCCGTCAACAAGGTGACTTACAAGCGCTCAGCACAGCAGTGGGTGACCCCGTGTTCAGTGGTTGGTGGTAACGTCGTCGTCGAGATAAAAATGTCTGAACAAAAATGCAAATTTTGTTGGATGCATGCATCGGAACGTAAGACGCTTCTTTTTACGCAAAACCGTGGTCACATTTCCTACAATATAGAAGTCATGGTGCTTGTTATAATAGGAACGCTGCTTTGTTATTACATTTTTATCTTATCAATCAATGTGTATTGCGAGATTTTATACAAAGCCTTTGATGTTGTTATCAGTTGGTTACATTTAAAAAAATCTCATAAATTCAAATTAAAACGGAACGCTAAAACAGTTATCGTTCTTTCTCTTCTCTCTCTCTCTCCCGCCTAAACACAAACAAACAAGTTTGGACAAGTTTGGGGACATGTTAAAAAAATGTTGATCTGGGCTTGTGAGAGCGAATTTTATTTATTTCTATTTTTCTAATAAACATGGACGTCCCCGTTTGTTTATCACAACATTTTGTAAACAAACAAAATGTGCGATCTTACAAAAACGTCTACAACACGAAGATTTTGAAAATTCAAGACTCGTTACCTTTTCTCCGAGACATCTTTGGAGACACTTCCTTGGTAAGTGAATTAACAGAAGAACTACGCGAAACTTTAATGACTCTTAAAGACAATATAAGTAAGAAGTCAAAAGATGATTTCCGTAATTATTTTTCTACAATTAAAAGAGACGGGTTATTAACTCCTGTGGGTAAAACTGAAATTTATACTTGTTGCATCAAAGCTTTAAGCGAAATAGTCCCACGGAGATTATTTGCAGGGGATCGTAACGCTAAGTTGTTTAAAAAGGTCGTCCAATCAGTCATATTCAGTATGAAACGGCAACATGTCATGTTTGCCAAAGTTATCGGAAGATGGGACTTTTCTTCATCTCCATGGAAAGGTCTAAATGAAGAGGCATCAGGGAAAATTCTGTATGATATTCTTCTATGGATCATCAAGAATATACTCTCGCCCATGATTTGTCTAAACTATTATGTGACAACTTGTAAGCTGGATGCTAATGAGAATAAACTTCATTTCTTCTGGAAAAATCAATGGCAAAGTTTTTACGACAAAAAGATATCCAACTTGCTATTTACAAAAATTTTACGCAAATCTAATCTTTACTGTTTAACTAAAAAAGCGAGAAGGAACTATTCCCTTTCGGATAAATTAAAATTGAAGACAGTCAAAAAAGATATTCCTAAATTACATTTAGTTCTCAAAGCTAACAGTGACTGTCGACCAATAGTTCGTTATAAAAACGCCCAGAACACTGCTGAAAAACACAAAATGAAAGAAAGATTGCATTTCCTGAAATCGCTAACGGGGAAATCGCATGAAAAAATTGAGATTCAGTTCAACATATTTTATAAAAAGTGGTTGAATTTAAAACAACCGAAACTTTATTTCGTTAAAACCGACTTAAGTAATGCTTTTGGTTCAATAAACAAAGAAAAGCTACTGAGGATTTTAAATGAGCGACATATTAAATTACAAAAAGCAGAGAAGAATTTGCAAGTGAAGCAGAAGATGGCACGATTATACAAAGAATTAGTTTCGGAACTGCGACAGCCTCTGCTTGTTCGTTCCGGGAACTCTATTTACGAATGGACTGAAGGACTTGTACAGGGATACAAGTATTCCCCCGCATTGTCCGAACTATACTACACCCACTTAGATGAGCTATATTTCGTAGAACATCTAAAAGAACCTGAAGAATCTCAAATAAAACTATTTGTTCGGGTTGTGGACGACTACTTGTATATCACGGATTCGTTGGAAGACGCACATTTATTTCTCGAAGCTTTGTCAAACTACAGGAATGTGAATTACGAGAAAACTGTCGTTAATTTTGAACATGAGACCATACAATCCAGTAAGGAGATCATTTTCTTGGGATACAGTTATGATACTGACACATTGCAAGTCAGCAGAGCCAGTAATGTTTTTACTGGTCAAATGTGCTACAAGATTGCGTTTAGCAGTGCTGTAGAAAATATGGGCAAATTCTTAGACAACAGAATTGGTCAGTCAGGGATTCAAATAAGCGGTCACATTTTCAACTTCCACAACAACACTGAAGAACTAGTTTGGAAACATGTGTTCACAACGTTTTGTTTATCGGCGAACAAATTCTGCACGATATTGGCTGTGTCGTGTGAAGAGTACGAAATGATAAAATACATGAACTTGTACAAACGGAGAGTGAGCGTTAAACTTACCAATGCTATCGTCGACAGCCTAATGAAACATAAGCCAGCCGATTTCATATTCATGTACTGTGTGAACCACTTTAGGTATTTGTCGTTCAAAGCACTTTATTTATGTGCAAAAGGCACTCCGAAATGCAGTGGACTGGTACCACTTATAAATGACGAAATGGCTAAATCGAATTGTCTGTTTGGTAAATGGAATGAGCACTACAGCAGAATAGGATCAGACGGTGAAATGCGAAAAGGCGCCGTGAAGGAAGTCTGTAGACGCACTGACTTGCGAAGAATTGTAAAGGACTTTGATAAGTTACCATGTGGTTTTGAGTGTATCAATCATAAAAAGATAATGTAAGTAAATGAAACTATATTATTAAAGATACATTGTTTTATTTAAAAGTCAAGTCACACATCAGTCTACCAATAGAGAACACATCTTAAATCTATGAGTCTACCTATGAGATTCAAATGGATGGAATCTTAAAAAAAAATGTAAAATGTATAAAATATAGTGTAATGTAAATAGTTAGATTTATAATAAAGGCACATACAATTGGACGGACAAGGAATGTCACTAGCTAGCATTACATTTTTATTTTTATTTGATTGAAATTGTAAAAATAGTAAAAAAAACAATAGATCAGATCTATGTTTAACTTAAAATTAATCTGATTTGTAATTTATTGCTCATTCATTGCTAAACAAAACTTAACTAGGGAAAAATGCATTTGTACCACCACTGTACCACTTATACCTACATATATGACATGAAAGAATTATCAGTGATATTAATTAACTATGCAGTTACTCGTATGATCAACATTTAGGTACGTCTTAAAAAATATATTCTAATTCTTATTTCTTCTTTAGTTTTCTACCATGATGATTATTGTGATAAATTTGAAAAAATAAGTAGATATCTTTATTTATTATATACAATAAAAAAGTGCGCGAAAACTAACGCTAAAAGTGCTGAAATCATTTTTTTTGTTATTGAATAACAATAATACTTTATATTATAAGATATGTACCTCTGATCTTTATATAAAAACATCGACGTTACATAATATCAAAGCTACCGCGTATTTGAAACTGTTAAAATCAGCAAATAATGCAGCTTGCCATTAATAAATTACAGTAAAAAAATGTTTATAAGTTGCAGTCTAATCATTAAATTCAACTCATTGAAAAGCTACCATGTATCCAAAAGGGCTTAAAATAATTAATAATGCCACTTGCCACTCATCAAGCTGCCAGATCTAGGTTTTATTAAATGCCTGCACTCTCGGACCAACCACCCACTGGACACCGCATTCTGTATAATTTACTAACAAACTAATTACGAAGAAAGTTGCGGTGCGGGGGCGCGGGGAACACGTCGTGATTGGTTCATCTCGCTTACGCAACGTATTGACAGGTCTCATAATTGGTCGAAACTGAAGTGAGCCGCGAGGTATTGGCCGCCCAGAGATATTTATATGTGCAAATGCACCTATGCGTTTTGGAAAATAGCGCCCTCACATGCAGGGGCGTGCGCTTCATAGAGGCAGAAAAGCACTGCCTACCCTGTCATTTTCAGATACCTTCTCAATAATATACATTAATTAACTACACTACACTATCATACTAACTACCATAACACCCATATTAATTTTACACATCCTGATCTTTAACAAATTCCACTCGTCTTTTATTTACGTTCGCCAAAAGCACTGCCTATTCCAACTGACGTTTACTTACATGTAGTGAGAGAAAATATATGACTGTGTGCTATAAAGACCCTATGTGCGAACACAAAACTTGTCAATGCGTTAGTGTGCGTGATTTCGCTCCATACAAATCCGAAAAGCCCAGCTTTTCTGTCCCGACCAACGACCAATCACAACGCACCAGTCGTATGAAAAAGCGCGTATTGGGTAAAACCAAACAAAAGGAAGGGCGCATTCCGAATCAGACCTTCAGCGCTGTCAGCAGCGATCAGAAAAGCAAAAAATGTATGGCTGACAGTGATCCGGAACGCGATTATATTGTTTACTTTTGTTGTTTTAACGCGTAGTGATTTTTGAAGTTTTTGATAGTTTTTTTGAGCAATTAGTGCTTTTTGTGTTAGTAAATTACATTAATAACAATGAGTAATAGCTGTGAACTTTGTGCCGACGGGCCGTGTTTGTCTAAATTGCAATTCCTTTGAGTTAATTGCATTGCAACTCTTTGTAACGCAAGTCATTTTCAAATAAAATCTTACGAGACTTTCAACTGGTTAACGTTGTGTATGTACACACCAATAGTTATGTTTTCCGTGTATTATATTCTGCACTTCTTTGAACGTTTGGAACGACGCCGGCTATGTCAATTTTTAAAGGCCATTTCGGTTATCTCTAGTGTGACTTGTTCCAAATATTCAATCACCTGGTTAGATACTTGAGGTGGCCAAACTTACATTACATCACTAATTGCATGGAAACACCACCGGTCAACACAATACAGTAACCTAATTCATGAATTTTTTTGGTAAGTGCTTTTTTATCCTTTTTATACCTGCCTGCCTACCCTAGCCCTAAACCCTGTGCACGCCCCTGCTCTCATGTGGTGTCCAGTGGGAGGTTGGTCCGAGCCTGCACTGCACATACTTATATATAGGTATATATATTTATATTTCTAATCTCTAAGCATTGAGATTACCGTAACAAAGCTACTACAAAGAGCGCGATCGCGACAACATGTCCTACATAACTGACTCTATAGGCTTCAGATAAGAAGTCCGGATCAGAGGCGATGTAGTAGGACGCTTGCGGAGCGTCGCAGGAGACGATGCGGGCGGCGCGCGGGAGCGCCGCGCCGGCGACGAGTTCTGCTGAGCGCTTGTTGTGGGGCAGCGGCGTGAGGCGGACCGCCGCGTCGCTGAACACCAGGTCCGCGAACGGGGGTTGCGAGTAGAACATGCTGAAGCTGGAATAAATTATAGATTAATATTAATGAAAACTAATATAAATCTATAAGGAGTAAGTTTATTGTCTTATGTCAAGCGACTAATGTACTTATAAGCTAGGTTATTAATTAATAAAAGTAGTATTTTGTCAGCACTCGCAGTGTTTACTTGTTTCCCTAACGTCCCGCTCCACCTGGCGACCCTGCCACGTGAGGTGTCGGGTTCGCGTAGCGATGATTGTACCGTGTGAATTGACGTGTGTTCGGAAGAAACCAAGGGAGATTTTATTTTAAATTTTGGTTTTCATAAGGGAGTATTTGACGCCAAGGACTAACGATGTGCCAATCAAAAGTCGAAAAAGAAGATGTTTTCATCAATCAGAATGCTGTTGGAGGAAAAAACGATGCTACAATTCATGAGATGAAATATCACCTATCAGCCATTAGTATCGTGATGATGGTAATTTGTACTTTATTGGCAATTGGATTCCTGTATTGCTGCTACAAAATTTACAAGAAGTGCCATACCAGTTGGTCAAATGATTTGATTGTACAACCTACGCCGTTCTTTCATTCGCGATCAACGTGAATCACGCTGCCGCAGATGTGAGTCTGCCAATCAACCAGGATCTTCGGGAGATAAGTAGGTCTACGGCAACGGGACATATCTTCAAATCGTAAAAAAAAACCAAACGTAAATAACAAAAACGTTAATTAAAACGCGCGTAGGTATATAAAAAAGAAATATAAAAAAAGTGCTATGCAGTGCAGTGAAGTGCGGAAAAAAAATATCTAATAGCACAGGAATTATATATGGATATCCGCGGCTTACTGATAATTGGACCAAAATATAGTATTTCATCCGCTTTTTATGATAAATTCACGACTGTTGGCCTGTTTATCAGTTGCATTTTGAATCATTATCAAGATGTGAAAAGAAAACTCCTAAAAATTAACATACTTATATTCATACTGCTACCTCCCACATTGATGATTTGTCGAAGTACATCTCAGTGTTGTTTCAATTTACACGGCACCTGTACAGTCTCTTGGTAGAGTGTAGGGATCTTTAAATGTTGATGATGTCTTGATAAATGATAGAAGAATTAACTTTAGTCAATGTTTATTATCTTGATAACAATCGTGACATATGTGAGTTAAAGTTACCTGAATTCGTCCAGCTGCGCGTCGCCGTAGTACTGCTGCGCGTACACCATGAGGTTGGAGAATGTGTCCAGCTCAGTGTGGTTGGCGCGCCCCATGAGCACCGAACCCGGGACCTTGCCCAGGTTGCACCGCTTGTACTCGTGGATCTTCGCTCGAGTGCCTACAGCAGGTTAGATCAATATTAGAAAATAGTCAGTGAGAATAATTAACGAAAAAAATAATATAAAGTTAAGCAAATATCAAGAAATATTACGTCGTTATCCACATAATTCTAACTTCTGAAAAATTGGTTAATTTGATAGTGAAAAATATTGCCTTGATTATAAATAACTAGCGTGAATTAATGAATATACGTGATCTTATTTATGTATGTAAATAGCTCCGAGGTGAATTAAGTTAGTTGTATTATAATTCCAAAGTTATAGGCGAGATTAGGTTAGTTAAGTGAGTGAGAGTAGTGGTGAGGATGCTGTGAGCATAACCGCAAAATTTCATCTTTCATGCGGTACTATTATTGTTATTACCTTGATTTTCTATTCCAAAAAATTTATCATAAAATAGTCGTCATAGAATAGAAATTAAAATATAGGCTGAATTTCGATAAGATCATTTTAAATATTCTAATCTTATAAATATGCAATCACATTATAAGTGCAGTCGTATCACGTATAACCATAAAGCGTAACGCCTTCAGTGGCTTGTGACTAGTGTTGTTCTTATCGTATGTGGTCTGTAAGGTCAACAACCGAGTGTGCGCGCATGCCCCAGTGCTGTAGTTACCGTCAGTGCAGAGTAGCTGCAGGTCCTCGGGCAGCAGGTCGCGGGCCCACCACTCGCGGCGGCGCCCCCCGGACGCCTCGGCGGGGGCGGTGTGTCGCATGAAGGCCACGTCGCCCCCCCCTTCGAGTGTGCGCGCATGCCCCAGTGCTGTAGTTACCGTCAGTGCAGAGTAGCTGCAGGTCCTCGGGCAGCAGGTCGCGGGCCCACCACTCGCGGCGGCGCCTCCCGGACGCCTCGGCGGGGGCGGTGTGTCGCACGAAGGCCACGTCGCCCCCCCCTTCGAGTGTGCGCGCATGCCCCAGTGCTGTAGTTACCGTCAGTGCAGAGTAGCTGCAGGTCCTCGGGCAGCAGGTCGCGGGCCCACCACTCGCGGCGGCGCCCCCCGGACGCCTCGGCTGGGGCAGTGTGTCGCACGAAGGCCACGTCGCCCCCCCCTTCGAGTGTGCGCGCATGCCCCAGTGCTGTAGTTACCGTCAGTGCAGAGTAGCTGCAGGTCCTCGGGCAGCAGGTCGCGGGCCCACCACTCGCGGCGGCGCCCCCCGGACGCCTCGGCGGGGGCGGTGTGTCGCACGAAGGCCACGTCGCCCCCCCCTTCGAGTGTGCGCGCATGCCCCAGTGCTGTAGTTACCGTCAGTGCAGAGTAGCTGCAGGTCCTCGGGCAGCAGGTCGCGGGCCCACCACTCGCGGCGGCGCCCCCCGGACGCCTCGGCGGGGGCGGTGTGTCGCACGAAGGCCACGTCGCCCCCCCCTTCGAGTGTGCGCGCATGCCCCAGTGCTGTAGTTACCGTCAGTGCAGAGTAGCTGCAGGTCCTCGGGCAGCAGGTCGCGGGCCCACCACTCGCGGCGGCGCCCCCCGGACGCCTCGGCGGGGCGGTGTGTCGCACGAAGGCCACGTCGCCCCCCCCTTCGAGTGTGCGCGCATGCCCCAGTGCTGTAGTTACCGTCAGTGCAGAGTAGCTGCAGGTCCTCGGGCAGCAGGTCGCGGGCCCACCACTCGCGGCGGCGCCCCCCGGACGCCTCGGCGGGGGCGGTGTGTCGCACGAAGGCCACGTCGCCCCCCCCCTTCGAGTGTGCGCGCATGCCCCAGTGCTGTAGTTACCGTCAGTGCAGAGTAGCTGCAGGTCCTCGGGCAGCAGGTCGCGGGCCCACCACTCGCGGCGGCGCCCCCCGGACGCCTCGGCGGGGGCGGTGTGTCGCACGAAGGCCACGTCGCCCCCCCCTTCGAGTGTGCGCGCATGCCCCAGTGCTGTAGTTACCGTCAGTGCAGAGTAGCTGCAGGTCCTCGGGCAGCAGGTCGCGGGCCCACCACTCGCGGCGGCGCCCCCCGGACGCCTCGGCGGGGGCGGTGTGTCGCACGAAGGCCACGTCGCCCCCCCCTTCGAGTGTGCGCGCATGCCCCAGTGCTGTAGTTACCGTCAGTGCAGAGTAGCTGCAGGTCCTCGGGCAGCAGGTCGCGGGCCCACCACTCGCGGCGGCGCCCCCCGGACGCCTCGGCGGGGGCGGTGTGTCGCACGAAGGCCACGTCGCCCCCCCCTTCGACCATGCAGCGGAGCGCGCCCACGTGCCCGTAGTAGTCTTCGGAGGCGTCGCGGCGGCAGCGCCTGTTGGTGGATTTGGCTGTTAGTGATTTGTGTTGTTGCATCAAGCCCTTGAATTGCAAATCCCAATAATTTTTACTAACGGACGATGACTCTGTAGCATAGTTGGTAGTACACCTGCCTTCGAAGCGTAGGGTCGCGGGTTCGAATCCCGCCCAGGACAAACATTCGTGTCTTGAGCACTTGTGTGTTTGCCTTGTGTCTGTATATCGGTTATCTATACAAGTATGTATTTATTTTATATATTTATGTAATGTATATCAGCTGTCTGATACCCATATACAAGCTCTGTTTAGTTTGGGACTGGAATGTCCCCATATAATATTAAGTATTGATTACAAGATAGAAGATATTGTATTCACACAGTTGCCAACCTAAAGCAAGCTCCGGTTATCGTGAGGCACGGTGTCACGAGTCTACTCGTATTTCGCGTTTGAAGTACCAGGAGCACATAAAAAAAAAATCACTATAAAAACACATCACTATACACTATGAAAACTTACCTAAAAGAAGCTCCATGGCAAAGATGGCAAAGGTTGTCATGAGGCACGGTGTCAGAGTCGACGTACTCCGTGCTCAAAGCACCAGGAGCACATGACTTGCTGAAGTATTCGGCTGCTGCGTGAGCGCCGTCGCAACCGTATGGCCTGATAAAACAAATGAAAATCTGTTATGTAAATGTAAAATTATCAATATTTTCATAAATATTGCTGAGGATCCATCCTTTTTACCAGCATTTTGTACACTGTATTTATTTATCAATTCTTGTAACTATTTTTCTTCTTCTGAAGGACAGACACACATACTGTTACAATGAAGACAATTTATATGACCGTTATGATATGACTATGACAAAAAATTCAATTTGTTCGCTTCGCTACAAAAAAATGGAGCCAAATATTTTCACATATTGGCGTAATTTTTTCCTGCAGAAAATTAACCAACAAGTTGCTATTTCTAACAAAGTATTACCGGATCCATCCATTAGATATGAGGTAGGCCAGTGGGTAGACCCAACCGGCTGCCATGCCTATGCCGGTGTGGCACGTGTTCTTCCCGCGAAGGTACGTCAGGTCGGTATCAGGGTCCTGCTCCTTGGCTACTGCCACCGCATAGTACCAGCTATCGCCGCTTGAGTATACCTGGGAAATCGCATAAGTTTAAAATGTTACCTGGGAAATGATTAAGAGGTTTTCGATTTTATACTCAAAATTTCGAGATGAAAGTAGTCATTATCATAGCTAATTAAAAAAAAGAAAAAAAATTACGTTGACAAAAATCATCAATGAAGATGAAGTGGGCGGGGTAAATAAAAACTAGTTTGCCATTTGCATTTGTAGAAGCTCCTATCTGCGCTTTGTTCTTTCGAAAAAAAAAAAAAAACTACGATTTCTCAGCGCCATCTATCGTTTTAGCTAGGACAACAATTGGCCGTCATAAAGACTTCTATATTTTTTAAAAGATGATTCTGTACTTCGGAAGCGTACAGTATGAGTATTTTTACGAATTTGTAGAATAGGTATTACATGAGCCATGCCAGAAATTGGTCAAATATAATCACGCTAGAACGGAAGACGGCAGGGTGGCTTTGACGGTAGAATAACTCTGGTTAGTGAGGGCGATCAACGGCTTGACAAACCACACGATAAGAAGTCTTAGTCTCATCTTTACCGACCTCACAGACCCTGGTGTCAGTGTCCCTGATGTGTTAGTTACCTCTTGCATGAAAGGCACGAGGCGGTGTTTGAAGGAAGCATGGAGCATGTCCGCCGCGTCGAACAGTGAGAAGTCGCAGTTTCCCTCCGCCACACAACGCTCGCAGTGGCGCGCGCTGTGCCCGCGGTAGCAGATCAGAGTGGGGAACAGGAACGCTGCCTTTAGAGCTATCTGTAATGGGCAACAAATATATTCATCAACATCAACGGCCCGTTCCAGTCCACTGCTGGACTATGAGCCTCCTCCACTTAAGTGTTTGGTTTTGCCATAATCTCCACGCTTGGCAGGCGGGTTGGAGATCGCAGATTAAAAGGTTACTGTATCAGAGAGCGCTGCTGCCCGTTCCCTGTTCAATGTGTAGTCCCTAAGTCGCCTCTTACGACACCCACGGGAAGAGTAGGGGTTGGTGACAAATGTATTCTACTCTGCCGTCACCACACGGCTACAAATATATTAGTGAAATATATACTTCTTCTTCTTCGTCCTATCGTTTTCCCGGCCTAGTGCTGGGGTCCGCTTTCCTACTCAATCTTCTCCACTTTGCCCGGTCTTCGGCATCCTTAGGTGTGAGATTGTTTTCCTCCATATCCGCTTTCACGACGTCCAGCCAGCGCTTTTTAGGCCTACCACGAGTTCCAGATAAACACAAAAAATATTTTTTCAAATATCTTGCTCAGAAACAAAGTTGATGGTTAGACGGAGAGGTCTGATGTGTCCTGTGACGTCATATGACCATAGAAAATTTTGTTTTCGTAAGAGGAACAGATATATTTGTTTTCAATACACCTTGCTCGAAAATTGAACTTACGAAGGCAGTAAACTGTGCGGTAAATGCGTTTTACCGCACTAATGCGATTTTATTAAAATTTTTTTTTATTCTTACGATCTTCAGAATTTATTATTCAGCCAGGATAATTTAGACACAAAAAAATATTTAAATCGATTCATACAAAGAGAAAAGTATTTCATATTTTTTTTATTTCAACAAATTGTATCAAAAATATTATCAGCCAGTAATATTTTAATTATAAAAATTAAATTATCTCGATTTAACAAATAATATTCGTAGAGGCTGAATGTCCGCCAGAGCCTTTTCTCCGTAATTATGCTTATAAAAAAGAAACATACTATCGATTTGTTGTTGGCGCCAAGTTTGTAAAATTTTTATTTAATTGTTTTACATTGAATGTTGTTTTATGAGTGTTTTAGTGTTGATATTTAATGATAAATGTGAATAGTAAGGATACTCAAACTGGGCGCGATATAATAAAGGTTAGTTTTTAGAACTTCTACATGATAAAATGGACCTGTAGTATCATAGCTTTTGTAGGTTACTATGTATGTACCTTTCGTAACCATTTCAATTTAATTATTTATTTACTATCAGTTTTCTCACAAGTGTATTGAAAAACGTCGTACAACACACGGATCTTAACAAACTCGTGACATTATAAACCCTCGCCTGCGGCTCGGGCTTACTAAAGTCACCTCGTTTGTAATATGCCACCTACGATCCTTGTATCGTAATGTACTATTAATAATGTTGTATCTAGTTTGTTTTTCGATTAAATTCGATTCTGTTTTGACTGCAAGTATTCTATTTTTGTATACTTTCAGATGAACTATGAAAAAAAAACGATATATTTTATTCATATTTCCAAAGAGACCCTGCCAAAATCCTAATTAACAATCTTCTGTAATATCCCACTTACCCTCATCTTCACGCACTTGTCCATCTCGGGGTCGCTAGTGACACAGAGCACAGCTCGTTTGACGGGACAGTCCCGTATTCCTAACACGGCCTTCTCCGCTTGATCGCCTACAAACTCGTTGTTCAGAATGTGCTGGGCGGCTTGCTCTTCCTCTTTTAGCACGCGGAAGTTTATTGTGGCGTCCTGTTGGAATGATGGAGATGTTTTAATGATGTTGAAAAAAAAAATCAACAGCCCGTTACTGTCCACTGCTGGACTATGAGCCTCCTCCACTTGTGTCTGGTTTTGCCATAATCTCCACGCTTGGCAGGCGGGTTGGAGATCGCAGATTAAAAGGTTACTGTATCAGAGAGCGCTGCTGCCCGTTCCCGGTTCAATGTGTAGTCCCTAAGTCGCCTCTTACGACACCCACGGGAAGAGTAGGGGTTGGTGACAAATGTATTCTACTCTGCCGTCACCACACGGCACTAAGTTGAAACTAAGACACTTTAAAAAAAAAAACAATGGTAAATGTTGTATTGGTATTGTATGTATGTGGTGGTTGGTATGGTGGTGGTGTAATGGTATGTAATGGTGTGGTTGGTAAATGTAGGTCAATGCAGGCTCAAGCCTAACCTGAATTAGAGCGATTAGGCCATAGTCGACCACACTGACCCAGTGCGGATTGGTCAAAATGTATATGTAAATCAACAGCTCATATACGTCTCCACCGAGGGGCTCGAGCCTACCCTGAATTAGGGCGATTAGGCCTTAGTCGATCACGCTGGCCCAGTGCGGGTTGGTCGACTTCACACACAACCTTTGAATTTCTTCGCAGGAGTGTGCAGGTTTCATCGCGATGATATCCCTTACCGTAAGAGCGTCGAATAAACGTACATATGAATTCGAACGAAATCACTTTGGTATGTGGTGGGGATCGAACCCGCGTGTCCCGGACGGGAGGCAGCGGAGGGCCACTAGACCACCGACGCTCTTTAAATGTATAATGTGTTAACTAATAAATTGAAGTTTCTCAACGAATAAATAGGGATAGGGAGATTTCAAACAAAACTGACACAACAAGGCTTTTATTATTATTATTATTATGTCTATCTGTGAATGTTTGTAATAAAATAAATAAATAAAATAAATATGTTGGGACGTCTTCACACACGGCCATCTGATCCCAAACTAAGCAGAGCTTGTACTATGGAATACATAAATAAATAAATACATACTTATATAGATAAACAACAACCAGACACAAGGCAAACACAAGTGCTCATCACACAAATGTTTGCCCTGGGCGGGATTCGAACTCGCGACCCTGTGCGTCGGAGGCAGATACACTACCACCTGGGCTACGGAGCCGGCAGCGGCATATATTAATTTGTATTTTTTTAAGTATTTTGTAAATGAGGCTGTTATAGTAATCGCATCGTAAGAATGCCGTCCTGACAGCTGTCATACACGTACAATTTTTATTCTGTCTCTTTTGCACCCATTTGGTTTTCATATTTCCTGCCTGCTGTCAGGACGGCATTCTCACGATGCTAAAGTAATAATGAATTCTGTTTCAAGTCAGATATCAACGTCAAGATTTTAAAAAGTTTACTGTCCACCTATATACCGAAAGACTGGCTACAATATTATAGCTAGTACCGAAAAGTAACATTAGAGGGAAACTTACTTGTAGTAGAAGGTCTGTAGTGTGATTGGACTGAAACAGTTGGAAGGGCAGTTCGATGGGACGGCCTGATTGGTCCAAGCGTTGCTGGAATGGTGATACGGTGCTTCCTCTGCGAAATAAATATTTTGGAAATCTTAAATAGGTATTTTTTTTTTAATTACGTGGATTAATTAATTTAATCATCATCATTTAGCCCACATCCACCCACTGCTGGGTATAGGCCTCTTCTCGACTGCGCCACTCCTCACGGTCCTGTGTCATCCGCATCCAACCTGATCCTGCCAGTTTGGCAATGTCATCGGACCATCGGGCTGGTGGTCTGCCTACTGGCCTAATTAATTAATTTAATAAATAACATTATTTTCATGTATTTTAAAATGCATACAATCAAAATGTTAGAAATAGTTACCTACCCATGTTCCTCGATAGAGCTAGTGAAAGAAATTATAAATATTATTTAATTTCATTTAAATTGTAAGAAAGATTATTTTTAAAAAATCAGTAAATAATACATAAATATTACATCAGGATTATACTGAAATATTCCAAACTATTTAACATAGTATTACCACAGAGTACTATAGGTATTACTATTAGCGCAAACAATTAAATATATTGAGACACATAAAATCGTAAGTAAAAGTATTTATCCCAATTTTTATAACTGTGCGCCTGTCAACGTCATAATATTTGCATGTTGGTGGGTTTGGTATCCGTTTTGCTAGGCGTCGGAGGAGGTGAGGAAGTAAGCGGGCGGGTGAATTCAATGCCACCAACATGACGACTTTGACAGATCGAAGCGCACAGTTAAAATAATTGAGTTATATGTGAAAGTATTTTTCCAAGAGTTTGGCTCTGAATATATGAGTTAGTCTATCATTACTGCTCTCATAATACAAGCATGTAATTATGGATTGTAAAAGTCACTCTGTCTGTTTGTTCCACTCTACAGGTCGCGTTTCTCAACCGATTTTCGTGAAATTTTGGAACGAAGGTGGAGGAGGCTTAAAGATTGATATTTCGAGAGATGTTTTTTTTATTTACTTTTTCAAAGATCTTTACACACGCGCAGTCTAACCTAGAATCAGCTCTCTTTTTTCCAAGTCAAAACTTATATTCCAAATTCAAATAAACCCAAATGTTTACGGCCAGCAACAGCCAAAGAGGTATAGGTATGTACACATACCTAACAAATTTTATGAGCAGGTACAATAAATAAATCGTTTTTTTTTGTGGAGTCAGATTTTGGAAATTTAAAAAATTGACGGAGTTACGAGGGTTAAAAACGTAATAAAATCATAAATCAGCCATTAAAAAAAAAATACTCGCGAGGTCTTCAGCTCACAGAGCCACTAGTATTTCCTACACATCATATTATGGGAAGACACTGGAGCTTGTAACACAACTAGCACAAGCTCGAGGGTTTAATATTCTGTGACATTGTAAAGTTACAAATAAAAAAATTCTTATTATTCTTATAACTGACCTGTTAGCCTCTTGGTCGATGCGTTGACTCCTATAAGGGTAGTAGTTGGGTTGTTCAGTGGTGGAGTAGCGGCTGCCGTACGGGTTTTGTTCGTAAGAGCTGCTTCGATTCGAGTTCTTGTTGTAAGGATTCGGCTCGCCGTACAGCTTAACCATCTTCATTAGGAAGTCTTGATATCTGTAAAAGAAAGATATTGTGTTTATTAATCATCAGAAATTATACTTTTGCAACTTTTTTGATACGAGCGTACACAATTTGATATATCGAACAACAATCTAAGCTTAGTTTTCGTCTCTGATTGCCTATGATGTCTGTCCTGCTGAGCTACAATAATCACATCACATTATTATACTAATATTATAAATGTGAAAATATATTTGGATGTTTAGATGTTTGTTCCACCTTCACACTTAAAGTACTCGACGGATATGGATGAAATTTGGAATGGAGATAGTTTGTAACCTGGATGGGATACTTTTTACGGGAAAAAGTCTTATTCCCACGGGAAAAACTAATATAACGTGAGCATAGCGGGCGGACAGCTAGTAATATAATAAAGGTTATTAGTCCGTCTAGCCTCACCTCTTCCGCTGCTGCGCGGTGGCCGCGCTGCTGGTGACGATGGCGTCGGCCGGCACGCGGCCCCAGTGGCACGTCTCCCACTGGCTCACAGGCTGGCGGGAGCCGTCGCGGCAGATCAGCTCGAATTGGTCTTCGGTAACTCCGCCTAGTAGGTATATAAAAAAAAACTTTGAGTAAAAAGTCGTATCGGAGAACAAATGGGTTGAGCACCCAATTGAGAGATGCCGCGTTATTTATCTAACACATGGTCTAAGTATTACAAGAACTGTGGAGATATTTGGGGAGTGTTTTATCAAGCAGTGGACGTCTTTCGGCTCATATTATGAGGATAATTCTACTAATCCTACTAATATTATAAATGCGAAAGTTTAGATGTTTGTTGCCGAATCACGCTTCAACCACTGGACGGATCGGGATGAAACTTGGCACACATATAGGTTAGGTCCTGGAATAGGACATGGGCTACTTTTTACCGTGGGAAGGCACTTCATCCCTACGGGAAAACTCATTAAACGCGGGTGAAACCGCGGGCTGAAAGCTAGTGTTATACAATAAGAATATATACACGAAATCACATCCTATCCTCTAAGGGGTGAGCAGAGCTTTAATTGGCTTCCAATAAATTACAAAACAATAATAATAATAAAAAAACTTTATTATCAAACACAGCTCATATACGTCCCCACCGAGGGCTCGAGCTAACCCTGAATTAGCTGAATTAGGGCGATTAGGCCTTAGTCGACCACGCTGGCCCAGTGCGGGTGAGCTGTTGATTATCAAACAAAAAGTTCCCAGTGTGCTCAACATAGGAAAGAAGATGATAAATACAATACTAAATGCAACACTGTTGTTACTAACAGCATCTTACCTTTATACTGCTTTCAAATAGTTAGAAGTTATATAGACTCACCGAGTATCTTATGTGACAGTAGTGCGTGTTGTATGGTAGTGTCTCGGACGAAGGCGATGTCCCCAGTCCCGTTGGAGACGAGGCACTTTAGGGCTCCTTCGTACCCCGCGAAGGGGTCTCGTAATGTGCAGCGAATGCCCGCTGCGCCAGTACACAGTTTGCATAGTCTGAAATTATTATGTAAATTGCAAATTGGCAAACTGGTTGTTTAAATGTTGCTCTAGCGACTGCGTTTTAGCCGTATTCTTGCTGAATCACACCGGGGCGTCTGAACAGTCAGCCTCTGTACCCTTACAACTTCTTCTTTCGAGTTGATGGCTCGTCAGATTTTATATTTTGTTTCCCCAGTATGCTGCCACCCTGATTGTTCCATCTGAGGCCTCCATGAGCTCCGCCAGGGAGAACGAGTCAGGACAAGCACAAAATTTTTTTAGCACGAAATTTGCATAAAATATTTGCCACTGAAAAAATTAAAAAATAGTCTTACTTGTCAGAGTTGTCACCGATAGGATTGTACATGTCCTTCAGTGAGTTGGGTGCGCACGATTCGCCAAAATAATCCGTCGTCGACTTCACATGATTATTGCAGTCCGTTATCTTCAATCCACCTTCTTGCATGAGCTGAATCATAGGAAATATTTTAGTATTAAAAGAAACATGATCTTTTATAATAGGGAATATGTACATTTTTTTTAAATTCATTAATCGAAATATTTCAAGTTCCAGATAAACACATAAAAAATATTTTTCAAATATCTTGCTCAGAAACAAAGTTATAAGGCTTCAAAGTTGATGGTTAGACAGAGAGGTCCGACATGACCATTAACGTCATTGGTCACGCGGGCCATACATCCACGCCATAGAAAATTTTGTTTTCGTTGATGATGAAAAGAGGGACAGATATATTTGTTTAATAATGTTGTATCTAGTTTGTTTTTCGATCAATTTCGATTCTCTTTTTACTGTAGGTATTCTACAGGGTGTCCAAAAAGGGTGTTGGCAGTTTATACCCAAAAATTATATATGAAAAATATATCATTTCATAATTTTATTACTATTTGCAAAAAGTACATACAATGTACAATGGAAAGTTTACGACATAAAAATTATGTTGTTCAAATGACGTCCATTACGTCTTAATCCATTTTCTAATGATATTCACACTGGGAGATAAAGAAATGTCCCGTACATTGAATTGCGCGCGATATAAGCGGCGAGCTGTTATTATCGAATTATTGTTTTGATAATAAGCTCGTACACATAATGCGCGCTGAGCTCCGGTATACGAATCCATTTCAACAATATTTCCAATAGATTCCACGTATGACATTATATTTGTTTTTGCTATCTACTCTCATTAAGACGATTTATTGATATATAAAAGTGCAAATACCTTTTTTGGACACCCGATATTATTGAATACTTTCAGATGAATTATGAAAAAAAACTAATATATTTTTTATGCATATTCCCTATTGTTAACATAGAACATATTTATCTATAAAATGCAAGGCTTTGGACACCACAACAAAGTTAACCCACTGTTCTCTCTCCCCGTTCCCACTTACCGCGGCCAATTTAAATTTCATCAAAATCTACAAGAGTTTGTAATTTTCTATAACAAGGATTGGTTATTTTTGAGATATGCTTATATCATTCATTCTGTATACAGACGCCAAAAATCTACACTAGGCCTTTATAGCTTAAACTAGAATACAAATTTTTGCATGACTGCATACTTACAACATGCACGGGCATGACCCAGCCGGCGAGGGACCCCACTCCCGGGAAACAGGCCCGGACTCCGCGCAGCCCGTGCAGCCCCGTGGAGGGGCTCACTTGCGGCAGGGTACCTCTCTTCACCACGGCCACCGCGTATTGGTACGGCTCGCCGCGGCCGTATAACTGAGAAAATCAATTAAAAGGTTAATTCAAATTCAAAATATTTTATTTCAGATTTAGTGTTAGTAAAAAAATTACTTAAATAATAATGATGGCAGTAAGAAATTTTACTCAAACTTATTCATAACTTCAAAATTAATCCTTATATAAAGTCATGATGGTTTCTCTAAAGAAGTGAGCAGAGCTCAGCTTTAGTTAGCTTACAAACAAACCAATCAACATGGTTTGTTAGTTTGAAATTGTTAGATTATTATTCAGTTGGTATTTTATTGTTATTTATTTATTATATAGTCATGGTAAGAAGCATATAAAGGTACAACCATACTTTGTTTTTTAGGTGCACCATTATAATGCCAGGTGGACTGATGACCTGAGGAAGGTCGCTGGTGGTGGCTGGATGAGGAAAGCGGGTGATCTTGGCGTGCCCTTGGGGAGGCCTATGTCCAGAAGTGAACTGCAATAGGCTGATTGAGATTGATTATAATGACTGCTTTCCAGCTTATAACCTACCATAAAGTGGAACTAACATAAGGGTGGCCTATTTTTAAGCTGGGAACTGCTGTGTATTTTACAAATCAAACTAAGATGACACATTATACCTTAAATTACCCTTTTTTGACTAACCTTATTTGAATAGTTGGTTTCTATGACAGTAAGGGATTGATTAATATATTATACCACATACCTCTTGAAGTATAGGTACAAGAGAATGAAACCTTCCAGCAACATAGACTTCTCCCGCATCTAGACCTAACAAAGAGGCCTTCCCTTGGTCCACCCAATTCATACATTCTTCTGTGTCAAATGCCTGTAAGAATAACCAAGTCATCATCATCATCTCTGCCGAAAGAAAAGTACTTAATTGTAATTAACACCTTAATTTTTATTCTATCTTATAAAGAAATAATTCAAATGCATTGATTTTATTCTCCAGTGTGTACTGCTTTTCTGGTTGTACAGGCAGGTCTCTTTTTTCGGCTTCCCTTGCTTTTGTTTTCTTCCTTAATGATCAATTCATCATATTTAGTTATTGCATAGTTGTTTTTTATTTTATTTACTTGAATTGCATAGCTAGCTGTTTTATTTTCAAGAATTTTAAATTGTTTAGAAATTATATCATTTAGCTAGCAACACGGATGCTCTTATATTAAAATTTTTATTTTATGTCTTGGATTTAATTCCATATTTTATAATAATTATTATTTGTATACTGACTTTTTTACCTGGATAAATTAACTTTACTCTTTGGTGTAGGCATGGGCATATCCAGCGTTTGGTTAGAAGTGGGACAAAAGTAAGAAAACCTGAGAAATAGTGGGATTTCAAAATTATTTTTATGAAATTGACCTTTCCTATCATATCTCAGCAATCAACTTGCAAAGGTGCTGGCAAAATCTGTTTGTTTGAATTTTACTAAATACTTAAATAATTTGTTAGGGTCGACCAAGCTCCACCTTGCCCCACTGTGGGAGTGTGCATAAGTTACTAGCCAAAAAAGAAGTAATTAAATAAATAAACTTACTCTTTCACACTGCAGCTCAATATAATCATTTCCAAAAAGTCCTTTGTCTAAGGTAGAAGTGTTCATAAGCTTCTCACACTTAGCTTGTTCAAGTTTGGATGTAGTACACCACGTTACAATGTTTTGTCCCTCAACTTTAGGTTGTTGGAACACATTGATGCTATCTTCAACAGCTCTATTTGACACTGTGCCTGAAGCTGCCACTGAAAAATTTTAAATTTGGTTTAAGTTCTGAAAGGCTTGACTTTATGTATGAATATTTTTTAGGTTTTATTTTTGGAGGTGTAGTACAATTTAATATGATAGTTATATTTAAAATATACAATCAATAATCCTGATGTGCCATGTGGTAACGGCAGAGTCACCAACCCCTGCTCTTCCCGTGGGTGTTGTAAGAGGCGACTTAGGAACTACACATTGAACAGGGAACGAGCAGAAGCGGTCTCTGATAGTAACCTTTCTGCGATCTCCAACCCGCCTGTCAAGCGTGGAGATTATGGCAAAACCCTCCACTTAAATGGAGGAGGCTCATAGTCCAGCAGTGGACTGTAACGGGCCGTTGATGTATCCTGCTATAAGCAATATTCGATCAGAGAGTTGCCTTCAGGGTTCCCTAAAGTTTTGTTTAAAACTACTGTAGTTATTTTCAAAACTGTAATTCTTTACTTACCAAGAAGTGTTGGTATTATTACTGAGTAGTATAAAGCTGCCATTTTAAACAAGTAACTATTTTCACTTAATTCTAATTAGTTTCCATAATAATTTGATAAAAAAATTCAAATCGGAATTTCAGACACACCCTAACCGCACACACAGTTTCTCCTCCTCAAAGAGTAAACAACCAGAACGGAAACAACAACTGAACGAATGATAACATTAGCCGTTCGTTCGTATTCGTTCATTTAGTGCTGTCAAAAACCGGTAATGATTGATTTGTATCAAACATCCTACGATTGACAAGTAAAATTCATCGAGAAAAAAAAATATGTACAAGATAGGCAGGTATTTCACAGGCGCAGTTTATTTGAAGCTTTTGTTTCTTTGTTTTAAACAACGATAATAATACTTGTTTCATTCTGTTTTATTATGAACGTCACTGCTATTTTAAATATTTATTGATTCACAGAAGACCAGATGATGCTTTTAGTGTAATAGGATAATTCGAAACAATTTTATCTTTAATTTAATAATAGCGTCTCCATGAAAAGACCTTCAAAATATTATTTTTCTGCCTGCCACTTGCCAGCAGCGTTGCCAGAATGTTACTTTGGTAACATTTTACGCTACTTTTGACCCTTTCATGTTATTTTACCTCCATGTTACACGACTCAAAATATTACTTTTATGTTACTTTTAGGACTTTAAAAAACATATTTAAATATTTTCCAGCAAACCAAAAATACTTGATTTTGTGGCAAACCTAACACGACCAACGACCGCGCCAAAATCTTTCACTTCTTATCGTATATTCACTTACTCGCGTATGCTTTTAAACCTTCCATCCCGTTTACCGAGGGACTGCGGCGTCTGTTTATTTTTCTTTATAAAGGTTGTGAGAGATATTATTTAACATAAGTTACTCAATTCACTATGATTTAGTTCATTTAGATTACGGAAAAAACGTATTCCCTAGTAAATAGTTTCTAATAAAGCAAAGATTTTCTTTTACCGTATCTGGTTATGAACCTGAGCTGTAGTTTCATATGCGGCCGGAGGGGATTCGTTCAATAATTACCTATTAAGTTTGGGAAAGAAGAATTTTCACTTTATTTTTTTTTATTTTTTTTACGATTAGGTATTACAGTATTTTACTTTTTTCGTAAAAATGTTACTTTTCTATGAGCTGTCTGTTTCATGTTGCATTTGACTATCACTTACTGGCAACACTGCTTGCCAGTTCCACCGGCAATGCGTATTTCTATAAAATTTTGAATTTACTCGTATATGTAGCTTTGATACAAATTTCAACAGTAAGTATGAATGATTAGGATAATTTAGAATGCAATTTAAAATATGTAATAGAATATCCACGCTGTAGTTTAACCGTAATACTTGTAAAATTTTTGCAGGTTTTAAACTTTTTAGGTTCGGCGTTTGCACGTGGTAAAGTTGTTGTTTGTGGGTTAAAATGGTCGTGTTCACTTGTGGACATTGTGGTGAGTCCGTGCAGAAGCCTAAGGTCGAGAAACACTACCAGACGAAATGCAGAAACAGGAATCCCAACTTGTCATGCATGGACTGTTTCAAGGATTTCTTGTAAGTATTTTAGTATGAAAAAAAGAAGTTTCCGCTCCTTTGTTCTTGATAAAACTATATTTGTTTGGACACATTACAAGTCTCAAGAGTTTCAAGCACATGCTGTTTTAATTTTGTTTAGTGGATACTTATAATTTTAAGGTTATAAATATAAAATATGCGTTTAGTTAACTATGTAATTTCTTTTTATTTACAGAGGTCAAGCTTATGAGACTCACACCAAATGCATAACAGAAGAGGAGCGTTACTCGGCAAAGGGTTTTCAAGCCAAGGAAAAGAAAGGTGAAAAAAAGCAGAATACTTGGGTGGAAATGCTACAAGCCGTTTTAGATGAACAAGCAAATGCCCCTAAAAATGTACTCAGGATCATTGATACTGTTAGCAAACACAACAACACCCCTAGGAAGAAACCAAAGTTCATTAATTTTGTTAAGAATGTTTGTGGCCACAAAACTAACCCTAAAGACATTGATCAAGCCTGGGATCTTATATCTGTTAAGCTTTCTGCTCTCTCATTGGCTAATACACAAAACCAGAACCAAAATAAAAAGAATGAAAATTCAGAAGTTAACAAGCAAGATAAGGAAGATGATGAAAAAGATGATAGTGGTGAAAAAAGAAATGCAGAAAAACAAAATGCTACAGAAAAATCTGGTAATGACATGGAGGAAGTTGATGAAGAAGATGATGCTGCTAAAGAAGAATGCAATGAAGAAGTTTCCAATAAGAAATTGTCAAAAAAACAACGCAAAGAGGAGAAGAAACGTAAGAAATATGAAGCAGAATTGCAGAGTGCAGAAACAGCTCCAACAGAGGAAGAGGAAGTACCAGAACAAGTAACGAAGAAAGGCAAAAAGAAGAAGACCAAGAGTGAATGCAGCGCTGGTGACAATGAAGAAAATCAGCAAGAAAGTAAAAATAAGAATAAAAAACGAAAACGGCAAGACACTGTTAATAGTCTCCCTGAGGTACCTAGTGGTACTGAAATTGAGCCCGCAGCTGTGACTAAAGTATCCAAAAAGAAAGTTAAAGTTAATGAGACTGAGGAATTAGAAGACAGTATCTGTTTGCATGATCAGAATGTAGCCAAAATAGGAGAGTTGACTGTGAGCAGTGATCAGTTTAACTGGCATGCTGTCATTAAATCCGTTTTGCAAAAGAAAGACAATGAGCTGCCATTTAAACGCCTGCAAAAGAAGGTTCTAATGGAATATTCAGAAGCAACAGGAAGAGATGTAGACGACAGAATTGCTGATAAGTTTATAAAGAAATTAAAAAGTGCTCCAAATGTGAGAGTAGATAAAAACAGGGTTATGCTTTTAGAATAAAAATAGCTACCATTTTGTTTTCAAAATAACCATTAGACTAGGGTTTTATAGTAAGTCAGAAAGTCAGTTGTTCAGTACATAATATAATTTTATACCTGTAAATACAGTTATCAACTTAAACATTAAGGATAGTTTCACATTGTCCATTTTTTATGCTAGACGTAAGTGGCTTAGTGTTATCCAATCTTAAAGCTGCGGCGAAGCAGATGCCACTCCTATTTAAATTTAAAATATTCTGACATAATATAATCTATCACACTCGCTGCAGTTTTAAAACTATATATAAAAGTGCCCTTATTGTTCTTTATAAGTAATATTATTTTCTCTATACTACATTTCTAACTTACTCTAAAATCGCAGTGTATGAAGATGAAATTGGGACTGCCAGATCTTGTACCCATATAGTCATTGACTTTTATAATAAAACTTTGACTAAAACATTGACTTTGGTAATAAAAAAAATCTATGTGTTCCAATAATATTAAGGAAATTTGTAAGTGTAAAAACTATGGCCAAATCACAGCTATTTTCTGCTGTATGTTTTATAACAAGCATTTAAGTGTTTAAATTTCAAAAACTATCTAATGATCCATGTGAATTTTGAAATCACTTTTAGCTTGCCTTTGCATAGTGAGCCGCACGACGATGGCATAAGTTAGATTTTCCAAGATCTTATATTTCTTAGCAAAGGGTATTATGGAGGAGAAATCCCATTGATTTGTGGTCTACTGTTCAAAAAACAATCTCCTTCGGCATCCTTCGCTTTCTATCAATGAATGTATAAATCATAATTTTAATCAGAATCAAAATAATAATTGAGCATTGAATTCCAGACAAATTAAAATTCGGTTTTATAGAGAGATGCTCTATTATTATTTTTGTAAGTACCTACTGTGTATTTCAATAAGTTTGCAATAATAGGAAATTAATAAACAAGCAACAAACATTGCACTATGTACTTTATCTTGTTTAAAAGCCGTAATAAAATTATGAGTATGTAGGTAACATTTTGTGTTTTTTATTTACCTAAGTAAACCGGAATGTGTGTGGATAATGTAATGTGGCTATGGTATTTTATTGTAGGGTCACGCTGCGAATGCAAATGGCAATTTATAAATTAGGGCCTAGAGTGTCACTTAGGGAAAAATTACAATCTTGTGTATGTAAAATAATTTTAAAAAGAACGGTGATAAACACAATTTCAATACTAGAAATAAGGATAAGATGGCTGCTCATGTTAGCCGACTGTGTAGAATAACACATTACACATAGACGATTTTTTTTAACACATTACAATAAAGTCCCTACCGATTTAAAAAAATACCTTTAGATAAGTCTAAGCTATTGGCAAATATTATATAAAAAAGCTTATTATAGAATATCTGACTACTTCGAGGACAGAAATATCCATGGGAATAGATGACAGACTCAAGCACGTTTAAAACGTCCTTGGGCAGGCTGTTTCAACATGCATGAATTTTGTAAATGACCATAGAGCCCGTTACAGACGGAGCTATAATATATATTATAGCACGAGGCAGCCAGCTCTCTCATCACCATTCACTTTATGTGCAAGGCGGGGGTCAAGCAGAATGGCCGGTCACTGATTGATTCGCCATTTTGTTTGACCCCCCGCTTTGCGTGAAAGTGAATGGCGACGAGAGAGCTGGCTGCCTCGTGCTACAATATATATTATAGCTGCCGTGTGTGATGCCCTTAAAGTATATTATTATACAAAAAAAAGAAACGCAAATGATGCGACGCATGTGGAGTTTCTTTGGTGAGTTCTTCACCACAGAGTCCGCACATTGTGTAGTGAAATCCCCCAAACAAAGGAGAGTGGGCAGAAATCAAAGGGCCTCGGTCCAAAATTAACTCTACTGTCAAATGACTTGATGCATCCTAATTATAATGTGTGTTAACTGTATTTGAAATCTAATCTGTTGTTAGTGTGATATAGCACAAATAAAAATAGTTTTTTTTTTCTCTATTTTAGGATTTTTGAAGAAAATGTAATTAAATAAAAAGCGAAGTTATGTGAATTTTTCATTTTAATCAATTAACATGGGTATTTCACCCTATAAAAATTACAATTTTAAAATCATTTTTGATAATTTCTGAGTAAATAAGGCCGCCCCCACAATAGCCACATAGCACATTTGAAAGAGTGTTACATGCGTAACATTTCATTATATAGGACCAAAAAAATCCCACCCTATGAAAATGAGATATTCAAGTTTTTAAAACTTTTTGTTAGCACATTTGAAAGAATGTAATATGCGTAACATTTCATTATATGGGACCGAAAAAATCGCAACCTATAAAAATGAGATATTCAGGTTTATAAAACTTTTTGACAAATTCCGCGTATATAAGGTCGCCCCCACAGTAGCCACATAGCACATTTAAAAGAGTGTAACATGCGTAACATTTCATTATATGGGACCGAAAAAATCGCACCCTATAAAAATGAGATATTCAGGTTTATAAAACTTTTTGACAATTTCCGCGTAAATAAGGCCGCCCCCACAATAGCCACATAACACATTTAAAAGAGTGTAACATGCGTAACATTTCATTTTATGGGACCGAAAAAATCGCACCCTATAAAAATGAGATATTCAAGTTTTAAAAACTTTTTGTCAAATTCCACGTAAACAAGGCCGCCCCCACAATTGCGTCATAACACATTTGGAAAAGAGTAATATGCGTACCATTTCATTATAGAAGACCGAAAAAATCGCACCCTATTAAAATGAGATATTCAGCTTTGTATAACTTTTATTCAAATTCCGCTTAAATAAGGCTGCCCCCACAATAGCCACATAGCACATTTGAAAGAGTGTAACATGCGTAATATTTCATTATATGGGACCGAAAAAATCGCACCCTATGAAAATGAAATATTTTAGTTTTTAAAACTTTTTGTCCAATTCCACGTAAACAAGGCCGCCCCCAAAATAGCGATATATCTTATTTTTATAGGGTGCGATATTTGGTCCCATATAATGAAATGTTACGCATATTAAATTCTTCCAATCGTGCTATGTGGCTATTGTGGGGGCGGCCTTATTTAAGCGGAATTTTACTACAAGTTATACAAACCTGAATATATCATTATTATAGGGTGGGATTTATTAGGTCCCATATAATAAAATTTTACGCATGTTATACTCTTCCAAATGTGTTATGTGGCTATTGTGGGGGCGGCCTTATTTAAGCGGAATTTGACTAAAAGTTATACAAAGCTGAATATCTCATTTTAATAGAGTGCGATTTTTTCGGTCCCATATAATGAAATGTTACGCATGTTACACTCTTTCAAATGTGCTATGTGGCTATTGTGGGGGCGGCCTTATTTAAGCGGAATTTGACTAAAATTTATACAAAGCTGAATATCTCATTTTCATAGGGTGCGATTTTTTCGGTCCCATATAATGAAATGTTACCCATGTTACACTCTTCTACATGTGCTATGTGGCTATTGTGGGGGCGGCCTTATTTAAGCAGAATTTTACTAAAAGTTATATAAACCTGAATATCTCATTTTTATAGGGTGCGATTTTTTCGGTTCCATATAATGAAATGTTCCATTTTTAACGCTCTTTCAAACGTGCTGTCTGTCTACTCTGGGGGTGGACGTTTTTAATTTTTGGACCAATTTGCCCACACTCTTTTAATGACGAAACTAAGAGATGTAACCACACAGAAAATTTCTCTGTGGATGTAACATCCAAAAGTTAATAAACTAAGTATTCATTTTATTTCATATCACTAGTTTATTGCACGACTTGCACACACAGACACAATTACAAAGTGTTTCTAAATATTCCAAACTAAAAACAAAACAAATGAGCTAAGAAATACACAACAAAATTATAGTAGATTATTAACCAAGTGGTGAAACCGATCAATTACACCCCGAGGTACGAGTATTTTGGCGCACGAGCGTAGCAAGGGCGCTTATAGCGCGAGGGAATTGATCAGTTTCCCACGTGGTGAACGCTCTGCTTTTCGTCTCGATTGTGAGAAAAGACAAGTCAGTTTGTAAAAAAAATAACACATGGGCTACATACCTACCACATTGACATCACACGTGCGACACACACATCAATGCACCTATTTCATAGTCAAACTGCGAAATTTTCAGTAGGTTTTAACGACTTCACTGTATATTAACTTTTGAAAAGTTACGCACAAGTCTAAGTTAAACTAATTTTCACTATTTCATCGTTAAAATTGACAAAAATTAATAAAATATGTTTTAAATCTAAATCAAAACATGCTTAAAACCACAGATAACATTCTTTTTTCGGCAAAAAATTTCTCCCGCCTTTTTTTATAGGGCGCGTTCGTTTCCAGCCAGAAAAACTTTCTTTTTCCGGCATGATTTTTGACAAAAATATAAAAATTATGGTTTATTTTATTATTTTTAATCCTTTTATTGTTATTTCTTGGTAAATACTTGTATTTTGTATTCATCTTGCATAGAAAAATATATTCAAGCGATTTTTTTAAATTTTTATTGAAATTAACTTAATTGTATGCTGTATACGTCTACTCCTTTGCCATTTATCGTGTGCAACTTTCTATGAAAATAATAAAAAGAAAGGTTCGAATTACAAAGTTACTTACATCCCTTGGGATCCTTTCTTTGGGGTCAGTATTGGACTAATTTCAGAGCATGAGTGATGAAAAATATTTTATTAATATGTACTTTATTATACATTATTATATGGCTTCTGTAAATAAATTTACTAGTTAAAAAAGACATGAATCCAGTGAAATCCTTCTGTCGTCTTTCTTCTTGATAATCGCGCATAAAATCTTCTACTGAACCCCAAAGTCTACAAAGTAGGTTAAAAGTTTGATTTTAATTTGTTAGCATTTTAACCGTAAAGGCGAAACTTAAAGTCGTTTCCCTATTTGCTAGTCTCGAGGGCCGTGTCGTAGCATTTTACGAGCCATCTTAACAGGCTTATAAACAACCTTAGGCAAAGAACGTAAGCCGGGGACATTGTCTTTTACGAAGCTAGTTATCCGCATCTACGATAATAGCATAGCACTTGAAGTTACACGCTCAAGTTACTTTTTATAAACGCTATTGAATAAAAGTCTACCTAAGTCTTTCAAGAAGTTAAAATGGAAGGTAAGTAGAACCTGCATGCACCTGAACATGGAATCGAAACAGCAACCAATTACAGCCTCCGCCCGTGGCCGAGCGGTAAAGCGTTAAGTTTTCATTACGGAGGTTCCGGGTTCGAGTCTCGATGGAGACATTGTGGTCAAGCCTTGGGGTCAAACAAACCACTTCGTGAGACTGTCCTCGTTTGGTTGGAACATTGCAGACTGAATCACCTCATTGTTCGAAAAGCAAGATGGTTCCGTGCTTCGAAAAGCACGTAAACCTGTATCAAGTATCTGCATCAATTAAGTTAGCTGCTAAAGAAAGGTTTTCTGTTAAACTAACCGGCCATTATGAAATGAAAACGGACAGTGTATTCCACTTAGGTATGTCGAGCCTTGTTGAGTACCTCACTTACTTACCTCTGTTGTCTACGTGGCCCAGTTTTTTGCACCTTCTACTTACAACCGTACATAAATGCAGTAATATTTTCTCTCAGCGAACAACTTCGCGCATTTTAAAAAATAGCTTCTTTTCAAAAGAAGACGACGATAGGTTGGAATATTCTAGTATCTTAAAAACAATAGAAATAAGACCACGCGTTTTCAACAACGCCCAGACCTATTTAAATATCTTCTCCGTGAGGTCTTCAAAACATACGGGGCTATTAACTGTTGAGATGCATTAAGCAGTTAAAGAGCACTTTAAGTGTTAGCACATTTCCCGTTACTGTCTGTTTTATCTGTGCTGTTAGTTGTACAATAGCAGTACGTGACAGCACTATAAAAACCGATGAAACGTAGCCATCTATAGCTCGAGTCGTGCTATGTTATTACCACTTTGGTAACACATAGCAGTTAGGATAGGGAAAAAGAAAGAACCGTAGCCATGTCGTAGTGCTTTCGTAGCATATTCATAGCGCATTTGTAACCATACCGTAGCGCTTTCGTAGCCATTTCGTAGCACATTTGTAGCAATGTTCTAGCGCATTTGTAGCCATACCGTAGCGTATTCGCAGCCATTTCGTAACACATTCGTAGCAATGTCCTAGCACATTTGTAGCCATACCGTACCGTTTTCGTAGCACATTCATAGCAATGTCCTAGCGCATTTGTAGCCATACCGTAGCGCTTTCGTAGCCATTTTGTAGCACATTCGTAGCAATGTCCTAGCGCATTGGTAGCCCTACCGTAGCGTTTTCGTAGCCATTTCGTAGCACATTCGTATTCGTATCAATGTCCTAGCGCATTTGTAGTTATACCGTAGCGCTTTCGTAGCCATTTCGTAGCACATTCGTAGCAATGTCCTAGCGCATTTGTAGCCGTACCGTAGCAATTTCTTAGCCATATTTTAGCGCATTCGTAGCCATGTCATAGTGCATTCGTAGCTATTTCGTAGTAAATTCATAGCAATGTCCTAGAAAGTTCGTAACCATGTCGGAGCGCGTTTGTAGCCATGTCGTAGCACGCTCGTAACCATGTTGTAGCAACGCCTACGGTCACGGTTACTGCACGAAATGTGGAGTTCGTACCTAATATTTTTTATGCGTTTAGTAATCAATGCGAGGTACCGAAAACGTTAAGACAAGCTGCATCTAAACTCTCTTCCCATCACTGTGTAAAAAATATTACTAAGGGCCGTAGCTATTCCGTAGCACGTTGGTAACCATGTCGTAGTACCTACAGTGCGAATATTGTGTATATTTTTTACGCATCAGCTCTTTTTTTCTTTTTACCCCATTAATTTTGTTTATTAAATAGTACAATTGTTTTTACGATACTATATATATTATAATATAATCAAAGTTTTCAAAGTGATGCATAAAAATCTAAACAGTTTTGGACAAATTAGGAAAATTCATAACCTCGAAAACAACGAAAAGATGAAAAAATAAGTAGCATTACAAGAAACGGTATGTCCTTTATCCTATTAATAGGACAAAAAGTAGAACCACGAGGAAAAGGGTACGACGTGTCGACTACGTTAGCACGTAGCGAACAGCCTCAGATGGCTATCTTACCTCGTAGACACGTCTGACTTAATACTCTTAATGTCGGCGTACTTACTCTTAACATTTGTGTAGGTAGAGGTGTAGGTACTTAAGCTGCGGCTTGTAAAGGCTTTTAGTACTTAACTTACCTACACACAGCTGTTCACTCGAGTTAAGGTTTTCATAGTGTCCTTGACTTTCTCATATAGGTACGTTATGACGAGGAAAACAAAATGAAAATAAGTAATTTATTGGCCCATGCCTGCTATGTATGAATAATTTATTTGTGTCTCGGATGGCAAGTTGTTGGTCCACATTAATTATCAAAGTTGCCATGTTACCTACCTATTAAAATTTATTTTATAAAAAAAGTGTAATAAAGTTTTTTTTTCTAGTAACAAATAAAATCCGTACACAAATTCTTCAATTCGATAGCAAGTTTACAAAATACAACAATAAATACCTCCACCGTATGTGCTGCGTCACTGTAGCGTTTTACGGGCATCGCAAGGGTTCACATTCAACACAATAAGTGCCAGTGCCTTTTGTCGACCGCAAATATAGGACAAATGGTAGGTAAACAGTTAAACTAGTAAGAATATTGGTCCCAATTCCAGCAGATATAAAACTAAGTACTGAATACCTACAAATAAATCCGGTGATCGATACATACTTTACAACGTGTTAAAAAACCTCTTGAGTATTTATAGCTCAGCCCATGAAACTGAACATTTTATTCTATAACTAACATTTAATAAGTGCTATATTTATTTTTTGTACAAATTGACTCAATCAGAAATATTAGTTCACATAAAAAATATTTTATAAAATTTTAATTTAAAAAATATTTGTATTAAATAAATAGATTTCATGTTGTTTGTTGTTTTTTGGTGCTTGCAGGAATTGTGACTAGTTCGAACTTTTTCATACAAGTTGAATGTGCCAGCAAGTAAACGACTCATATATTATAGGTACTTTGTTATCAATTAGGATTAATCTGTTCTGAGCTAGATACAAGTCTTAAAATACGAGCACGATATAAAAAAAAGGAGTTTTTTCTTCAAGTTGGTTCTTATTTACTATTTTAACATTGAATGGGTACGGTCCCCTGCAGAGAATCGGACCCCCCTGGCATTGCGTAAGCGCATGATAGTATTCTAGGGGGTCCGATCTATCTGCAGGGGACCGTACGTACCTATTATAGTTGTAATTGCTACGTATCATTGATTCTTTATAAGTATTTTTTGAGTATGATATTAATAAAATACCTAGTAAAGTATGTGTTTTATGGTGATTTCTATATTTTTTGTACAAATTGGATTAACTAACACCTTTTTTGGTTGCAATGTTTATTTTGAAACTGGAAAATTGAAGACTATTTTTATTCTTTTTTGGGAAAGATTACTACAACCTAAAAAAAATTTGAATAAACGGCTCACGTATGTGTTTTAACGAGATTATTTATGAAAAAAAAACAAATCAAGTGGGGACATCTCACACACGGCCATCTGATCTCAAACTAAGCAGAGCTTGTACTATGGGTACCTGAGAGCTGATATACCTATACATACATAAATAAATACATACTTATATAGATAAACAACATCCAGACACAAGGCAAACACAAGTGTTCATCAAACGAATGTTTGCCCTGGGCGGGATTCGAACCCGCGACCCTGTGCTTCGAAGGCAGACGTACTACCAACTAGGCTACGGGTCCGTCAAAAAAGCATTGTTACTTTCAATAATAAATCTGGAATTGTGTTTCAGAAGAAAATCAATATATGTGCGGAATCAAAGACCTTATTGACCTTATTTGTGCCTTTCCTGTGGACATAATATGAGCTGACATCTAATAATCATCCTATTATGTACTGTTTACTTTACCTGAATGGAACAATAATATTAGGTTTGAGGTCCCATCGGGCTACTGTTCGCAACAGACCATTTTGAAGACAATACCGGGCAAGGTCTGACATGAACAATCTCTGAACATAATTGAGCGAATTGATAGGGGTATATTGAACAAACTTCCGACGCTTTGAACTTCGAAGGGGTTGGTTGATGTTACGGGTAAGTAGGATTAAACAATTATAGAATCGATGACGGCGGCATGCCGTGTGTAAGGTTATGAATGAATGAAATAATTATAGAACTAAATGAACATAATTATTATTTTATGGAAACTTTGTCTTCCAACGTGAAAAAATGTAACGAAGCGCGACTGAACGCAATAATCACGAATTGTTTAATAATAAATTAATATAGCTGAATTAAAGGGATAGGAACTTATAAAAAAAAAATTTTTCCATCTGGATGTTGCCTCTGATTCTTTTTTTTTAAGACGAATTCACTAGGACTATGAGTTCTTTAATTTGTAGATTGGTAAAAATACCAAGAATATTTTTTTATAGTTTTTAGAAAACATCTTGACGACGACCCCGTGCTATTCCCCAAGTTCAAACAAATCTATTCCTCATTTTTATAACTCGAATCTCGAGTAGGCAGAATAAAAATGCGAGGTTCTTAGCCAATCGTCATCCACAAGGCCTGGAGCTTAGTTGCATGCAACATGAATGAAAGAGGAGACATGAAAAGTTTTTTCGCGTGTGCCCATTTCGTTTGCTAAAAATAGAGGCGAAAGCGGCGGCGTAATGCTAGCACTTTTACAGGGCTGTAAGAAATATTACAGGAGGAACCGTGAATAGCATGAATATGTTGAATCCACTTACATGTTCGATTCCCGGTGAAGACAGGTTAATCTCTACAGTACGCACGTATCCCCATAGAGGGGCTCAAGCCTACCCTGAATTTGGGCGATTAGGCCTTAGTCGACCACGCTGGCCCAGAGCGGGTTGGTCGACTTCACACACAACCTTTGAATTTCTTCGCAGGAGTGTGCAGGTTTCATCACGATCTTTTCCTTCACCGTAAGAGCATGAATATGAATGGCATGAATGTCCACGTGTTTAATTCCCGGTGAAGACAGGTTAATCTCTACAGAACGCACACTTGTTAGTGGACGTGCCAATTCAGATAATCATTTGTAATCCAAAAATGTGGATGATGTAGATTTTCACTTTCTCACCTATATGAGAAAAGTGTTTACCTAGTTAAAAAAAATCTTCATACTTAAAGTCTAATGTTATTAATAATTTTTTTCAACATTGTGCATGAATAAAAATTATTTTAATATACTAAATAGCCTAGCAACTCCACAGGAATCACATCTCACTTCTTTACCTTGTTTTCGCACCACGACGCCACTCATTTGCAATTTCCCTCCATTCTGGTAAATTATAGTCCATTCACCTCCTTCTCACAATTTTATGAAGGAAATAACACTTATTACATTTATATCGTGCCTACAAGCAACACTTTATTATATTAAGGCTAGAGATTATTAGAGCATGATATTGTTTGGCACAAGATTTTGGTGCCAAAAAAAATTGTATGTTGTAGATTGGCTCCTTTCGGTTTGGTAGACCTGTTTACTTTTTGTGTGTTAATGAAAGTAATGTACTTAATTCATTCAATGTCTAGGTATTTGGGTATTTTAGGCTATATAATTTAATGTTTATTTGTCCTTTTCTTTCGTACAAAATGATGACGTCAACAGTAACTACTTATTCGATACAGATAAGATGTTATTCCAAGTAATCAGAGCTTTAGAGCTTTATAAGTAAGATAAGTCTTTATTCCAAGTAAGATTTAACAAAGTAATTTTTCGACGTCAAACCAAGATGGCCCGTTCACTACAAGTGTACGCCTTCTGTGGAGAAGAACGGCCAGAAAAAACTCCACAGGACTCGTATCTTTAAATTAAAAATACAAGTTAGTAGATGGACAGTAATAATTTATAACGTATTTCAAGTACATTAAGGATAGTTTCGTTGAAGGACAGAGACTAGGAAACTTAACATTGATTACGCAACTTAGCAATTCTACAAGATAGAATTCTATCTTTAGCCGACATAGTTTGTAGCATTAGTGTATCTTAGGCGGAGTTACGTGAACTCTCCTCAAGAGATTATTAGAGCATGATATTGTTTGGCACAAGATTTTGGTGCCAAAAAAAATTGTATGTTGTAGATTGGCTCCTTTCGGTTTGGTAGACCTGTTTACTTTTTGTGTGTTAATGAAAGTAATGTACTTAATTCATTCAATGTCTAGGTATTTGGGTATTTTAGGCTATATAATTTAATGTTTATTTGTCCTTTTCTTTCGTACAAAATGATGACGTCAACAGTAACTACTTATTCGATACAGATAAGATGTTATTCCAAGTAATCAGAGCTTTAGAGCTTTATAAGTAAGATAAGTCTTTATTCCAAGTAAGATTTAACAAAGTAATTTTTCGACGTCAAACCAAGATGGCCCGTTCACTACAAGTGTACGCCTTCTGTGGAGAAGAACGGCCAGAAAAAACTCCACAGGACTCGTATCTTTAAATTAAAAATACAAGTTAGTAGATGGACAGTAATAATTTATAACGTATTTCAAGTACATTAAGGATAGTTTCGTTGAAGGACAGAGACTAGGAAACTTAACATTGATTACGCAACTTAGCAATTCTACAAGATAGAATTCTATCTTTAGCCGACATAGTTTGTAGCATTAGTGTATCTTAGGCGGAGTTACGTGAACTCTCCCGCACGAGGGATGAACCGTGGCAAACTGCGGGGTGGTCTAACCGCGACACGGAGTTGTCTTGAAACGAGAAATTATCCCTTGTTCACCAGAAGTTGTCGGTAATGTAGTCTGGGACGGCAGCTTCCCGTCAGTGAGATGCCGATGAAGTTTAATGAAGTTTAAGAATGTAGTTGCACCAAGAACGATGAGGTCCATACATAAACAATTTTCATCGTTATTTATATAACCCAAAAAATTGCAAAACTTAAGAGACAGTGGGTGGAGCACATTTAGAGACCATTTCGAGACCTACGGCTGGCTGTGTTAACAAGAAGGTTTTGAGTTTCTTCACAAGATGATGGTGTGGTGAAGGTCGTCATCGTCGTCGATCGTCAGGGGAATATCAACTGCACGCGGAGTCTCAGATTACATTCTGCTGCAGTTTAAAAATGCAGTTAGTTTAGTTGGTTTTTATCGCCCTCAGCAAAAATGTCCTTAAACTGGAAGTATAGGTACGTATAAAATATGCGCCTTCCTCCAGCGACGATAATAGATGCATGTGTTTGTGTAGATTATCTATTCTGTTCTTCTCTTTGTTACCCAAGGTAAGCGGGTCCTCGGTTTGGTCACAAATATATCGCATGATAAACGTACTAAGTACAACAAATACAACGAAACATAAAATAAGTTCGGACGACTAATTACATTTAGTGTAAAATGATTTACTTTTGATAATAAAATACTATACTATGAACATACGTGTGTATGTATAAATGGTGCAAGGATTCACTGTGATAATAATAATTCGCCTTGTAGTTCACAAGTACCTACAAACATGTCACATGTCAAACGTAACAGTTTGACCTTTGGAGAACCTTAATGCCGTAGCAGCAGGGGCGGATTTCGTAATAACTGGTTAGCCTTTTATACATCCCTTTGTTACAGCATCGTTTCCCAAAGTATTTTAATATCAAACTTCGCTCTTTAAGACATTTTGATAGATACATAATAACGTAACAATATACCTTTTATAATAAATGGTACGGCCATATTGCCTCGTAAAGGCTCGACAGGAGTCTGCTTTACGGCAATCGGGCTTGTTGCCTCATTACTATGAAGTTTATGTTGGTTTTTATGTCGCCATCATAACGCTACAAGCAACGGCATAATCCTGTATTTAGGCTGTTTGCCTTTCAACCTCAATCACGTCTTATTTCATAATTAAAAATATATTTCGCGTCATAACATATTCTCGCTCGTGACTGTTTCTTTCAGTTTATGGATGGTACTCAGGAATATGTATCAAACCATGTTCTTGTTTGTTGTATTCTACTATACATCTCCACAAAGGGGCTGGAGCCTGTATTGGGGTGATTAGGCTGGGTTGTTGACTTCACACACAACCTTTGAAATAATACGCAGAGTGTGCAGGTTTTATCAGTATATTATCCTTCACCGTAAAAGCCTCACTTGAAACCTTCAATAAAGTTGTTGCAAATGCAAAGATTTGTGGGATTAAATAGAAACACCGTTTTGCTGAATAACCAAAAGAAAGGACCGTGCAAATGCAAAAAAATATATTTTATTTATAATAGCTAAGACTCGAGCTAAGATTACCTAGAGATATCATAAAAACTTACACAGACAGACCTTATAGACCCGAAACAGATTTTAAACCATCTGACCGAACATTGAATCTCGGACCACCTACTCGGCAAACTGCCGCTCTACCACCTTAGCTGTTTCGTCGCAACTCCACAAAGCTCATTGCTTACAATATTGAAGAGCAACAAAGTAGTCCCCTCACTTGGCTTTTACGACTTGGACAGAAAGATAAGCGGCTTCTGCATTTAGTTGCATAAGTTTTTATTTCCTTTCTACACTACCTTGTTGTACTTTTTGTGTGAAACTAAATCTGCAGTTCGAATACACAGTAAACTATTTACAAAGTATCCTCCGGGTACGCATTTCACATAGATTCAATTTCAAGAATAGCTCGAATAGAATATACTTATATGTTTTATTGTTCATATTCGATGTATTGCTTCTATATATCGTACTAATTTTACAATGAGTACGGTCAGGTAACTACATAAACTATGAGTGCTACAGATTACTTACTGTAATTATTACTTCTAAAGTCTTTATCTCAATAGTTCAGATTAAAATCCAAATAAAATGGTAACAAAGTACCTCGTCAGTTAAAAAGTCCGCCCCTTGCCATCCCCAGCGCACAGGAGCCCAACACACTCGCGGCATTGCCGCGTTGGATGGCGACGGACCACCTTTGCACCAGGAGTGACCCGGCGCGGGAGTCACAGGGAGTTTATCTCAATCAATTTGTTCATTATTTAACTGCAAATAAAAATGTAAGCACTGACACAATAACAAAAGGGTTATTAAAAAAAAAACTATAAAATGATTTGTTATTTTTACAAATTTAGTGGTTCTACAATAAACATCAGACTATATTTCCCGTCAACTAAATGATATGTAAATCCTCTTGATTATTGTAATATATTATCATCCTTTATAATAAGTAATAATATTAAGATTTAGATATTTCCATTTATTAGTCCTTTTGTTTAGTTATTATTATTTACCTATACTAATTTTATAACCTAAAAAACCTGACTATCCTTTCCAAATTCCTGTTTCATTATTCGCGTTGTAGAATAATATAAATTAATTACTTGACACTGGCACAAAGTCTACTAGTGCAAAAAAAAAAGTACCTCGAGAATCCCATTCAAAGTATAATAGGGACTCAGAGGAACAAAACACGATCGCTTCGCTCCGAGGCGATGACGTGCATCAGAAATCTTTGAATATACCTACAAATCAAAATAATCTGACATTTTGGTCTGTAACAAAAAACTTCTATCAAATAGCCCTCCAAAACGAAGTTCTACCGCCATTATTTTTTAACTTTTGGAATCCCATCGAGTGGGACTAAAGAAGTTTAATGCATTTTGGCCATTGTGCTCAATTCGACGCGACGAGGCCCGTGAGAGGAAACTTTCCGAATTAACATCAGGACAGCGAATAATTTCGCCTTCAGGTACCCTCAATTTAAATTTGAAGGTTTTTTTTACTCGGAATAGCGTAATGGCAAGGCTCCAGTGGTAAAACTGCGGGATAAAACTTAGATTTAATTTTTTTACTCAGGGATAATGAAAATGGTATGGCCAAAGCCAAGGGCTAATGAGACTGTGTGATTTACGAAATGGATATTTGACTTTATATTACTAGTGGCTCTCTGAGCTGTATCGAGAGTTTGTATATCTCTTTTTTATTTTTTCTCCACAAACATCCCTAACCCCTTGAAATGTATTTAACTTAGATATTTTTTATTTTTATTATTTTATTTTGTTTTATTTTATTGTTTTTATTTTTTATTGGTTGAGTTGAGAAATGTGACCTGTAGAGGAAAAGTGCCTCAGCGGTAAATCTTGTAAGCCGGCAACCCCCATAACTCCGCCAAAAACTGACTCGACAAAAAAAAACGATTATTTTATCGAACCTGCTCACAAAATTTCACGAGACACAGTTGAGAAACGCGACTTGTCGAGTGGAACAAACAGACAGATGGATGGATAGGCAGATAGACATACAAAAGCAATTTTGGCCAAGCTGAAAAGGTGACGCTTCGCTCGCTCGGTCAAAAACACCGTCCTAGCTTGTTTGTATAAACCGAGTATGCGGCAACCTTGCTACAGAAATACCAGTGATACCTGTGGCTACTGTATCAACTCTTTTATGCTAGACAGCATTGCTTCAAACGCGAATCTGAAACACTTAAAACAGACATTAGAAACCGAGGTCATCTGTGGCAGAAGGTTCAATTTTCTTCTGCCAACTAGGCTTATTACACCGGTAGTTTATCACAATGGCTCGTTCCCAGCTTTATGTAAATTTGCCCGTTTCATTACACAACCTGTATAGTTTTACAGCACCCCGCTTCGCAGATGGTTTTATAACAATGCACCAGGTTGAAATTCTGGCACAAACACAACACAATGTTGCCTTGCTTACCGTTTTACTGCAGCAGTAAAACTCAGCGAAACGTTCCTTCTCTTTCACCGAAACTGAAGCGGTATACTACTCAGATTCTTCGTCACAATGTCAGCTTTAAAAAAAATTAGTGTATATCAGAGATGCTCAGCCTTTGGTGAAAATATTCAAGCGAAAGTGATCGACTTTACAATAATTTTAAAAAACAGCATTATTGATATATTGTTATAGTAAGTACCTACTTTTAATTTAGGTCTTCTTTAGAAGTGGATATATTTTGGTACAGTATAATAGGAATTTCAATATGGTGTGGTATGGTAAGTGCCTTTCGCGAACATTATATTTGCCGCAGCGCTGAATCGCTATTATATTGTTAATCTTTTTAAGAAAATGTAGCTTTTCTCGATCGACTCCGACAGCTCTCGCAATCGACAGATTGAGCACCCGTAGTGTAGATTATAGTGATTTTAAAGGGAATATTCGGATCATGTCACAAATTTTTGTAATGCTACATAGTTCCGAATTTAAGCGCTTAAGGACTGGATTACACGAGACTAGTTACTGGCGCCCAGTGGGCACTTGGTAGACGGGCACTATTCAGTCATTAGCGTAGCAGTGTTAGCGTGTATAGATCGTTCGTCTATAAACTACCCACTAACGCCAGTAACTAGGATCATGTAATCCAGCCCTGCTAACATCTAGCGAGGTCGTCGCCATTTAGATAGGCGAACACCCGCTTACCTATACCTCAGCACAGCGTGTCTAGAAGCGTATACTTTTCTAATCTGTGCAATGAATCTAAGCCGGCACATTGCCATCGCATAAATATTCTGTATGGCACTAATAAACTTATCACGATGGTTACGGGGCAGGTTTATTAGTATTACCCAGCTCTTATCGACACCTGTGCCAGTGAGCTCAGCAATATGAATTTGTGTGACAAATCTGTTTGAAACTTAGAGTAAATCTGAATGCTGTTTTACGCTCGTAGCATGATGCTACGGTGACTACGACGTAGCGTGACAGCTGAAACACAGCTGAAGTTTACTATATTATTGGAATTTATGAATAATAAACATTCCTATTTGTTGATATGTTCAGGAAGGATGTGAGTATTGAAATGACGGCTGATAGGGATGAATGGATGAAGAAAACATACTGCGCCGACCCCAAATAATGGGATAAGGGCAAGCGAATGATGATACGTGATATAATTTACGAATTTAATGGTTTTTATGTCTCGCCCATATTGAACAATTTTTATTTTGAGCTGCACAGCAGCACAGTGCAGAAATATAGCGGTATAGAGAACTAAATGAAACATTTAAAATCACACTAATATTATAAATGTGAAAATATATTTGGATGTTTAGATGTTCGGATGTTTGTTCCGCTTTCACGCCTAAACTACTAGACGGATTTGAACGAAATTTGGAATGAAGATAGTTTGTAACCTGAATTAACTCATAAAATACTTTTTACCGGGAAAATTCTTATTCCCACCGGAAAATCTTACATAGCGCGAGCGTAGCCGCGGGCTGACCGCTTGTATAAACTAAATAAATTAATGGAGCCAGGAGGCTCTGGGGATAATAGAGAGCAAACAAATTTTATAAAGCTTCAATTTTATTTCTCCAAAGAAAAGTAGTTCTTTCATGAAAATAAATTAGTGTTCCATTATTGAACGCTGGGTGGCATATTAATCATACCAGCACAATAACGGCTGCCGTGAATGAGATTATAAATAATGTATCCAATTCGGCACAGCAACAATTTGTTCTCGAATTTCGATGAAATATGCCAAAGGGGATTGCTTAAACACGCTCACAGCAACATTTAATTATATCCGAAATGTTAATCATAACGATGTTTTTAATAGTTCTACACGCACATAAATCTTCGCCACATAATTTGTAACTCAAATACGCTTAAACTACTGAACGGATTTTAATTAAATTGTGCTTTGATGTAGAAGTATTAGCCCAGATTTGGGAAGTCTTGCTCTACTAATCCTAATTTTAAAATCTAGCTATAATTTGCTTTCTTATGAATAAGTACCTAAGCTACCTACAGAAAGAGAGGAAATGAACAAATTATTTAAAAAATAGGAGTATGAGTAACTTTAAATTTAAAAAATGATGTACTTACGACCGCTCTAAAATTATGCAAACGACGCGTCTATAAGATCGAAATTCCTTTACTGACAGCTTTAAAATTAAGATGTGGATCTCCTATCCCTTTTTTAGGGTTCCGTAGTAAAAAAGGAACCCTTATAGTTTCGATCTGTCCGTCTGTCTGTCCGTCCGTCTGTCTGTCTGTCTGTCCACGGCTTAGCTCAGAGACTCTTAGTACCAGAAGGCTGTAATTTGGGATGGATATACATATGAATCATGCCGACAAAGCTGAAGAATAAAATCTTAAAAAAAAAAATTTTTTAGGTTTCCTCTGGTACACGTCAAGAGGGGGTTATTTTATATTGTGAGGTATCGTTGGATAGGTCTTTTAAAAACAATGGGGGTTTGCTGAGACTATTTTTCGATGCTAGTGTAAGTTTTAGAAATATTCCGTTTTAAAGTGCTTATTTTTGTTAGAGTCAAGTTTCCTCCCCCTCTACCAGCGAAACCGTTGTATATGGAAACGTGAAAAAAATCATGGTAGTGATGAATTTAAAAGGAAAACTATCAACATCAAGTAGGCTTTACAGGTTATCGAATAATAGACCAACTTATAAAAAGTACTAGTACAAGTAAGAAATTTGGTACTACAAATATCACAGAAAAATATTTTGATGAATGTTAGAAGGCTGAAAAAAAATTTTTTAGGGTTCCTCTGGTACACGTGAAGTGTGGGTTATTTTTTAAATTCACTATTACCTTATGGTGTGAGGTATCGTTGGATAGGTCTTTTAAAAACAATGGGGGTTTGCTAAAACCATTTTTCGATGCTAGTTTATGTTTCAGAAATATTTTAAGTGCTTATTTTTGTTAGAGTCAAGTCCCCCCCCCCCCCCTACCAGCGAAACCGGAAAAAATTTGGAAATGTGAAAAAATTCACGGTAGGTAGTAATGTATAGTCGATGTAACAAATAGAGCGGCAGCCGCGCGCGCTCATTAGCGCGAGCGGCTGGATGCTGTTCGGATGTGCCTCGAAATCCTACCTATTAGATTGCAATTATTAGCACTTTGAATATTCAAATTTTTTGATTTTTTTTGTTAGAATTAATTATACTAACATATGAAAGACTTGAAATTACAATACTGTTTCTTTTTCAATTCCAGTTAGATATTCCATAAACTATTATAATTTTATTTAGCAATTTAGTCTAGCCTACTTTTATTTCCAAAAACTTAATTCTCAGCGGAGCAATTTTCATTCGTAGTACTTACATAATATTGTAGATAAAATTAAATATGATGATGATGATGAAATTAAATATAGGTACTACCTATATAATAGGTTAGGTTAGGTTTAAAGATACTTTATTCTCATTAAAGACAATAAGCCACTTACATGAGGAGAAGACTAAGGTAGGAATAATATTCGCTCAACATGCAATATTAGCAGAGGGTGCCCAGGAGTAATGAAAGAAACGTACACAAGTTGATAGTTAGAAGTATAATGTTAGACTGAACGGTACAGAGAGAGAGCTATGCTAACTTATGTAATTGCTTAAATACTAACTTATTGCTAACACAAGCAATACGCTTCAAGTGGTGGGTGCGCGTGCGTCACACCACTACAACTCCCCCGAAAAGTCCTTTTCACCCCCGGGGTGCTAGAAAAAAAAAATGTGAGGCGTATTACTTGGTTTCATAAAGTTATAACTTAACGAACATTTTTTTAAAATTGTATCTAAAATTAAATATATGTACCTACTTTATGTATAAAAATATAAAATTATTGATTAATTAAACTGTCAAATCCTTGAGATGTTTCCAAATCCTTGTGTTTTAAAATAAACTGTCAAATCCTTATGATGTTTTTAAATCCTTGTGTTTTTAAATTGTTAATTCGTCTTATCTATATATTTTCCATTATAAGCATATTGTGCTCTATGTTGTTGGGCTGCGTCGTGCGTGCATTCATACCCTTTCTGTCTGAAATCCTTTTTTTTTTTAACCTTCTTGGTACCAAACATTCTCACGGAGGAACGCAGTTCGCACTATGATCGAATAGAGTGGCTGGCTGACTCTCATTTCTGAGGTTCTTTGTTTTTAAACCAAATCTTCATACCAAACTTAGTTATTTTCCTAGTTGGTCTTCAATACCTTATTAATGGTATCTATAGGTAGGTATGTATCCTGCTACCTTTTATTATTTTTCAAGTTTCGCAACACATCCGGTTGCTATTTCGAATGCAAGCGTAAGTTGCTGATTCGGCGTAAACTTCATGTCGCGCGTGTCGTGTAACGCGGTCAATAAACTGCCATGCGCGGCGTAATGGTCAATACCACCGCGTGGTCTTGGGTTCGAGTCTTCGTAACCCTCACAAATCATCTGGATTTTTCACTGATTTCGGTTGATCAGACCTTAGTAGTATTTTCTTGATAATTTGCGTCATATGAATAATAAAATTTTCAGCTTAAAACTCATGAGTTTCAACTCCATATATGCAGTATGTTGCTGTTGTCCTTTGAAACTGCCTTCTTTTATTATAATTATTCATCAAACTTGCATTATTTTGTAATAAAACATTTTCGAGTTTTATTCACTCGTGTTCTACTTTTCATAAATTACACTATTCCATTGCACAAGTCGTGTCGATGACCGACAATTTGCTGACGCGGTGACGTCGTCGTCGCCGTCTCGTCGAGCCGTGCATTCTTTCCATTTTTATACGTTATATTTACGCTAAATAATTATATCTTAATGGTTTTTATCCGTTTAAATATATCTATGATTAACTTTATCTTAATTGTTAAATTTATTCCATTGTAATACTATCGTCATATCTTTTCTTGTTGGGTTTAGCTCATTTTTGTATGCTTTATTCCCTTGATTATGTAGTTTTTATTTTACTAACTACTCTGTCCACGTTTTGTGCATTTTGTTGCAATTTGAAACTATGCTTACTTTATTTCTTGTAAGTCTTTTATTTCATGTTTTTATTCACTACAATCGCTTCTCTCTGCCTTGTAGTACATTTTCTTGTCTCTTTATTCTCTTTTGTTTTATCTCTCTTTTTTTGAAATGGAAATTATTCCGTATACAATTTGTCAACCAATTTCACCCCTTATATTGCAAAACGATCAACTTGTCGACTTCGTCGTGCATTGCTGCGTGATCAATGGGGAGCTCTACTACGAGGCGGGTCCGTGGATGGCCTTCTCGGGCTTCCGTAATCCGGTGTTCCTGCTGGAGTACCTGTCCACGAAACGGGATTACGGCTTCCTCATCTACTTCGGGCCCGGAGGCGTCGCCATGTACCTGACGCTGGAAGGACTACACCAAGCCTACGTATGTCACGAACTCATGGTGTTATTTGACTTTAACGACGACAGGGTTCTTGCGGGTTGATAGCCATCGATGTCTGTTTTTCTTTTAAATATATTTTCTTTTTATACATTTGCCTTCTTCTTTTTATTTTTTCATTTCCCAAACACTCCTCTGTATTTTATTCTTCACGAATCACTTTTTCAATGTCTCTGTGTCGTGGCATTTTCTTTTTAGTCCATTTATTTTCACTTTTATCTGGTTCTTTTTAGTAGGTGCACGAAGATTTATTCAATTTAACTCAATTTACTTTTAAAATCTCCATGCCACCCAGCACTGCCATAAGGCAGCACTGGCAAGGGTCGCCATGCAATATAAGCAGAGGGTGCCCAGGAGTAATGAAAGAAACGTACACAAGTTGATAGTTAGAAGTATAATGTTAGACTGAACGGTACAGAGAGAGAGCTATGCTAACTTATGTAATTGCTTAAATACTAACTTATTGCTAACACAAGCAATACGCTTCAAGTGGTGGGTGCGCGTGCGTCACACCACTACAAACACTTGGACAACAAACACTGCTGCTCCAGGAGTAGCAACTATACAAGGATTACAAATTTGCAACACAAGTTCTCAATGCACTATTATTCTTTGATACTATGGAATTAAACCACCTTTCCGTAAGATATATTCTGTTACTTTGCGTTTAAATTAATTAATTAATTCCGATTTTTTAATAGATGATGGTAGCTGGTTGTAAAGTTGTGCGCCCTCGTACGTTAGCATTTGTTTGCCGTAGTTCGTAAGTAACATGTTTTGTTTGGGTAAGTAAAATGGAAGAGTGAATGGATTTAGTTAATATTTTATGAATAAATATGCATACATAGGTACAGGTTATAGGTACGTTTCTTTTTAAGTTTCTCTTTAGCTATTCTTTTGTTGGGCAACTACGGAACCCTACACTTTGCGTGGTCCGACACGTGCTTGGCCAATTATTTTCTTTAAAGGCGAAAAGGACGGAATTCAAATTAAGCATTAGATTACGTATAAACTTCCCGTATAAACCCCATTATCAAGACTCTCGAGCTCAGTTTAACTTGGTCGTCTATACACTGAAAGATAAATCACGACTACCCCTTGCTACATTTTATCGCGGGAGCTCTTTCTGCCACGTGAAGCATAGATAAGGTGTGATGTAAAGTGAACAGCACATCGAGCTATACAAAATAGATGTTGTTACAAACGTATCTGTAGAATTTGGTTTGCATCTGACAGCAAGTGTTGATTGGATATCATTTGAACTGTCATGCTACTGTCAAACTCCTTGGTTTGAATAGCAAGATACATTGCATTGTACCTAAATAGCACGTGATCGTCCCCAAATTCAGGCATGGATTGTTAAAGCATTATATGTACATGCATTATTAAACTTTGTGAAATGTTTTGGGGAAAACACCAAATAATTGCTTCATAATAATTATGGTTGAATCGCGCTTATTTAATTAATTACAGATCAGTTTACTCGTATATTTTAAATAAGGATTGATTTAATTTCTTACTTCAAATTCTCTTTTAATCCAGTGCTGGTGGCTTTAAGTGGACTCTACACACCTAAGCCACCGACCTTTGTGAAACAAGAATCATGTCGGCAATACTCGGCAACATATTGTGCATGCGCGTGTTACCCGGCGACTCGTGGCGACATGTCGGCGGAATGCGTTGCGACCATTTAGGAGGTCCAAATTCTTTGATTCCGCCCAGATGCCCGCCGACACTCGAGTGACGTACTATCTATAGTCGGGTTATTATAGATGGGTTCTGACAGCTTCAAAATTTTTCATACGACGTTAACAACTTTTTTAATAATATTCAGTTTAAAAACCATAATAGCTAAAATATTAAAAAAAAAGTAACTTCACCTCTTATTTTATCATTAAACAGTATGTAATTTTACTTAATAAATAAATAAATAAACGAAATAATATTAAAAAGTTTTTAAAATTTTAATCTGTCAGAGCTCATCCTATAGTAACCCAAGTATAATGTATTTTAAATAACCATCCAAGCACGTGTCGGGCGACGCAAAGTGTAGGATTCCGTAGTTGTCCAATACTACCTAGATATACCTACCTGTTTAAGACAGTTAACGTTCATCAAAATAATTGTCTATGATATTTGTACCGAATTTCTTACTTGTACAAGTACATATTATAAGTTGGTCTTTTTATTCGTTAACCTGTACAGTCTACTTGATATTGTTATTTTTTCTTTAAATTTATCATACGCATCGTGGTAGGGGGGGGGGGGCACTTGACTCAAACAAAATTGAACACTTTAAAACATAACGATACCTCACACTATAAGGTAGTAAAGAATAAAAAAATATTCTACAGTTTTGTCGGCATGTGTATATCCTTGCCAAATTACAGCTTTCTAGTACTAAGAGACTCTGAACTAACCCACGGACAGTCTGTCATAGCGAACCTTGTTGAGTAAGGAACCCTAAAAACGACGAATTTGTGTCCTTTTAGTAAAACCATAAATATAGTGTAATTTTTTTCCTTCTGCCATAAAAATTACCGATTTTCTGCTGCAGACTAAAAGTTCTGATATCGACGAGACATGAAGCCGCCGACTTACCCGCCGACATAAAGGACACCTTGTTGTGTTGGCGGGTCGGCGACTTCGGTGTGTAGGGTCCATTAAAGAGCGTTCTGACGTTATCTTCACTCGCCATTCGTGACCTAAACTTAATTCTCTAAACCTAGCTTAGTACTTGTTCAAAAGTCTACGGCTTAAAGTGAAAACACACAGCTAAATATTAAGTTGACGCAGCGCTTTGTTCGATGTTGATAAACCTCTCCATTTTGTCAAAACAAAAAATATTTTGAAAACTCATATTGTCAGAATTAATAAGGTTTTTCTGCATTGTAGCTGATAAACAGGCACAGGACAGTCTTCGAAAAGAAGCTTTATATCTTTTGGCCTAAAATATTAGCTTAACCTTTAAGCTGCGCTTAAAATGTGGTTTAAATTTTCAACAAGGCATTCAGGAGTGGGCTTTCAACAGAATTACCTCACGTACACAATTAAAACCCTCGTTTACATTACGCCAGTACTGGCTTACTCGAGTTCTAGTATTAACCTGGCAGGTCTATTGGGAATGTTAATGAAATTGAGTTTCCATCATGCTATGGGAAAACATACAGAAATATTTCACAATTTCTTGAAATATTTTACATAAAAAAGAGGCGCAGTTGTATATAAATTATTAACAAAATCCGAAACCAAATCATCCGGCAGTTGATATCGTCCAGAAGTGTAGCAAGCTGAAATGGCAACCGATGAGCGTTGGAGTAGACGGGTTCTCGAATGGAGACCACGTCTCGGGAAACGTAGCGTGGGACGCCCCCTGTCAGGTAGACTGATGACCTGTTGAAGGTTGCTGGATGTGGAAAGCGGGTGATCGTGCGCTTTGGCGTGCCCTTGGAGAGGCCTACGTCCAGCAGTGGACTGCAATAGACTGATTGATTGATTGAAAATAGCTGACGATGTAGGCCGCTAAACCACGGAAATGAAATGGACTGGAAATGTTAGCTGTACGCATCCGGAACGATGGACGACAGTCGTCACCTGGACACCTTATGACGGAAACAGAAATCGAGAGGCTCCGGTAAAGATGGCGGGACGACTCAATGTCTATTGATAGGACATGGTGACTGATTACTCGAAATAGTAACGAGTGGTTATGTAGGGAAGGTCTTTGCTCGGTAGTGGGCCTTTCAGACCAATTTTTTTCATCAACAGCTCAAAATTGGCTTCACCAAGAAAAATTATTTTTGAAATATCAAAGCACGCTAGTATCGAATCAGTGTAAACGAGTCACCGTGTTTTGTTAAGACATACTTAGAATATTTTTCAACCTTTTTCGGTAAGCCTGGATTCTTTACAAATTCCCTTTGCTTTATTTTTTTAGTCAGGGTTCAAGGATACTCTGGCATTTGAATTATATTATTCATTTATATTATCTATAGGTGGCGTAATGGCTAGTGATTTGAGCTTCGGGACAGAAGACCCTAGGTTTGATAGCAAACATTATTGTGCACTTCGTAGCACTCTGCTACGGCGTAGCGATCGTAGCAACAGACGTGAACGTTCGATGTTAGATGACTTATACCAAACCAATATAAACAAATATTTCAATACTTGTAGCACTGCATGATAGCGTAATATATTAATTTAGACTGCAAAGCTGTAACTCATACTAGATGGATACGTAGGCATTGTTCTAGTGGCCAGCCCTGGCCCTGTTTGCCGCTAATTTATCTCTGACTTGACTTTTAACTTTTACACTAATTTTGATTTTATGCAATGGAACGCCGTGTGGTGACGGCAGAGTAGAATACATTTGTCACCAACCCCTACTCTTCCCGTGGGTGTCGTAAGAGGCGACTTAGGGACTACACATTGAACAGGGAACGGGCAGCAGCGCCTTTTAATCTGCGATCTCCAACCTGCCTGCCAAGCGTGGAGATTATGGCAAAACCCTCCACTTAAGTGGAGGAGGCTCATAGTCCAGCAGTGGACTGTAACGGGCCGTTGATTTTGATTGTTTTTATTTGATTTTGACAATGTATTATGTAGGTATACAATACAAATCCTCTTTTGCGGCAGTTGAGCCCATGAAAATGAACAAATTTTGATACACAACTTTTCAAATCATTTTTTGTTATTTGTATTCAGGTCAGCTGATCGGTTTGTATGAACTTATTTTTGAAAAAGTTGTAGACCAAAGTCTTTGAGTTTTCCGGATTCGTACCGTTCCGTATCCGTATCCGTAGACGATTACATTATTTGTTCTCGTTAAATGAGACGTTAATTTTGATATTAAAATTAGATCCTTTACTAATATTTTATTATTATTATTAGCCTGAAGTGTCCCACTGTAGGGCAAAGGCCTCCCTCGCTTCCTTCCACTTATCCCGATCCTGGGCCAAACTTTCCCACTCGCCACAGTAGGCAGCGAGTTCGTCTTGCCACCTCTTGCGGGGCCGACCACGACATCTTGCTGCGTTCTGGGGCACCCAACTGTTGGTCTTTTTAGCCCTATTAATATTTAGTATTAATATTTAGTATTATTAATATTTAGTTAGTAAAAAAAAAATCTTCATACTTATACTCAAAGAGATGAAATGTTTGCTATAACTTAAAGTGAGTAGGTACTGAAAGAGCTAATTTGAAGAAATTGTATGGACTTATATTGCTCTAACACTCTTTATTATATCGCTTCTCTGATCGGTGAAGCGATGTTCAGGGAGGATATTAAACGGTGAAGAGGTTTTTTAATATCCGGTATAACTTTATATATTGCAGCATTACTTTTCTGTATAGGTAGATTAAAGAATGATTTAGGACGCTAGAGCGGGATATAGTAAAAAATATATTTGACAGGATGAAAAAAGTTTTGACATGGCTTGTGATAACGACATTTTTAGGGGATAATAGTCTGGACCAACGGCTTTGTCTTCCGCAGCACGGATCATCTAACTTATTAGATATTCAGGTAATTCACCCTGAAATAACCTAACAAAACTAGGGACACTTAAATGATTTTTATTAGATTACATTGTCCGGGACTCAAGCCCAGAATTACACTAATATTATAAATGTGAAAATATATTTGGATGTTTGGATTTTTGTTCCACTTTCACACCTTAATTACTGGACGGATTAAGATGAAATTTGGAATAGAGATAGTTTGTATCCAGGATTAACACAGAGGATACTTTATACCGGGAAAAGTCTTATTCCCACGGGAAAATCTTACATAATGCGAGCGTAGCCGCGGGCGGACCGCTAATTTGTAATAAATCGTTCCGGGTTGGTTCCTCTGCTAGGTTCCACATGCCGAACTCTCTACCGCTCGGCCAGCAATCTTTATCATCAACAGTTCATATATATTGCATAGCTCACTGAGAGGCTCGAGCTTACTGAATTAGGGCGATTAGGCCTTAGTCAACTACGCTGGCCCAGTGCGGGTTGCTCGACTTCACACACTTTGAATTTCTTCGCAGGAGTGTGCAGGTTTTATCACGATGTTTTCCTTCACCGTAAGAGCGTCTGAATTCAAAATTCGACAATACATTGGTACGTGGTGGGGATCGAACTCGCGTCTCCCGGACGGAAGACAGCGGCCCTAGTCACTAGACCACCGACGCTCTCAGCCAGCCATCTTACTTGCGTCTAAAGGAGATCTTCAGAAATCGAATGGGAGGTGGTATTTTAATATTTGATATTTTTAGCAGCGAACTGAAGTATATAGGCTGAAAGAGTATATTATTAACTACGTGTCTGAATTAAAAAATTGTTTTTATTTACCTACATTACTTTTTAATAATTATTTTAATATTTTGGTAGTAGGAAACAAAAAAAGTATCTGGCAGCACCATGGAAGCGAAAAATATGGGACTCATTCCGAATCAGACTTTCAGCGCTGTCAGCGATCAGAAAAGCAAAAAAAAAATGTATGGCTGACAGTGATTCGGAACGCAATTACGGGTACTTTAATCGATTTCAGCGCGTCTCGGAATGCAGGGATGATTGGATAAAAAAAATCAAGTTTTAAAGTTCTAGTGTTTTTACTTACTTAGGCCGCGTTTCGATACGCGCTTGGATAACTTTCGAATCAAACTGTCAGCGCCGTCAGCGATCAGATTGTATGGGTTGCACCTGCTGACAGTAATGCGGTACGCGCTTTGAATGCGCTAAAATCGATTTCAGTGCGACTTGGAACGCAGGGTTACTTACTTAGGGCGCAATTATACTTTCAGTGCTGTCAGCGATCAGGAAAGCAAAAAAAGTATGAGTTTTGACAGCTGACAGTAATTCGGAACGCGATTACGGTTGCTTTAATCGATTTCAGCGCGTCTCGGAACGCAGGTTGCGTGTGTGTGTGGCCAACCACAAGTCATGTAATACGCAAAATAATGAAACGACTTTTTTCCCGAAATAAGTAATTTGTTTGGAAATAAAATCTTTAAAATAATAATAAAAGAAGATGAATAAAGACATTTTATTTTATTTATTTTTATTATAATTTAAGTTAATTATTATTTTATTTTAGTAAATACAGCAAAGTTACTATTAAATGTTTGTTCGTTTCATTAAATAATATAAGAATTTTGCGGATTTTTTAATATTTTTTTAAAATTAAATGGAGGTAATATAAAATAATAATAAAAAAAGTTAATGTAAAATTCATAGAAAGGGCTTTCAAAGAAACTACATTTTGTTACTGCTAAAATTTCCTCTGAATAAAATACCGCTTCTGAAAATTTCCTTTGTTACCCTACAACACTGTTAAGCAAAGCACGTAAAAAAATAAAGTGTAGCACAAAGTTAATCTAGTGCCATAACAAAAAAAAAGTGTATATTCAATTCAAAAACCGACGTCCTTAAACCCTATGGAGCTAGCTGTAAATTTGAGATATATAGCATTTTATAATAATTCAGGTACCGAATTCTCTCCTGCTACATACGTGTGGCGAGCGCGTGAAAAATTGCTGAAGCGTCGAGGCGCGCGCATGCGTATTCTGATTCCTAATCACAAATAGGTACTTTTCGACAGAGTTTCAGTTCTGGTGATAGATTTAAGCTCTAATTGTTTCTTCATGGACAATTCTGTTATGTCTCGAGGACACGAACTAAATCCCTCGTGACTAAACAGCCAACCAAAACATAAAAAAATAAAAGAAATGGAGAGGACGAGTGAAGGAAAAGCGTGTCTCGCCTTACTGTTCCGTTCTTACTGTACTTTTCTGTCCCACTGCTGGGCAAAAGCCTTCCGCCACTGACAAAATAGGGGATCGGACTGTTCACCATATTTTATGAATTTGCCATATTTTATGAATTATTTTTAAAATATAGATTAGTAGCAGACGATTTGCGAAGAAAAAAACAGAATCGGTTGAAAAACAAATTTACAGTGATTTTTTAAAGTTTCAATATATCTGTCTCTTTCAAAAAAGATTTTTAGTATGGAGATTATATGGCGTTACTAACAAATGACGTCACAAGTAGGTATGTGCCTCTCTGTCTAATCTTGAATTTCAAACCTTTATAACTCGGTCAATTTTAAAGATAGAGCAAAAATTCTTTTAGTGTTCGATAGTGAATTTATAAAATAAAAAAAAGTAGTCCGATCCCCTATTCTCCTGAAATCATAAAACGAAATTAGGATTCAGACATTCCTCTCCCATAACAGATATAAGGATGTTACATGTGTAGCCGATTGTGAATACGGATGCAGGTTTGTTTGTTCAAGGGGTTTAGATAAAGGTTGAATACTCGGGAAGAGCTCAGCCCGGTGTGCCTGTGGCGATAAAGACATTTAAAAGGCAAATCCAAGCTTTGAAAATAATATGTACGTGAGCCAAATAGGTGAGGAAAATCTTGGAAAAGCTACCGTTAAAATATGGTATCTTGTGGATATTACACGAATTGACAGCGAGTTGACCAGGTAAATACTCGTAACATACTACCTATCTTCTTTTTCATCTTCAAAATATTTCAATATTATTGTTCGTACAGGAGTAAAATGATACTTAGTAAAAAAAGCTGCTATCCTGTTATGAAATAACAAGGTAATTTACTTAAGAAAAATCTTTAACTGAACACTTCATGTGAAAAGTGACATTACAGCATTTTTATCAGCGTATTCATTCATTCATTCATCTACGTGGCTGCTATCTCAGAGGAATAAAAGACGATCGCTAGCGCGAGCCGACGCGATGCGGCTATCGACCACAGTATGCTCTGATGTAACATCAATGTCACCAGACCGAAAACAATATTATAGTAAAACCAATTTGCAACACGGACCAACGGAAGTTGTTGCTCTATCATCATCACCAATATCTCGGCCCAGACGTCCACTGCTGGACAAAGGCCTCCCCCAATAATCTCCGCAATAACGCAGACTGTTGCTCTATGTCTATGTAAAAATCAAAGAGGTTGGATAGGCTCGGTTGGCTCGAGGTGACGCGCTTGAGAATAAATAAATATATTATGATCTGTCTGATCCATACTAATATAAGCAGAGTTTGTACTATGGGTAAACAAGTCAAACACAAGTCTTTATCATACGAATATCGGCCCTGGGAAGCATTCGAACACGCGACCCTGTGTTTCGCAGGCAGGCACGCTACCAACTTGGCTACGGGACCGACAAACATTTGGTGAAAATAGTTTCCAATGCAGCACATTTTTTTGCTATTTGAAAGCGAGTGTAGCAGAATAAGCTTGCTACTCGCCCAGCTTTTAGCGAACGTCATAACAGCAGGCGGTAACCGGTTTCTGGCTGAAAGGCTGACAGCGCCGGCGGGCTAACATAACACGCCGGGTACGTACACTGTACTGTACACACGTACGTGCATACACGTCTACAAACGGTGAGCTCTTCTCCACAGATTCCGCCATTGTGTTAGTGAACTCACCCAAAAAAATGTAATGACGGATCTAAGTGATGTAATAACATCCTATGGAAATAAATAATTTTGACTTTGACTTTGAAACAACCGTCCTGTGGTGGACCTGTCCGTAGTGATGGCCAGTCATCTTGGATTGTCATTTTTGTAAAGTAAATAAATTTAAAACTGATGAGTGTGGTAGCTTAAAAAACAAGTGATTTCTTGTAGGTTGGTCGACTTCACACACCACCTTTGAATTTCTTTGCAGGAGTGTGCAGGTTTCATCGTGATGTTTTCCTTTACCGTAAGAGCGTCGAATAAACGTACATATGAATTCGAATTTCAAAAAGACGACTACGACGACGTGGTGGAAATCGATCCCGCGTCTCCCGGACGGAAGACAGCGGCCCTAACCACTAGACCACCGACGCTCTACCGTTAGTAAATTAACTCTTAATCGCTTGATTTTTTGTTTTTTAATAATACTTGGATTTTTTTGGTCCAGAAAAAACTTTTTTTCGGTAAATTTTAAGAAATACTGTTAAATAATAAAAATTACTTTATATTTTATCGGCTTTACCTTTTTTTTTGAAAAATAAAAAATATTTTATTCCCCCTACACAATAGTTTATTTGGGTTCAATAGGACATTTGTAAAGAACTATCTTTTTTTTTCAATTTTTGGAATTTGAAAAAAAAAAAGAAAAAGATAATTTAAAAAAAATGATCGATTTTTTTGGTATTATAGAAGATCACCAAAGCTAATAAAAACAAAAAATAATAAAAAATACATATTAATAATTAATATTTAAGACAGTACGCGTTAAAGGGTATTTAGATTACTAGTCTATGTCCTTCATAACCAGCTGCGTAGCGATAATATCTCCTTATTAACCTTTATGAGGATGAAAAGAGTGATTTTAGGCATGAATATAGAAGGAAGACCCTTTGTTATTTTACTGCGGGAAAGACAAGGGTCTTGGCAAACACATTTGCTAGTCTGACGTATCCGTGAGGAGATAAGGGATCCGGTTACACGACGACTTACTGAGGAACGCGTTGTAGTTCCAATTACTTTCTTTTGTAATTTTTGCGTAAGAACTTTAGCATAGTATCATCTTCATCAACAGTTCACATACGTCCCCACCGAGGGGCACGAACCTACCCTGAATTAGGGCGATCGACCACGCTCGCTTAGTGCGGGTTGGTCGACTTCACACACAACATTTGAATTACTTCGCAAGAGTGTGCAGGTTTCCTCGCGATGAAGAGCGTCGAATAAATGTATACCAGGTGTTACAAAACTACAAATAAAGCCGAAAGGGTGTGAATCTGCTCGTAAAACTGAACAACTTTCCCCAAAGAACATAGGTCGAAAAACGATTTAAAAAAATCGCATTCCCATACAAAATGTAGATGGTCTCCATACAAAATTTACGGGTTTTTTTGTAACACCGGTATATGAATTCAAGTTTCGCACTTAAAATATATATTTAGTTTTTTGATTAAATTTATTAATCATATTTGTGTCGGATCTTGCCAACAAAATGTTTTTTATTTGTTTGTAAAATAGAACAACAGAAAGTCTGTGGAACCTTCGAGCTGAAGGTTGCAGGCTTTAATTATTGTGGTTTTCCTTCACAAACAACAGGCCAATAAATGAGTGGTCGTTAAACGCGAAGTAAATCTTTTGGAAATATACTAACAACCTCAAACCTGCGTTTATTTTTGTATTTCGAGTACATAATACGATCGTAGTTTGTAGTTTAGTTGTGTTTCCACAGCAAAAAAAACAACAAACTTCAAATGCCCGTTTTTTACGGTTCCGTAGTAAAAAAGGAACCCTTATAGTTTCGGTATATCCGTCTGTCTGTCTGTCCGTCCGCGGCTTAGCTCAGAGACTTTTAGTACTAGAAGGCTGTTATTTGGCATGGATATACATATTAATCATGCCGACAAAGCTGAAGAATAAAATAAAAAAAAAAATTTTTTAGGTTTCCTCTGGTACACGTCAAGTGGGGGTTATTTTTTTTCACGATTACCTTAAAGTGTGAGGTATCGTTGGATAGGTTTTTAAAAAATAATGTTAAAAACTTCACGGTAGTAGTGTATATGATGAAATTAAAAGGAAATTATCAACATCAAGTAGGCTTTACAGGTTATCGAATAATAGACCAACTTATAAAATGAACTTGTGCAAGTAAGAAAGGTACTACATATTTTGATGAATGTTAACTGTCTTAAGTAGTATTGGACAACTTAAGAACCCTACACTTGGCGTGGCCCGCCCGACACGTGCTTGGCCGGTATTATTAATATAACGTAACATATTATGACATCAAAAACACATAACATCATACAACATACAATAACAAATTCGTCGGTAATTCTATAATAAAATAAATAAATATGATTATAAGTCTACAAATATTAAGTACATGATGTCTATCGTATCTTATAAAAGTCAAAGTAAGGGACTTAATGTTAAGTATTATTGGAGCAGAAATGGAAGCTATTTATCTCTAAGACATTATTATCATGTCTGATATAAAACCACTATGCTATATGTACGTTTATTCGTCGGAGTAACAATAAAGAAAACATGATGATGAAACCTGCGAAGAAATTCAAAACTGTGAAGTCGATCAATCCACTTTGGACACCTAAGTGACTACGGCCTGATCATCTCAGAGCTCATCATCATCGTGTGGGTTTTAAGGTCGACAACCGACCTCACAAACCCTGGTGTCAGTGTTATAGAGCCGCCAAAGGCCACTCACTTGGCTCAAGTAACGACTAGATAGTAGCCGGGACCAACGGCTTAACATGCCTTCCGAAGCACGGAATCATCTTTCGTTTTCGTACAATCAGGTGATTCAGTCTGCAATGTCTTAACTGAACTGGGGTAAGTCTCACAAAGAGATTTCTGCTCCACCGGGAATCGAACCCGGAACCTCCGTAATGGGCGTCGAAATCTTGACCACTCGGCCACGGAGGTTGTATCTCAGAGCTGATAACAAACAGCAACAACGGAATACGCACGCATTCCACTGCATCATCAGCTTAACACATCTACAAGAGAAATAAAGGGAAGCACATACAACGCCAGCAATATCCGGAGTTCTGGAGTGCTAAGTACTGCTTCCGACTCGATCGGAAGCATTTTCAAATCGTTTTCGGAATCTATTAAAGCAATCACGCTGCGAAATTATGTCATCTAGAATGTTGGGTCAGAACCGAATTGACAAATTCTTATTAATTCCAGCTATGCTATGATATTATTTCATCTCCACTTCTGGACTATGAGCCTCCTCTACTTAAGTGTTTGGTTTTGCCATAATCTCCACGCTTGGCAGGCGGGTTGGAGATCGCAGATTAAAAGATCACTGTATCAGAGAGCGCTGCTGCCCGTTCTCTGTTCAATGTTTAGTCCCTAAGTCGCCTCTTACGACACCCACGGGAAGAGTAGGGGTTGGTGACAAATGTATTCTACTCTGCCGTCACCACACGGCGGATATTATTTATTGAAATAATAATATTGGATTATCCCAAATAAGGATCTGTGTATGCTGCAATTACAAAACACCTGACGGTATTTTAAGTCTATATACCTGAAAAAAAGTTCAAATGTATGTATGTGTTTTGTGTTGTGATGTCCTACAAATAAATGTTTCTGATTTCTGATTTCTGATTTCAAATGTTTTATATATCAAATGTCTTTATGAAAAACGGCTTATGTACTATAAATTAAATGCCTATTTGATTGACAAGGCGGCTTGGTGTTCATTCAGAATATTTACTGATAATTGTAAATAACATTTTTATTTAAAAAAAGAGAAGTACAGAATATACAAATCCTGTGGAGTTTCTTTCGGCCGTTATTCCCCACAGTGGTCGACCACTTGTAGTGACCGTTCCAACCAGGGATAAACTTCTTTTGTCCTTGATTATTAGCTAGCTTTGACGTCGAAAAATGATCTTGCTAAATCTTAATTCGAATAAAGACATTTTATCTTTTTATCTATATCTAGGACATAGCTAAGAAATTAAGAGACTTTTAAATCTGTGTTTCAATCAATGATGACGTACGTCCGCTCTAAAATGAAGCGTTTATAGCTCAGAGTAACAACAGGCGATCGCTCGATGCGCGTCAGAAATCTTTGGTTTATAGGGTCGGAATTTGGAGAAACCTTCATGACGGCCCCTGGTTTTGTACGCCACGTTTTTGATGTACATGGTTTACAATGAATACGCATTCATTCAATACGACGATGCCTAAAAAGTTGCATCCAAAAACAGGTCTGTACAAAAAGTGTTCGTGCAGTTTTGAACGCAACTGTTTTGGTACGCCGCGTTTTTCTAAGCCACTGATTATATGTCAAAATAATGGGTCGACTTTAGTAATCTGTGTTTTTTCGCTGTTTTTTACTGGGCAGCACCCGAAGGGGGGGATATGGGGGGCGCAGCCCACCGCAAAAAAAATGAAACCACCCAAAAAGTATACACTTCGGTTAGGTTAGGTAAGACTGTTGTTAACAACAGGCGGAGGGAGACGAGCGAGCGGAGCGAGCGTGCCGCGGCAGCAGCCGGCGACCGCAGGAGATTACTTCTCAATTAAAAAAATCAAAAACCTCCTTCAAAAGTAAAACACATTTGTTTGCACTAAAAAGTAACAAATAATATTAATAACTATTTATGTATGCAAGATTGACATTAATAAAAATGGTCAATAGAATACAATTCAATCACTTTTACTTTTTAATATTTACGTAAAATAAACAAAATAGATATGTATGGATCTATCCTTAAAGCACGTTCTATCGAATGAAAAAAGAATCATCTTAATCGGTTGAAAACTGACTGAGATATGACTAAAAGAATAGACGAATAACGACGCGAATGCTACATTCCGTTGAGGAATTTCCAAGTTTTACCTCATGTTTCACCATCAGATCTTGACGAAATTAATATGGGACCACCTCGAGAGTAAATCCTATCGAATGAAAAAAGAATTATTAAAATCGGTTAACAATTGGCGGAGATATCTAATAACATACATAAAAAAAAAATACAGACGAATTGAGAACCTCCTCCTTTTTTGAAGTCGGTTAAAAATGCTATTGGTTGGAAAATTCGAGTGCGCAAAACGTGGAGGAAAAAAAAATGGCTCGCACAGTTTTTCCCGTCCAAGGCAAGCATGTAGTACACAAAAAACTGTCTGTACAAAACGGAAACAAACATGAACCCCACTCGGAATTTGCTCTTTGACAGACAGCTCTAAAATCAAAGATGCTTGGTTTATTCGACCAAGCAAAGATGTCTAGACCCGCATCCAGTGAATTTAAGTTCTTAAAATGTAACAAAACGTAATAAAACATCTTTAAGATTTTAGAATCTGTTTTGAAATAGGGTAACAAGCGTTAACGTTTGTAGAGATAACAGAATGTTAAAACAATGCTTCTTCAGTTATTGCCAAACTTTTGAAATTTAACTGGAGGGTAGCAACATATTGTCAAACGAAGAACATTGTCTGTAGATAACATACTTGCATCCAACGAATTATCTATAGTCATCTTAAATGTCTTTTGAGAGCGACCTCGATATTAACGAGGGCCTTATGGGAACTACTAATATACGTTTATTCGACTTTATTACGGTGAGGAAAACAATGTAGGGAAATTCGCCAGTATAAAAGTATGCAGGGAAGTCAACCAATCCACACAGGGTAAACTTCGTGGTATATTAGGCCCTGATCGTCCTAATGCAAGGTAAGCCCCTCGCTGGGGACATTATAATGAACTGACAAACATTATAATTATTGACTGTAGTAGTAGATATTTACTTACCAATTTTCCTGTAAGCTCAATATAAAGAACGTCGAAAAATTAAATCCGCGCGATATACAGCGCAACCGCCAATAGCGCCAACTCCTGCCGTACTCTGTGGCCAATAGTATCGAAGGTTTTGAAGACAAAAAGTCTAGCAAGTGTCTAGACAGCGAGTCTACGATGCTGGGCTTGATGATGATGATGATGTAATCCTGTAATCCCTCATCAGGGACATAGGGCTCGAAGAAGAGAAGTTTTTTCGATCTTGTGCGGCAGTTTCCAGGTCCTTCCAGCCGAGCCCAGTTGATGCAGCCTCTTTTTCAACTGAGAGCCTGCTGGGCTTAGAGTAGTGATAAAAAAGTGTCTGGTGAGGGGTTCGAGGTAACTCTGTACGCTGTTGACAGAGGGAAAGGGGAGGACGCGCAGAAAACCAATAAAAAAGTTTCTGAAAGGCGCAGTTTAATGCCCACTCAAACAAACCAAGTCTAATGGAAGCCGCTGAATTTTAAATCCGCCCGCTCTGTTATTGGAGAAACTTCTAAAAAAACCAGTATAAACAGATCCTATTTTGCTAATATTATCCGTAGTTACATATGTCAGGATATATTGGTGTCGAGTAACAGACTGATGCCCACTGTACCACCGCGGATTAGACGAGTTTCGGCTGAATACAGTTCGAGTAAAAGGTCTTCGAAGTTAGTAATTAAGTAAAAGAGTCTGTAGTTATTTATAATTAAAGTAAGGCCGTGAAATTTTAAAGTAGGTAAGTAAGTATATTGAATTGATGGTAGACGAGTTGTAATTTAAATTTTGAAAGTATCTGTTAGAATTAAATAAAAGGTTATAGTTGTTTCAGGGTTGTTTTAAACGATTTTAGTTTTATAAAGACTGTTTAAAGATTTTGATGGCTCATCGGCTTGGAGGATTTCTTTTAAGATGTTAGGACAGCAAGGAGTCAGAAACTGTTGTTGGGACCTTGGGACCAGTTGAGACTAATGCTGCTCTTCTTCATCGTGTGAGCCACCAAGAGCCACTGACATAGCTCGCGTAATGATTAGACAGTAGCCAAGATCAACTACGGCTTAACGTGCATTCCGAACCACGGATTTTTTAAAGGTGATTCAGCCTGCAATGTCTTAACCAGACTAGGAAAAGTCTCACCAAGAGATTTTTGCTTGCCAGTGTCCCCACCGCGATAAATCAAATGCAGGTACAAAGCATAGAGTTCTTAAAATTCACATCGCTTCTATGCGAAGTGAGACGCTGTAGAAAAAATCTTCGACAAAGGGATGTTAAAAAAATGCGTTCTATATTAATTTAACTCTGTGGTCTCAATCATTAAATTGTGATACAGAAAGATGAGATGACAAGGTCAAGGGTGAAACAGCCATAGCTTATAACTACCTTTCGAGTATAGCGATGTTAGCTGGACCTCCGAGTGCCAATTTCCTCTATCAGTCATGTATATGATGTTCACGCATTTTACTAGCTAGGGTGTCCATAAGTTTAGAAAAAGCATACAACCTATTTTTTTCTAAATATGAACCAGGCAGGTGGCAGGTGCATGCCTTAATAGTTTCAATTGTTCTGTATGTTTATGTTTGTAGTGCCAATAAAATTTTATTTGTTTTGTATTGTAAAGGAACTTTGTTTTTGTATGGTATTGTAACGACGGCTCTGTTCCCTTTAGTTTCGTTGCTAGTTATTTGTCCAAGCAATTCCGTACGCGGCAGCAGAGCGATGTTCAAATAAAAAATGAGACGTCAAAAAAAGAAATATTAGGACTGTCATCATCATCATTGTGTGGGTTGTGAGATGGGCGAACGACCCCACAAACCCTGTTATTAGAATTATTAAGCCGCCTTGGCTTCTGACATGGCTCATGTAATGAATAATAGCCGGAATCGACGACTTAAATTGCTTTCAGAAGCACAGAATCCTCTCACTTTTCCAACAGTATGTAATTTGAGGTTGGGGTTGGTAGCTATCGAACGAAGAAATTACAAGTAAAACAACAGGGGGCCGTTTCACGAAGCTACAAGTTACAAATTACAAGTACAATTCGACGTACATTGCGTAAAAGATTAGAGAAAACGATAAGGGTTTACAGTTTAGGCGATATATATACGCAATATGTATCAAATTGTAACTTGTTACTAGTTACTTGTTGCTTTGTGAAACGGGGCCCAGTGTAATAAAAAATGTGTCTGATAGTCGGAAAATCGTGATATCTCTACACCTTGTCCTGTGAGTTAATTATCGGCCTATTTGATGGCAAACATAAGAAACTTCTTAATGAGCAAGTTGTAAGTCGGCTTACAACTTTCCCTATGGTATGTTCCTAACAACTCTTGTTCGTTAAGTATAAACATTATTACTTAAGCAGTATTTAACTTAATTATTATTTATAAGAAAGAATAAGTTCTGAGAAGCCTTTGCCCAGAAGTGGAATCTAAACTTCTAAAGAGCCCGGCTAATGGATTTCCACGGGTACAAATGGGGTGTTATGTTTTTCGCGAAGAATATGAGCCTAGTGGAAAGCCGACCTCAAAAACCATAGTGTCAGCGTTATGGAGCCACCATGGCCTATGATAGGACTTGTGTAGCCAAATTCCGCTAATCACTATACATTTTTTTAAATTCCCTCTATCCTAATGGTATACATAGTCATTAGGATAGATAGTGGAATTTTAGATAATAGCCCGGACCCGAACACGGAATAATTTAAATTTTTGAATCCATCTTATTTGCATCACCTTAAACTTCATTTTGTTTATCTGAATTTACGTGATAACCACTTATTGAGATTTCGTTTGACAGTGTCCATTCTGGCTGGCCGCCATCTGCATACGAATTGTAGGGAACGAGAGGTCATCAACGCCTCAAAATACATTATTATGGTATCATCGATATTGTGCCGCCCTTCACTCTTGATGAACAGGGGTTATATTCCTTTAGGCGCCATAGGTGTCTGCTTAACAAATAGCCATTCTCTACATCGATATCAGCAACGATCGACGCCCTACTTACACTCACGTGCAGGCAAGTAGGTGGGTATACCTATAATGTACCTGTGTGCAGGTATGTATAGACTACAGCTATGTCCGAAGGCCATAATTCCCCGCATTGCAGACAGTGCTGCAATGTAGTTGGGTCACTGTCCAAGGTGTAAGAGACATTCGGGAGTAAAAATAACATGTATCCTCAGCGCGCTTACCGAAAATCTTTAACTTGTACGGGTGAAAATGGCGTCACGCACGCAGGTCTTCTATGTCCACACTACCTTATATATAGTATACAATTCAGACCCTGACCGCGTGCCTAAAAGGTAGAGACCATGCGGCTTCTACACAAGGGTCTAAACAGTACCGTCCGCGATAACGCGGACCTAACTTATTCTATAAATATATGAAACAGTGCTCCTTACCGAACTCTTGAGGTGGCCCGATGACACACCAGGTCTAAGCTGAGGAGGAACAGAGGAGGTTGGAAAAGAAGGAAAAGGAAAAAAGGATGCTTAATCGTAAAGACCGTGACGACGGTGACCGTGACCGTCCTTCAGGGTATCAAGACTCCTGTTTTAGTTTGGTTTCCGTGCTCTCTTGACTCGAACCAGAAAGTACCCTTTTTTGAACCCCTACGCTTCGAGCTCCGTAAGTATAAGATGACAGCTAAAGTGACGGTTCTTACAAATGTCAAATCAATCTGTCATTGGGTTGCCATATTAACGGAAAACCACCGAATTGGTTCTAAACATAGAGGTATAGGTATAGAATCTCGAGAACTGGAAATTTTGATTCAAATTGGTGACTTTATGAGTCACATTCAACTCCTTTAAATAAACGAAAAAGTTTTGATGATTTGAACATACCAATAATAAAGAGAGAATCATGAGAGAATTTTAGAGTACTTATATAACGTGAAAAGTTCTTTGAAGAGTAGGATAATTTTATGCGGTCTTCGGTACATGAGGCAACGTAACAGAGTTAATGTAGTAAAACTTTGAGGATAATTAAAGGGATAGTAACTAACGCAAAACCTATTGCGATTAGCTCAAAACATGAAACTAAAGGTGAGTTTTGTGCCACGGTCGCGAGGAGGTTGAACATGCATATGTAAACAAGAATTGTGGTATGATTATATTCTTATATATAGTTCTTATTATAAATCTTCTGTATAACCTAAAGTTTCTAGAAAGCCCTTAAAGAAACGTCATAAGCAAGTGGCACGCTACACGCTCAATATTATCGAAAATCCGCAACGTATCGAGTGGAAATCCGGTAGAAGACTACTGATAACTAGTAAAGTGAGAAAGGACTGTATAATGTGATGGAAACCAGTATTTGATCAAAATATTTTATTTTTATTTTTTTTATTGGCATGGTGCGGTTTGCACATCGCCACAGTCATTTTGTTAAAAAGGAGGAATAATATATTTTATCAAGCGAAACAGACAAGTCAGACTCCTGGCCAAACACTGACACCAAAGAAGATGTAATAACTGGCGTTACTGACACCATCAGCGACAAAAACAAAATCAAATATACAAAAAGAACATACAAAAAAGGTCGCATCGCAGCCAGTCGCCAACAACTACATTCTCTATCCATCGCCTGCGCTTGCACCTTCCACCACCCCTGAAGTCCAGGTTAGGTGTTTTGATTACAGTTTTCCGTGTGCCGTCCGTTGTAATTTGCTTTTATCGTTAACTCCAACACCCTTATTTGCCCCCAGCAACTTATTATGCCCCTAAATAACATTTTTATATTCCTTTACCGAACGGTCGAAAGAAAGGAAGTAAAAATTTAACTGCCTAACTTGACGGCTATTACTTTTGATGCTTTTTATGGTTAATAAAAAATAGATTTTAGTATATTTGATGAAATTGGATGAGTGTGATTATTATTTGTTTGCTTGTTTTAATACAACTATATGTGTTACCTATACATTGCGTCATATTGTACTGTCACCCATTCATAACAGGTTCTTTTCTTCTTGTTTCTACCACGTCCGTTTTCTAATCTAGTATTAATTAATTTAATAAATTTAATTTCCGTCAAGTAATCAGCGTATCACGGTTAGGTATACCCGTGAAAATGCAGAAGCCATAATAAAAAAAATAAAAATACCACAATTTAACACAAAAGGCACTAGAATGAAAGAAGAATAATTACTCATTACGCTTGGGTTTCTATTCCACTTATATTATTGAACTAATATTATAAAAAGGAACATACAATATTATCGTGCTCTTTTGTTTATTTAGCCGGACCTTAACGTGCCTATGTAGAAGACGCTTATTCATACACGTGAATTGTTTGGGATGTGAAGTGTCACGGCCAATGACCACATTCGAGTGCTGTGCCCCACAGATCAATAATCATAACAAATAAAGTTTATTTCCCGTTTTGAATGATGTTGCAATCTCATAAAGGTTCATCGCGACTACGGCCGATGGCTTACAACAGACCGAAGATGACCGACAACAGACGAAGGGGAGTGATGATGATGATGAGTACAATACAAATGGAGCTATACATTTTTTAACCCCCGACGCAAAAAGAGGGGTGTTATAAGTTTAACGTGTCTGTCTGTGTATCACCTCCATTTGGGAGCAACGATACCACAGACAGATACACGTCTGTGGTATCGTTGCTCCCAAATGGATGAACCGATTTTTGTTTAGTTTTTTTTGTGTCATAGATAATTTTATGTAGTGTTCTTAGCCATGTTTTATGAAAATCTGTTCAGCCGTTTGAAGATCATCAGCTCTTTTCTAGTTGATGAGGGGATCTGAGTAACTTCCTTATGGCCGAACTTAGCGGTAGCCCGATGAGACATTAGCGCCATTTCAACAAGCAAACCGTATCTTGCCATCCATCAATTTCTATAATAAAATTAAAATATATAGGTGTTACTCAATCGAATTTGATGGCTCACGATAGGTATTATTTTTGACTTTTTAAATATTAACTTTTTTTGCTTCGGGGGTTTTTAAATTTTTAATTTATTTTTTATGTTTCAAACTACACCAACTATACAAACCAACGTGCGAGATACCCTGGTGTAAAACATGATCTGCTGTTCACTATTATAATGTAATCACTTCTGACGGACGGCTTATGACAGGGCGGGGGCCGACAGGTGACTTTATGGTTGTTGTCGGGTGTCGTCGCCAGTCATTTTGTTTGTTTGTCGTAAGCTGTCGTCGTCAGCATTAAACTATAAATGTATATATACTTTATTTTATTTATTGTGTATTCATAATAAGTATTATATTTTATATATCTCCTCCTCAGCCTCAATTATTATTCCAAATTTAACTCTTCTTTTCCTTTCCTATCCCCATCCTGTATCTTCTCCGACACGTGACATCGGCGGAATTGTGAATACACAAAAGTCACAATAAAAAAAAAAGAAAAAAAAAAGTCATCTACTTCTAGCATAATTCGCATAATTCTGAAGTGGATCTACGAGTAAAGAAGTCGCGTAAAATTGCAATTTAATATCCGTTTCAAAAGGCGCTGCAGTTACATAAAATAACGATGAAGGCTTTTTAATATTAACATTGAACGTGGCACTTGGGAGTTTTCCTTGCTCGGCTACACGGGATTAATGGCAGAGTCCCAGTCGATTAGTTCGTGCTACGGATTTCTGGATCATAAAGCTCGTGCTTGAGATTCTTATCTAGATTTAATACCAGTTTATTGGTAATGCATAAAATTATCTAATAAGGTACGTGAGCCCAGATTGGATACTATTTCCAATGAAACATCTTTCATTCAAAACACAAGTAACTTGCTTGACTTACAATAAATGATAGTATTTATAAGAAAAAAATTGGATATATTATAAATGCGACTATGGTACTTTACAATTACTGAATTCAATTGACACAGCAGTTTTGAACTAAGAGCTACATAAAGATAAAGCTAGTTTAATATAGATGAACAAATAGATAAGTTTTTTTCTGGTTTAAGTGTAATTTTCAAGTGGCATCGTACTACTGATAGGTATTTTTCTAGCGGTTTCGAGAATTAGGGAGCTAGCTAAAAATCTCTCTAGAATGTTTACTTATAGAATAGGGACCGTTTAATCTGTGATACTTTATGTCAGGTCTCTCTCTTGCCTCCTGCTTTGGGCTATGTCTATGATGCTGCTGGTAACCGCACGCTTTTGGATGCAGGGAGCCAGAATATAATATAAAATTGAAACTGGAACATAGATAAAAAAGGACATATTGGAACTTTTATCACAATTCTTGTATGTTCATTTTACTCAAAATCGTGCTAATAATTTCACTTAAATAATTTATGTACTTTGACGACCGCGTATGACTCACCTTTTAAAAACCAAAATCTTAGAGAATAATGCAATTAGTGTTTGCATTATTCTCTATAAGTTTGATAAAATAATACAAATGCTCGCGATTGATTAACTTAAATTATTTTACTCACCTCGATCGGAAAAACTTGGCTTATTCGCTGGAAAGGTACAATCAGTTAAAAGTTTTAATGAGTTCCTCGGAAGCTGTTTATCTTCCGGTAAAGAGATAAAAAAAGGCGTCTTCACTTTTTCATTTCACTTGGAAGACGGTTTTAAACATTATTTTGTATGCTTTTGTTCAACACTTGCCCTAGATCGAGCGCAGAAAAGCTACAACTTGTTATTTTTATATTTCCATTGCATGACCGCGGGAGGATTCCTTCTCTTCGGAAGTGAAAAGCAAAGAAAGATATAAATTTTTTCTTCAAAACTGATACCTAAAAGCAATGCTTAAAAAAGCATAAACGTCCGTCAAAGATAAATGTAAGGTAACTGCTTTTTAATAAATTTAATTTCGAGTACCTACATTTAGGGTTTACCGTGAACATATGTATTAGCTATGATTATATTTACTGCGTGAATTTTTAAAAATAAACTCGTATAGTCAGGTGATACTACAATGACCCAACCAAACTGGGGAAGGTCACACAAAGTGGTTTTGTCCCCACCGGGATTCGAATCTGGAACCTTCGTAATGAGAACCAAACGCTCTACCGCTTGGTCAAAGGCTGTTCTGTGTCATTCACACAATGTTTTTATTTAAGTCATCTCGGTGTTTAATTTGTATAAAAAACATAAAAACCATTAAAAAGAAAACAAAACCACCGACACTTTGTGTACCATATTTTTTTTATTTTTGTATAATTCTAATTTTAGAAATTAACCGACCATGACACGCTACACGAATTAACACTCAAGAGTATATTCACCGCTTCATAAATATTTTGCTTACATAGGTATTTTGCGACACAAATAAAATTATCTGCCGAGAAGGAAACCTTTATAAACCTTTAAATTTCTGATTCACTTCCACTCAAATGCATACTCGCACACGTTAATATCGTAAATATTTGTAAAAAAAATGATTTTAATATATTTATTTTTTCTTGTGGTTCTTATTTTGGTTTCTTCGTTTGAATGGTGGAAACGACGCCAGCAAAAGGGCGTGAAGATGCCTCCTCGATACCCATTGTCGTGGCCTATCGTAGGAGTAGCGCATTTACTATTTCGAATACAAGATACTAAATGTAAGTTTTAATTTAAGTGATTTTTTGCCCAAAACACCTTGACTACAACTGATTGAGATGAACAGCCTCCGTTAGCCGAGTTGTAGAGCGGTCGGCTTCGTGTCCGGGTGGGGACACAATACCACGTGACACTCTCCCCAGTTTGGTAAATATACTAACAATAGCAGGCTGAATTACTTAATTGTCCGAAAAATAAGATGAGTTAATGCTTCGGAAGGTACGTTAAGCCGTTGGTTTCATGTCAGAAGCTACGACGATTCAATTTTATTGTCTGACTCTAAGGTTTTTGGGGTCGCTTACAAATCTTTCAACCCTCGCGATTTGTTTTCTACACTAAGTCTCTCGGTTGGTGCCAAGGAAAAAAAACTGAACAACTTGTGTTACCATATATTCTCTCTCTGGTACACCTAGGTGAACGGAGTTGGTAGACCATGGGCAACGTGGGTTTTTTTTTTACCTGATCTATTTGGATGACAGGTAAAAGTTTTTGTTAAGATTTGATTTGATTTGTGCAAAAGTTGATTCGTTTTTAGAGGTTTTACTAACACGTTGTATAGGAGGTGGTCGCTGGTGGTGGCTGGATGAGGAAAGAGGGGGATCGTACGCTTTGGCGTGCCCTTGGAGAGGCTTACGTCCAGCAGAGGACTGCAATAGGCTGATTGATTGATTGTATAAATAAGTAAGAAAATGGTTCCTTACAGGTTTATTAAAGCTGGTAAATCAGTCAGCAGAAATGTGCCATAAAGTTGGTGGAGTCTGCTATGGATACGCAGGTTCTATACTTATTTATGGTAAGTTTGTAAATGTTGGAAAATATTGCAAAGCTGAGCACAACAACCCATGTCGTATCCAATTACTTTACAATCACTCAACTATGTACAAAGAATAAGGGTCTATTTATACAGACTTCTTCTTAGCGAGTAGTTGGCAAGTCTAACTTTATATTGCTGTCGTCCAGAATGTGGTCATTTAGACGGCGACTGGTGACATAAAAAGCAATTTGAATGGAGTTATATCAGTTGAAATCTTAATGTTGGAATGCAGTCCGTTTGTGTAGACCTTAAGGCAGCTCAAAATATGAAAATAATAATAATAATAATAATAATGCTTTAATTTCTAGCCGTAACAGATCCAGAAGACTGCAAAACAGTACTAAACACATGTTTGCAGAAAAAATTCGTCTACAATCTGGGGAAACGTGTGGGGGGCGATGGCCTAGTTAGCGTCACAGATAACTGTAAGTAGCATAGTGAAGTTTAGGAGCACAAAGTGGTTCAAACCCCGACAATGTGTTTTTAGTTTTCAAATTTGTAACTTTCTTAAGAGGTTCAAGCCCCCTCCTCCGAATTAGAGGTAGAGTCAGGCTTTAACTGCCCATGCCAACCATAACGAGTTGTTCGACTTCACACACAAGCTTTTTTATTCTTTTTTACGATGTTTTCCTTCAAATAAAATAATTGATAAAACTTTCACATGAGTTCATTCATGGATAAATTTTGGTACGTGGTAGGGTTTGCACAGACGCCTTCGGAAAGCGAGAGATTGCTCTTATCCCTTATTCTACCGATATGCTCGATACGTACGCTTAATTTAAAAAAAACTTTACAGTGGCCCTATGGAGGCGACACCGTAAAATTATCAGCCGAGCATTCAATCAGCAAGTCCTGGACAGTTACATGGAAACTTTTAACAAAAAATCCCAACAGTTAGTGAGTGCGTTGGCGCAGAAAGTTAACATAGGATCTTTTGAGCATTCCAGTCTCCTTGCAGAAATGTCATTGGGAATAATGTATCGTAAGTATTATTATTTAAAGGCTTATTTATTGCTGTAAGCTTTAGGTATAAATATTTTAAAAAAGCAAAGCATGATAAGGTAAATTTTTCTTAGATTTTTCCCAGGAAATATAATGAAGAATAAATAAGATATTTTGTTTTAGATGGGGAGCTCAATAGTTACAATTACCACACATTTATTTTAAGTGTGTAATTTAGCCTATGTTAGATTAAAACTAGATTTAAAGAAACCTACCTATTATACCTAGATTTAAAGAAAATGCTTGTGCAAAAAAACTTTAAGAAGACAATAAAAAAAAACAACCTCCTCTTAACAAATTGATCAACAAGTTGACTTTGGAATATTCTGATATGTTCTTGAATGTTATTGGTACAGAGGACAAAGGATATAGTCAGGCCAGGCTGCTTGAAACGGATTAAGTTTTCTCTGGTAATTATTTATGCTTTGTCATGAAATTTCGCATAATTGTGCAGTTCGGTAAACTATACATGTAAACAAAATTTCATATAAATGTATAAAAAAACTCTTGAGAAAATTCAAACCGTTTCAAGTGGCCTGGCCTGACTATATCCTTTGTCCTCTGTACCATTCAAAATTTATTTCAAAATTCTAAGTAGGTACCAAATCATCATATTTTTTTATTATTATCAAAGTAAATAAAATGGCATCAACCTTTCCGTGCACCTGATATTTTTGTCTAACAGGGCAAATTGTCTTTTTTGATGATGAGTATGGTAATTAATGATAATGTTGTAGAAACCACCATGGGACTAGAGGATGATGAAATGTTTGAAGACTTCAGAGGTCAAAATCACAAAGAGTTCATAGGATTGATTTTTGACATTGTATCGACTCGATTTTTGAATTTTTGGATGCATAGCGACTTCTTGTATAGTTTTACTTCCTTGAAGAAAAAAGAAGACCAAGTTTTGGCATTGTTAAACAACGTGTCTAATTCGGTAATTTGCTTTGGTACCAGTTTAAGGACTACTTCTTACTTGCTTACATGCTGTTACTGTAACTGTTGCTGTTATTGCTTTGTGAGTGAACAATACAGACAGAATTTCCATTATTTTGTGAAGGACCATGTTCACATTAATTTGAAATGGGTGAAGTTACCTTCTTCAAATATCTCGAATGCCGGGATGTTTTCTAAAATAGAAAGACTAGAAAATATGGAACCACAAACAAACAAATTAACTTAACAAAAATTTGAAAAAACATTGTAGATTTTACAAAGAAAACGTGAAGCTTTGGACAGCATGGAAAGAAAATCATTTAGAAGCAAGTCGTTTCTGGATTTGCTTATGGAGCTACCACCAGAAGACGCTTTCACTGACCAGGAGCTGAAGGATGAAGTCAATAACTTGATGATAGCGGGGTCAGATACAACTGCAACTACATTAGTATTCGCTCTGGTACTGCTGGGCTCTCATCACGATCTTCAAGAAGATGTTTATGAGGAGTGAGTAAAAATTGGAATTATTAGTAAAATAACTTCATGAATAAGGCATGTGTAGTGTGTGTGTGTCAGAAAATGAATGTAACATTTGGAGAGGTTGTAGGAAAAAAAAATTTTTTAGTGTTCCGTCAACAAGGAACCCTTAAGCCCAAGTCACACAGAGCGGGAGCGGCGCGGTCCGGGGCCGGGACAAGCAGGACAGCGCTATGCCGCGCCATAGCACCGTCCCGCTTTCTCGGCCCCGGACCGCCCCCGGCACGGCTCTGTGTGACTTGGGCTTTATAGTTTCGCCGTATTCGTCTGTCTGTCTCTGTCCGCGACTCAGAGAGTTTTAGTACTCGAAGGCTGTAATTTGGCATGGATATACATATTAATCATGCCGACAAAGCCGTAGAACAAAATAATAAAAAAAAATAACCAATATTATTAAAAAAACAAAAAACCCAACTGCATGAAAAATTTAAAATTTTTGGCGCCAAAAATAGGCCATCTTGGTTTTTTTATAAATTTTATGTACCCAGTGTCACTCTCACCAGTAAGACGAATCTAACGATACCTTTTTAGCTAAAATCCATCAAGACGTTTAGGCTGTAGAGCGTGCCAAAGAAATATACATACATACATACATACATACATACATACATACACTTGAAAAACATAACCCTCCTTCTAAAGCAGTCGGGTAAAGATTATTGTGTTCCTCTCACGGAACTGGTTCCTCTGGTACACGTGAAGTGAGGGTTATTTTTTTATAGTGTAAGATATCGGTGGATAGGTTATTAAAAAATAATGGAGGTTTGCTAAAACAATTTCTTGATGCAAGTGTACGTTTCAGAAAGATTTCATTTTAGGGTTGGCCCACACTTATCGACGGGTATCGACGGTTTGCCTATACAAAACGCGCGCGAAGTATGGAAATCCTTTCGCATCATTCGCCGCGTCCCTTAATGTGCTCATTTGTCGCCCCCCCCTCACCCTACCATCGAAATCCAAAAGATACAATAAGAATAAATCTTTTTTAGTAACAATCGTCTCGTGGGAAGGTTCTTCGTGAAGATCCTTTTGGACAAAAAGGTAAGTACGTTAAATTGGTTGTTAGTGATTCATATAATAATGCATTCGATCTTTCACAGAAATCAAGAATTGTCTCAGGGAAGCCTGTTCATGAATCAAACAAAATTATTTTATTCGAATTAAGATTTGAGCCTGAAACTAGAAAAGACATGGGTACTTGGGTACTTGGGTATCATAAAAAAATATGTTATGAACTCGAACCGCGCTCCTTTCAGCAATCAATGACTTTACCGCTACACCACTAACATTACAGTATATATATTTTTTCAGACTAGAAACCGTCTTCGGAGATTCCAATAGAGATGTAAAGAAGGCGGACTTGTCAAAGCTGGTCTTACTAGACGCGGTGTTGATGGAAACAATCAGACTGTACCCCATAATACCATTACTGCCAAGATACGTCAGCGAAGATGTACAGATTAGTAAGACATTTTTATACGTGCCCGTTCTTTCTCTCTCTATATGTACTCTTTTCTTTAAACTTGTGAGTTTTCATATTGCTCAGAGGTAGGAAAAAAGCGCTGATGATGAAGAATATGAAAGTCCTATTTTCCACAAGAAAGAAAACCTTTTCCGAATTGTCTTTGCTATTCTAAACTACGAGTGGACTAATTTAAAAATTAGTTCAAATAATAATTGTCATGTTTAATAATAATGATGTAGAGATTGATATAATATTAAAATACGTTTTTAATTTTATTATCCATATATATTTCATAGGCCTTCCCAAGGGCACGCCAAAGCGGGTGATCGTGCCACCCGCTTTCCTCATCCAGCCACCACCAGTGCCAGCGGTCTTCCTCAGGTCATCAGTCCACCTGGCAGGGGGCGTCCCACACTACGTTTCCCGCTCTCCATTCGAAAACCCGTCTGCTCCAGCAGTGGACTGCAATAGGCTGATCGTTTTTGCTAAATACGCTTCTTATAGTATGATTATCCTCCTCAAACTTATTTGTTGCTTTTACAGATAAATACACTCTTCCTGCAGGCAGCACCTGCCTAGTGTTCTTACATCATGTCCACCTCAATCCTGAGCTTTGGGGTGAAGACTCGAAGCGCTTTCGTCCTCAGCGGTGGATCGAAGGAGTGTCTCCAGCTGCTTCCCGCGCCTTTCTTGGTTTCAGTATTGGGAAGCGAAACTGCCTCGGTCAGTTTTATTTAGTTTTTCCTACGTTATGGGATGGGGTGTTGTACAACGATGGGCCTTTAGTTGTTATTATAAACTTATTTCAGCTATGTTTATATCAACGTAAGTATCTTATTAGCTGTCGTTACCATTCGATCGTATCATAACTCATCGTAAAGAGGACGTGGAATTGTATTGTTTTATACCTTCAGATTAATTATACTACTAAGATTAATTAATATAAAATGCAATTTCTCGATAACTCCATCGGTGGTACAGTTTGGTGGTACTAGTAGGAACACAGGGTTTTTTTTTTATATGAGACTCTACCAATGTACATCATGGTGTTAACAATAAAAATAGTTTATCAATATGGACGATCAAACGTACTTCATGATGTCATATTGATTCTACGATCGAGCCAACTGTCGCGTAGCGGGTCTAGCTAGCCAACACTCACCTGATTTCTTCAGATTGCAAGGCGCACACCGGGCCCGAAAGGTCTTCAAAAATCCTGCAGGAGTCGAATAGCCACTCTATCACAACATACGGAAGGCCATAGGTCGTTGGTAGTTATGAAATAGTCTATTCACAAACACTGAGTGTACTGTTTTCGAAAAATGTCCATCAACAATCGCTGAGAAGCGCAGGCGACACGGCCGTCCAGCGGGAAAACGTATAACGATCTCGATGATTGACATGTGTCAAAGTTCACACCAATTGTGGTTAGGCGTGAAGTCAGTCGCAGCCATTGCAACATCCGATATACAGAATGAAATGCTAACCAGCTACGACCCTCGAAAGTAAACAAAATATGAAAAGTAGCTACGATAAAATTATTCAATTCCAAATGTGTTATATTATAGAAAAATAGCTATTACTACGGAACACCAACTTATATTTGCTTTATGTTTACCAGGGCAGACAAACGCGATGATGTCGATGAAGACGACGCTCGCGCACGTGTTGCGTCACTACAGGATCGACGCTGACATCACGAAGTTGCAACTGCAACTCGATTTGGTGCTCAAACCAGCTTCTGGTTGTGAGATTGCTGTAATGCCTCGGAAGCGACAGTGCATATATGAAAAAACTAATCTTTAAAATTTTAAGTAATTTGTAGTTGCAATTTTCATTTTCCGTTTTTTACCCCTGTTACTACCAAGTCTTACTACCAGTAGTAAGACGGGAAATTCATTTAACCGTTTTACTACCGCCTCTACCGGTAGAACTACTGGCAATTTTTTTTTTACTATAGTACTACTCAACAAATGTAAAATATAGTATGAAATATAACATTCAGTATTTTATTATACTTAGTAGGTATTCATTTATTGAACTTATGTAAAAAATATAACATGAATAGTAGAGTCCGACCGAAACTCTGCACCAAATAATTTTATACGTATTATTTATGTAATAGGAAAACCAATCTGCACTGGGCCAGCATGGTTGACTAAAGCCTATATTATGTTTTAAGATTTTCATGGTTGTTCAGAACATCACTGAAATTTTGATTCAAGTATTAAAGTCAAAGTCAAAATCATTTATTTCCATAGGATGTTATTACATCACTTAGATCCCTCATTACATTTTTTTGGGTGAGTTCACTAACATAATGGCAGAATCTGTGGAGAAGAGCTTAATTTTAAAATCATATGTGAAGTAGCATGCGCACAGTATAATAGACTATAGGAATTGTTATCATCCCTCATAATTTTGTTTATATCATTACAGCGGTCCGCCCGCGGCTACGCTCGCGTTGTGTAAGATTTTCCCGTGGGAAAAAGACATTTTCTATGTATTCTATGTGTTAATCTAGGTTACAAACTATCTCCATTCCAAGTTTCATCCAAATCCGTTGAGTACTTTAACCGTGAAGGTGGAACAAACATCCAAATATATTTCACATTTATAATATTAATGTGATTTTATTTCTCCTTCACGCGCTATGCGCTGAGCGACTGTCCAAGTCTTCTCCAAGATCCCTCACTTTGTTTGATATTTTAATCCTGATTGCTCAAGTAAGAAACTTGTGGATAAACTTGAGATCACTATGAATATTGCATGATATCTTATAACACCAGGCACGTAACTATCCTACAAGTTGCGCCATATTTAACTAGCTGGTGTGGCTAACTTACCTACATCTAATCTATACCTACAGCACTTCAGCATTTTTATTTTATTTTACTTCATTTTTATACTAACATAGTTCTATTAGATTTCATGTATACTAACAAAATATGGACTTACCGTCTGAAATAAACAAATTTTATTTTATTTTATTTTTTTATTTTATAAACACCTTATTAATTTATAAAGTGAAATTGTTTTCAAACCTCGTAAGGCCAACGATTTTACCAGTACTACAATGCTCTGTGGTTATACTGGAAGCATAGTGGTTTAGTCTGCTCGTGGCTACGCTCACGTTGTGTAAGATTTTCCCGTGGGAATAAGACTTTTTCTCGTAAAATGTGTGTGTAATCCTATGTGTTAATCTAGGTTACAAACTATCTCAATTCCAAATTTCATCCAAATCCGTTGAGTACTTTAAGCGTGGAGGCAGAACAAACATCCAAACATCTAAAGGTTTCGCTAAAAATGTAGCAATGTATGGACTGGACATCTATAAGTAATAATTTCAACAAATTTTAAAAACTTGTGAAGTGCCGCATATAAGACCGTGTAGGCTGTTATCATAGATAGCAGTTTTTCTTCTTGTCAGAGTAACATGATGGTGCAAATTGATGCTGCATACGGTACGGTGGAACTAAATGACAAGTTCCTGAAAGAAAAAAAGGATGTGAAGGTATGATAGAAATATGATAGGAAGGTAGTCATAAGGCCGCCTAACTGTACACTATTTTATGACTTCTGTGTGAGCAATGAAGTATATTCATTCAAACGGATTCATCTCAAAATAAAATAAATTCCAATAAATAAAAATATTTTGGGGGCAGAGGGGAATTTTAGTTCCCTGCCCATTTAGGGGCAGACATCTGGGGGCCGATGGGAATAAACGATGCTTTCACGTATAATAATAATAATAAAGGTGAACTGAAGAAGTTTCCCCATAATTTATTTATTACTAACTAAAAATTACTAAAAGTAAGAAAAATATACGTTCTATCGTTTATAAGTTCTTCTAATATGAAGGAGAGGGACAAGTTTCAAAGGGACGCTCCGACCGGACAAACTCAAAAAAGTGTACACGCTAGAATATAGCTATCAGGTTAAGTTTGGTATCATTTTCGTATAAATTAAGGACGAGGAATTTATTTCTGGTATTTTTATTTCATTTAGTGCAAGTGGTTTTCGAAAAAAATATGGAAATGTAAAAAATTAAACCTAAAAAAGTACATTTAAACAGCTATAGCTTTAAAACTTATACATAAATGAATTAAAAAAAAAACTTGAATATAGAATATTTTATGTAGATTTAGAAAAATATACGTTTTGTATAGGTTATCTTACAAAATTATGCTAAAAAAAATCTTTACCGTTGCGCCGCGTAGTAAGGCAAAATTGCGCTACCAGTTTTTGCAACAGAATACAGACAATTTTCCTAAAAATTCGTATTCGATGCATGAGAATAAAGTGACCAAAAGATTTTTTTCTATTTGGGTTGGCTTCTCCTCATAAGTAAGTAGGTATTTCAATGTCGAAAAGGCAATTTGTAGTTTTTTCGAAATCAATGAAACTCTAAATTAGAAATATAAAAAAATATATATTGTTACATTATTTATTCGCATTTTCCTTCATAGAGGCATAGCGCTGTGCATTTCAAGCTTACCTTTTTACATTTGCACCTCTGCTGACAGCCTTCCTTGCGTCCAACATATTTTTTTTTATTTATCTTTTATCATTTTCTTCCTCTTACTTACCTTTGTTACCTATACTATATATTTCCTGTAATCCTTTCTGAATGTTTCTAATCCAAATTCCGATCCTTATTATAATTTAATCTTTTTAATAATCATTTCCTCGTTTTTAGGTCTGTGGCGATGTGCAAACCGCACCATGCCAAAGAAAAAAAAAAAAAAAAAAAAAAAAAAAACAATGTTGTCCCATATACATTTCTTGAATTTAATAAATTTTACAAATTCTATAAATTTCGGAAAATAATTAAATCAATCAAATACATTAAATCAGTCAATTGTTATAACAGCTGTTGAAAAGCTTTGTCAATACAAGATAATATTTATTTTAGATAAGTGATAAAGTGAATCCAAGGTAATGTTTGTTAGTTGTTCAAAATAAAGTCACTATCATACTTAAAAAGCGTATGAAACACAGTCGATATGATATTGTTCCCCTTTTGTTATAATCCCTTCACTTTCTTCGAACGCAATACGTCCGACACTTCGGTGAAAGACAGGGACTAGCCTCCCAAACGGTCACCACAACGGCTCAGCCGTATCGGGAACGCTACGGCTAGTATGGATTGGACGTCATCCACTAGCTTCGGCTTATAACGCGATGCTTAGGCTTCCAACGCGAGGCTTTGGTCTGCTACCATCGCTTGAGGCGCATCGGTCGGACCAGGGTCCGCGGTTTTTTTACCTTTTCCAAACAACTCTTTTTGGGTTTACCAGTTAACATTCATCTTGGGCGTTGGTTGATTGAGAAAGAGAGGTTTTGTGTCTGTATTTATCAATACAGTTGGCATAGGAAAAGGATGCCCAAGGTGAGGGCTAGAGTGGTCGTCTCCGAGCAGTATCATTAGAGAGACTTGGCGATTGGCTATTCTGTTGAGGATGAGAGACTCAACGAAAGTTCTTATAAGAACTAGTAGTTCTTTCAGAGCTAGAGTTAGAGGGGAAGCTCAAGTCGACACACCCGTCGCATATAATTTTTTAATCCACATATATGATTACCATTCTCCTACACTCTTTGGGTTTGCTGGTGGCAATTCAGCTTGTAGCTAGACGATCAGGGAGGGTTATAATATAACCGTTTGTTTCAATACAGTTGGCATCGCTTAAGGAGAATGCGTGCCCGGGGTGCTAGGGCTGGGAGTGGTCATCTCAGGCTAGTATCATTAGAGAAATCCGGTGGTGAACGCTCCGTTGAGGAAGAACCTACTCAACGGGCTCTTTAAGAGCTAGTCCATAACTAGTTCTTTCAGAGCTAGAGCTGTGGAGGTGGCTCAAGTCGACACACCCGTCGCAGGCTCCAATGTCTTGCTTTGGCCGTGTATTCAGCAATTGTCTTCGACCTGGTACTGGGACGAAATAAACCTAGTAGAGGTCTCTGGAGTGCAAAACGAAGGACCCACCTCAGCCAGCAAAGCAGCTTGGAGCCACTAACGGTTCCTTTCATATTCACATATATTATGATTGTAATTATCCCTGAGGCCTTTTTAGGCAACTGGGACAAATTGCAATTCCTCAGTAGTTGAGCATGGGTTTTTCTTAGGTCGGAGGTTCAGTCGTGCCGGTTGGGTCATTCTTGTGTCGACTGAGGGCCAAAACCTGGGGCGATACGCTATATAGGAATTACATTGTTTACTCAATGATATTTCCTACATTTTTTTATCAACCCTGTTGAACGAGCAAGGGAGGGATGATAGCTAGGAATTACATAGATGTTGTACAGAGACACTTTGTTTTATTCTGTAGTTAGAATTCCAAAAAGAAGACGATTAAAGCAGTACGATTCCGCTACTAGATGATCAATGGCCAATTTTAATTATTATAGAGATCAGACGTTCAGTTACAACCGTTTGCTTCTCCTTCTCGCTCCAACACCATTCGTTGCCTTTTTTTAGCTGTGCTCGCAGAGAACTCGCTAAATCTGAGTAGTTAGGTATGATTACTTACGTAATTAACCATCCCTAGAAAACGTTCTAGGGACTGTCTGTCGTTTGGGCTTGGCATATCACTTATGGCTTGAACTTTTGGCTGATCTACCTTCATACCGTCGGCGCTGAAGATGTGACCCAAATACGTTACCATAGTGAAACAAAATTTACATTTCTCACGATTAAATTTAATACCCACCTCTCTAGCCCGTTCCAACAGTGCTCTGAGACGCTTGTCGTGCTCTTCCTTCGTTGCTCCCCAGACTATGATGTCATCAACGAAGGAATCTACACCTTCCAGGTCTTCCAGCAGTTGGCGAACTTTGAAAAATGGAAAATGGAAAATTTCGGAGGCTGTGTTGATACCGTAGGGCAGGCGTAGATACTGATACCTACCGAAGGGTGTACCAAAAGTGCAGAGGTCTGCACTCTCCTCATCCAGCTGTATCATCCAGAAACTGGATCTTGCACCCAAATAAAAAAAATCTTTTGGTCACTTTATTCTCATGCATCGAATACGATTTTTTAGGAAAATTGTCTGTATTCTGTTGCAAAAGCTGGTAGCGCAATTTTGCCTTACTACGCGGCGCAAGATTTTTTTTTAGCATAATTTTGTAAGATAACCTATACAAAAGGTATATTTTTCTAAATTTACATAAAATATTATATATTTACATATATTTTTTTAAATTAATTTATGTGTACGTTTTAAAGCTATAACTGTTTAAATGTATTTTGTCAGGTTTAATTTTTTACATTTCCATATTTTTTTCGAAAACCACTTGCACTAAATGAAATTAAAATACCAGAAATGAATTTTTCGAAAATGATACCAAACTTAACCTGATAGCTATATTCTAGCGTGTACAATTTTTTGAGTTTGTCCGGTCGGAGCGTCCCTTTGACCCTCCCCCTCCCTCCCCAGAGGGGTTGTTCCCGTTGAGTACCGATCTCGATCGGCCTCTTTTGACCCCATGAGCAACTGTACCAAGTTTCAAGCCGGAGTCATATTTACTAAATTTCTATTAATGACAATGACAATTTGGAAAGATGCAAGCTCGGAGAAAATACGACGTGCGTGAAGAATTGTGCTGCGAGGAAGGCTGCGAGCGCCGCGCGAGTCTTTCATTTATTGATGTTGCATGATTCGTCGCGCACATTTAAAATGTCAATCATCTGTACGAGTACTACAGAAATGGATACAATGCAGTTAAGCAGACAGCCGAACGGCCAACTGTAGTGGTTTGCCTACACATAGATATGTCGCCGTAAGATAGTTGTAGCCGTGATATGATCATATCACTAGGGACATATATCAAATACCGGATGATAGTCATACGAAAGATCTTCTTTTTTATTTTATTTGCAAAAAGTGGTACACAAACAAATCTCGCCAAACTGAAACAGCTTGTTGGCGAGTACAGCGCTCAAACATAAATGCGAATAATGTACCTATCACTAATTAAAAAGTATCATGCACTAAAAACTAAGCTTGTTCCTCTTCATTTATACCTAGCATTATATTTTTCAGGTTCTTTTTTAAAATAGTTAATAACTATTTTAATAACTATCTTACTAGGGATATGATCATATTACTAAACTAATCTACTGAAATAGATATTATCGATCAAATGGCTGTACCAAGCAGTCCATTATTATAAAAAAATGGATAAAACACAGTAAGCAGCACATCAAGCTACACACCGGGGTATCCCTAGTGATATGATCATATCACGGCTATAACTATCTTACTGCGACAGATACAATAGCAGTCGAATGATATTACACCGAAGTCGACGTGAAGGAGATAATCTTCTTTCTGTTTTATGCAGTCGGGTAATAAAAATACTGTGGTCTAAACGCGCTCAACGCTCCTTCACTGTCACTCGTGCATAGCGAAAAGCAAAAAGTGTTCGATTCGATGGCAAGATGGATAGTTATTTCGACGAAATGTATTTCGAATTCGAACCGAATAGCAGCGAGGAGGGAAATAAGATGGAAATGCCTCCGACAAAGCTGGCAAGTCGGTGATATTCTATTGCAATCTTGAAAGGAATGATGAAGTGAAAATAAGCGATATTTGTAGTTAGTTAGTGAAGCTGCCCAGTAGATTATAACCATATTGTTTATTTAACTTTTGACAAAATCAAAAATTAATTTAAATTACTAAAATATCACAAATCCTGGCTATGCCACTGAAATTATAAAATCACACTAATATTATAAATGAGAAAATATATTTGGATGTTTGATGTTTGGATGTTTGTTCCGCTTTCACTCCTTAACTACTGAACGGATTTGGATGAAATTTGGAATAGAGATAGTTTGTACCCTGGAATAACACATACGAGAATTTTTACGGGAAAAAGTCTTATACTTATAATAACTTTAATTGTAAAAGTTTATAAAAACAAAAGTTATTTAATAATTTTATGAACCGATTATTTGTTTCTATGTGATGATTAATTTCTATTCCCGTATATCCAGCGGGATTCGCTCCTAGAAAGCCGTATAATTCCTGTATCGAGGTTTCATCGCTTCACTTTTCAACGGTCTCCGGTCAGGCGGATACCGAATCGGACAGTCTCGGCGTAAAACGCAGACACTACCAACTAGGTTGAAAAGAGAAGCGGTATACGATGATTTTGATCGATGTCTTGCTATAGGCAAAGGGCCGACTGGGTCTCTAGATAAGGGACAGTTATATTAAAGATAAATATCGCTTTGTTGGTTTAGGGGTGTCGGACTGTCGGTGGTCTAGTGCCGCTGCCTGGAGACGCGAGTTCAATCCCCACCACGTACTAATGTGTTTTCGAATTTCGAATTCATGTACGTTTATTCGACGCTCTTACCGGAAAATATCGTGAGGAAACCTGCACACTCCTGCGAAGAAATTTAAAGGTTGTGTGTGAAGTCAACCAACCCGCTATAGGCCAGCGTGGTCGACTAAGGCCTAATCGCCCTAATTTAGGGTAAGCTCGAGCCCCTTGGTGGGGACGTATATGAGCTGTTGATGATGATGGTTTAGGGTGTACAATAATTTATTATAAACATATGAGGAAAGGACTTCATTCGTAGTTATAAACGTTCTTCCTGTTTCCTCTATGTAATATCAGATTTGTACTAGTAATATTTTATTATATAAATCAAAGACGAAACATGTAACGGGCAGTTCTGTTTTTTTTTTGGCATATTTTCTAACATCTATGAAAAATTCTAAATAAACCTATTACCAAGTTATCTGCACAGAAAACACAAAAAAGATCTACATACTATAAGTATGAATATTTGTACTTGTATTTGTATTTGTGAGTTTAATTTATTATTTTACCAGTGCATTATTTAGTAAGGATATCCTTTCAATAGTTTTTAGCTGGATTTGTTGTGCAGTGTACAATCAGCAAGGCCCTTCTCGTCTGAATGTTTTGAGACCTATTTCTATGCTATCTCCACTTGAGTGGATATCTAGTATCAGTTTTCGATATACTTTACTTTCCTTGTCCGACACGTTAAGCGAACGAAGCCATATTTACTACATGCTAAGTAGAATGGAGTGGAGTGGCTAATCAGCCTTATGTCTCGGCGGTGGACACAGCTCTCAGTTGGGAGACGGCAAACAGAAGCGCTTGCTACGTTTACAGACACAGGCGCCGGCGCACCACTTAGCTCATACTCTATAGGCACGTTGAATCTCTGCGTAGCTCACTCACAACTTACACGCATCCAAACACACCTAAAGGGCCCCGGAGACGGTCAAACGGTTTGATTCAAACACGTCAAGTTTGGTTTGACTCAAACCATTTTGATCGTTTACAAAGGTGGTTTGAACGGTTTGTCAAACATTTACGTGTTTGAAGCATGTTTGATGCAATTTCATATTTTTGTTGTGTTTGACGCGTCAGAAGTGTAATTACGACAACGTACAGAATCAGACTGCGCAGAGCTGTTTGACAAACCGTTCAAATTGACCTCAAACGGAGACGGTCAAACGGTTTGACTCAAACCTTACGTGTTTGATCAAACCGTTTGACCGTCTCCGGGGCCCTTAATTCAATTTGTAAGTGTAGAGTATGCTATTCGGGACAAAAGTATTACAGTGGGTCTACGAGAAATGGATATTATTCGTGGTCCAATCAGTGGGACAAATTAGTAGAACCTAATGGTTCTCATGAAAACGGGCTTCATGCTCAATCCCAATCGCAACGTTCAATCAACATTCGCTGTGCGTGTGTGATACATTACGTAAAAAACCCAATTTCTTTATTTACATACATTAACATTCTTGAATTATTTTCGTGATTTAATAATCATAATAATGGATCTGATAAAAAACCTATCGGACTAAAATAGTACATTACTGCCGCGACCGCAAAATTAGTAATTAGGCGAGGACTTTTATTGTGTACGAGTCCAGCAAGAGTTATTGCGGCCGAGGCTTGTATAGTGCTTTTCTCTGAAATATGCGAGGAAATTACAAAATACTGAAAATATTGTGGTACCATGAATTTAAATGTCTACTTGTATCGCACTAAACTTATAAGTTCTAATCTTTATCACTTTCTACTTTGATTTCTTGAACCATTCATTGTTATAATATTTCCCAAATTCAATGATTAGTTAACTCCATCATGAAAAATAAGTAACAAAATAAATACATACATAGTACGATAAAAATAAAACGGCGAAAATTACAAACCGCCATATTGAGCACTTTTCTTTTCTTTTTGTATTGTGCCAGTCTCACACAGAGCATACAGCCAACTCAAAATACTACGAGTCGTGTACGATTCATATAAAATTTGAATTTAGAACATTAAAACTTATGAAGAGTATGCTATATAAAAGACTCAAAAACATTGAAATTTCTGAAGGAAAGTTACTTTGCTGGCCTAGGCCGTTTGATGGCACATTGCCGGCCGCTGTTTTGTATGGGGCAATGTTTCGTCCAAAAATGAGTCACTTCGCGTACTGTTGTTTTACAGCCTAATGATCACATTTTCGAGCGTGTCGGAGAAAAATAATTTGACGAGTACCTGGTCCCTGTTTAATAAACGTTACAAATAGTTAATTGTAATTACAGGCTACAAATCTACAAGTTTATGTTAATAAAGAATACAACTTACAAGTTTACCATGGTGGAAAATTGACAAAATTGTAAAATTGTACCTACAATTTTACATATTTCTGTTTAATAAAGATTTTCTCTTTACAGGCGACAGTTAACATATTTGTAGGGAAAACTGTTTTATTGAACACATAATTGTAATTACAAGTTTACATATTTTGTAAATTGTAGTACAATTCCGACAGGTGGACTCATCCTGTGTCAGAACTTTAAAATTTAATGCCTCAACCTAATAAGTAAAGAAAACTCGTTACACACAAAAAATGGTTCTAAAAGTAGTGAAGTAGTGATAATGAATATATAAGTGAAGGGCAGCGGCGAGTTTTCGTAAAACTTTACTTTTGATGTGATGTGACAGATTTTACATTAAAAATTCTGGGTCGGCAAAACTACCGTCGAATATTTGGTAACAAAAATAGGACATGATCTTAAAGATAGATAGTGGCGCATTCAAGGTCAAAATTCTACCCTCGTGAATTTCTTCAACAAAAATTTACATTTTATGTACAAATTTGTAGATACAATATTTCATCGAATCCACAGGCGTTTTCTATACATGTAAATGTTTATTAAACAGCATTTGTAATTGTTATGTTTGTAAGATTTTTATATGTAAAATTCTTACATAATGGTAAGGTTTATTAAACAGAACTTGTCTGTCATACATCTTAACAAATATGTCACTTATTTACAAAATTGTCGAATTGTAACGTTTATTAAACAGGGGCCTGGTCATCTGCGAGTGTGGTAATTCGCGAAATCCCACAACTGGTCATTTGCGTATCTGGTAATGTGTTTGTGGTACTTTAAAATCAAAACTATTTTATTCGAATTATGATTTTTACAAATAAATTTTCGACGTCAAAGCTATCATGGAGATCTGGTGAAAAGCTTAATAGTAAGTTGGATCACGGCCCTAGTAAAGGCCCACAGTCCAACTAGTTGGCCGGAGCAGTTGGACATGTGCCCCGAAAGGAACATAAAATAACGTTAGCTATTTAAACTCTTGCTCTTCCACTGTCAGCGTAGCAGTATATTACTACTGGTGTATACCAGCAAAAAACTAAAAAGAGGGTAGTGCAGCATTACTGCAGGTTTTTTAATAACCTTTTTGGTATGGCTCTTTTTTCTTTTGGCCGGTTTTTATGTCACATTTTCAAATTTAAAATTTTGTTAGTTTGACCTTTTTCTAAATTGTTTATTGTTTTCTCAGTTGTCGTCTGTCAGGAAATGGAAACGTTTGATCCCTTGAACGTGGTTGAATTTTACGAAATAAATATCTGGAAATGATATAAAACCTTGGGACACAGTGTTATTATCGTCTCTTGCTAATGCGATAATTTTTGGGACAGGCTCCTACTTTAACCTACTTTTACGTTGGCCGGGTAAGTCTTGTGCTGTCTTCCTCCTGGTTTTTATCGACGTACTTTTCTCTTTCCTTGTCTTGGTCGGATGGCGATTATTTCCTTGTACATCTTTACAGTGTATTTCCGGTCTCTGCGGCACACACACGAGGGTCCCTCCGTGCCTTCCTCGTTCACTCGCCGTGGTTCCGGACCCCTGAGGCTACCGGGCGTTGGACGTGCCTGGACCCCTGCGTTGTGCGCGCCCGCGCCCGTGCCAGCTGAGTGCCGCAGACCCGCGCTCCGGCGTCCCCCCTGGGGCTGCCCATCATTTTTTAGCCTTTTTTGTATCTGTTTTTTGTATCAATTTTGTATGCGGATTTTGCCAAATTTAAATTCATTTTTCTAAATTCTAAAAAGGCCCTTTAGGTTTCTCTGGCCCTCCTTTTTTTGGTTCCCGTTTGGCTTTACTCTCCGGGGTACTCCGCGGTTTTGGTACACCTTCCTGCATCGATACACCACAACACAACACTACTCCAGCGACACTATATCGACGGAGTCCCCTCAGGACTCGACTCTCGGCTCATGCTTGGCAATTTCTAGGCCTTTTTAAATTGATATTATACCGTTCGGACAAATTTAACTAACTCTTTCTTTGTACACCTAAATTTCACGTTTCGCCTGTGGTCGTCGACCACAGGTTAGCTAGCTTTCTTTTTTTAACGCTACAGTAGATGTACAGTCTCTTGGTAGATTGTAGGGATCTTTAAATGTTGGTGATGTCTTGATAAATGATAGAAGAATTAACTTCAGTCAATATTTATTATCTTGATAACAATCGTAAATACACTTGTTTATATTGATACGAAAGGTACGAGCACACGACGCGGTGGTGTGACGTGAACTAAATTATGCATTACATAGGTAAAAGTAAAACGGCTGACTAAGACCATGTGCGGTTGCACTTAAACCGTACATATTCCCGGGCCAGAGAAAGTAAATAGAAAGAATAAAAAGTAAACTTGATTGAAAAATCAAAATAAATGTTAACAATGAAGTCTTAAAAAATGAATGAATTATACAGAGTCTTCATTAAATGCTTCATTAAATCTATGCAGTACAGGGCTCGTCGACTTGTTTTCGAGCCTCTTGTTGAGTGCACACGTCCTTGTTGTCATGCTAATGTTGTGCACTTGACACTCTCCGTGCGTCTTAGTCTTCATCTTTGGTCGCGGAGTGCCGGCTGGCGGCATCACCTCTAATTCTATTGCATCCCCTGTCTCTGCTCTAGCTTGCATGTTTGTTTGAGCTTTCTTACATCTTTGTACGCGCTTGATGACGATGACAACTCCAATGACTGCGATCACACCGAAGATCAGGTAAATCATTGTGTATTGGTGGACGTCATGGTAAGATAAGTTATCTGTAAACACAGCGCTTTCCCTTAGATCTTGTATCTTGTTGTGGATAGCTAAAGTTTCTTGTTCCAAATCCAAATGAGACTTGTTTGCAATAGTCAGATATGGGATAGTCAGGTTTATCATGTGATTGATTGGCGAAATAGTTGGAGCATATAAACTTGGTGATACTTGTACCTCGCTTGTGTGAGGTTTGTGTGGATAAATGGTGAACTCATCTGTCTTTATAAGGCAACCATGACCTACACTGATAAGTCCAGCTCCTGTCAGCTCATGTGCGGTCATCTGATCGTCACACATTGTCTTCACCTGACACCTTTCGCAACAGAAATAAATGTAAGTATTTATAGCATGGCTTTCTTGCCACCTATTTGTACATTTATCGATTGAATACTGGCATTCTTGTTTCTCCATCACACACAAATTCTTATCGTCCTTGATGCGATATTCTGGTTGCTTGCTGTGACAGAAATATGTGTCTGTCTGCGTAAAGCAGGCTCTGACGTCTATTTCGCTCATAGGTATAAAAGTGTCTTTCTTCAAGTTAATTGCTATGAAACCTGACACTGGTATTAGACTTATAATACTCGCTTGTTGTAATTTTGGTACTGGAATGATTTGTAGTATTTCGTATGTCTCTCTGCTGATAAGTGGTATCCTTATCTCAAAGATTAGGAATTCTCTCATCATCCTTGTTTTGACTTTCAGTAGATTGTACAACTTGCGTAGATCTGAATGAATGTTATCTACGGGAAGTGAAACGTCCTTAGGAAGTTTACTTGATACAATACTTAATTCGTCAATAAGTTGTTCTGGCGTTAACAAGTGTAAATTGAAGCGCCCTTGATAAATATCTGTCACTGTGTCTATTAAAGTATTTTGTAATTCTCTCAAGTTATTGAGCACATTGCTTGCTATAATGGCTCCTATTGCGAAGTCATTAACGGCTCTGTTTTCCTGACTCGCGTTTTTCACTTGTTGTATTTCATTTTGTAATATAATCATGTGTTGATTAATTACTTTGTGCTGTTGGTTCATTACGTTTTCTGTTCGTTTTAGCAAATTATTTTCAGCTTCGACGATTGAGGTCTGATTTTTCCAAAGTGTAACGATGTGGTTTTCGTTTTCTCGCAGCATGGCTATATCTTTCTTGTACTGTTCAGCGAATCTCTCGTCTAAAACGCCGAATAAGCTGTTTGCGAGATACCCCACACCGTCGATAAGACCACGTCGGGCACGCAGTCTAGTAGATCGCTCTCCAATGTGCTGACTTAATAACAGCTGATTATAGTACTCGAGCTCGGTGTAGCCGTGACGTAGCTGGAGTAGTATTGCATTACAGTGACTTTGTTCTCGGATAGTTTGGCATGACGCATCCATTGTCTGTATATATGAATCAAGTGCCTTATTTCCTTGCCAATAAGGTTCCATTTGATAATATACGACCAGTTTCCATTCATCTTTGATAAGTAACATGTTTGAAATTTTATCAAAATACAGGCCTTGATTTTCTCGGAACTTGGTGACATTGACAATGGCCTCAGTGCTTGATAAGAAGGTCATGAAAAATAATAGTGTTGTTACAAGTGTAGTGAAACAAGACCTTTTGTTAATCCTTGTTTTCTTTGTCTTGTTGTTATCCTCAGATTCTTTGTCATTTGTCGTTGAATTTAAATCTTGATCATGACTTGTTAAAACTGTTAGCTTGATAATTGGACGTTTGAGGTATCCATTTTTTGTTTTCAGGGTGACGACACGAGTGTAACCGTCTTTTCCTGGGTGTAGTTCTACTACTCTGCCCATGATCCACTTGCCTGGAGGCAGGTTATCTTCATGAACAAGAACTACATCATTGATTTTCAGGTTTTCTTGTGATTGTCTCCATTTAGACCTTGCTGTCAGCTGGGACAAGTACTCGGAGCGCCAGCGCTTCCAAATATCTTGATATATTTTTTGTGTAAGCTGCCAGCGGGTTCTTTGATCTTTTTCAGTTTCAACGAGCGTTAATACAGGGCCACTTGATAGAAAATGCGATGGTGTCAAATAGTCAAGGTCTTCAGGGTCTTCTGATATGGCGCACAGAGGCCTTGAATTTAAACACGCTTCGATCTGGGTGAGCAGTGTTGAAAACTCTTCATAAGTCAGTCGTTGCTCACCGATGACTCTTTTCAAATGGAATTTGAAGCTTTTCACCGCAGCTTCCCAGAGACCCCCTGCTGATGGCCATAAGGGTGCGTTGAAGTGGAACTTGATTTCCATGTCTGTGACTTCTTTCATCAGCTCGTCATTAAAAATCAATTGCAGTTCTTGATACTCTTGTTTTAGTATGCGACTTGCTCCGACGAAGTTTCGGCCATTGTCGCAATACATGTGACTTGGGGTTCCTCTTCGCGCGGACATTCTGCGCAGTGCCGCAATGAATGACGAAGTGGTCAAGTCGGAGACCAGCTCTAGATGGATAGCCTTCGTGACCATACACACAAAGACTGCTACATATCCTTTCGTGGTCTTGATTCCACGACCCTTGTTGGCCTTTAGGTAGACATGACCCGTGTAATCTACGCCCGTGTGCATGAAAGGACGAGAAGGATTCACTCTTGCTTCAGGTAAGTCTGCCATTATTTGTTGTTGCTTGCTTGGTTTTTGCTTTTTACAGGTTACGCATTGATGTAAGTATTTCTTAGTTGTTCTGTTTCCGCTTAAGACCCAGTATTTTTGTCGAACGAATGCGAGTGTAAGTCTCGCTCCGCCGTGTAACGTGATCTGGTGTGCGTGATTTATTATTAATTCAGTCAATCGATGATTTTGTGGCAAAATCATCGGATTTTTCATGTCTTGATTAATATGTGCATTTCGCAGCCTCCCACCGACGCGAAGGACTTGATCGTCATCTAAGAAGGGATTTAGATTTAAGATCTTGCTCTTGTTTGTAATCTTTTTCTGTTCTCTTAGGTTTTGTATTTCTTGTCCAAATACTTCTTGTTGTACTTGTTTTATAATCATTTTCTTAGCTTCTCGTATTTCCGACAGATTTAGCCATGTTGTTTGTTTTCTTTCTTGTTTTTTAGTTATAAATCGGCGCACCCATGCTAGCACGCGGACGACCTTTGTGTACGAACTGAATTTGTTTAAAAGGTCGTTGATAAGACTGCTTCGGTCTTCTTGATCTCTTGTTATCACATTTACTTGTTGTTCTTTTTTCGCTTCTTCGTTTGTAATGTATACTTCATTAGCATGATTATTGTTTTCATAGGTCGACAACCATGCAGGTCCATTCCACCACAGTTTGTGTTCTTGTAGTTGAGTCGCTGTTAAACCTCTACTTCCACAGTCAGCTGGGTTCTCTGACGATTTTACATAGCGCCAACAATCTGACGGCATGATAGCAGTAACCTTTTGGACTCGGTGGCTCACGAATGGCTTCCAGCGATCTGGATTTCCTTGTAGCCATCCCAGAACTGCTGTGGAATCACTCCAACCATAGACTCTTGTTTTCATGTTTGGCGAAAAAGCTTGAATGACCTTGTTCATTAATTTGGAAAGAAGAAGGGCTCCGCTTAGTTCCAGTCTTGGCAATGAAACGTCCTTGTTGCAGGGAACCAATCTTGATTTTCCGACAAGTAAATTTATTTCAGCTTGACCTGATTTTATAAACTTGCTATAAATGACGCACGCATATGCCTTTTGCGAGGCGTCGCTAAAGCCATGCAACTCGAGCTGACACGTGACGTCAGTGCCGATCCACCGTGGTACTTGTATTTTATTTATGTTTTCTATATCGACTTTGATCTTTTGCCATTCTGAATGTATGTCTTCGGGAAGCTTGTCATCCCATTCCAGTCCTGTTTTCCATACTTGTTGGAACAGAAGTTTCAATTTTGTTGATAATGGAGTGACCCAGCCTAGTGGGTCAAATAATTTTGAGATTTCTGATAGCAAAGATCTTTTGGTGCTATCTTTGTTATTTTTGCCACTCATTTTCGATTGGAAGAAGAAAACATCTTGTTCTGGATTCCATAAAAGCCCAAGGGTCTTTGTTGATTCCACTTGTTTAAAGTTGAAATAACTTTGAGCTTGTTTGTCCTTTTCTTGCAATAACTCTTGATAGTTCGAGCTCCACTTTCTCAGATTAAATCCTCCACATTTCATGATGCTGATTAAATCATCTTTTAATTGCTGAGCTGATTCTAATGAATGAGTTCCGTGTAATAGATCATCCATATAAAAGCAGTTTTTGACTACTTTCGCAGCTTCCGGGTAAGATTCTTGTTCATCTTCAGCTAACTGTTGCAACGTCATCATTGCAAGAAAAGGAGCAGCCTTGGTGCCGTAAGTAACAGTTGTAAGCTGATACTCTCGCAGAAGTTCATGCGGGCTATCACGCCACACAATCTTTTGTAATCCTTGATCGATTTCATGAACCCAAATCTGCCTAAACATTTTCTCTATGTCGGCAGTGAAAGCCACTCGATACTGTCTCCAACCCAAAATTAGTGCTAAAAGGTCTTTTTGTAAGTTAGGCCCTTTGCACATACAGTCATTGAGGCTTGTTCCCCGTGACGTAGTTTCGGATGCATTGAAGACTACGCGATGTTTGGTAGTAGTTGATTCCTCGCGTAGCACGCAATGGTGAGGTAAGTAATACTCAGGCGGCAGCATCGTGTTACCGCCGCCGGCGAGCTTCATGTGACCCAGTTCTTGGTATTCTTTAATAAATAGTTTATATTCTTGTTCGATTTCTTTGTTTTTCTCAAACTTTCGCTCCAAATGTAAAAATTGTGCAATAGCTTTATTTTTGGATTGTCCCAGTTGATCGATGTTTGATTTTAGGGGAAGCCTGACTTGATACCGTCCGTCTATTGACCTTGTTGTCGTGAACTTGTAAAATTCGACACACTTGCTGTCTTCATTTGAATAACACGGGTCCTCTGTTATGTCTTCGATTTCCCAGAACTTGTGTATTTCATCCACATTGTTAAGTATTACATTGCATTGTAGCGTTTGTACTTTTCCGCACAAAATCCAACCAAGCCGTGTCTGTTGTGCAACCGGAGCCGATTCGTCAGCCTTATAGATGCCACGTTGTATTATATTTGAATATACTTCAGCTCCAAGTAAAATGTCAATCGGCTTGCTTAGATTGAATTCTGGATCGGCTAACTGTATTTTTTCTAGGAAGCTCCAGGTTGGTTTTGTAAAAGAATAGTTAGGTAAGTTTTTTGTCAAACTTTTCATGATGTAAACATCTGTGCTAAATGAAAATTGATCATTTTGTGATTTGCAGTTTATTTTCATCATGCCAGTGCAAGTGTTGTCCTTGGTGCCAACTCCTGTGATGATGCCTCTGCACTTGTGGCGCTTTATACGTAATAGTTGCGCAGCATTTTCTGTGATCAATGACACTTGAGAGCCTTGATCGATTAGAGCCCTCATGGTTAGGTACTTTCCATCTGCTCCTTGTATTTTTATCATAGCTGTTGCTAAGAGGATTTCTTGTTCATCGCATTGTTGTGCCACGTGAGTAGCCAGGTCGCCTCGCTGTGCCGTGTTGCTAGCGTGATTTGGCGACGGCGTGGATTTTGACGTCATGTCGGGCGGTGTCATGTTATTACCCTTTGCATAGGCTTCGTGTAGAATTGTATTGTGTGTTCCATTGCACTCACGGCAGCGTTTATTTGATGTACATGGCTTGCCGTTATGACTAAACAGACAATTACAACAAAAATTCAATTGCGCAATTGTATGCCGTCTCTGGGCTGGTGACAGTTCCATGAATTGCTTGCAATAATAAATACGGTGTTCATCGCTGTTGCAAATTAAGCATTTGATTTTATTAATTTTAGGTCGGTTGCTTGATTGCGCAATTGCTTTGTGGCTCGTGTATTTGAAGTTGTATGACTTGTTAGGTATACTTGTTTTTTGTTGAATATTTTCTTGTTTGCGACGAGCCGACTCCATAGTGGTGAACTTGTTTTCCATGAAGTTTAGAAAATCTAATAAAATTGGTATTTCTCTTGGCTCTTTTAGTGACTCAAGGTAATCGCTATGGGTTTCTGCATCTAGTTTCTGGACTAAGATGTGTACTAAGATAGGATCCCAGGTATCAATATTTATGCCCAGGTTTTTGATGGCGTTTAGGCATTCAGAGGTTACGTCATGAATACGCTTGATATGATTAGACGTCGCTTGTTGCATAACCGGAAGGTTCATCAGTGTATTCATATGAGTGGTAAATATCAATTTCTTGTTGTTGTACCTGTGGTTCAATATTTCCCAACTTGTAAGGTAATTTTCTGAACTTATCTGCAGGTGTTGAATGAGGCGCTCAGCTTCTCCTTTAAGCTTGCTCTTTAAAAATTGAAGCTTTTGAGCATTTGACAGTGACGGGTTATTATGTATAGCTTCACTGAACAGGTCCTTGAATGACACCCACTGTTGATAATTGCCGTTAAATACTGGTATATCGAGTTGAGGTGTGGACTTCTCTCGGTGTGCCACAGACCATAACTTGCTATTTATGGCCCTTTTCATGTCGATATACTTTTGTTCGTGTTCTGTGTATCTAATCTCATATTGCTTGTTAGATCCATCTAGCTCGCTGTCTATCTCCCAATGTTGAGTGTCTACGACTTTCCAGCGAGCTTCAAGAGTTTTTAGGCAATCTTCAAACTCCCATTTCTCGTTGATGGTTTCCAGGTTGATGTTAGAAGCCGTTCGTGAAAAAGCCTTGAAATTACTTAACTGCTTCTTCATCATATCATCTAGTTTGCTGTTTGTTCCAGTACTAGAAGAACTAGCGCCCTTGTTTAGCTGCCTGTCAGATCCACTACCACTTGCTTTGGGATGTTTTTCCTCATCGCTGTCTGATTGTTCGATGGTAGGCGGATAAAACTTGAAACTTGTTTTTTCTATTATCTCTCTTGTTTTCAAGAAGTAATCCCGTACTTCTTGATATTGTTTACCAGTGAAGTATTCGTGGTCATCCGCTAAATACTCCTTTAGCTTGTTATGATTGCTGGTATATTCTTCCCAAAACGCATCTAGTTTACTCAGACGTTTCTTGTAGTATTCAAGAGCTTGTTTCTCTGAACCGTCTTTCTTAAAATTAACTAAGACCTTGCGTATGTTATCTTGTAATATGCTTTGGGTTTCTAGCATAGCATTAAGAGCCTCCATGTTAGGGCCTTTTTATAAATGCAATACAACTTGTTGAATTCACTTGTTTAATAAGCTGGATAGCTTAGTCTTGACCCAGCAGTCAAGTGGGAGTTCAAGACGACTTGATATTTAGGTACCTGCTTGTTGTTTTGTTTCTGAAACTTGTTGTGCACTTGTTAACTTGATGAACTTGTTTTGAAAAATCCACCTTCGTATGTGAAGATAAGATGATCTTGTGCCTTGTTGCAGCTAGTTCCTTCAGTGCCGAGTGTCGCGTGGCTCACACACAGTATTTGCGCCTTCTCAATCCAACCGGTGAGACCCGCTTGTGGGAGGCCGGCAGACCGATTCGCTACTGCGCACAAACACACGAAACACTAAAACACTTGGAGAAGCTCGAAGGACCATAAAGATGTACAGTCTCTTGGTAGATTGTAGGGATCTTTAAATGTTGGTGATGTCTTGATAAATGATAGAAGAATTAACTTCAGTCAATATTTATTATCTTGATAACAATCGTAAATACACTTGTTTATATTGATACGAAAGGTACGAGCACACGACGCGGTGGTGTGACGTGAACTAAATTATGCATTACATAGGTAAAAGTAAAACGGCTGACTAAGACCATGTGCGGTTGCACTTAAACCGTACAGTAGATAATAAGTCAGCTGGAAAGTAACGGGACACCACTAGTGTTCTGTGGACACCACACATGTTATAATTTTCTCTCTAATAACCGAATGCGTCAGCAGTATTTGGACGCTGGGTTGCGTAAAAAAAGGTACCGAAAATAGCGAATCGTGAATATTTATGGGCAATGTAATTGGTTTTTAACGGGATCTTTGTAATATCCTAGGAGATCAATCTTTACGTTCTGTTTTTGTAGAATTTTTTGTGAATTCTTGAATAGGGTGTGAGGTGGCTGGTGTGTTTCAATCTTTATTTTTTTATTTAGTAGTTTTAACATGAAAACTTACATACATAAATCACGGTCTTAACTTCAACGCAAAAAGGGTGAGCAGAAAACTATTAAGATAAATTTCCCGCCGCACCAGTTGTATACCATTGGCTATTTCGTCCCTAGAGATTTTTTTTAAAATGTTTTATCAATTTGTTATTTTTATTTTATTTCAAGGCATCTTTTATTATGTTTATATCATACAACAAGTTAAAACATTTTAAAAAGAGTTGAAAATATAACAAGTAATAAATACAGCAACTGTGTTGCAGTCATATGCAAAGTTTGAGTATAATGACAATCGTTATCTTTCTCATCTGCAAACTGAAAACTCGAACAATCAGAAAAAGTACATAATGGTGATTTGTAAGCAATTTAAAGTGATTCTGCAAGTGTATATGATTACAAAAAAAGGAATGTTAAAATTGAACAATAAAATTTTATTGTTTTCATGCCAAAACTTTCGTAGATGCTAAAGTCAAAGTCAAAATTATTTATTTCCATAGGATGTTATTACATCACTTAGATCCGTCATTACATTTTTTTGGGTGAGTTCACTAACGAAGAAAGGGAAGAAACTCCACAGTCGTCGCATCTTTTGCGTTGCCTTTTTTAAATAAAATATTGTCAATTACAAAATTAATGCTTATTATATATCGAAACAGCCTGCTACTCAAACAATAAGTCAATGGACATCTGTCCTCTAAGTAATCAGATATCCTATATAGTAACCTTTTTTATACAATTTCTGTTTTATAATTATTTTAAACTTGTCTAAAAGCAACTTGTCTAAAGGCAAAGCTAAAATTATCAGTCGTGCAATGGGAGACTTTCGATAGTTTATTTTCATTTGCGCTATGACTGCGACATACGCTCCGTCGAGAGGAAGATTGCTAATTGCACAAGTCTGTAGGGAGAATTGTCATAAAGTGAGTTAATAGGTTAACAAAGAAAATAAACTACTTCTGTTTTTCTGTTTCCTTCCCGATTCGTGTCACTCCAGTATGACAAACAGGATTACACAGCATTTTACTTGCAGATGTATTTAATGCACTTTTTTGCATTATATAGGTAGTATGCTTACACTACCAGGGTCCCGTTTCACGAAGCAACAATTTACAAGTAACAAGTTACAATTTGATATTCATTGCGTAGCCAATTTGCTTAAACTGTAAGCCCTTACCGTTTTAGCTCATTGTCTACGCAATATACGTCGAATTGTACTTGTAATTTGTAACTTGTAGCTTTGTGAAACGGCCCCTAGTTATCAAGTCGGTATTTTTTGGATGTTTGCAACTTTTAACATGTGATGTGTGATTTGTTTTGTAACATAAGTAAGTAAACTTACTATGTGTTATGATTAATTCGTTACTAGAATAAACTGCGTTGTATTTTATTATAATTAAGTTTCTGAATCTCTAAATGAGGTTAATTTTACAGAAATAAATTCTGCGTCATGCAAGAATACAGCATTTCTAGAGTTTGGCTCCACCGGTGGATTCAAGAAAAAAAAAAGATTTGGCTTCACCGGTGGAAACCTGATGGACGAACCCTTTCAAGCCCAGATCCTCAGAACAGAGTGCCGGACGCTCTGACCGCGAGATCACAGAAACCATGAGAGAGTCACCACACTCATCGATGCGGAATCGGCTTGAGCCGAAAGCTTGGGCCAAGAGCTTTGTATAAATGCGACATATCGTTTGCTTCACTTTGGCTCGGGTTGGAATAACGTCTTTTTGGTTTTTGCACGATAATTGCATGCGTACATGATAGAAACTTGACGAATCAGGGAAACTGGCGAAATTAGTTTGACCAATTAGTTAGACCATCTGGGGGCCGTTTCACGAAGCAAGTTGTAAATTACAAGTACAATTCGATGTACATTGCGTAGACTAAAAGATAAAATGATAAGGGTATACATTTTAGGCGAATTGGCTACGCAATGAATATCAAATTGTAACTTGTTACTAGTAACTTGTTGCTTCGTGAAACGGGGCTCAGGAAGAACAAGTGATTGCCCGACCCACCACCGCATTGGTTTAGTACGTCAGAGTATACTGAATGTGGCGATTTGTGGCTCCAATACGCTTCGACGTTGCAGTTACAACTTAACTCAACCGCTAAAAAGATAAATTCGAACCCTCCCCTCCTCCAGCCCGATGTTCACCTGTTTTGACCACCTATATTGTGCCGTGTGCGATGCTTTTGTATTATTTGAGAGTGGCCACTGTTATTACTAAAAAACAAGCCTAGGGCGTTCAAGACTGTTCTGTGTGAGACAAGATTGAATAATTTTCGTGTCATGCTCTGTCGCGGCGCCACTAATGCGGAATTTGTTGGTAATAACATAGTTGAATGTACTTACTACGAACATAGTGTACGTGAAAAAAAAATGTGTACGTTCAATAGTAAAGAAGAAAAAAAAAAATTTTTTATGGCGCCGCTACAGAGCATCTCTCCAGCGGCGCCACTCGGTATCCATACTTCCCGATACATTTTGTTCAAAATTTAAAGTACATATTGATGTACGATCGCTGCTTTGAATGGTACGTATAAAAATATTAGCAATTACAAGGGCTGCTATTTATGTATCCGGAACTGGCCACTTACATAAACAATATTTAAAAAGAAATTATTACATTTAAAAATAGAACTCTTTGGCTGTAAAATAAAGTTTGTTTGATTCATCTGTCAATTGTTTTTACATTGTGGCGCCATTTTAAAAATTTATTGTCTATCATCACCATGGATTTGACTCGTGAAAATTTTCGTGCTATGATTTATTACGACTTTCGGCGTGGATTAACTCAAAAACAGTGCATGGATCAACTTTTGTCGACTTTTGGGGAGGAAGCCCCATCGAAAACCACTGTGTATCACTGGTTCAGTGAGTTTAATCGTGGTCGTCGTATGCTTGCGGACGATTTTAAAGAAGGTCACCCTAAATCGGCTGTTGTAACACAAAATATTGATGCTGTGCGCGAACTACTAATGCAAGACCGTCATGTTACATATCGCAAGATAGAGGCATTTCTGGGCATTAGTATGACGAGTATTTATGTAAAAAAAAATGTTCTCGTTGGATCCCGCACAACTTAACAGTTGAACAAAAACAGGCTCGTGTTGATTGGTGCAAAAAAATGATAGAAAAATACAAATGTGGTACATCAAAAGCTGTTCATAATATCTACACAGGAGACGAATCTTGGAAATATGCGTATGATCCCGAAACTAAACAGCGGTCAACGGTTTGGGTGTTCCAAAATGAGTCAAACCCAGCTAAAGTTGTTCGTGCAAAAAGCACTTTGAAGCAAATGGTTGCCTGCTTTTTTGGTATTAGTGGACATGTGGCTACAGTACCACTCGAGAATCGTAAAACGGTTAATTCTGAATGGTACACCACCATTTGCTTGCCAGAAGTCTTTGGAGAAATACGCAAGAACAATCGACAACGAAGAATAATCCTTCACCACGATAACGCCAGCTGTCACACCTCGGCCGCAACAACGGAGTATTTAAATAGTCAAATGATCGAATTGACGGGTCATCCGCCGTACAGTCCCGACTTGGCACCCAACGACTTTTATTTATTCCCAAGCGTGAAGAACAAATTACGTGGACACCGATTTTCGACCCGGGAAGAAGCCGTTGATGCTTTCAAAATGCACGTTTTGGAGATACCCGATACAGAATGGAAAAAATGCTACGAAAGTTGGTTTCAACGTATGAAAAAATGCATCCATCATCACGGGGAATATTTTGAAAAGCAATAAAAGTATATTTGGTTATAGATGTTTGTTATTTTTTGTTATTCCGGATACTGAAATAGCAGCCCTCTATGCTATAATAATAGCATTGATAAAAAAATAAAAGAAATAAAAATAATTTTAACAAAAAAATAGAAACCTCCTTCAAATTACCTTATATGGTTATCTCCACTAAAAAGTAACAAATAAAATAACATTCCAGATGGAACATGAAAAAAAATATTGCCAATATCCACAATTAAGTAGATAGGTAGTGTATTACGTAAATATTTAGAATTTTGTACTTCCTTTTGGAGTCGGTGCCAGCCAAAAATTGTAGACGACGAAACTACGAGTATTAATTTATCGAATGAAACCTACCCGGACTTTCTTGGTAGCCGCTTCTGTTGTTTTCCCTGCGTTTAGTCGGGTGCGGCATTGCATCCCGCGCAGCACAACAAAACATTATATCATAGACTATCAAAGAATTTTATTGATAGTCATATAGAAATATATACTGACTTAACGACGACGACGACTTAAAACAGTTGCCCACGACTAATCGTCGATTTTTTGGCTGGCACCGACTCCAAAAGGAAGTACAAAATTCTAAATATTTACTTAATACACTACCTATCTACTTTATTGTGGATATTGGCAATATTTTTTTTCATGTTCCATCTGGAATGTTATTTTATTTGTTACTTTTTAGTGGAGATAACCATTATATTTAAGGAGGTAATTTGAAGGAGGTTTCTATTTTTTTGTTAAAATTATTTTTATTTTATGATTTTCAGTATTTCATTCAATATATTTTATATAAGTAATTAATCCTAACCTCGACACATTTCCTATTATTTTTCTTCATTATCTAAAGCTAGGTTTTGTTATTTAACAGTTTCAGTACAAAGATATTATATTTTTGGTATTTGCTTAGTTTAGACTGCGTCTTTCGTGCTTTGCAAGTGCGTTTAGTTTTTTATTATAATGATTGTTTCGAAAATAACATAAGTTAAACTGGGTAAGAGGCTACGAAGTAAGAGGTCATTTAGTAGTCCAGCTGGCCACTAAACTGTCAATGCTAAGAGGAAAGAATACTACCTTCGCGATCCTAACGAAATAGGTATTTAGGAAAACATTTGCTATCGCTCGTGCGCTCATGCCCCCGGGAGAGAGAGAGCGAGAGCGTTGCAGCTCGCGACTGACAATAGTTACTTTTCTTGAAAAAATTCCCATTTCGGGAGAAAACGATTTCCAATAACTAAATTTCAACAAATCACTTTTATTTTGATGTCGATCGTTTCAGCACAATATATTATAGGATAATAGGTTTGGTTTAAAAAAAAAACCATTGTTTTTGTTCAACAAACGGCTTAATTCGACACAGTTTTAATCATAAAAATTACGTTACTTGAGGTAACTATATAAGTTTGAATCTATAGCGAATTTTGTAAAAAGAAAAAGCTATAAAGTCATTCACTGTGTCAATAACATACTAAAAATCATGGATATTGTAAAATATTTAGAAGTGGAAAAGCGTTTTCTCTTTTTGTATGGACGAGCACGTACTATTCTTCCCTCTTAATAAGCTTATAGTTTACCCCGATACTTGGGCTATTCGTAAGGAGTTTCAGGTTTGAGATGGTATCTTGAAAGTCTGTCGTTAGCTGATTACATACAGATAGTGAACGTAGGCTGGCTTCTTCTTTTTCTTCATATTGTGGATTGTAAGGTCGACAACCAACCTCACATACCCTGGTCACACAGTTAATATAGTACCGGGCCCTTGTCAAAACCCACTGACTTAGCACGAGTAACGACGCCTTCTGTAGATATTAGAGCCGAGACACATGGCTTAACGTGCCTTCCGAATCACGGAATCATCTTTCTTTTCAGACAATCAGGTGATTCAGGCAGCAATGTCCCAACTAAACTGAAAAATGTCTCACAAGGACATTTTCGTTTAAGAGTGTCTTCACCGGGATTCGAACCCGAAACCTCCGTAAAGAGAGTAAAACACGCGACCACTCGGCCATAGAAGCTAAATTATTTGTGATATCCAATACAATATCCGAAGATTGCAGGTTCTTGTCCTGTCACGGTCGCCAAAAAATGTGATAAAATCGAATAATATAATTTTATATGAAACGTAGATTTTCAGCAAACTGACAAAACAAATTTATTTCGTTGCCTAGCAACATTCCACCACAAACGGTATCGCGCGCGATGCATGTTGCTATCACTGGTTGAGGAGTTTCCGCTTTTATCTCTTATTCCATCATCAGATTTTAACAAAATTGGTATGGATCTATCCTTAAAGCACGTTCTATCGAATGAAAAAAGAATAATCAAAATCGGTTGAAAACTGACTGAGATATGACTAAAAGAATAGACGAATAACGACGCGAATGCTACATTCGGTTGAGGAATTTCCAAGTTTTACCTCATGTTTCACCATCAGATCTTGACGAAATTAATATGGGACCACCTCGAGAGTAAATCCTATCGAATGAAAAAAGAATTATCAAAATCGGTTAACAATTGGCGGAGATATCTAATAACATACATAAAAAAAAAGAAAATACAGACGAATTGAGAACCTCCTCCTTTTTTGAAGTCGGTTAAAAACATTTTCCCTTACAAAATGTACGTAGGTTTCGTAACTGTCAAACATTTACAAGTCCGCGCCCACTATATTACCACTCTGGTATAAATAGTGATTAGGTCCGTATTTTTTTTTTAATCACATACTCAGTTATTCCTTTACCACAGGGTAAAGACTTTTTCTGCGGTACTCGGATCAGACTTTTTTTGCGTCCTTATTATAATAAGGGGTAGAGGACTCCGGGATTTAGGTGTAGGGTAGGTGTAGGGTAGGTGTAGGGTAGGTGTAGGGTAGGTGTAGGGTAGGTGTAGGGTAGGTGTAGGGTAGGTGTAGGGTAGGTGTAGGGTAGGTGTAAGGTAGGTTTAGGGTAGGGTAGGTGTAGGGTAGGTGTAGGGTAGGTGTAGGGTAGGTGTAGGGTAGGTGTAGGGTAGGTGTAGGGTAGGTGTAGGGTAGGTGTAGAGTAGGTGTAGAGTAGGTGTAGAGTAGGTGTAGAGTAGGTGTAGGGCATGTGTAGGGTAGGTGTAGGGTAGATATAGGGTAGGTGTAGGGTAGGTGCTTCTTTGAATGTACGTATAAACACAATAACAATAATGCAATAAATAACTATGATTTAGCGTGTCCAACTCCGCCCACATTTCAAATGCCTATTTCTTTAAAAACATCTAAGTAAAAAAGGATTTGCTAATACTATTTAGCAGCAGAGTCGGGCATAATTAAATTGTTTTTACGATTAACTTATTTTAGCAACAATTAAAATTAAAAATTGTGATTAACAATTATATTAAATTTGTTGTAATTGCGCTCTTCACAATTACAAATTAATTAATTATCAATCGTCAGTTTTAACAATTAATTAATTGTCAAATAGTCAATCATTTTCTATGATTAATTGTTTCTTTTTTTATGTGAAAACGATTTTAGGGCAATGTAAATCGGACTTATTGCCGCCGCTAGGATTATTCCGGTATAAACTGATACACGACACCATCAATATTACTAGTGCACTAAGACCCGAGACTAGACCTAAATTATAATGATTGGCTAGAGGTTTTCTGTTCGGTATAAACTGATACTCGTCACTATCAATATTACTAGTATAGCAAGGCCAATTATACTGGTTGGATAGGTCGTCTTGAATTTGACTATACATTTAACGATACAGGTGGCGGCGTACTTTTTTATTTATGGATTTGAATGAAACTCGGTTTGGGGTACTATTTAGAGAAGAAAACAACAGCGCAATGACAAAAATTACAAAAATCCAAGATGGCGGCGTACTTTTTTGTTTATGGACGTATTTGGATGAAACTCGGTTTGGAGTACTATTTTGTCAAGAAAAAAGATTGCAATGTCAAAAATTGTAAAAATCCAAGGTAACGGCGCACTTTTATGTTTATGGACCGATTTGGATGAAACTTAGTTTGAAGTACATACTATTTCGACAAGAGAATCACACTGCATTTGCATCGACATTGCAACATTTTTTTCTTGACAAAATAGTACCCCAAACCGAGTTTCATCCAAATCGGTCCATAAACAAAAAAGTACGCCGTTATCTTGGATTTATGTAATTTTTGACATTACAATAATTTTTTCTAGACAAAATAGTACCCCAAACTGAGTTTCATCCAAAACGGTCCATAAACAAAAAAGTAAGCCGCCATCTTGGATTTATGTAATTTTTGACATTGCAATCTTTGTTTCTTGACAAAATAGTACCCCAAACTGAGTTTCATCCAAATCGGTCCATAAACAAAAAAGTACGCCGCCATCTTGAATTTATGTAATTTTTGACATTGCAATCTTTGTTTCTTGACAAAATAGTACTCCAAACCGAGTTTCATCCAAATTGGTCCATAAACAAAAACGTACGCCGCCATCTTGGATTGACATTGCAATCTTTGTTTCTTGAGTATAAAAAGTAATATTAAATAGTTATTTGTTAGGTAAGAGAGGAATGTTGATTTTTCCTCAGAGAACTGATATTGAATCCAGAGCATGCGAAGGAGTCTGTAATAGAAGCACGAGCGAAGCGAGTGTTTCTAAAAATAGACTCCTGAAGCTCGCGAGGGATTCTAAGGTTCGAGGTGAGAATAAGATTCCTCTCAAACCCAATACATTATTTTTCACCTGTTCCGGCAAGGAAATCATTTAACTGTTTACTTACCTACGTAAATATTGCTTACTTACCTACATAAATATACACTAAAAAATGTACAAGAGTTCTCTTATTTTAGATATAATTCTATAAGTTGTGATTAAATTATTGTATTTTATCATAATTCTTTTAAATTTTTAGTTAATAAGATAAAAATAAACAACCAAAACAATAAACAAACTTTTAGGTTATGTTTTTTTAGGGTGCGTTCCAAAATTGTATGAAAACCTATCCCTGCGTTCCGAGACGCGCTTAAATCGATCTTAGCGCACTCAAAGGCAGGCGAAACCCATACAATCTTTTGGTTTTCTGATCGCTGACAGTTTGATTCGGAACACACCCAATAAAAAAAATATGGCTTACGTCAATTATTTTACGTGCGGATTTATGAAAACTTTTTTCCTGTGTAAGATAATGTTCGAAATTCAAACTAATTCTCCTCTCTAGACATGAGAATGGCTTGCATGTCTAGAAATGAATAAGCGATTTTCGACCCTGTTTTCAGGCATTAAAAGCCAACTTTCCGAGGTGGAGAGGTGAAAAACATTTTCCTGCAATTTGGGACTTTTTCTGAATTTTTCCTTTTTTCCTCATATTTTGCCGATATTTTTCTTTTCCTCTCAATCTTTTTTATTCCCTGCCCAGTGCCCATCACTAAACTAAATGTAATAATTTAAAGCAGTAAAATCGTCGATGGTCGTCGTTAAGAGCGTTGGTGGTCTAGTGGCTAGGGCCGCTGCCTTCAGTCATGGAGACGCAGGTTCGATCCCCACCACGTGCCAAAATTTATACGTACGTTTATTCGACGCTCTTAAAGTGAAGGAAAACATCGTGATGAAACCTGCACACTCCTGCGAAGAAATTCAAAGGTTGTGCCCGCCAACCCGCACTGGGTCACCCGCAACCCGCGTGGTCGACTAAGGTCTAATCACCCTAATTCAAGGTAGGCTCGAGCCCCTCGGTGTGGGGGGGGACATATATGAGCTGTTGACCAAAGTAGTAAAATTACCTAGATGTAACAAAGTTCGTTCAATAAAAATTAGATGTAACGTTACATAGTACTAAAGTTACGTAGATACACCGTAACTTCGCACAATAGTACTCTAGCTAGATTAATAGTGTTCGTCGTTCAAATGTCATTAGATAAAGATAAAGATAAAGATAACTTTATTTGTCATAACATGGGTAATGTGTGTATACAGATGACAGGGTTTTAAAAACAGATCTCCATGCTTTGCCTTTCGGCGTACAAAAAATATATGTGTAAAATTAAATTAAAAACATTTAAATAAAGATAATCAAAATTCAATAAAGATTAAAATATCAAAATTCAATAATTAAAAATATCACAATTCAATAATTAAAATACCTATCACAATTTTATATCATTATCAGTCATTATATAAATTCGTCACTAAAATAATACCTTTGCATATATTCAAGAAGTCAATCAAAAGTTAAAATGATCTAAATTTAAAATTAATACTAAATAAAATTATTTTCCATCAGCAATAAAATCGTCAATAGAATAATAACATTTTCTCAGTAACAACATTTTAACTAGCATTTTAAATTTTTGAACACTTTGTATCTCCCTCATTTCCTTAGGTAAAGCATTGTAAATTCGGGATGTTAGTAACCTCCCTACACTTAACCTACCCTACACCTACCCTTCCCTACACCTATCCTATACCTACCCTACTCTAAACCTACCCTACACCTACCCCACACCTACCCTACACCTACCCTACGCCTACCCTACACGTACCCCAAACTTACCCTTTATCTACTCTACACCTACCCTACACATGCCCTACACCTACTCTACACCTACCCTACACCTACCCTACACCTACCCTACACTTACCCTACCTTACACCTACCCTACACCTATCCTACACCTATCTTACACCTACCCCACACCTACCCTACACCTAAATCCCGGAGTCCTC